>OZ030012.1:100250972-101450972 GCA_964023405.1 Apodemus agrarius
ATATATATATATCCTATCCTAATTCTATTTATCCTACAAAATGAAAAGTTTATTCCATAGGAAGATGTGTCCATGAAAGCTAATGTCTGTTTATTTAATACAGATCAAATCTGAAAATAACCCGCATGTTCACTAACAGGAGAATAGGTAAATAGATTATGATCTATTCAGATGTTAGGAGTAATAAGGAGCCTAATAATGCAAATGTAGATGGATATTAAAATTATCATGTTAAGTGAAAGAAGCCAAAGCCCAAAGACAATAAACACAGTCTGCACTTTCATCTCAGGACATTCTAGAAAAAGCCAAGCTATAGTATTGGATAAGGTGTGGTGTTAGATGAAAAATGAGGTTGAGGAGGGAACCAAAGGGAGCTGTCTAGGCCCATGAAAACACTCGGTATCTTCCATGTGGTGGTTAAAGTTTGCATATCATTTCCTCAGACTCATCAGAATATGTTTTTTTTTTTTGAATTATTCTTTTTTTTGTGTGTGTGTCTCTTTTTTTCTTTTTTTTTCTTTGATATATTCTATATTTACATTTCATTTCCCTTTTTTGGTTCCCCACTCCCCAAAGGTCCCACATGCCCTTTTCCCTCCCCCTGCTCCCTCCTCCACCCCTTCCCACTTCCCTGTTCTGGTATTCCCCTACACTGATGCTTTGATCCTTTCCAGCACCAGTGTCCACTCCTTTCTTCTTGTCAGACATCATTTGGTATGTGAATTGTGTCTTTGGTATCCCAAGATTCTAGGCTAATATCCACTTATCAGTGACTGCATACCATGGGTATTCTTTTAAGACTGGGTTACCTCACTTAGTATGATGTTCTCCAGCTCCATCCATTTGTCTAAGAATTTCATGAATTCATTGTTTCTAACACCAGTCAGAATGGCTAAGATTAAAAACTCAGAAGACAACAGGTGTTGGCAAGGATGTGGAGAAAAAGGAATACTCCTCCATTGCTGGTGGGACTGCAAGCTGGTACAACCACTCTGGAAATCAGTCTGGAGGTTCCTCAGAAAACTGGACATGATACTTCCGGAGGACCCAGCCATACCACTCCTGGGAATATACCCAGAAGATTCCCCAGCATGCAATAAGGATACATGCTCCACTATGTTCATAGCAGCCTTATATATAATAGCCAGAAGCTGGAAAGAACCCAGATGCCCCTCAACAGAGGAATGGATACAAAAAATGTGACATATATACACAATGGAATACTATTCAGAATGTGTGTTTTAAGATGGGTACATTTTTTCATGTTGGCTAGACTTCCATAAACTCCATTTAAAATAATGCAGTGCTTGTTAATGTTGCTTTAAATGTTTCCACGTCATTGCACAGTGGGTAAGGTCTAAGAATGCTTGGGGAGACAAGAAGAGTGCTCTGTATGGTGGGTCAGGGTGCACCCGACTCAGGCGCACTTGCTGGTTGTGAAGGCTGGCTGTTTCATCTCCATGATCTATCATGACTTTGTGATCCTTTAGCACTATGCTAGAAACTTCCATTTATTTCTAACTTCAAGAACACCATATCCCAGTAATACAAGCAGACAGGCACTTACTATAACGTTCTTGGCAGGTGCTGTGGTGTAGGATGTGTGCAGACCAGCAGAGGGCTGGGACTCTCTCCTGAGCCCCAACAACTTTGCTTATTAAATTAGAGCGATAACAATAGCAATCTCCCAAGGTTGCTGTGAAGAATTAATGACATATCTAAGAGCGAGTTCTCTGACTACATATGGCATATTTTGCAAATGAAGCAGGCATTTGTGGCTTGTTTTTTATTCTTGTTCGGCCTTATCTTTACCAAATGGAGAGTGGCTTGTGTCTAAATAAACTCATCACTAATTATAATAATAGCTTCCAGGTGCTGTGTAAACAGTATACAGTTTAATCCTTATAAACCTCCTGCAGGGCTCACACTGTCGGCCCCGAGTTTCCCCAGGAGAGTAGCTGATGGTTCTCAAGGTTATAGAATGTGTCAAAAGTCACCCAGTCCTGAGCACGGGTTTTAGAGGAAGTCATTTAAAAGGTAGGGCTGAGTTCATTTTGTTTCTCCTTCGTTAGATGTGTGCAGGCTTGGCTATGCTTATCTTTTTATGACGGATTGTGGATCCACGTTCCTATAGGAGCTGACAGATAATGCAAGAGAGGGAACCATTTAGAGAGCAGTCCCGTGGGGAACAGGGTGGCAGGGAGTCTGTGCTGTTATAGTCCCCAACTCTACTCTTCTGCCCATATCTCACCTCACTACCAACCCAAGTTCATGTCCCCATTCTCCTTCTCCTCCTCCTCCTCCTCCTCCTCCTCCTCCTCCTCCTCCTCCTCCTCCTCCTCCTCTTCCTCCTCCTCTTCCTCCTCCTCTTCATTATAACCCAATGAATTCAATTTGCTTTGCCCAGCTGCTTCTGGGCCTGGCGTCTGACCGAAGTGTGTTAGACCTACCAATAGTCACACCATTAAAGAAAGCCAACTCTCCCCCTCCCAACAGCTAGAATATGCCAGTAGATTCTTAGCTAGTGGGATTTCATGACTCCCACTTCAAGCTGGGGATTTGGCTGTCTTGAGCTTGCACAGGTCTTGTGTGTGTGTACACAGCCTCTCTGAGTTAATATGCTCAACTGTCCTGTACTGTCCAAAACAAAACAAAACAAAACAAAACAAAACAAAACAAAACAATACCCCCAAGCCACAAAACCAAAACCAAAACCAAACAATAACAGAACCCCCCCCCCCCCCGCCCCATTTAAAAAAAAATGTCTACTTCTGGCTTTGACAATCTTTCTTCTTTCTCTTCCTCTAAGATTTTTGAGCTTGGGTGTATGTGCATATGGACATCCTACGTAGGTTTGACTATTTCAAAGTCTCTTGTCTCTGTACATCCTGAGGCTGCAGATCTCTGTGCTATTTAATTGATCATCTAGTCCTAAAAGAAGCTTCTCTGAGGAGAGCTGAGGGACGCACAGATCTCTGGGTATAGCCATCAGCCTTTAGGTGTTTTCAGTACATTGAACAGACCAGCTCTCTCTTTCCGGCATAGGGCCTCCTCTACAGGGCCTATGCAGCCGTAAGCTCTTGGTCCTGTTAATAGTGCAAGGTATGGGTTCCAGCTTATGGTGCAGGCCTTAGATCCCATCAGAGTGTTATTGTTCACTCCTTTAATATTTGTGCCACTACTGTGAAAGTGGGCATATTTTGCCAGGCCAGGAATTATTAGAGCTTGTGGGGTTCACATCTGGGTGAGAATGGTGAGTATTTTTCTCCTCAAATACTGTGCATAGCACTTTCCAGCACTAGGAATGTTAGTCAGTAAGACAGAAGCTCCCAGCCATGTACCAGTTTGATTTTTTCCCTTCATCTATGATGGACATACATAGTGTTTTCACCAATAAGTTCTTACTATTAAGTTCTCCAGGGTACCCAAAAGGCATTGGAAGTGCCCTATCATGCTTTGGGGGTCTAAGGTCCTCCATTTGCAAACAACTCGAAATTGTCCAATTTGAGAGAAAGAAATGGACATAAACGGCATTTGCAACCACAAATATAATCAACCCGACAATAACCTCTCCAGAACATGTTAAAGTCGAGATGTCAAAAACACACAGTAAAGACATAATGCTAAAAGGTGTAGAGGAAAACGGACACCTTACCTACAAAGGTACACACATCAGACCTCAGCAACCCGAAAGCCCAGAAACCACTTAATGATATTTCAAGGCTTGGAAAAAATAACCCCACTCACGCTGAACACCCAGCAAAGCTGTCCTTTTAAACTGATGAAGAAATAAGAACCTTTTATGGAGTACAAACTGATACAGTTCATAGCTACTGTCCCAGCCTCAAGGAGATGTTTTGCTCTTCCCTGACCTGGAGGGAGCCTTACAAGCAGAGCCATGGCCGGCTTTGCTTTTCTTTGGCTTACCTGCCTTTCTTCTGCTTTTTCCAGGCGTCCTGACACCACTTTTGTGATTTTTTTATTACATTTTTTTCATTAATTAGTACATCCCAACATCAGTCCCTGTGTTCTCCTAGTCTCCCTCTCCCACAGTTTGTCCCCCAATTCCCACCTCCCCTTCTCCTCTGAGAAGGGAGAGCCCCCCACTCCCATCTCACACCCCCTGGCACTTCAAGTCATGCAGGACTGGGTACATCCTCTCTCCCTGAGGCCAGACAAGGTGGCCAAGTTAGGGGAACGGTATCCACAGGCAGGAAACAGATTCAGGGACAGCCCCTGCTCCACTTGTTGGGGTTCTCACTTGACCAAGCTGCACATCTGCTACATATATGTAGGGAGTCCAAGTTCAGCCCGTGCTCACTCTTTGGCTGGTGATCCAGTCTCCAGGAGCCCCTAAGGGTCCAGGTTAGTTGATTCTGTTGATCTTCCTGTGGAGTCCCTGTACTCTTCGGGTCTCTCAATCTTTTTCCCCAACTCTTCCACAAGACTCCTCGAGCTCCATCTAATGTTTGGCTGTGAGTCACTGCATCTATTTCTATTTGCTGCTGGGAGGAGCTTCTCAGAGGACAGTTATGCTAGGCTCCTCTCTGAAGACATAAAAGAGTATCATTAATAGTGTCAGAGATTGATTTTTGCCACTGGGATGCGTCTCAATTTGGGCCAGTAATTGGTTTGCTATTGCCTCAGTCTCTGCTCCATCTTTTTCCCTGCAAATCTCATAGGCAGGAGACATTTTGGGTCGAAGGTTTTGTGAATAGGTTGCTGTCCTTACACTTCCACTGGGAGTCCTGACTGACTATAGGAAGTGGCCACTTCAAGATCCATATTCCTCACTGCTAGGAGTTTTAGCTGAGTCCCTCCCTAGGCCTCTTTCCCCTGTGGTGCTTTGAATATGCTTGGCCCAGAGAGTGGCACTATTAGGAGGTGTGGCCTTGTTGGAGTAGGTGTGGCCTTGTTGGAGAAAGTGTGTCACTGTGGGGGTGGGCTTTGAGACCCTCTCCTAGCTGCCTGAAAGCCAGTCTTCTCCTTTTTGCCTTTGGGTGAAGATGTAGAACTCTCAGCTCCTCCAGCACCACGTCTGCCTATAGACTGCCATGCTTCCTGCTATGATGATAATAGACTAAACCTCTGAAACTCTAAGCCAGCCCCGATTGGATTAAATGTTTGCTGTTATCAGAGTTGCCTTGGTCATGGTGTCTCTTCACAGCAATGGAAACACTAAGACCCCCTGACTCCCCTCCCAAATCTACCCCTGTCCCAGGTCTCTGGCATGCCCCTCTGCTGATTTCTGTTCTCTGAACACCTGATCACCCACTCCCTATCCCCTCTCTTACCCAGTTCCCTCCCTCCCTCCACCTCCTATTTTGAAGGCGTATCTTCCATTTCTTCCTTTGGATAAGTCTGTCATTTCTTCTCCTTCACTGGTCCACACAGAGGCAGCTTCTGCTCCATCATCTCCCCGGAAAGTCATCCATTTTCATCGCCCTTATTTATTTGATTTTTAAAATTTAAGTCTCGGCCATCTTGCCTGCTGCTTCCCATCCAGCCGGTAGCAGGGAAGCCAGACCTAGCCAGCTTGCCAGGTGATCAGACCCTGCCGGTGGAACCAGGTACCCGAGACAGCCTGAGTTTAAGACCTCCGGGGACTCAGGTCTGGAGCAGGAACTGCACACAGAGTAGGGGTTTGGAGTACAGCGGCCGTGCCTGCGCTCTGCGCTCGCAGGCCAGACCCCGAACCCCCTGCAGGCAGCGCCATCTTGCCTGCAGCTTCCCATCCAGCCGGTAGCAGGGAAGCCAGACCTAGCCAGCTTGCCAGGTGCTCAGACCCTGCCGGCGGAACCAGGATAAGCAACAATTCTTGTTTATTAAGAAGATTGAGGACCAGCAATAGCGGCAGGCCTCCATATTGCAACCAGGACACAGCTGGAAAGGTGCAGGTAGAGACTCCGTCTGGGGCTAGAGCAGGGAGAGCTGCTAAGCTCTTGCCCACAGGCGGACCCAGGCGCCTAGGCTCTGCAGCACGTCCCTGCGAGCTTAGGCCGTGCACCGAGGCAGCCGGAACCACCCAGCTCCCCAGGACCCCGGACCAGCAATAGCTGCAGGCCTCCATATTGCAACCAGAACACAGCTGGAAAGGCACAGGTAGACAGATTCCATCAGGGGCTACCACGTGGGGGGGATCTGCTAGGCTCTCGCTACTAGGCAGGCCCAGCAGCGCCTGCCGAGGCTCTGCTGCACTCCCCCACACTTCCCGGAGACCTCAGGCCATGCACAAAGTCAGCGGGTGGCAGCCAGCTCGTGATCCCGTTGAGCAGCAATCATGCATAACCACCAGTAGAGAAACAACAGGTAAGCCCAGCCTCACAGGAGAATCAAACACCAGCCAGTGACAACAAGGTCAACTAACACCAGAAATAACCAGATGGCAAAAAGTAAACGAAGGAATGTCACTAACAGAAATCAAGGCAACATGACAGCATCTGAACCCAGTTCGCCAACAACAGGAAGCCCTGGATATCCCAAAACACCAGAAAAACAAGACTTGGATATAAAATCACTGGTCAGGACGCTGGTAGCTGAACACATAGAAAAATCTCGTAGAGAAATAGAAGAGAAAATGGATCAAAACTTAGAAGCCTTTACAAGGCAAATACAAAAATCACTTCAAGAAATGCAGGAGAAGATGGATCAAAAAGAAGAAGACAATAAGGAGGAAAGACAAAAATCACTTAAAGAAATACAGAAGAACGTGGGCCAACAAGTAGAAGCTATGAAAGAGGAAACACAAAAATCTATTAAAGAAATACATGAAAACACAATCAAGCAAGTGAAAGATCTGAGCACATCCATCCAGGTACTAAAAACAGAAGTACACTAAGAAATCGCAGAGGGAGACAACATTGGAGATAGAAAACCTTGGGAAGAAATCAGGAGCCATAGATGCAAATATCAACAATAGAATACAAGAGATAGAAGACAGAATATCAGAAGCCAAAGATACCATAGGAACCATTGATTCAACAGTCAAAGAAAATACTAAATGCAAAAAGGCTGTAACCCAAAACATCCAGGAAATCCAGGACACAATGAGAAGACCAAACCTAAGGATTATAGGTATAGACGAGAATGAAGATGTACAAGTTAAAGGGCCAGCAAATATCTTCTACAAAATTATGGAAGAAAACTTCCCCAACCTAAAGAGAGAGATGCCCATGAATATACAAGAAGCATACAGAACCCCAAACAGACTGGATCAGAACAGAAATACATCCCGTCACATAATAATCAAAACTCCAAATGTACTAAACAAAGAAAGAATATTAAAGGCAGCAAGAGAAAAAGGCCAAGTAACTTATAAAGGAAGACCTATCAGAATAACACCAGACTTCTCACCTGAGACCATGAAAGCTAGAAGATCCTGGGCAGATATAATGCAAACTCTAAGAGAACACAAACTTCAGCCAAAACTACTTTACCCAGCAAAGCTCTCAATCGCCATAGATGGAGACATCAAGGTATTCCATGACAAAACCAAATTTGCATGATATCTTTCCAGAAATCCAGCCCTACAAAGGATAATAGGGGGAAAACACCAAGACAAGGACGGAAACTACACCCAGGAAGAAGCAAGATAGAAACCTCCTCTCATCAAACCCAAAAGAAGGTAACCTCTCGAATATAAAAAAATAAATAAAATAAATAAATATAATTTCAAAAATGTCTGGAGGAAATAATTACTATTCCTTAATATCTCTTAACATCAATGGACTCAATTCCCCAATAAAAAGACATAGATTAACAGACTGGATAGGGAAACAGGACCCTACATTTTGCTGCATACAGGAAACACATCTCAGTGTCAAAGACAAACACTGCCTTAGAGTAAAAGGCTGGAAGACAATTTTACAAGCAAATGGTCTCAGGAAACAAGCTGGAGTAGCCATTCTAATATCAGATAAAAGTGACTTCCAACCTAAAATCATCAAAAGAGACTCAGAAGGTCACTTCTTGCTGGCCAAAGGGAAAATCCACCAAGAAGAGCTCTCAATACTGAACATCTATGCTCCAAATGCAAGGGCACCCTCATTCGTAAAAGAAACCTTACTAAAGCTTAAAGCACACATTACACCTAACACAATAATTGTGGGTGACTTCAACACTCCACTCTCCTCAATGGACCGATCAGGAAAGCAGAAACTAAACAGGGACACAGTGAAACTAATTGAAACTCTGGACCAATTGGATTTAACAGATATATATAGAACATTTCATCCTAAAGCTAAAGAATATACCTTTTTCTCAGCTCCACATGGTACCTTCTCCAAAATAGACCATATAATTGGTCACAAGACAGATGTCAACAAATACAAGAAGATCGAGCTAATCCCATGCCTCCTATCAGATCACCATGGAGTAAGAGTGGTCTTCAATAACAACAAAAACAACAGAAAGCCCACATACACATGGAAACTGAACAATACTCTACTCAATGACACCTTGGTCAAGGAAGAAATAAAAAAAGAAATCAAAGACTTTTTAGAATTCAATGAAAATGAAGGTACAACCTACCCAAATCTATGGGACACAATTAAAGCAGTGCTAAGAGGAAAACTCATAGCTCTAAGTGCATCCAAAAAGAAACTGGAGAGAGCATACACTAGCAGCTTAATGGCACACCTTAAAGCCCTGGAAGAAAAACAAGTTAATTCACCCAGGAGGAGTAGAAGACAAGAAATCATCAAACTCAGGGCTGAAATCAATCAAATAGAAACAAAGAGAACCATACAAAGAATCAACAAGACCAGGAGCTGGTTCTTTGAGAAAATCAACAAGATAGATAAACCCTTAGCCAGACTAACCAAAGGACACAGAGACAGTATACAAATTAACAAAATTAGAAATGAAAAGGGAGACATAACAACAGAAACTGAGGAAATTCAAAAGATCATCAGATCCTACTACAAAGGTCTATACTCAAAACAACTGGAGAATCTGGAGGAAATGGACAATTTCCTAGACAGATATCAAATACCAAAATTAAATCAGCATCAAGTAGATCAGCTAAATAGTCCCATAACCCCTAAAGAAATAGAAGGGGTTATAGAAAGCCTCCCAACCAAAAAAAGTACGGGACCAGATGGTTTTAGTGCAGAATTCTACCAGACCTTCAAAGAAGACTTAACACCAATACTTTTCAAACTATTCCACAAAATAGAGACAGAAGGGACACTGCCCAACTCATTCTTCGAAGCCACAATTACGCTAATACCTAAACCACAAAAAGACCCAACAAAGAAAGAGAACTACAGGCCAATTTCTCTTATGAATATAGATGCAAAAATACTAAATAAAATTCTTGCTAACCGAATCCAAGAGCACATCAAAACGATCATCCACCATGACCAAGTAGGCTTCATCCCAGGGATGCAGGGAAGGTTCAATATACGGAAATCCATCAATGTAATCCACTACATAAACAAACTGAAAGAAAAAAACCACATGGTCATCTCATTAGATGCTGAAAAAGCATTCGACAAAATTCAGCATCCTTTCATGCTAAAAGTCTTGGAAAGAGCAGGAATTAAAGGCCCATACCTAAACATAGTAAAAGCAATCTACAGCAAACCAGTAGCCAACATCAAAATAAATGGAGAGAAACTTGAAGCATTCCCACTAAAATCAGGGACTAGACAAGGCTGCCCTCTCTCTCCATATCTTTTCAATATAGTACTTGAAGTTCTAGCAAGAGCAATTAGACAACATAAGGAAGTCAAAGGGATACAAATTGGAAAGGAAGAAGTGAAACTATCATTATTTGCAGATGATATGATAGTTTACCTAAGCGACCCAAAAAACTCCACCAAAGAACTTCTACAGCTGATAAACAACTTCAGCAAAGTGGCAGGTTATAAAATTAACTCAAGCAAGTCAGTGGCCTTCTTGTACTCAAAGGACAAGCAGGCAGAGAAAGAAATTAGGGAAATAACATCCTTCACAATAGCCACAAACAACATAAAGTATCTCGGCGTAACTCTAACCAAACAAGCGAAAGATCTGTACAACAGGAACTTCAAGTCCTTGAAGAAAGAAATCGAAGAAGACCTCAGAAGATGGAAAAATATTTCTTGCTCCTGGATTGGCAGGATCAATATAGTAAAAATGGCCATCTTGCCAAAAGCAATATACAGATTCAATGCAATCCCCATCAAAATCCCAACTCAATTCTTCATAGATCTAGAAAGAGCAATTCTCAAATTCATCTGGAGCAACAAAAAACCCAGGATAGCTAAAACTATTCTCAACAATAAAAGGACTTCTGGGGGAATCAATATCCCTGACCTCAAGCAGTACTACAGAGCAATTGTGTTAAAAACTGCATGGTATTGGTATAGCAACAGGCAAGCAGATCAATGGAACAGGATTGAAGACCCAGAAATTAACCCACAGACTTATGGTCACTTGATCTTTGATAAAGGAGCCACAACCATCCGGTGGAATAAAGATAGCCTTTTCAACAAATGGTGCTGGTTCAACTGGAGGTCAACATGCAGAAGAATGCGAATTGACCCACTCTTATCTCTTTGCACTAAGATCAACTCCAAGTGGATCAAGGACCTCCACATAAAACCAGACACACTGAAACTATTAGAAAAGAAACTTGGGAAGACCCTGGAGGACTTGGGCACAGGGGAAAAGTTCCTGAACAGAACACCAATAGCTTATGCTCTAAGATCAAGAATCGACAAATGGGACCTCATAAAATTACAAAGTTTCTGCAAAGCAAAGGACACTGTCAGAAGGACAAAACGGCAACCAACAAAGTGGGAAAAGATCTTCACCAACCCCACATCCGACAGAGGGCTAATATCCAATATATACAAAGAACTCAAGAAGTTAGACCGCAAAGAAACAAATAACCCTATCAAAAAATGGGGCACAGAGCTAAACAAAGAATTTTCATCAGAAGAAATTCGGATGGCCGAGAAACACCTTAAAAGATGTTCAACATCATTAGTCATCAGGGAAATGCAAATCAAAACAACCCTGAGATTCCACCTCACACCAGTCAGAATGGCTAAGATTAAAAACTCAAGAGACAACAAGTGCTGGCGAGGATGTGGAGAAAGAGGAACACTCCTCCACTGTTGGTGGGATTGCAAAATGGTAAAACCGCTCTGGAAATCAGTTTGGCGGTTCCTCAGAAAATTGGGCATGTCACTTCCAGAGGACCCTGGCATACCACTCCTGGGCATATACCCAGAGGATTCCCCTGCATGCAATAAGGACACATGCTCCACTATGTTTATAGCAGCCTTGTTTATAATAGCCAGAAATTGGAAGGAGCCCAAATATCCCTCAAAGGAGGAATGGATACAGAAAATGTGGTATATTTATACAATGGAATACTACTCAGCAATTAAAGATAACGAATTCATGCAATTTGTAGGTAAATGGTTAGACCTGGAAAATATCATCCTGAGTGAATTAACCCAATCACAAAAGAATGCACATGAAATGCAATCACTGATAAGTGGATATTAATGAGCCCAGAAGCCCTAAATACTCAAGACACAAATAGCAAGTCAAATGATTCCCAAGAAGAAGAAAGGAGAGGACCCTGGGCCTGTAAAGATTGCATCCAGTTTAGTAAAGAAACCGAGGGGGGAGGGGGAATGATCGGGGAACATTTGGGGGGGAGAGGAACTATGGGAACTATGGTGGGTGGGAACTGGGAAAGGGGAAAGCCTTTGGAATGTAAACATAGAATATAGAAAATAAAAAAAAATTCAAAAAAAAATTTAAGTCTCTGTAAAGGCTCGTAAACTTCATCTTTTGGAAAAACTCTTTGTTACTTGGTGTTCTGTAGTTTGATTTTTTGTAGGTTGTTTCTTCCATTTTAATTTTCAAGATTTTTTATTGGCATGTGTTCATTGCATATAACAGTGTGTTTCAGGATGCCATCCTAATATGGCATGTACTTGAATGTATTAACGCCTGTGTATCCTAGCATGTCTCTCCTTCCCCACTTCTGCTAGCCTGGTTTCTGAGACAGCCCTTCTTGTGCTTTTCATATAAAATTGTATGCATGTAATCTAACATGCACATATGAGATAAAACATAATAAAAGTAATATTTACTTTTTTGGGTTTTACTTATCTCATTTAGTATTTCTGGTTTTATACACTTTACTGAAAATGAATTATTTTGTTCTTCTTGGGGCTGAATAAAACTTCATTGCATGTATACACATTTTCTCTGTTGGCAGACACCTAGGTTGAATCTATAAATTGGTTGCTCTGACATGCAAATAGCCTTATATTGTCCTGATTTAGACTTTGGGGGTATTCTCCTAGGAGCAGTATAGCTAGAGTGTGTGGTAATTCTACTTTTCATTTTTCATGATACTTTACATTTATTCTCCAGAATTCATACTCCCATACAAGGCGTTTTGGTCATATTTATCCCCACTTTAATTCTTCTGGGATTTCTCTCTCCACATCCACCTTCCAGCTTCTTGTTCTTCTCTTTATGACCCACTGAATCTAATTAGTGCATCTAATGTATACATGTGTATGGGAAAATTCACCAAAGTATGGTTCACCAACTAAAAATCACATTCCTAACAAAAACTGACTCTTTCCCTAACAGATAATGAATTGTCAGTAATAGCTCTCCAGCTCTTTGAATATGCTTGATCCTGGGAGTGGCACTATTAAGGAGGTGTGGCCTTTTTGGAGTAGGTGTAGCCTTGTATGCTGTTGTGGGGGTGGGCAATGAGATCCTCCTCCTAACCATATGGGAGCCAGTCTTCTAGCAACCTTCTGATGAAGATATAGATCTCTCAAGCTCCTCTTGCGCCATGTCTGCCTGGATGCTGTCCTGTTCCCACTGCTTTGATGATAGTGGGCTGAAGCACTGAACAAGGCAGCTGCAATTAAACGTTGTCCTTATAAGAGTTGCTTTGGTCACAGTTTCTGTTCACAGCAGTAAAACCCTAACTAAGACATCAGCTAAGTGTGGGTTCTCATGTGGGCTGGGAGAGAGCCTTCATATGGGGCTGGGACAGTTCCAGGTTCCTTGCTCAAATTCACTGGCATGTTTTTTAAGTGTTTTGAGTCAGTATTGGCTTTCTTATGCAATAAGTTGTCACCTACATATTTTTCCTCCTCCAGAGAGAGTGTTTCTTTGTGTTCTATTGCCTAGCGTTGAGGTGTAGATAAAGTTTGCAGTCCCATGGCCACTGATACTAGGATGTGGGGTCATGTCCAGGATGGGGTGAGCTTCTCTTGGGATTGGCATCAATGATTATCTGGGTTTGTGATCTGCTGTCTGACATTTGGGGATTTTTGTCCTATAGATGCCATATCTGAAATTCAATCCAGTAAAACCTACAGGGGAGGAAATGAAAGGGGGCAGGATCTTGTTTTCAGAGTCTGCATCCTTAATGAGGTTTGGAACAACTTTCAGTCCTGCCCTCGGGGTTCAACTAAAAAAATGCTGAAGAAATAATCAAAGCTGAAGTTTGAGACCCAGTGAGTGAAGGCTCAAGTCAGCAGCAGAATTGTTGGTGATGCTTGAGAAAAGGACACAAAGACTTTGCTCGCTTCCTATAGAACAAATAAAATCTCACAGAGGAGTTCACACCGGGAAAAGTGGGTGCCTAAGAAGGCACAGGGCTGTGTTACCCAGAGGAGTACTGGATCCGTAGTCTTCCTCCGGTGCTCCGAGTCCACACTGTGTCCCAAGGGGTAGCCTTGGGTGGCTCCGTGAGATCAGTTGGCCTGGAGATGCGGCTTCCAGCTCTGGCCAGTTTCTAAAGTGTTAAAAGATGGAACAGCTACTCTTCCTTCAGCGACCTCATCTAAGAGGCAGGAGAGCTTCTTGGACAAGCTTTCCTCCCTAAACTTTATACTTCCCACTTCTGATTCCCTTCCCATGTCAACAGTTCTGTAATGCCACTGTTTACAGAGGGAATTAGGAGGTAATTTAGTCTTTCTGATAACGTGGTTGATCCAAATCTACTTCTTAGAATTGATATTCATAGGAAACCCAGGCAAGTTTTAAAGCTGCTGTCACATTTATAGAATGTTTAATCAAATGTCTTTTGTACACGTCTCATCTAATGACACATATGCTTAAATATTTGTATATAAAATTACTAAATAAGACACTTCTGGTCCTCTGTGATTTTTATACTTGAGGTATCACTTTTCTGTCTTATTTTCTTAAATATTTCCAAGATTTTTTTAGTCAAATCAAGTAGATATATCCTTAGAAATTGGCAGAGACATCTTTTAAAGTGCCCAAAATAGACAAAGAAGAAAATAATAGAGATAAAAGGAATGCTTTTAGGGTTCTATCCAAACCACATTGAATATGAAGTACAGTAGGTGTGATCAAATTCCTGTAAAAGATGCACATTTAGGTAATTGTCAATGTGGGTCAGCAGTTACCTGCCAGGTAGGAAAAAGTACACAGCAGAGCCACCCTCAGCCTTTAAATCCCGCAGCAGTGCCCCAGGGAACTGGGTTTCCCTACTCACCATTCTGCATTAATGTTGTAGAAATGTACGAGGTGTAGGAGCAAGAGAGAGCCTGAACCAGGATCCTGCTCCCCTCAACACCATGTGGAGAAGGGATGCCTCCAAATGCCAGCAGTGCAGTTCTACCTTATGTGAATCACAAATAACACCGAATGTATTTCTATTTTTGTTTTTGCCACTTGGAATCTCTTATAAGCCATCTGACTTTAGTTAAGTGAGACTCTGCAGTGTAGAATTTTAGGAATTCTGGCGTTGTTTCTATATGCTAATGGTTGCTAATCAACATCCCCAACCCCACTTGACTATGGAATGCAGATTTGAAAGGTAACACTAACCCTTTCTGGGAAAATAATAAAAGTACAAATGGAAGTAGGCATTTTTTGGAGAGCGGGTGGCTGAGATGGAAATGAGCAACAGAGGCTGTGAATCTAAACTTCGAGATGAAAAGAATGAATCCTGAATATTGAAGAAAATGTAGAGTAGGGTGAGGACAGCCATGGAATCAGTGTTTGAGAAGATGCTAGGGAGAACAGACAGTGTGCAGAAGTCAGAGGAAGGAAGAGGCTGGCTCAGGGGTGGGAGAAGTGTTCAGCTGCAGCCTGGAGCTAGCTCAGGCAATGGAGAGGTGTTCAGCCTCACCCTGGGGCCAGCTCAGGGATGGGAGAGCTGCTCAGCCATACTGGGGCTCTCTCACTGTCATGTCTCATTTGGTTAGTGGAGTTTTTTCTTGTTGTCTGGAGATTTCTAAGGTTTTCCTTTTTCTCTTCTCCCCTTGACATGTTGAATTTAGATTTGTGTTTATTGAGTCCCGTGCTCAGAGCAAACTTTAATACAAAAGTTCAAGTCTTAAATCCTGGAAAGCATTCTCCGTTCATCTCTTCAGACATCACTCCTCATTCCTTCCCACATCTCTTCCCTCTCTTCCTCTTATTTTTATCACTATAATTTTATAGTCATTTTCTGGGTTATTTCTTCCAAGTGAATTCCACTCTGTGTGCAGTGGAGTAAACGTTACCCCTTGAGCTTATTTATTTAACTGTCTGTGTATGTATTTCATTTTTAATATTTCTACTTTGGTTTTTATGATTTACTGTTATTTTGACTTCATTTTTTTTCTCCTAACTTCTGTCTTTTTGGTTGATATTCTCTCTGAGAATCCTAGCCGTGTCTCTTTCAAATTTCTCTCAACTTGTTTGTAATTTTAGTTTGATCTGGGATGCACTCATGGTTATTTGTTGCCTTATTCTGTTTTCTGTCTTTCATTGTAACATTTGCTCCTGTTGGCACACAGGCTCATTCTATGAGGGAGAAGCTGCTACACTTGCCCATCCCATGAATTTGAAAGCATGGTCACACATGCTGCAGTTAAGAAACATTTGACTTCATGTAAAAGGAAATAGCAAAAGACACATAATGGCATGTCTTTATTTCAAAGTTCATTATATTTATTCATTTATGTGTGAATTTTGCATGCATGTGGTGTGTGTGTGTGTGTGTGTGTATGTGTGTGTGTCTGTGAATATATGCATGTGGTGGTCAGGGTCCAACCTGTGGGAGTTAATTCTCTCCTATGATGTGGGTCCTGGGGACTGAACTCAGGTTCTTAGGCTTGGTAGCAAGTGCTCATTGGGTAACGTTGATCTATCTCACTGGCCTGGTGTCTCTTTATTTAGAATCAAGAGGCTGAGGAGTCAGTGAAGGACAGGTACAATGTCCTTCCTGTATATCTGCAAAGCTTGTCTTTGCCTGAAAACATCCCAGAGAAGAAGAAAGACACAAGCAGAAAATGGAAACTCCACCCAAATGATTCATCTCCCAGAAGACTATCTTGGGCGGGTAAGATGCTCCAGTTGCTGGAAGTGCTTGCCATGCAAACTTGATGGCCTGAGCTTGATCCCCAGAACCCACGTGAAGGTGAACAGAGAGGATGACTCCACTGATTTTCCTCTGAACTCTACTCATACCCTATGGTGTGCACACCCCACTGCCAATAGCAGTAAATAAAATGTAAAAGACACTCTTTCCTAGAGCTTTGAGAATGAGTGCCTCAACAAGTTTTTGACTACTCCCTATCTATGAGGCCAGAATAAAATTCACACAGAAGTCCTGTGCGAATGGAGAGCTTGTCAGGACAGGGCTTTCTAATCTGCATCTCTCTATCACTTCTGTTCCACAGACACAGCCGTCTTGAGTTTGACCCTGCTACAATGGCCATTTTCCTATACAGTTCATCTTTATAGAAAGTATTAGTGGGAAGATGGGAGTGGGTGGGTGGGTGGGTGGAGGAGCACCCTCAGAGAGGCAGGGGGAGGGAGTATGGGATAGGGGGATTCCTAAGGGGAGATCTGGAAAGGGGAAAACATTTGAAATGTAAATAAAGAAAATATCCAATTAGAACAACAACAAAAAGAGTATCATTGCTCTGTGCTCAGATCAGGGTCAAATGGAATTTCAGATGATGGGGTTACAATGTGATCTTGATCAGAATTCCATTCCTGTTATAAATTGTAGATGCAAGTCAGGTAATGAGCTAACTCAAACAACTCAAGGAGATGAAGGGAGTTCCACGACTTGGAGAGTGTCTCCTGAGTGCTAAGAGGACCGCCATCTTTCCCAGCCTGCACAGCCATGGGAAGCACAGGTGGAGCCCAGAACAAGATGCTGACAACACTTTCAGCCAGCCCCACATTCATCTCTGAGCAGGACCCCTGCACACTCAGGACGTTAATGCTTGGTGGGCGATTGCCTTGGCAGATTTGGAAGTCCAGCTAGACTTGCCATATGCATTTCAAAATCAACCTCCAGAGCCAAACTGTGTTTCTTAAGCTTGGCATCAGCCATCTATAGCAGCTGAGAGGCATGCCCATATTTAGCCTGGTTCATTGTTGCATTAGTTGACTGAAATGTGGCTTAATACTTGAAAGGGGTGGGATTGGAATGGCCACACCTTGCTCCCATGGAGCCTTTCTGATTGACAGGTGGAAGTGTATAAGACAGGCATGCAATGGAGTGCAGGCAGTGGGGGCAGACAGAGAAATCTTTCCTATCCCTCTCCCATGGGTGACATTTTTTTACAAAAACGTCATGCTAGCAAGAACATCAGACATCTAGCTGCAACTGCAACTCTACACTCATTATTAGCTTTCCTCAGTTGGCCAAGTCAAGTTTGGAGTAGAAATGGTGGGGTTCAAAGCCTTCTTCCTTCTTTCCTTTCCTTTCCTTTCCTTTCCTTTCCTTTCCTTTCCTTTCCTTTCCTTTCCTTTCCTTTCCTTTCCTTTCCTTTCCTCTCCTCTCCTCTCCTCTCCTCTCCTCTCCTCTCCTCTCCTCTCCTCTCCTCTCCTCTCCTCCCTTCCCATCTCCTCTCCTCCCTTCCCCTTTCCTCTCTCTCCTCCCCTCCCCTCCCCTCTCCTCTTCTCTCCTCTCCTTTCCTCTTTTATTGGTTATTTATTTACATTTCAAATGTTGTACCCCTTCCTGGTTTCCCCTCTACAAATCCCCCATCCCATCCTCCTCCCCTTTGCCTCTATGAGGGTGCTCCCCCACTTGCCTCCCCTCCTCCGTCCTCACTGCTCTAGCATCCTCTTACCCTGGAGTATCAAGCCTCCACAGAATCAAGGGCCCCACCTCCCACTGATGCCAGATAAGGCGACCCTTTGCCGCATATGTGGCTGGAGCCATGAGACCCTCCATGTGCATTCTCAAAGCCTTCTTTCAAAGCTGTCATGTTTAGTCCATTTTCTACCCTCTATAGGGAAGAAAACAATTATTCTATTTATTCACTAGCAGTTTTCCCAAGGATTTAACTCAAAATCTCAAACACTGTATTTTGTAATCTTTTCTTTTCTGCCCTTCTTTTCAAAGAGAAAATGTTCTATGCATTTACTGAGGATGTTTTCCTTAAGGACATTAGAAGGTGGCTTTGGATGTGGTTACCTCAGCTAGCATGGCCTGGTTCTTTGTCTTCCCAGCTTTTGTTAACTACTGTTCAAGTCAAAAGTGAGGGGCTCTGACAGTTGCAGCTACCAGATTATGTCCACCATCCCACGTCATGTCCACTATACAACATCATGTCCACCTTCCCATGTCATGTCTATACCCTATGCCATGACCACATCCCATGTCATGACTACCATCCCATGCCATGTCCACCTTCCCATGTCCTGTCCACATCCCATGTCATGTCCTCAATCCCATGTCTTGTCCACCTTCCCATGTCATGTCCACCTTCCCATGTCATGTCCACATCCCATGTCATGTCCACCCTCCCATGTCATGTCCACATCCCACGTCATGTCCACATCCCATGTCATGTCCACATCCCATGAGATGTCCACCTTCCCATGTCATGTCCACATCCCACGTCATGCCCTCATCCCATGTCATGTCCACCATCCCACGTCATGCCCTCATCCCATGCCATGTCCACATCCCATGCCATATCCACCTTCCCATGTCATGTCCACATCCCATGTCATGTCCATATCCCATGCCACGTCCACCATCCCATGTCATGTCCACCATCCCATGTCATGTCCACCATCCCATGTCATGCCCTCATCCCATGTCATGTCCTCAATCCCATGTCATGACCACCATCCCGTGTCATGTCCACCATCCCATGTCATGCCCTCATCCCATGTCATGTCCACCATCCCATGTCATGTCCTCCATTCCATGTCATGTCCACCATCCCATGTCATGTCCTCCATTCCATGTCATGTCCACCATCCCACATTATGTCCTCAATCCCACATCATGTCCACCTTCTTATGTCATGTCCACCTTCCCATGTCATGTCCATAACCCACGTCATGTCCTCAATCCCACGTCATGTCCTCAATCCCATGTCATGTCCTCAATCCCACGTCATGTCCTCAATCCCATGTCATGTCCTCAATCCCACGTCATGTCCTCAATCCCACGTCATGTCCTCAATCCCATGTCATGTCCACCATACAACATCATGTCCACCTTCCCATGTCATGTCCACCTTCCCATGTCATGTCCACCTTCCCACATCATATCCTCAACCCCATGTCATGTCCTCCATCCCACATCATATCCTCAACACCATGTCATGTCCTCAATCCCACGGCATGTCCACCATACATCATCTCCACCTTCCCATGTCATGCCCTCCATCTCATGTCATGCCCACATCTCACATCATGTCCTCAATCCCACATCATGCCCTCCATCTCATATCATGTCCACATCCCACATCATGTCCGCCATTCTACATCATGTCCACCATCCCATGTCATGTCCTCAATCCCATGTCATGTCCACCATCCCATGTCATGTCCACCATCCCATGCCATGTCCACATCCCATGTCATGTCCACCATCCCATGCCATGTCCACCATCCCATGGCTTCTGGTCCAGTTTACATAGCTCTGCTGCCTCTGGCTGCCTAGCCCCATCTCAGCCTCTGCCCACTTCCACCTTTATGTTCATGTCAGGCTGCCGGTGTGGTTTGGGTCTAATCAAAGACTACCTCAGACCCCAAGCTCTGCTCTCAAGTACCACAGTTTTGGAGCACGCCTTATCTACCCCTCCCCACACCTGTGTGGCCCACATCCTTCAGCTATTGGTATTTCTCTCCTTTCAGCACCTAAAGCTCAGAGCCACAGAGGCACCGTTTGTCTGCTGAAGCAACACATTGTCTCTCAGCCTCCACATGTCTCTTGCCCACTTGAAGGAGCTATTATTGTGTGTAGCTTCTTAGTCGCTGCCAAATGGAGGAGGCTGTTGTGCTAATTGCCTGTAAATGATGAAGTGCACAGCAGATGTTGGCAAAAGTAAACCAACAGTTTACTTGGCTTTAAGGCTGTAAGTACCACGGCATGTAGGAAGAGTCTTTAGGAACTAAATCACCAGTAGGGAGTGAGGTCTTAGTTATGTTGCTTTAGGGAGACTGCTATAGCCTACCGTAAAGATGGGCAAAATGTGGCTGGTGGGTTTTATACAGCCTGATGCTTGTTCCTGTCGACCCAGCCATGCTCGTGTGTGTGTGTGTGTGTGTGTGTGTGTGTGTGTGTATTTTCTATTGCTACCTTCTTGCTAAGCCTGGGAATTATACCAGCAATCCTGTGACCTATGGCCCAGAATGTTTCCCTCTGATCCTTTGCAATAAAATTGATAAACCCCTTTCTCCAGTCTGTTGAGCAAAAGAAACTTAAGACTTCTTGATAACACTAACCCATGAGAGGTTAAGACAACCTTCCCAGATTCTGTGTGTCCCCCCAAAACCCCCTACCTCCACTCCCCCCACAATTATCTGTGTCTGACTCCTATATCCATGTACCAGGAGTCTATAACGGCCTTTAACTTGGACTGCATTACTAGCCAAGTTTAAGTGTGAATTCTTTCTGAAAGGTATTGTAAAGATGAGGTGCTATTAGAATCCATAAAAGTATTTGTGATTTTGTGGTGTGTGTGTGTGTCTGTGTGTGTGTGTGAAGCTTTTTGGTTTTCACGACTTTGTGTTTTGCTTTTGTGTCTTCTTGTTAGTAAAGCTAGTGTGAGCTCATCATTGCCTGCCTTCGCCCAGTTGGACCTGCTTAAATCTCTGGTGGTCTGGAGGCCAGGGAGGCCAGCAGAGCTATGGATGCTACAATCGCTCTTCTCCTAAGCCATGCGTAAAAGCTACCACACTGGAAGAGTGAGCAGAGCCTTCCAGGATGGCAGATTAACCCAGGCAGTAGGGTGCAGCAAATGCTGGTTCGTTCACACCGCGTGGCCTTATCAGCGCTCCAGTTAACAGGTCTGCAGTTTCAAAGACATCCCCAAGAACTCACTTGGCTCCGCATCTCCCAGGTCATTCTCTATGATAATTCTGTGGCCCTTAGAGGACTGTGAAGAAAAATTACTTGTGGTAAATACATATGCAGCTGTCCTATTAATCTCAAATGGCATTGATGGAAGATTAATTATCTGTGAGGATGACCTGTGTCTGACCTTGCTGTTTATGAGGAAGCAGAGCCCAGATACTGTAAAGTTACGTGCTAATTTGTGGTTCTGTTGAATAGCAAATAACTCCTTCTTCCCTGGCTACTATTTTAGTGCCTTGTAGATGCTTAACTAGGTTTGCATCTGGCCCAGAAAGCTCCTGTCCCACCCTGGCTTCTTATCAAGTGTTATGTTTTTGAAATGCCTTTTGTTAGTCGATATACAAATCCTGCTTCTCACATGCTTGTGAAATAAGCTCTGCTGTCTTGTACTTGGAGAAGAAAGCATGCCAACCCTCTCATTTTAAGCCTCTTCTCCCTCAACTGTACTCACAGATAAAGGTGTTTCTCAAAATGGGATGGAAGTAAAGATCAATAAATAGATAACCCAACCCAGGCTGGGGCACACGTCAGCAGAATTTTTTTTTTTTTTGCAATGCAGGCATTTTAAGATATTAGAACACATAAAAATGATGGATCACATAATATTTAACATGTAAAAGAATGCAAGAGGGTAGATATGGCTTAAGGATGCCAGCAAAGACTGGCAGCCTCACTACAACAGTGTCTGAATTGACTCAGAATATTTGAATCAGAAGCAAGAAGTATGACTCACAGGGCAAATGTGGCCCACACTAACTTTCTGTAAATAAAGTTTTATTAACATGTAGCTAGACACATTATTTAGCTGCAGTCTACAGCTGGTTCTGTGCATCAGTGACAGCGCCCAACAGTTATTGCAGAAGCCACAAAGCCCACAATACGTACTACCTGGCTTTCCCCAAGGAAACAATTTCTGACTTCTGTTCCCATAAAGTGCTACTCTGGTGATTTTCACCAACTCCCGAGACGTGACACAGTCTCTAGGTAACAGAGAGGGTGCTGTGGCAAGGATGACGTCTTAGTTTTTATTGCTGTGATGAGACATCATGATTTAGGCAACTTACAGAAGGAAGAGTTTATTTGGGGTTTATGGATTCAGAAGGGCAGCATCCGTGACCATCACAGGGCAGAGCATGGCAGCAGACAGTCAGACATGGCGCTGAAGCAGCAGTTGAGAGCTCTCAACCGGATATAGCCACGAAGAAGTAGAGAGCAAACACGCTGGGAAATGGCTCATGTGCTTTGAAACGTCAAAGTTGGCTCTCAGAACCATCTCCCCAGTAAGGGTCACATCTTCCAATCCTCCCCACATGGCCCTACCAGCTGGGGACCAGGTATTCAAACAAATGAGCCTAGGGGGAAAGTCTCCTTCAGACCACCACGGATGGCTAAGGTGGGCGGCAAGCATCAGGGAGGGTCCTAACAGCAAGCTGTGTGAGGAAACCTGCTGGTCGGCCCTCCCTCCCCGTACCTCCTCACTTTCTACAGGAAAAAAAATCATGAAGGGAAAAGTTGCGGAAGCCACCATCCCCTCAAGGGCGTGAAATGTTTACCTCCATCACATGCAGTGAGCTGAGAACAAGGGATGTTTACTTGAGGTTGTGAAAAACTCAATTTGCAACAGCGGTGACCGGCGCGTGCGTACGCGCGCGCGCACACACACACAGTGACAGGCTGCTCTCTCCCCACTGACATTGCCAGGATTAAAAATAGCTGTTCTGTGTGTCCTTCAGCCTGGTATTGAACTGGAGCCTTCGAGCGCGGTTCTCCTTAGCTTCATGCTTAATGAAGCATAATTTGTATTAATAGCAGCTATTAAATCTAGAGTGCTTAATAGGAATTTAGAGTGGAGGCCCTGAGTTACGGAGCTCCTCAAACATGGTCCCCAGGGAGCTGAGCTCAGGCTTGAACATTGGTGGCAATGAATCATGGGTCTGGCACAAGGAACCAGCTGTGGTTGGTTAGGAGGAGGAAGAAGAGGGAGGGAGGGGGCAGGGAGTCAGGGCTGAAAAGGTAAGCATCGTGGGGTTCTCTCTGCTTGCAGGTCACAAGGTGGCCCTCAGCCAGATGATGACAGCCTTAAGAAAGGGCAGAGTTGGGTGCTGGAGAGGCCATTGACTTGCTTGTATGTATCTACGTTCAAATTCAGCTTCTAATCTGTGAGCTGACTTCAGTCTCTGTGTGTCTCTGAACTTCCGGTTTCTTGGTCAAAGACTAGTCAGTCTCGGAGCAGCAGAGCCCAGGAAGGATGAAGACTGAACGGGGGCGTGCCCCTGTTCTGTTCACCTTTTCTTGAGACTCTGTTCTATTTTGCATGGGCCATGAAGGATTTCAGCAAGAAATTATCTGAAGAAGCAAAAATACCTTCTTTTACTCCTAATTGGCCTCTGCTTCCTCAACCTGTCCATGTCTCCTGTCTCCCAACCGTTAGTCCAGGTTGGGTTTTGCTTTTTGATGTGTTACAAATTCCCTCCTTCAAATCTCAGGTTCCAACACATGGCCACCCTTGTGAGAGCTCTTTGAGGAAAGTGGGAGAAATTTGTCCCATCGCCTAGCAAGAGCTTTGGCTCCCAAGTAACTGAGTGATCAATCACGGTTGTCATTATCACTGTCATTTCCTAATTAAGACAGCAAGGTCCGACACGAGTTCTTTCTGCCTGTCTATCTGGACATTACCGGCTCTTCTGCCTTGAGCCAATCATTTAGTCCATCTGGGTCTCAATATGTACTTCTGTAAAATAGGGTTGCCCTTGATAGGTTGTTGAGACGGCAACCATGAAATGAAGCTCCCAGCCCTATGCCCTAGCTGCTTACTGGAGCAAGAAACCCCTGAAAAGGTGCTTCACAAGAGACACAGACATCCTTTACCGCACTGAGCTGCGGGTCTGATCCATATGGTGCGGTCTCCTTCTCGACATGGCACCTCAGTACTTGGGTAGGGACAGACAGCTACAGAATTGAAGTTTCTGAGCAGTTACAGATTTGGGCAGGGTACTTTTGGAAGGTAGCTTTTGAGGCAAGTTCAACTCCACTGTGTGAGCCAAGGAGAAAAACTGCTTTAACAATTATGAAAACTCTGAAGCAGGAGAATTAAGATCATATTGAAGCAAGGTGGCCCATCCTTATCAGGAAGCATGACCTGTTCCAGGACCCCAGACGGGGAACAGGCAGCATGGGATTCCTGTTCCAGTAACTGCTTGTTTCTGTAATCCTGGTTAAACCGTCCTTTCCAAGCACAGAGGTGACATCCTCATTTTATAACTTATGAATTACTTATTGTATATTTTCCATTTAATACTTTCAGATCATGGCTGACCATGGATAACTAACACTGTTCGTTCCCATTCCATAGTTATGGGAAGGATGTTTCTTTTTATAAGTTAAATTATACTCATAGGTATATGAACATAAATATGTATATTACATTTTATTCATCATTCCTTATTTATTTATTTATTTATTTATTTATTTATTCATGTCTTAGATCACATTAATATGCATGTGTGTTAGTGTGGGTAATGCACATGTAAGTGCAGATTTTGCTGAAGACTCCAGAAGACAGCTTTGGACTCCCTACAGCTGGAGTTACAGGAGGTTTGAGCTGGTCGATGTGGGTATTGGGAACAGACTCGGGGTTCTCTGCAAGGAGGCTTTTTAACTGTTGAGCCATCTCCCCAGCCATGATCTCTTGATTTTTTTTCCCTTTTGGGTTGTTCTGAGCCTCAATTCTTTGGTTATGTGTATCTTTGTAGTTTGTTGAAATGTCATTTGTCCATAATGCTCTTGGTTAATCCAGGAAAATCATTACTTGTCCCAAGGTTGAGGTATTTTCTTCTAGTAGTTTCAAGTCTTGAGTTTATGTTTTAATCCTTGGTGAGTTGACTTTTGTAGAAGGCAAAGGACGAGGCTTCAGTTTCGTTCATCGCCATGGAGATAATGTTTTCCAGGCACCCTTTCTCCTAAGCATATCTGTCTCTCCTTGAGGCATCCTCTCTGCTGGGCTGGTTACACTGAAAGGATTGGTAGCTTCTTATGAAACCAAGCACTCTTATCAAATGACTCAGTCATTGTCTCTGTTGGTATTTGCCCAAAGGAATTAATAACTGTCTCCCACAAAAACCTATACATAGATGCTTGGAACAGTTTTATTCATAATTAGCCAGGGTAGAAAGCAATATGCTTCTCAGTAAGCTAGTGGGTAAACTGTGACACACCAAGACTGTGTCTTATTATCTACTGTAGGAGGGAAATAAACTAGAAAGCCATGACAAACCATGGGGGGGGGGGACAGAAGTGCACATGGGGAAGACAGTCCACCAGGAAAGTCTCCACGCATTTGGTTCCAGCTGTGAGATGTTATAGAAAAGGTAAAACCATGACAAAAATACAAAAGATCTGCTCTTGCCAAGGGTTTAGCAAAGGGAGAAAGGTAAACTGAGAGAATAATTTTTAGTGTAGTGGCCATACCTCACATGATTCTATAACGATGAATGCATGTAACTACACATATGTTCACATGCATAGAATGTGCAACACTAACAGTCATGGGACCATCCTAACCAACCTAGAGCCATTAGATGATTGGATAAAGTTAAGTATAGTACATATACATTAAGGAATATTATTCATCCACAAAGAAAAGCCAAACCCTGCCATTTGCAGCAAAGTAGATATAACTGGAAACCACCACAGTGCTAAGTGAAATAAACCAAGCATGTAAAGACAACACTCACTGTGTGCTCTACTCATAGAAACTAAGTTAATCTGAAATAAAGTAGTAATGAATGAACGAATGGACGAATGAATAGAGTAGATTGGGAAGGGTGTTTAGGTGTTATAAAGGGAACTTGGATTTGATCAGTGTATACCAGCCGATGTATGGACGTAGCTCTCCAAACTGTATTAATATGAACAATTAATACTTCTTAGTAAAAATGTGGACCTTAAGGTAAACCAGAGATTCCAACTGATAACATAGGGTCAACATATCATCATAAATTGTAAAATTGTACCACTATACTGAGGAATGCTGAAATTTGTAACGTCTACTTAATTTTGTTGTGAACCTAAAGCCTCTTAACAAAACAAAACAAACAGAACAGACAAGCAAACAGCAATGACAGCAACAAACCCAAGTCCTAAAACTGAAACGAAATAAGCAGACACGGTGAAAAATGGAAAACCAAGTTCCCAGGACACCTCACTGTGGAGCTCAGCTTGGTTTTCAAGTCTGGTGGCTGAGCTGGCGGAACTTTGAGGCAGATCTATTAGTGTGAGGGGCACAGCTTTTGGAACAAGCAAGGCCTCTGGATTACAGAGGCCCAGAAGAGGCACGATGATACCTGTGTATATATGTGAGTTATGTATATAGGTGTGTGCCTGGTGCTGGTGGAGGGCAGAAGAGGAGGGTGTAACTCCTCTGGGTCTGGAGTTACAGGCGGTTATGAGCTCCCAAGAGAGTGCTAGGAACTGAACTTGATCCTCCGTATAAAGCAGCACATGCTCTCTTAACTGCTGAGGTCTCTCTCCAACACCTGGCTGGTTTCTTTTATTATTTCTTCATTTTAATGATTTTCTTAGTTCTTCAAGAATTTCACACAATGTGTTGTGGTTTGTTGATATTGATATCCATCAGCCCCTTTCCCAACTGTCTCCAAATCCATCTCCCCTTTCCTTACCCATCAAATCTGACTCAATGGTATAAAAAATTGTAATTTTGAGAATTTCATATATGAGTATTGTATTGGTATCATTTATACCCCTCTCTCCCACACAAATGGGGGAGAGAGATAGAGAGATTGATTCATTTAGTACTGCTTGTATGTACCTGTGTTTATTGCTAATCACTGGGATTGGATAACCCATCAGACAACTTGTCCCTGGAGAAAATGGATTGTCCCACCCCCAGCAGCCTTTGCCTGCAGCTCTTCACTTAGGGGTGGGGCTTGTGAAAATTTCCCCATCAATCACGGGATGCCACATGGTACAGTCATTACACAAGTTTTATTTAGACAACCATATGATTGGGGTTTCATGGTGTATTGTTTTGTGACATCTAGAAGACACTGTCTCAAGTTGACATTCTGGTCGTCTGGCTCTTTCGATCTATCTGTTTCCTCTTCTATAGTGCTCCTTAGAAGTGGGAGTTGTGTTTTAGATATACCAGTTGGGCTAGGCACCCCAAGGTTATTTTTTCCTTTGCATTTTGACCAGATCTCTGAAATAGTCTCCATTTTCTCAAAACAAAAAAAAAAAACAAAACAAAACAAAAAACCTTTTTTTTTGGGGGGGGGGTTCGAGACAGGGTTTCTCTGTGTAGCCCTGGCTGTCCTGGAACTCACTTTGTAGACCAGGCTGGCCTCGAACTCAGAAATCTGTCAGCCTCTGCCTCCCAAGTGCTGGGATTAAAGGTGTGTGCCACCACCGCCCGGCCAAAAAAACCTTCTTTAATGAGCTGTGAGATTGAAATTTCTCTGTAGGTATAAGGATAAGTATTTAGAATACAGTTAGAAACTATATCGATCTGGACAAATATCAGTAGTAGGCTCTCCTCTAGAATCTGTGACCTTTTCAGACATGAGCAGCTGGCTAGGTTTACAGGACCAAACATAATCTATCTTCCAGTCAGACTGCTGTTGGTTACCTTCAAGATATAAGAGCTACTAATGTACCATTGGGGATATCTTCCCAGGCTGGTCATTATTGTGGTTCACAATTAAAAAAAAAAAAACCTTACAAAGGTAAAACCTTACAACTGGGTAAGGCTTCCTCTGATATTTTGGTCATGGGGATATAAAAGGAGCTAATATATTTGGGGAGGGAAATTATATCAGACATAGTAACTCATAAGGATAAGCACGCTCCTCTTCACAAGGGCCTCTGTCTGCGATGTTGGTGCAGGTTTGCACCCTGTAGCATAAGAATTATGATGTAATTTATTTTGTGGCATTCTTGTACAATGTTAAAAAAAAAAACACTTGCCAACTCTATTACTGCGTGACCAACAGAATTCAAACAATCCACAAGGAGAGAGGCATTTCTCTGTAGGTGTGGCTGGGCTCTGCGTCCTTTGCGTTTTGCTTTCTTTTATTCCCAGCAGTTCTGGGAATATCGCACAGGCTAGCTTCTGCTCCACGTTTTCGGTCTGGCTCTCCCCTGCCTCCAGGTTCTGCAGGGCACTCTTTCTGCAGAGCCTCCTCAGGTCTTCCACTTTCTGCAAGCATCTAGGAGTCAGACGGGAAGATGTTGAGTGTCTCCCACAGCAGTGCCATTAACGTCCACCACTGAGCTGACAGGAAAGCAGCTGCAAGCCTCTCCAGTGCTGTGTGCACAGAGGGAAGTGGCACAGAGAGAACTCACATGGGAAAAGCTGGCTGTGAGGAGCAGTGGTGATTAAACACTGGGGGCACTGTGTTTTTGAAGGATGTTGGATAAGGACTGGTTGAAGACCTCAACAGGGCCTTGGAAAAGTCCGGGGAATGGAGGATACACTTTATCCTTGTTCACAGAGGGGTGAGAGAGGACAGATAGACAGAGGGACCCTGGCAGAGAGATGACAATGGTCACTCTTGTTAGACGGGAACTGTGTGTCATACGCCCTGTAGCCTGTGATGTTTAACCTGATCCCATGTGCACTTTGCTGCTTTCAAGCTTGTGGAGGAAATTCTTTATCTAAGAGAAATATGTAAACCAGCTCATTATTCTCTTTGGGTTTTAAAGCCATAAACTTATTTAATAATTCCATCCTGAGACCAATGTTACATTGAAAGACACAAAGCCCCATTTATAGCCCTTGTTAATCTAGCTCTGGGCAAGCTTTCTCTCACTCCAGCTCCATAATGTGCCTTCCTTCATGAACACCAACTTTGAAAGACATCCATCCATCCTGAAATTCTTTTCTCCAGTGTAAGTCAGGTTTCTGGCTATACCCAGTAGAGGTAGGTCTCTAGACAGCTGGCAGTGTCCCCTAAAAGAAGCTGTGTATGGGAAGAGAAGGCATGGATATAAGGTGTTGGGGGAGGGAGAAAAGGAGAGAGGGAGAGATAAGTGGAGGGGAAGGGAGGGAGGGGAGGAAAGAGAGCGAGAGAAAAAGAGAGAGGGAGGGAGGGAGAGGAGAGAGAGACAGAGAGAGGGGGGAGGGAGGG
The DNA here is from genome assembly GCA_964023405.1 of Apodemus agrarius. NCBI lineage: Eukaryota > Metazoa > Chordata > Mammalia > Rodentia > Muridae > Apodemus > Apodemus agrarius. The sequence goes on from OZ030012.1 coordinate 100,280,454, forward strand.
AGTTTTTTGGAGGAAAATCATTAGCTGCTTGATATTTTGAAAGTGAAAATGTCCACCCTCGGACACCAGCTGCTCCCACAGTGTGGAATCTGCCAAAAAAGCGTATGAACGCCTTAAAGGAAAGGGTGTGGTGTGCAAGATCTGGGACCAGAGCACAAAACACTATTATACATCACTCTGAAGGCACAGAAGAAGAGGGGTACACTGGAGAGATGAGGAAGAGGTGCTTGGGGGGAGTGCTGGGAAAAGATTCCATCCAGTTTTCTTTATCTCTCTCTCTCTCTCCTTCCCTCCCTCTTCCTCCTTTACCCCATCTCTCTCTCTCTTCCTTTCTTTCTCCTGAGTCTGAGCATGGTTTTACATCAGAATATAATCAGAGGGTTTTCAAGGAACACTTTCCAGTTGATGTGTCTCAAATGGTCCAAACATGCTTTAAGTTTTATACTTGAAGACAATTTTCCATGTTGGTATTATGTGATTATTGTACTGATAATTTAGACGGAAAAATAACTTCTATCTCCTTTGATTTTTTTCCCCTCCCAGTGACCTAAAGAGATGCAAAAGCACAGGGCTGAGCCCTGGATGCATGCAGGCATTCTGTGTAACAAAAATAGAACACGCTTAAAAGTAAACGCCAGATCTTACTGGTGATAACTGTGTCTCTATGACCTATAACCGAGAACTAGCTTAAGGATATACATGTGTATTTGTAATATCAACCCTTATTTGAGTTAGTTTATGTTGAATTCTATTTATAAAGAAATCTAACCATTATCTTGATTAATTAACCAGACATCAATTGTATAACTCAATCCAAGAAAAGTTTCTTATCACCGTTTGCATCTACCATCGGTTGCTGCCAAGGATTGAGTCCCACAGGTTTTCTTAGGGATCCAGGCTGATGGAAGTCTACCTTCTTGAGTCTTTGTCATCCAGACACTCGCCTTGGCTTCCCTTTCCAGGAAAAAGAGTGGGGTGGATTCTGTCACATCCTGGCTCTGAAGTCCCAAAATGCTTTGCCTCAGAAGAGACACATAGCTACTCTTTGCAATGGCCCTTGCATGCACAGTGAGAAGCAAGCCCATCTGCATTTACTGACCTGGAAACCTGCCTGACACCCGGAGACGACAGAGCCTGTGCCCAGGGCAATGAGTCAGCTGGTACCAACTACATAGGACCAACAGTTATGGACAAGCAGGACATGGGTGGAGGGTATTAAGGCACTCCCTATATTTATAATATCCGAGTCTGATTCTGCTTCTGTTTCTCACCTGGCTCCCAGAGTCTGTGTCATTGATTCTACACCTTCTTACCTCCTACCCCAAAGACAATGCCGGGGCCGAGGACTAGGGCAACAACTATTTTGATCCACATCCTAGAACCAGGACTAGCTATGCAGTCATATCTAACTGCATGGCATTTGCATGTCTCTGTATGGAAAACACCACATGTCTCGGTCACACTCCATATTATATGAATCCAGATTCCTAAAAACTAATTTAGCAGGTGGGAAAACGTCAGCAAATTAATAAGAAGATGCCTATAATTCACATTAAGAAGTATTACTAAAATGGCTTCCTTAAAATTGTCTGAACACAGTGAAATGGAGATGCACCTATATGATTTTTCCAATGTCTGGTTTTATCAGAAGCAGTTTATTTTTTGAACTACTTATTTGAGATATTATGTATTTTCCAATATCAGTGTAATTAAGAATAACTAGACTATTTCTATTGTTGTTTTTATATGAAAACAAGAAAAGCCATAGCCATAAAGAGCTATTTTGCATTTGTTATAAATTCCCATCTTGGAATAATTAAAATATGCCATAATATACTTCTAGCCTTTCTCTACTAACTACACAAAGAGAAAACATGGTCACTCATAAAGGATTGAATATCAACAAAATTTATCATTTTTCTCATTAAATTTTATAATGAAATTATTAGGCTATAAATTGTTAAATTTCCTACTTTTGCTATATGATACAATTTTTATTTCTTTTGAATTAAAAGCATTCAATAAAATCTTTCATAATTTGGAATTACTGATTTAGAGAAAATAAAGCCCATATATAAGATTTTTTTCCTTGGGATGGGGATAGTTCTCTCTCTCTCTCTCTCTCTCTCTCTCTCTCTCTCTCTGTGTGTGTGTGTGTGTGTGTGTGTGTGTGTATGTCCAGATCATATTTCACAGGCATGATAGAAAGTAATACTTTTTCTCCAACTTGAAAAAAATTTCTTATTCATGGAAGAAATTTTATTTTTTTTAATGGTTTAATGTATAGTTTTTCATTTTACAGCAAAAGCAATGTGCACACAATGGAAATCCTACTTTGAATTCTGACCTTTTCCCAGGCTTGCAATATCTGGAATTTTTTTAATTTTCTATATTCTTTGTTTACATTCCAATTGCTTTCCCCTTTCCCAGTTCCCCCCTCACCATATGTCCCATAAGTCCTCTTCCCTCTGCCCATTCCCCAATCACCCTCTCCCATTTCTCTGTCCTGGTAATCCCCTACAATACTGGATCAAGCCTTTTCAGGACCAGGGCCCTCTCCTTCCTTCTTCTTGGGAATCATTTGGTATGCTAATTGTGTCTTGAGTATTCAGAGCTTCTAGGCTAATTAATATCCACTTATCAGTGATTGCATTTCATGTGTATTCTTTTGTGATTGGGTTACCTCATTTAGGATGATATTTTCCATTTCCAACCATTTGCCTAAAAATTTCATGAATTCATTGTTTTTAATTGCTGAGTAGTATTTCATTGTATAAATATACCATATTTTCTGTATCCATTCCTCCATTGAGGGACATCTGGGTTCTTTCCAGCTTCTGGCTATTATAAATAAGGCTGCTATGAACATAGTGGAGCATGTGTCCTTGTTGCATGTAGGGAAATCCTCTGGGTATATGCCCAGGAGTGGTATAACAGGGTCCTCTGGAAGTGTTATGACAGTTTTCTGAGGAATTGTCAGACTGATTTCCAAAATGGTTGTACCATCTTGCAATCCCACCAGCAGTGGAGGAGTGTTCCTGTTTTTCCACATCCTCACCAACACCTGCTATCTCCTGAGTTTTTAATCTTAGCCATTCTGACTGCTGTGAGGTAAAATCTCAGGGTTGTTTTGATTTGCATTTCCCTAATGACTAATGATGTTGAACATTTCTTAAGGTGCTTCTCAGTCATCCAAATTTCTTCAGGCGAAAATTCTTTGTTTAGCTCTGTATCCCATTTTTTAATAGGGTTATTTGGTTCTCTGGGGTCTAACTTCTTGAGTTCTTTGTATATATTGGATATTAGCCCTCTGTCAGATGTAGGGTTGGTGAAGATCTTTTCCCAATTTGTTGGTTGCTGTTTTGTCCTTCTAAAGGTGTCCTTTGCCTTATAGAAACTTTGTAATTTTATGAGGTCCCATTTGTCAATTCTTGATCTTAGAGCATAAGCTATTGGTGTTCTGTTCAGGAACTTTCCCCCTGTGCCCATGTCTTCCAGGGTCTTCCCCAGTTTCTTTTCTATTAGTTTCAGTGTGTCTGGTTTTATGTGGAGGTCCTTGATCCACTTGGAGTTGAGCTTAGTACGAGGAGATAAGAGTGGATCAATTTGCATTCTTCTACATGCTGACCTCCAGTTGAACCAGCACCATAATTTTATAATTTTCTTAGGTTCCTATTATTTTGCCTTAGTATAATTTTAAAGTGTTGCCAGTTTTTGTAGCATATCAGTTACTCCCTTATTATGTTTAAAAATAAGATGAATAATTAAAGCACAGCTTAATCCTAGCAGCATCTAGCTTCAACAGACTGAATAGATGCTGGAATTGGTAAGAATAATCACTTATGGTTTTTGAGAAGCACATGTTGTGTCATTCCCTCTCCCTGTCGTGTCTCAAGCAGACTTTTCAAAAGACATCTTTGAGAAACCTTTGTTTAAAGTAGGGTTTCACAGTTAGCTATATATTTTATATTGGAAATTCAGGAGAAACTTAACCTATAATCTACTCATCTCTCCATTTATAATTTCTGAGCGTCAATTTAAAACTAAAGATGTAGTTGTTCTATAGGATGTATGTACACTGAAGAGCAGTGCTGAGTTCACAGGATTATTGAAATGTGAGGAAAATCCAAGTCTCTATAGGAAAATAAATGTTTCATGAATCCATCTGTCTGTGGGTGACAACCAGCTAATATCTGCTGAGTGGCGGGAGGCGGAGGGAGCAAGGGTAGGTGGTAGAGCTCCAGAAAGCAGCACAACACCAGGTCACACCTGTCTAGTTTGTTACCCTCCACACAGGCTGACTTCCTGCTTCAGGCATGATGCCTTTGTGGTCATAAAACTTCATCCATGCTCCCCCACAGGAAAGGAGAAGAAAGAGATGGCAAAAGCTACCTTTTGCCTAGAGCTTTGCTCTCTAACTCAGGAATGCCTTTCCCCAAAGGCTTCCTCTTACTGGACGAAACTGTGTTCAGCAGACAGCAGCAAAGGTAGCTGTGGGGATCAAAAGCAGAGCATACGGTGAGCAGGCAGTTAGCAGAATAGACTTTCTTATATAGTTAAAAACACAACACACACACACAAGTATGTAAGTAATATTTAAATTGATTTTACTTTGGTCACAGGATGTGAAGAAATCAAATTTGCACTCACCATGAAACTTTCCCAATGCTGGCTTGTACTCATAGAATCAGAGTAGGCTGCGTGGGTTGAGGAGAGGTCACCATTTTACCTAGCTATGGACTCTGTGAACTACAACACTGTCCATTATGGCAGGATAGCCCACAGATGCAATAGTGGCATGGATGTTATGGGGGTAACCAACAGATTTTTTTTAAATGATACACACAAAGCCCACTCCACACTTGCCTGGTACTGTTAATCTGGCCAAGAACCCATGCTTGGGGAGCTTACAAGCCCCAGGGATGAACCTACTAGTACATTTTGCTAAACTGACATAGTATCAAATTGCCTTTTAAATTTGTGTCTCTATACCCATAGATAAGTAGATAAGATAAGTAGAACTGCCAGATCTCATCAGATAAGTTTCTTTGTAGTGGACAGTGGTCAAGGCAGAGGCTCACAACAGGCATAGTGCAAGGAGTAAATGCCAGTGGACTGGTCAGCTACACATGGAATATCGCTAGCATCTTCCATGACCAAGAGACAATAATGAAAGAGGAGGAAAAAAGATTGTTAAGCCAGGGGCTGGTGTGTGTGTGTGTGTGTGTGTGTGTGTGTGTGTGTGTGTGTGTATGCACAGAATTTAATATCATCTAGACATACAAGACTCTGTACTTATGAACTCACAGCAGTTGTGCTTGCCTGCATGAGAGCTCAAGCCAGTCAATATTCTAGAGTGGAACAGGAAAGGGGTCATGAGCCCTGATCCCTAACAGAGGACCTACACATAGCTGGTGATTTCTGGGGAAGGAAGAGTCAACTTTTTTTAAGGATATGGTCTCTGGTAGGTCAACTACGTTCCATTTGTCCCTAGATCCAGGAGTATATGAGCATGCTGGACTTTGTGTTTTGTTAAAAAAAAAAAAGTCTATGAAGCTGGGGTTGGGACTAGGGAGATGGGAGGAAATCTGGGAGGAGTTCTGGGAAGGGGTGGGGTGAATGTGACTAAACATATTGTCTGAAATTCTGGAAGAATTATTAAAATATTCCAGTCAAATATTTAATTTTATTGCATTCAGATGTTAAAGTGATTTCTAGTTGATCTCCTGTTTTGTTTTTTTTCCCCTATAAAGAGAATATGTTGGACTCTTCTCAGGCTCAATATCTTCCATAGATACTTGATTATGTTTTTCATAAAATGAGAATGACTCTTGGGAAATTTGTCAGGGGAAGGTAGGCAGATGCAAACAGACTAATGCAAGGCAATATGCACCGTATTACCCAGAGTATAAATTGCTGCCTCTCCTTTGGGTCTTTTGGGTCTTTTGGGTCTCCGCTTGTGTGAAATCCACAGCCAGGTGGCTCTCCTACAATACCCTCCATCTCTTGCTCACTGATAGCTCCCAGGCCATGTGCTGCATGGTTCACAGGAAGCTTCTGAAGGCAGATCTGGGAGTGGTATTGGAGCTTTCAGGATGAAAGCTTGTGCCCTGGCAGCTCCAACAAACTGAGCAAGGTCACTGGTCCCCAGCATGCTAATTAAAAAGACAACATTGGAAGGGGTGCATGGAGGTTTGTTGAATATTGGCAACATTAGGAAGAGGAACAAACTATGGGCCCCAGTGACCACTGTGTCTTTGGGGTACTGACATGGAGTTTAAATAGAGGGCAAGGATACGTATAATTTAGAGGTCCTGGCCAATGTGTGCCCCTCCCCCATCACGGATCCATCCTCATCGTCTCAGGTCTCTTTTGTCCAGGGTCACCTTGGCTTCGAAATCAAGGTTTTGCATTGGCTGTCAAAACCACATGAAGTTTCTTTCTGAATGATATATTTTCCCCTCATTTACATGAGGGCTTCTTTCTTTTCTTTCCCCACAGTGTGACTTCCCAAGGACATTTTAAATCTTTGGGATTCATTGTATCACACCCTGATAGCAGGAGGGGAGGGTATCAGTAAGTGTCTCCTAGACTATCTCCTGTCCTGCCAGGTCAGTTTCAGGAATGGATGGCCTCTTTCGCATGGACTTTCCACAGTCTAGAGCTTCTTTGTGTGCCACATAAATGGCCTTGTAGTGACAAAAACTTGCAAGAAAGAGGAGGGAAGGAGTCTTGGTGAAGATCCAGCTGTCACTGCCACCCAGCTGATTTAAGTCTCTCACAGAGACCAGCTTCTTTTGTCAATAGCAAATGCTGCTTGTGTTTGACATTTAGAGGCATGGGGCCACATCTCTCTAGTCCATAGTTTTGTTAAAGAAATATATCGCAATTATACACGTTCCACACTAATTCTGTTAAAGGCACAGCAGTCACAAGAACAGAAATGCAAACCGTCTATTCTATCTGCTCTGATGAGACGTCAGGGCAGACTGAAGGACACCGTGACTCAGGACCAGCCAGTCTGAGAGCTGAACGCTATGCTGGAAACAGAGGCCCATGGGCTGAGGGAGGCTCTAGATCCTTCTAGAAGCAAGCAGATTGCAGTGCTTGCTTTCTTACCTCGGGTTAATAGTGTTAACATAAAGGTTGTGGAAACCCTTGTCGTCTTTGTACACAGTCCTGTGACCTGCCATTTATTTCATCAACTAAAATTTGTGCTAGTTTCCATCTCAGTTCCAACAGGATTTACTGGCTGAGACTCTTGATTTGTGGTCCATTGTCATAGTGGTCTCTCTTAAAGGACCCATTCTTACCTGCCTAGTCTCCCTTGACTAGTCAATATTTTTGTGTATTGATATTGTCTTTTATGTATATACACTTTTAGAACATGTATAATTTCCTGTGTGCTTACTAACTTCTATTAACACTACTGGGTCAGAAATCCTTCTATCACTTAATTTTTGTCTTCCTTTCTAACTTTGCTTACATAATTTTCCCACGTTGCTGTGTCTTATGTTGGCTTTCCTCGGACAGACTCTGGGATAGAAACAGGCACGGAGAGAGTTTATTGGTGATCTTGTTGGAATTGAACACTGGGAAGAAGAGAGGGAATCAGGCCAAATAGAGAGAAGCCAGCCGGACATTCCCAGGAGCTGGACAAATGAATACCTTAGTCTTGAAAGAGGAGACAGCAGGGCATGCAGAACTGCCAATCTGTGCCCGTCTGGCATCTTCTCACTCACCTCCACTGCATTACCCTCCATGTACTCATCACCTGTCTGCCCAGACGCCTTGACATAGCATTTCATGCTATATCATTCATTCAGGAACACTTGAAAGTTTCTCTAGGAATTGTCAAGGAGAAATTCCTGGATTTCTAGAGTCATTGTTTTTGACTTTGTTCTCATCAGAAGTGCACGAGGGTCTCTGGGCCTCACCAATATTTTCTCTTCTTTCTCTCTCTCTCTCTCTCTCTCTCTCTCTCTCTCTCTCTCTCTCTCTCTCTCTCTCTCTCTGGGTTGTCCCAATCTGACAGACCTGTGATGCTAAATTTGCATTTGTAAAATTATCAATGACTTTGAGAATATTTCATATGCTTTTCAGTCTCTCAAGTTCCCACTGTGAATAATCTAGTCATTTTCTTTGTCAAATCTTCTTTTGAGTTCTGAAGAGTCATTGTGGTCTCTTTTTAGCTGGTGAACAATCTCTTGTAGATTTTGATAATGATATCTAAAGAATTTAAACAACACTTTTAGGTGTGTGGGTTCCTGTTTAGAACATGTAGGCTTTAATTAGTCATTCTTGCTGTCTACCTCTCTGCTTCAGTCTTACTCTCACACATGCATAGCTATTTGTGTAAATTCTGAATGATCACTTCAGTTATATAATAATCATGTAGTTTTTAACTGTGGATTTTTGAGTGGCTATTTTTTTAAACAAATCTCTTTCTGTCTCTCTGTCTCTCCCTCCTCCTCCTCCTCCTCCTCCTCCTCCTCCTCCCTCTCTCCCTCCCTCCCTCCCCCCTCCAATTGTTCATAAATGATGAAGCCTTAGCGTGTTTTCTGCTATTTCTGAATTGCAACTTCTGTTTTACAGTCAATTGAGTTAATTTTTTAAAACTTTTATTTGTTCTTTATTAATTTCACATTATGCACCCCAATCCCACTCATCTCCCACCCTTGGAACTACCCATTAACACAGAGAAAATCTTATCGTAGAAGCTATAGTGTCACAGTGTGTCCCACAGTACACCCTTTTGTCCACACTTCTTTGCTTGCAAATATTCATTTCAATGACTTGTTGGTCTTGTATGAAGCCTCTTGTCTTCTGCTACTCTGTTGAGACTGGAACCTCACTGGGCTTCCCCTTGGATAGCCTGTGTTTCCCTGTGTCACGGAGATCCTATAGTTTTGGATCTGTAGGTCAGGCCCCTTCACGTACTCCAGTAGTTCATTGATGGGGTAGATGTTGGGGTGGGCCAATTCAAAGCCCTGAATCTGGGCCTGAGAGGTATCTGAGCTGCTCAACCCACTGGCTAGCCTGCTTTCATGCCCTCAGGGGAAGTTACCAGCAGCAACTCCTGCTCTACCAAGGCTAGCTCTTCCCTGCTGCCCATAGGAGGTACAGGACCAGCTTTTCTGAGTGTTACAGCCCATGAAGAACATAGCAAGCTCTCCTACTCTCATAACCCCAGGACCAGTTCTCTTCCCTGCCATAAATGAGGGAGAGGATGAGGGTGTCCATGTCATCACATAGCAGATAAAAGGCAGGGCTGGCTGTCCCACACTCACACCCTCAGGACCAATTCACTGCATCTTGCCACCATGATCAGTCCTACCGCGCTGCCCAGATGAGGGGCAGGGCCTGCTCTCTCAAAGCCTGCAGCAGGTGAGGGGCAAGACAAGCTCTCCGGCTCTCATGACTCCATTGGGGTCAACTTTCCTGCTCAACACCTTGGTGAGAGCAAAAGGGAGGAGATCTCTTCCTCACTGATGTCACTGCACGGCAGACAAGTTGTGGGGCCAGCTCTCTCATGCTCACCGACTTGCCCTCCCGCTCCACCCCTCCCACCCACCCAGGGTCAGCTCTTCAGTGCAGCCCAGGTGAGGAGTGGATCCAGTTCTGCCCCGCCCTCAGACATTAGTAAGTCCTCGGGGAAGCGAGGCACCAGGGACATCTGTCTGGCCTTTAGTGGTAACAGACCCCCAGTACTTCAGGCCTAGGGACCTAAATGTGACCTCTGGAGCTAGTGTAGGCCAGGATCCCACTGTGGTCCCAGGTGGCATCACTGGCTACTCAAATTAGCTGCTCCTCACTACCCTCGGGTCTCCAGTCCTGCCTCTCTTCATTGTGCCCACGCCCTTCTCTTTCTGTTTCATCCTGTACCAATTACTTGCTCCTCTTAGAGGCTGCTGGGGTCTCTGGCTGTCTCAGGAGTGGTGGCCTCAGGAGTTCTATGCCCTGCTCGTGCATTATGGAGTAGAGCAGGGGAGGTGGGGGGGGGCGGGTCATCTCAGACATTGTCTGCCCACCCTCTCCAGGCCTGCATGGCCCCTGACTGGTGGTTATCTCAGGCTCACCCCCACCCCCAGTGGCCCCCAGTGCCAGGCGGTGGCCATTAGTCTCCTGCTTGTTCCCTGTCTTGGGAGCCATAGGGACCTGCCAGAGCTGGACTGGCGGTCATCTCAGGCTAGCTCTCTGTCCTTGGCCCTGGTGCTGAACCGGTGGTCGACTCAGGCTTGCTTTTCTCCAGATGTTAGGTCACTAATCATTCACAGGGTCACAGGTCAGAACGCTGAGTGTAGGCACAGCCTCTCTCCCCTCTGTCACCTACTGATGCACATGTGACACCGCAGCCACACCTGCAACGCTTCTAGGGGCAGGTAGGTGGTCAGCTGAATCTATAAAGGAACTGAAGAGAGCAGAGAAGCTGGCTTTGCTGCGTCCTTGTCTCTTTCCAGTCATCTGTTCCCTTCCCTCATCCCCTCCCCTCCCCCACCCCGTCTTATTGCTCTGCTGCATTAGTCAAAATACGACTTATGTACTAGTCAAAATAAGACTTAACAGTTGGACAACATTATGGCTGCTCTGAAGGTCTTGATTTTACCTAAAGCAGATGCAGTTCTAGAAGTGTCTTTTCATACAAGAATGTAAATCCTGTAGTCACACAGTGTATGTCTACATGGCATGGTTCTGAGTGGGTACCTCCTTGGGCTGTCTCCTCATTCTGTGTCTCTCACTCAGGAGGCAAACATCCCCAGGCTGGTCTGTCCTCTCTCCCCAGGGAGCATTTATGTCAAGAGACTACATTCCTGGCCATCTGTCTTCGGTTAAGACTTTCTGTGTACAGAGCCAAATCCTCCAGAGGTCCTCACTGCAGAGGCCCAGATTGTATTCCCAGCGGGCTGATGATGCAGGCTCAGCTTGCTCCCTCCCCCCTCCCCCCCCCCCCGGACAGCACACAGTTTGGAAACTGTTACCTCACATTTATTTTTCTTGCCAGAGGTGTTCCTTCTTTATCGCACCCAGAGAGGCGCACTTGGGAAGACTCGCTCCTGCCTCGGTCCAGACACAATATTTACTACGCGAGCTGAGAGAATCTGGCAGCAAAAACGGGCGCACACATGCTGGACACACGCACAGGCCCCCCATCTGTGAAATCCCTCACCAGAGGTCTTGCTACTGCGAATTCTGTTCCTGCTCCACGCTGAACACATTTCCTGAGTGGGAGGCTCCTGCGAGGGAGAGAAATCTGCTTCGAGTTGTGTTTGGGTCAAAATGTGTTGGAAGTAGGCTTTGATGGCTGCATCCTAGCAGCTGTTGGGGATGAGAGTGTGCACGGAGAGCATTTTAGAACCAAAGTGCTCTCCTCCCAAGTGACAGAGTGATGTATTTGTATAAAATGAAGCATTACTTTATCATTTATTCACAAAAGGAAAATGCACAATGCAGTCTTTTCAGCATCTAGAGTCTTGTCAGAGGCAGCTCATGGCTGCCCATCACCTGTATTGTAGATAAATAGGCACATTTTCCAGAGAGCAGACTGTTTCTCTGTGATGAGCGTCAGTATCCATACCCCCCACGTCTAGCTAAGTCTTATGAATGCATGCATGATCCAGGGACTGCAAAATTCTACTAGGCAGGAATTGTGACAGGAGCTCCGGGCAGCTCCTGAGAAGTGGCAAGAGCCGGTGCACATTAGTTTCACGCCGGGCTTCAGGGCTTGCGGCCAGTTTCCGCAGGTGAGCAGCATAGCCCCGAGTGACGAAATCCAAGCCCAGGTGGGAGGTTCCCACACCTGCACCACACACTCCCTGTGGTGCCTGAGCCCTGGAGGAGATACAGAAGCAGTGTGGAACGAGCATCCCCAAGGAAGAAATGTAGAGAAGAGAGGCAAAGCCTTCCTGGTCATTGTGACCTCGTTTGTGTAGGCTGGGGGTGGGGATCTCCAAAGGCTTAGACCCTCGAGTATCTCAAGAGTCCATGAATATCCTGTATTCCTCGGCAGATGTTGCTTATGGCTCTAGACAGATGTTGCTCATGGCTTCAGATGTGCCTCCTTGTAGATATCACGGCAAGTGCACTTACCTATGAGCCCATTTAATTTTCTCTCTCTCTTCCACTAGTCTGTGACTGCAGACACCCTGTAAGGAACTGTGGACATCTTGGAGCAATGACTAGATAAGAGACCAAAGGTTCCACATTGCTCTGAGTCCCCATGTCCCAATGTTCCCAGGACATTTTTAGGTCTCAGGATATGGGGGTGGGGTGGGGTGGGGTGGGGTGTCTACAAAGGTCCTGAGACCATTTTCTGGTGTCACCGTTCTGGGAGGGGAGACATGCTTGCCCTAGTTTCTAAGTGCATATTTTAACACAGTGTGCTCTCCTGCTGGCTCTTGGTCACTCCTTGGCTTACATTTTTAACACAGTTTAATTTTTGAAACTAGTCATTTAACCAGGGGGTTAATTTGTATCTGATGTGCTGTGTGTGTGTGTGTGTGTGTGTGTGTGTGTGTGTGTGTGTGTTGGGGGGGTTGTTTTAGTCCAAGGTGCTCGAAAGGGAAACGAGCCTTTGTCACCAGCTCTGGCACCTGCAGGTTTGGCTTTTGCAAAGGCAACATTTGATTCTCCAAAGCTGGCATTCCTCAGCACGGGCAGGGATTTGGCTTAGTGGGGCGGGCACGGGCTCAGGGCATCATGCTTGGGCATCATCAGCTGTGTGGCCTTGGACAGGAGAGCTGACGCCTCTGGGCTCAGCTTTTTCATTTATGAAACGGGGATAAAAGGGACTTTCTCCTGAAGTCATTGGAAGAATTAAATTGGAAAATATCAGTAAAGTCTTGGACCCAAATAAACCCTTAGAAAATGTGTGAACATCACTCCTGGCCATCTCACTTTCCTCTCTTTCTGCAGTCTCCATTGAGAAGGTGAGGAGAGCACCTATCACTGGATGAATGAATGAACTCACTTAGTGAGAGAATGAAGGAAGGCGTGAGTGGGTGAGGCGTGACCCACACTACATATTATTTTGGAGTGTTGAATGGACATGGTGAAATTTAGGGAATACTCAAAGGTCTGGACACTGTGTCAGACATTTGAAAGGCATCATCCCATTTAATCATCACGAAGATGCTTTAAGTAAGGTTCCATTATCAACACTGTAGAAAAGAAGCGAAGGGTCAGTGAGACGGTCAAGGTATAATGGTGCTGTATGTAAGGAGTGCTTTTTCTAAGGTACCTTGAAACAGAAGGGCACAGATGGGGTGTATGCACAAGTTATCAAGGTGAACCAATAAAGCTCCACTTATCAGATGAAGGCCTCTTTGTCTCTTTATTGACTCTGTGACACAAAAAAGAAAATATATAATTCAACGTGACCAATACGTTGGCCTGACATCAAGTGGAAAGAGCGCTGATGGTGTATGCACGATGGTTATGTCCCGGAGTCTGATGGTGGAGGTGGGTTTTGGCGGGATGTCAGGCCAGGAAGGGAGGGTGATAAAGCTGTTCTTCCGGGAGAAAAGCAAAAGCCCATCCTTTTTCACATCCACCTGAGAAGGAAGAGGAGAGGAGGCTAGCTGGCAGGGGACTGATGGAGGGCAGACGGGGCCTGGGAGGATGCTCCCAAGGGGTGAGGAAAGCAAGACTGCCTCTTGGGACAGTGTGCTTGTCACGGTCAGTGTCTTCTCTATGTCACCAGTGGTTCTGTTAGGATTTAAATTTGTAATGCCCCCCATAGGCTTATTACGTGAACATTTGGAACTCCAGCTGCTTGTGCTATTTGGTTGATATTCTGGGAATTTAGAGGCTGAACTGGAGGAAGTGGGTCACTGTGTGTGGGATCTTTGGATACTTCCTGTTTGGATCTCTTATTCATGAAGACACACCTCTTCACCAGGGGCTTCTTCGGTCCTAATGTCTTGCCCAGGTTCTCATGGGACTAATAGTCTGTAAAATGATCCTTTTAAATTGGGAGCCAAAATAACCTGTCCTTTGGGTTTAAGTTTTCCCTGTCATTTATATACATAACACACACACACACACACACACACACACACACACACACACACTTGTGTGTGTGTGTGTGTGTGTGTGTGTGTGTGCTTGAATTAAAGGCATGTGCCACCACTGCCCGGCCATCAGGCATTTTGTTAACAAACTAATACAACTTCTGAGGACATCAAATATGTATTAATTTTTGTTCTCTGTGTATGGGCGTTTTGCTCACATGTATGCAACTGCACCACAGGTATCCTTGGTTCCTGTGTTGGCCAGAAAAGGACATCAGATATCCTGGAATTGTTGTTACAGATGGTTGTTAAGCATCTCCATGTAGAACAGAACCAGCTAGAAGAGCAGCCAGTGCTCTTATCACTGACCTATCCAGGCAGCTGCCCAAGGATATTTTGTTTGATTTCCCCTCATTCTCCCTGATACTCAACCGAAGGGTGGGGCTTAGCCTTGTGTTGTTTCAATAGAAACCAGGAGGGAGAGTCTGTAACAACAGCTTCTGGAATCCCAGGGAAGTGGCGTTGGATGGTGAGAGGGAGCCCAATTCTATGATGTCCCACGCCAAGGTCTCCCTGAGTGGCCTCTGTGTCTAAAGGCAGGTCAGCATGGGGGTGGGGACCTGGATCAAAAGAGGGGAAGGGCTGTGCTCATCATCACTTTTTCCAGGAAGCATTCTGATTCCTCTGGGTCTCATGCTTTTCTCATGGTTACCAGGAGGAATAACCTACCTGAGGGTTTATAGCTTCAGCAGCTTGTAGGTACTCAATAGATGCCCTAGCTTACTACGATCATCTTTCTAGCTGTCTCCATGGGCAATACTTCCAGGCTCGGCTCTCATGTGTCCTAAAGGAAGTCTCATAAGGGTCAATGTCTTGTGTGACCACTGTCACAATCACCATGCCTCTTTCACCCATGTGGATCTAGGATAGAGCGCCAGAGACGTCGACCCAGACAAAGCAGCCTGCGGCCTCTCATCCCACCACATTCCTGAACAATAAAAACTCTCAGAAGTCCTCGTTACTGTGAAATTCTAAAATCATATTTATTCAACCAATTCACAGAAGTGTCGTAACGACCACCAACATGAATCAGTTTGTAGGCATTTACAAGCCAAGGCTGAAAATAAATATCTGTCTGTGTTGAGTAGGCATTTAACAAATTACTCAGAAACTCCAAGAATCGAAATTGTTAGAAATGTAAAGTTTGGGATTCAGGCATGTTAAGATCACAGCCATGGGAAGAAACTCAACTGATTCCCCAGAGGTTATTTCCCTCTCATATCTTTATGTACACGTTTCCTCTCAGCACCCTTCACTCTGCATCAGTTAGAATCTAGTAGGGCAATTAGTCAGGGAGAGGGTACCAAGGAAAGGGGTGCGAGGGGAAGGATTTTCTCTGGTCCCCTGTGGCTGGGCAACCTTATTGACCAACAACATAATGCACTGTTCTGAAGTTGGATTCAATTTTCTATGAATTTATAATTCCTTTTAGTAAGACATTTCATGGTTTGCATTGTATCCGACTCATATACACACACAGTAGCATAGTTACCAAATAAATACATTTTGTAGACTAAGGGGATTCATTCTTGGAGGCAGTTCAAGAGGCTAGGAAGTCTGCTGTGTGCCAAGAACACCCCCCCCCCCAGTGCAGCTGGCTCCCGGGAAAGAGATTCCAGCTGCACTGACCATTAGGCCACCTCCCAGTCAGGTGCAGGTGGAAGGTGATTGCATACAATGAGACTGCTCTTTCTCTCTGCAGAGAGAGTGAACCCCAAAGAGACTCCAGTCGAGCAAGCAGCCTGTCCATCCCAGGCCTTTCCCATGCACTGAGGTTGAGGAGCTGGGAACAAACAGGTTTCTCACACAAGGCTTCAAAATGGTGACATCATCTCCAGAGATAGGAGGGAAGGGTCTGAGATTGGCTGAACCCAGAATCTTTATATCGAGTCCCAGCATCAATGACAGAAGATGACAGAGTGAACAATATTTAGCATGTTCTTTGGGAAAGGCAGACAATGGTAGGTTGGGGAGACTCTACTCTGTAGAAACAGCATTGTGACTGTTCTTCGGGTATGTTCTAAATGTGTGCAAGCAACTATGTGCAACACTGTCGCTGTTCACCGCCAGTGTCTGCCACTGTCTGACCACTGCACGGAAGATGAAAATTCACGGAGGCTTCTCTAAGCTAGGAGATCTGCGTGGTTGGCCTGCTTCTATATGGTTCAGTCAATGTGGAGTTTAGTGATATGCTGGGTCTTCGTAAGGACAAGCTAGGTGCTTCACTTCCAAATGTTTATGACTCCTGCAGTGCTCCAGGTACTTCTTTCTGGGCTTTGAGAGCTAAAAGCAAATAAGAATAACCTAAGGCATCGGGAGAATTAATTTTGTTGGGACTAGTGACCTCTCTGTTTTGTATCTTACTTCCATAGTATAGATATGTATATATGTACATTCATATATAGTATCAACTGCTCTTCACCTCGTTATGTCTGGTATTTTATACTTATTACTCCAATTCCCTAAACTAATGCCCTGCTACATCATTCTGACTCCTTCTTACAGACATTACAGCGCACATGCAGTAACCTAACAAGGCCCACTCTAGGAACTACAGGTTTCTTTGGGAACGACTGGCTTCTATACAAACTTTCTTCTTTCTATATTCCATCCGTTTTTCTCCAATTGCCTGCCATGCCTTTCTGGCTTAGGGCATCAACAGCTCTTTCTTGGAAGCAGATAAGGTTGGAAACCTGGTAGGTAGACCAATCTGTCACCCGCTTCCAGTGGCTCTGGCTTGTAAAGCAACTGCAGTCACTGCCTCTGTGGTCACATGGCGTTATTTACCCATGATTCTTTGACACATGAATATGTTTACTTATAGAGCAGTACCCTGGCTTCCTGGTTGCTTCTGATGCTGTTGATCCTAATCAGCCTCCAGTTTACTCTCCACCTCTACCACCCTCTCACTCGATATCTCTTCCCCTCTTGGTCAAGTGATTCACCTGGGTGCCAAGTCTAACCTCCTTTGCCCAAAGCTTTTCATCCATTTCCAACCCTCTGGAGTGTGTCTGTGAAAGGGCCATCAGTGCTCTCTCCAGAGCTCCAGGCCTCCTTTGCATCATGGAGGAGTGGGTGGAGGTGAGAGCCAGAGCCCAGCCTTCTCTGATGGCAAGGATGAATGCACTTTTGCCTCTAAAGATGCATGCATGCATGAAATGCATGCATGCATTTCACTCAGCGATGTGAACCATGGATCCAGTTGAATGAACCCTTACTCTTGGGCCCTCGAGGGATACTTACAGAGAGTAGAGGCTGCTTCCTTGCCCTTTTTCCATGGAGGGGCTAGAGTCTAGACCTAAAACCTGCGTGTTGATTCTCTGCCTTTGCAAATAGAAATAACCTCTTAGCTTCTTTTTTATGTCAGCTCATTCTGCAGAGGAAAAGAACCCTCAATATTTATATGTGTTTGTGTCCCACTTCTGCTCTGAAATGCTCAGTTTAAAGGGTCCAGGCAACAGAGGTGCGTTTTCACTCCCAGATAAAAGAAAGCAAACATTAAAGCCGACATGATTTTGTTCCTGTGATTAATAGACACCGCCTGCATTCTGAAGCCTCTCGTGTCTGCTGCCCTTGTCGCACTGGACTGTTGGGGATTGGGATTCATTTTGATGACTCTTTCCACAGTAGATCTGATAAAAGGGATGGGTCAGTGGCAAAGAGCTGGGCTCATTAACAAATTAAAGCTCTATTTCCTCAGTCCTGTGACTCAGGGGCAGAAAAAGTGTGGCTCATCATGGCCTAGCTGCCCTCGCTCCTGCTGTGGTGGGGAGGGGTCCTTTTACTGGTCCTACCTGGAAAAGATTACTTTGGGGAAAAGAATGACCCTTCCTGTCATCTTCCGTGAGGAGGCACAAAAACTTGTCCCCTGCCCTTCCCCCTCCACTCTTCTTCCATTCCTAGTCATTTTGCAAGAGGACAACTATAGACTTAAGACTGGACTTGAGGGGCCTTTCTCCACCAGGGTATTTTAACTTTTCAAACCACACTTGTTCTCTGAGGTCAGGTGATCTCTGGGATTCTATTCAACATTTGCTGAGCCCATGCTGTGGACCAGATGCAGTGCTTTGGATACACTGGTGACATCCATAGGAAAGGACCATCATCCTGGGACACATCAGTTACTCTTTTTGCCTTAGGGAGGCAGCGAGTGGAGGTGGGAGAGTTGGGGTCTGTACTACATCCAGTCATGTCTTTTAGGCTACCCTGGGAAGGTAGACTGTGGCTCTTCAGGTGTGGCCTGTCAATGGAGTAGCAGTTCACATAGTCTGTTTGGTGACTCCATCCTGTGTCTCATTCCTTGACGGTCTGGTCTCTTCAGGGACGATGCTCTGTACCTCACTCAGCTCCTCCTCCCATCTTGATATCCTTGACTGGACCTGATCCCCAGCCCCAGGGCACACTGTCTCCTTGTCCTACAAGAACAAACCAGCCAAGGACAGTCCTGCTTCTGGATTACTCTCCATCACTTTCTGTGTTGTCCTGTCAGAGGCTTTTGTGATAAATGGCTGGTGTGTAAGGGAAATGTAGAAAATTGTCTTACGTCTTGGGAAAGAAGTCCCAGTGGGGTCTTTACTCAGAGAGCCCAGGGGTAAAAGAAAAACCCCTCTATTTGCCTTCCTTGTGCCTCTCACAGGCAAATAACTGGCATGTCCTATATTTTCTTTTCTGATCCCCCCATTTTCTTCTTCTATAAAAAGGCAGATTCTAATTTCATGGTAATTTCTCAACATGGTCTCTGAGCTGGTCTCAGGCTCCCTTTGGAGAACTTGGGGGGGGGCTCAGTGAAGAGGTTGTCAGGGGTGACATGTTTCTGAGCAGAACGGGGGCTGGGTTTGTAGAAACTCACTATGATTGGTTCTCCTGGCTTATGTGTTATCTGTTCCTCTTCTGTGCCCTGACCTCTGACCTTGACCTCAAGATCCCAATAAGACTAGATTTAGGTCATAGGCACAATGACTGACAAAGCATAAGGAGTTTCAGATGAAGGCTTATGGTGCTTACACCACAGATCTTACACCATAAATCAGGAAGGGAAAATGGTTGGAACCTGGTATCTACCTGGACCATAGGAATGAGATTCCCACTGTAGATGAAGCTGCAGCTTTGACTTTTGTTTTTCTTTTTCTCTTGCTCCTACTTTTAGCAACGTGGGTTACTGTCCTTCCAAGAGAAGCAATCCATTACCCATCCAATTCAGTGTCTGAATGGTGAAGGCATCCGCCATTCTCACTACAAACGAACAGTGCTGCAGTAGTAATCTGGGGATGTCCTTGAACGACCCTGCTCTCCGGGATGGACGCAGTGGGCAGAGCAGCCTCCTAGTGGTGGGGGCTGGTTACTGCAGCTTCGAAGCTCTCACATAAAACCTGGCTGACTTTGAAGGAGCCAGCGACAGAAAAGGGGACAGGTATCTTCCCTAGGGCTGGATGCCTTCAATACAGCCCTTCTAGGCAGTGTCTCTCTGGAGAAAGGATGTGAGGGGAGGAATCATCTCACATCCGAACAGAGGAGAGGAACTGGAGCTGAGACCAGGTTCTTTGAAAGTATTGCTTCAGGGCTGTGAACTGGGGCCTCCCCGCTCTGCTTCTCTCTCCTTAACTGCAGTAGGAGCTTGTTATTTTCTCTCGTTTGTTAGCAGCAGCCCCTCCAGATGTCAGCGAAGGCTGGCCTCACCCTCCACAGAGTCAGCTCTGAAACCCTGGCCTTCCTGAGCTTTGCTCTTAGAGCACAGCTTGCTGAGGCCTCTAGAGTTTGCCTCACTAGTTTCCAGGGTACTGCTGCTGCTGCTGCTTCTGCCAGAGAACTGAAGCTGTGAGGCTTGGTGATCAAACCTCTGTGGAGGCCCCAGAGCTCAGTCCTTCATGTGTGAACCTTGCATCAGGCTGGCCAGACCCTGGGCATTGGCTGGAAGCCTCCTAAACCCACTTAAACCACCACTCATTACCTTCCTGGTCTGTCTGCTTGCTGCTCTTATTTGAGGACTACCTCCATTTTAGCTTTACCAACTCTCAGCTATCAGGGGGCTGTAAGGCCCCTGAACCCACTTAAGCCACCACTCATAACCTGCCTGGTCTGCCCGCCTGCTGCTCCTGTTTGAGGACGACCTCCGTTTTAGCTTCACCAACTCTCAGTTCTCAGTCATATTATTTCTCCATAAAGGGAAAGGCTTTCCTCTAGACATGACCCGAGCCATGGTAACGATAGAGCACTTAGGAGCACCCTGCTCCCTTCTCTGAAGATCTCTCTGCTCATGGAGGCCCCTTCAGCACCCCTAAGGTCATCCCTACCATCTGACTTAAACTAGATGACTTAAACTTCTCCCCCTGACAGTCCTGTGTGTGCAACCTTTTGACACTACAAGAGCAGGGGATTCTCACGGGCGGGGCTCCAGTTCATCCCCTCTCCCCTCTTCCTTGGCTTAGACTCAAGCACACGTGGCTGTCCGGGGAGGACTTGCTGAATTTGTGGAACACAGGTCCAAACAGAGACTCCCATCTACCGAGTGACTCAAGGCCATCGCTCTCTGGCTGCACGTGGAGGTAACCTCTGTCTCTCTTTGTTACCGTGGGACAAAGTCAAGCTTGGCTCCTAATTGGCAACTCCTGGAAAACCAACTCCCCACCCCCCACCCCCGCTCCGCCCCCTTCCCAACCAGTGTCAGAAGGAGGCTAATGCAGGATAACCATATAAAGTAAAACGTAAAGACAGGCACGTGAAGGTCCTGGAGTTGACTTCGAAACTTACACTGCCCTTTTCCTTGGCCTCCAGCTGGACAACGGAACACGGTGGCATGAAAATTAAACCGTGCCGAGGGCTCTGGCTTGTCAGCCTCGATAAATGTCTGGCACAGATAGAGAAGCCTGCAACATCACGGCCTGCCCGATCACATTGCAGGAGGCTTCTGGGCTCCTCCAGAGGCCATGCGGCGTTATATGAACATCGCCCACTTTTCTAAAGAATTAGACTTATTCCTCACTTTTTTTTATGCAAAGCCTATCTGGTTAATTTAAATGGGGAGATGATTAAGAAAAAGCCCTCTTTTTTTTTTTTTTCAGCTAATATTGAGTCATAGAGGCAAGGAGCCTGTTAATTTTGGAGTGCTGCCGGGTAGGGCTTTCTGCTGATTGTGTTGCTATTGATTTGAACAGCCACAAGTCTTTAGGATCATTTTTAGAGCGAAGACATGAACAGGGCTGAAATGAAAATCAGTCCCAGATAATGAACACTCCTGCTTAGAAATCATTACGGACTGAGCCCTGCTGGGAAGGTGCTAAGTCCGGGGAGTTAGCGCTCGCCTCAACAGAGGAGGGAGTCTCTGGGCTCAGTGATTAGCTAGTTCTCTGGGTCCAGGCATCCAACCCTTAGGAATATTTGTCTGATTTCCTCAATTCAAAAATCACAAGCGGGATTTTGTTTGTTCATTTACTTGCTTCTTTTGCGTTTCCTCCAGTCTCCTGTGAACTTCTAAGAGAACCTTAATGAAAGAGCCCAGTTTTCCAGCGGTTCAATTCAAGGCAATGACCACTAGGGAGCTGCTGGGTGCTTTCTTTGGAGAAATGGGGTGAGGGTGTGGCTGCTTTCTATGTAATGAGGGTGAGAGTTGGCCTCACATGGCTCTGCCTGGTGCCTAGCTTTCTTGATGTCTAGCAGGCTAAGTTTTGAGGAGAAAAATGAGAAATAAGAGAGTAAAAAGTTTATGACATGAAAATTCAACGAATTCGAAAAGCCTCCTCCCCCCCCCCCACCTTTGGTCTCAGAGATCAGTTTTACTGGAAAGTAGACGGAGAGGCTAACTGGGATGTTCCTTTGCTTGGGTATTGTCTGCAGCTGCTTCCATGGCATGAGGCAGGGTTTAGAAGAGTGACATTGAGAACGAATGGCCTGCAAAACCCTAAGGCTGTCCTCTCTGGATCTTTCCAGATAGCTTGCTGATCTCCAATGAACGGGAAGGGGGCGCTGTTTTTCTAGAAGTGGTTTTCTCCATGGAGACTTGGTGGGTGTCCCTTGAGACAAACTCTCTTGTTGATGTCAGAGAATTTGGTCTAAACTGTGAGTGGTTGGAATGAATGGTTAATTCAATAAAGTTCTCACAAAAGGTTTTGTCGCAATCACATTCCTTTGTACCTGTGTGACTTGGGGCCTTGGTCAGACTTACAGAATTTGCTTAAATCTATTTGAATTCACTCAGGATTCCCCGAGACACTTCTCCAATGGGTTTGATGGCTTTCCTCCACTGGGGCAACCCACGGGCATCCTCCTGCTTCTCCCCCTCCAAATCTTTGAGTTTCCTGAGACTGGCAACCCGCCTACTTTCAAGCTCTGAATAGCAGACCCAGCTTGTCCATTTGGCAAGTAAAGCAATGGACTAGTCTGTGGCCACACCAGTCAGCTTATTCTCTTGGGGGCTGAGTCTGCCTTTGCTGAGCTGCTTACCTAGAGGTCACATAGTGTCCAGGTCATCTGGGAACTTTGGTTTTAAAATGCCATACTCTGGACACCGGGAAAAGCCAGTGTGCTTAGCACCTTGCATTCCTGGTCAGAGTAGCCTATGCCTCGACCTACCTCTCACCTGCTGAAGCTTGCTATTTTATAACCACTCCCTCCTTGATCTTACCCAAGGTTAAGTGAGTGTTGGGAATAGGACGGAAGCCTGCTGTCCCAGTAGCATCACTAAGGTGCCTCCCCTCGGAACTGGCATGCAGAGCGTCCTTGTGCCGTGACAAGCCTGTTGTCCCAGTAGCATCACTAAGATGCCTCCCTTCGGAACTGGCATGCAGAGCGTCCTTGTGCCGTGACAGAGGAGGGGGAGGCTTAGCTTGTGTCACCACTACTTCCCTGCAAATGAGTCCATCCAGTCACTAAATGCCTTCTGAACTGTACATCTCCGCTGCTGTACCCCCAAAGCCTCCCAGCTTTCATCTGCTTCTCCTTTAAGCTCCCTCCCCAACACAAAAGCCCTCTGATACTCCAAGCATCTCGCCCAAACAGGAATGAGGAATGCAGCCACAAGAGGTAGCCCTAGGGGGCCTGGGAACAGCAGCCCACCAATGGGCACTGAAAAGTTAGAGCAGAGGAAAGTGCTCTCAAACTCTAGACTTAAATATTTGCAATCAAAATCTCATTCAAAAAGGATTGGCTTTAAACATGCAAACGGTTCCCTTTACTGACATAATTTGGGGAGAATTCAGTAGCTCCTAAATGCTGGACTGAAGAATGTCTTATTATTTAAATAATAGGATTGTAAAGCTTAATCCTTCCTGCAGATTTCCCCCCTTGTAAATGTGTAGAAATGGCCTGGCAGAAAAGGGGGATTTGATTGGGGTATTTCATAGGAGATGTGTCTATTTCCTTTCAATGAATATAAAAAAATCTCAAGTTTTTTCCAAGAGAGAAAAATGAGGGCACTGGCTGGGTTGGTGAATGTGTTCCTCTTCTTCCAGTGGCACCTGCCACTCCATCCTCCCGTCTCCTGAGTGATGTCCACGCCTGTTTGTGTCCCTTCTATAACTCTCGAGTCCTCTGTGAGGGTCTCAATCTGCTTCATCCCACTCCTCTTGATGCTGAGAGCATGCTTAGCACATAGTAGGTGCTCAGAAATACATGGTAACATGAACGTAAGTAGAACCATGGACCAGGAGCAGAGGGGTAGTCTGTACCTTGGAATGACTCTGAGCAGGACACTAACTCTGAGCCTCAGTTTCCCCATCGGGGAAAAAAAAGTCCCTAATAACTAATTTCTCAAATACTTCACAGGGTTATCCGAAGACTCAAGAAAGGGACTGTATGCACAAAACACTCCAGGAAATGGAAAAACAACATAAGGTGAATCTCCTCCCCCACCCCCAGTGGAAGGCTGCAAAGACCTGGTGTAGGTCCTCCATGCCTGGAGGGTGAGCGGGGGACTAGAGGACGTCGGCTCTAATCACTCCCCGAATGCTCTGTTTAGATGACACTGGGAAGATTCAACATTCAGTTGAGTCCGAATGCTATGTGATGAGAGACCAATTGTGGACCTGGGCCAAGCCAATTCAGGATGGGTGTGGGCAGAGGGGGATGACGGGGATGACCCGTACAGATTAAGAACAAAGAGGAGCTCAAGGTGTTTGAAACAAACATGCCCTCAAAGCCTTGCGGAACTCTTATAATGGCCTTAATTCTTGCCTGCTATTCTCTAGGCCACAAAAGATTGTCCCCCAGTTACTATAGCAACAATTCTCCTCACAAAGTGCCCACGTTAGAATGGAGATGGAAAAGTCTTTCTTATTAAAATAAGAAGAAGGAACAAGAAATTAGGGTTTTGATATATTTGCCCTCTATTCAAAGCATCCCTCCTTTTATGAGAAGAAAGAAGCAGCTGTTATTATTACACATATACTTTGAATCCCTAACAGTTAAATTTCTCAACTAACATCTCACACTGGTAGAACCTATATTTGTTCCACTACATCTGAAATGATGTTATGTCCTATAGAGAAAACAGTAACATAGGAGATAAGGGACCACAGGCTGGGTGGTGACAGCCTTGTTAACATTTAGGCTACTTTTATATGGGAGAGTCCAGCCACACCAAACCCAAAGCAGAGCCTTATTGGCCATGAAGCCTTGCTGGGTCATCCCATCAATCCTTTCTTTGGCTCCTAGTGACATCCATGCCCAAGCTGTCCCTTGAATAGTGCCTGTATGAAGTGTTTTTCTAGGCCCCATGGTTCTGCCTTGGTTATAGCCCTGGGTAGGGCAGCCACATGGGTTTAGGCATTGCCTAGGCAGGTTGGAAAGCTGCTGGTCAGCAAGTCCTATGATGAGGACATACTCTACTTATTGTCAAAGACCAACCAACTCTTGGTTTTGAACTTGTTATACAGCTTATTTAGTCTCAGAAGAAGTAAAAAGAAAAGGCTCTCCAAGCTCAGAAGTGTGTGTGTGTGTGTGTGTGTGTGTGTGTGTGTGTGCACTACGGGTCTTTCCGTGGAAACTCAATTCTGCCTCAGCCAAGGCTTTCTTTTCAATTCTTAAGCCCTAAGATCGTAGGTACATGAGTGAGATTCTACTGCCTCCTCTGTATAAAGCGACTTGGAGACCCAGCATAGGGTCTACACCTGCTGGTGTAGGTGGAGAAAGGCTGTTTAGTCAAGTACATACACAGTGAGTTATAACCCGAGGAGTTTGACAACACTGAGTCTAGGGGTGGCAAGTGACACAAAGGGGGAGCTCCTCCCCTGCAGAAAAGAGCAAGGTGATCAGAACTCTGCAGGCTGGGTGACAGGATTCTGGGTGAGCCCAGAGCCGAAAGAAGTGAGGGCTACGGGACAATGTGACCACCCCGCAGTCCCCACTGATGGTGACACTGGGCTCTTGGAACTGCTCCATGGTTGGGACATAGGCAGTGCCCAAAGCATAGAGGGCAGACTTGAGGAAGGTGAGGGCCTTCCCAGACCTGTCACAGAAACCAGAGGCGAGTGTGACAGGCTCGGGCATACATTGGGTTGGGTTTTACAAAAAGGGGCACATGAGCTGGTCCTCAGACCCATGGACGCTAGTAGGGGAGGGTGGAGTCATCCCACTCCAGCTGGGCTTGCCTGGTGCCACTCTGCCCATGTCTGACTCTGCCCATCCCTTCCTCGTCTTCCTCTTCGCTGTCATCAGAGCCACTGCTGCTGGAGCTCACGCCTTCCTCTTCTTCCTCTCCATCAGTCTCATCTTCCCCATGCCCTGGTCCTTCGTGTTTCTGGACACCAAGGAGAGCAAAGAAGTATGCATCAAGGACACAGCAGAGGCCACGAGGGAGCTAAGAGCTGCAAACACTACAGAGTCTTGGGATTCATTTCACTTAGAGTTAAACCCTTCACCCTGCCCGGAGATAGGATCTCTGTAAAAGAGGAAACTCAGAAAGTCAGATAAGAGTCTAAAATAGCAGTACACAGTCAAGGAAACATATTAGTGCCAATGATAGATGGGAATTTAAACGGGCGGGCATCATTTACTGAATCTTTCAGGCCCTTCAAATGGAAATTTCAGGTTCTTAACTATTTGCCTTCCCAGGGGCAGAATCATGTTTAATCTTGGACACCTTTCCACGTGGGAACATTGTCTCCCTGGAAGTAGCAGGTCTTCTAAGCCAGAGTTCTGTCATTTGAAACTATTCGTTTGCAAAAGCCAATGTTTATGCCCTCACTTTCCCTACCTGCCTCCTTTTGCCATGATTTGTGGGTTCAACCCACACCCCACACTTTCCAGTTCCACTCTCTTTTCTTCCAGCTTTGTAGCAACTCTGGCAATTTCCCTTTTATAGATTAATGCTTTGAGGTGGAAAATCAGGTCGTGAGTGATATGTGACCTTGTGAGGCTACGCACCTCTTTAGATGGCCTTCTGTCCAGTTCTGTTATCTCCAAACTGTGCCCTTTCTACAAGGCCCCCCTTACTCTAGCCTGATGTAATGATTATTATTTCCTTAAATGGCCAGCCCCCAAGACTCTACCCACTGAAGCCCCAGCAAGAGGTCAGCCAGCAGCAACGGAACCAGACAGCAAGCATCATTCGTATTATTTGCCTATGACTTTTCCTGATTTTTCTTTAGGCTTGTGTCTTCTAGACTGAGCACCCATGGGCAAAAGGAAGGATAGGCAGATCAGGGCCCTTGCATGATCACAGATGGTTTCTGGGGGCTATTGGACAACGGAAATCCAGTGAACTTCAGAGTTTTGCTGCCTTGAGTTTGAATGCTGGCTGCATGTATCTGAGCGTGTTACCACCCCTCTCTCAGTTCCCATGTTGGTAAATGAGGGTGAGTTTCCCACTTCGCAGCGTGCTGGGGTAGACAGAACATCTGGCACAGAGTCTGGTTTACAGGGAACTTCTTAAATGGCGGGTGTTGTTGTATCTAATTTGCACTCTGTTAGCTAATCAAGAGTTCAACATTGAAGTCCTGAGTGTCAGTCAGCTCTGAACTACAGCGGGAGTGAGGTACAGATTCTGCATGACTCCTGGCTATAAGAAAATCCTAGTTATGTTCCTGTGGTGAGAGTGATTCGCACATCTAAATTAGAGAACATGGTTCGCAGAGAAGTAAGGCTGGCTCATGTCAAGAGGACTACGGAAGCAGAGATGGGGGAATGGACTCAGTAGACTAGTCAGAGTCTGGATCCTGGATCTACGCAGAGGAAGACGCAAGCTGATGAGCAAGAGAAGCACCCCGCCCAGAGCCCCCTTCCCAGCGAGCATCCCACCTCCATAGGGTTGACGGTGATAGTCAGGGCAGAGTCATCCCAATCCATTTCAGCCTCCTTGGCAGCCTCTGTCTCTTGGATAAAATGCTGGTGGGCGATTCGGACTCGGTACACACCCATGGCCACCACAAACACCAGCATGCACACAGAGATAATAATGACCACGGTGGCGATGCTTGGGACCACTGGAACAGGAAAGGAACCCAAACAACGTGACAATCAAAGACATAGCCTATTTCTTCTGAAACACAAAGCATCCATGTTCATAAATACAACCTTCCCTCCCAGTTCCCAGCAGTAGGGGTCCGGGTCCTCAAGTCTGGGATATACTTTCATCACATGTGTATCAACTGTTGTACTCACTCTGCTATGGTAATTGTGGAGAGAAAGGGAGATAATCTTCATGAGCGTCTATATAGGTGCATAGCAGGCATTTGATAAATGTAGATTCTCTTTTACCCATGGCTTTTCTCCTCAAATTATATGGAAGCTTCCAATAAAACCCAGGCACTATAACGTCTAGTAGGAACACAAGTGCCACCAGATGGTGACATAATATGGCAAGCTTTTAAACAAAACCGTGGGCAAGAGGAGTTTGAATCTGGTGAACATGTGAGCGGTTCATGGGAAGCTTCTGAGTTGAGCCTTAAATGACTAGCATAATTTTGTCCCAGTCCCTTTGTACTGATCTCTGTCATTACTGACGGTATGACATTTTTTGCTTAGCTGACTGACTCTCTGTTGGAACCAAGAGTGTCCAGAGAGAGGGTTTGTAGCTCCTCCATGGTAGGACTCCCTTCCTCTGAGCACCTTTGAATGTGATGATATAATGGTCTGTTAAGTGGCTACTTACTGGGTTCAGCGTCTGATCTGCTGTTGAGATGTCCTACCTGAACTGCGCTGGATGCTGCTCCGGGCCTCGGGGTGATGGACAGACTGGAGGAAGGGCGGCTGCACAATAAGGTGGTTGACATGTTCCTTGTCGGAGACTCGCACTTCATGGAGGACACTGACCTGGGAAGGGCAAGGAGGGGTGGGAGTAGGCATTTGTGACAATTCTCTGAATGAATGAGGGAATGGGTCCGGCCACCCCTAATGATGGCAGGATGCTCTCACCTCCAGGTTGAACTCATTGCTAGTGTAACGCCCGTTGAGTTCTGAACACTTGATCCGGAACCTCCGGGTCTCAAGGGAAGTCGGGTGCCAGTTGCGGTAGCGGAGGTGGTGCAACACCTGCTCATAGCGGTTCATAGAGCCCACACCTGTACCAAGAGACCATAACTACTGCCAGGAGGAGGGGGACGAGGAGGAGGAGGAGGAGGAGGAGTAGGAGGAGGAGGAGGAGGAGAAGTAGGAGGAGGAGCTGAAGACACAGGGGACAGACTTGTGCTATAGGGCTTCTGAATCCAAGGGTAAAAGTCAGAATGCTTATGGGTATAGAACGAGTGAAAGTGGACGTTCCAAACCTTAACCCAATCCAAAGAATTTTCATGTAGACTAGTCTATCTACAGATTCCCCAGGAGCAAGGATACGGGGGAAATTTACCTCCAGGCTGGAGTCCCTCTAGAAAGTAAAGTCTAGAAACATAAAAATTTCCACTTTTGACCCCCTAGGGCTACACAATGTACCCCACCCCCAGCGGCTGCCATACTCAGTAGCCCTTGGACAAGGCTGCTCTGAGAGAGCATCACCGAGCAGAGGGGACTCCTGGGGTCTTACCATAGATGGAGTAGCCCGCAGTCGAGTTGGTTGCATCAAGGTGTCGTTGGTGGAGCTCACTGTGGCTGAGCTCCAGGCATTCTTGTCTTGGATCCAGGTCCCCTCCGAGCACCAAAATGTCACAGAAATCCAGGTTGTGTAGCATTTCTTCCAAGACTGCTGATTTGGGGGCTGTAGTAGAGAAGGACGGGGGACAAACACCAGCATAAGCAGCTCTATCTGGTCACAACATCTCCTGTTACTGCTCGCAAACCCAGGAGGGTCGGGAGAAGGGGGTGAGCAAGCTACCAGCCATTCCTACTGCTCATCAGGGCATCTTCAAGAAGGTGGCATGGATGAATGGGGAGAGAGTGTGTGACTCTAACACACTCTGCCACCGAGAAGCCACATACTACTCAGTTTCCTCATCAGTGGGGACGCTCTTTCTGGACTTCTTAGAGCTTCTCCCATGTGGATAGTATGTGTGTGTGTGTGTGTGTGTGTGTGTGTGTGTGTATGTGTGTGTGTGTGCAAGTGCCCATACATGTGTGCAGATAGTGTGTGTGCATGCACATGAATGTGTGCGTGTATGTGTGCCTATGCACAGGTGTGTGTGTGTGTGTGTGTGTGTGTGTGTGTGTGTGTCCAGCAGGCTCTGAGGTTCTCAACAGAAGGGACATCTGTAGAGTCTGGCACAGGAACTGTCATGAGCAGGATCACTATGCTTTGTCCAAATAAAGACGGAGTGTTCACTAAACGTCAGTGGGATCAACAAGATGTAAGCAAAAGATAATTTATAATTGGTAAATCCATGGAAATTAATTAGTTCATGGGCTCTCAGAGGGGCACACGAGCAAGATGGTCTACCCACTGGGCTTTGCCTGATTTTATGACTTCAAATTTCTCAAGGGAATGTCAGACAATTTGGAAGTCCTAAGTGAGAACCCCAGTTTAAGACAAAGGTCATTGCTACTTGTGGAATGTGTGCTGTGTGCTAGGCGCAGTGGAAACACAGTAGACACTAGTATTTGCCACGCCCCATCACTGGGGAAATGGCTGACCCAAGAAGTGGGCGAGTTACTCAAAAGTCACACAGAGAGTAATGGGAGACAGGATAGAGCACGCTGTTCTGACCCTATAATCTGGAGATCTGTAACCCCTAGGGCATGTCTTCAAGTTATTATTAGTATCTATTAAAACAAAAATGTTTAAAAAGACATTCAAAGGGCAAGATAATTATTTTAATTTAAAAAATTCAGCGGTCCCCAAATAGTTTTGTTCTCATTAACTCCATACTATTAGTTTTTGGGTGCCTAATTTTTTTTTTTTTTTTTTTTTACTGTTAGCCAACCATGATGGTTCTATGTGCCACTAGAGTATATAAAAATGCAATAATCTACACTAATACTGAGGCCAACCATTAATGGCAGTGAATGTGTAATTTCAGATCTCTTCCAGGTACTTTCTAGCTTCCTGTCAGGAGAAGTTAGGTCATCTCCCTTACGATACGGCTGGCAGGGCCACACTAGGACAGCAGGAGCATGTCCTGGCTGCCACTGCATGCGTCTTTCCTGATGGCATTACCTTCCACCACTACCTTCCTGGATCCACTGTGTTGAAGAGACTCTGCGCTAGGTGCTCAGAGGGCAATCCTCCAAGGCTGAGCCCTCTAGCACCCCCTGTTCTGCTTTATCAGACAGGCGGTCACCCCTAAGAGCTAAAAACTACTGGAAGCTCCTGGGCCAGCAACTTGTCATTTGTAGATTAGGAGATGACCTGAGCCAGGGCTCAGAGGTAGTGTTGAATGAACTTGCAAACCATCAATAACGGAGGGGGGCGGTGAGAAAGGGGATGGATACAAAAGAGCTAAGTAGCACAGAATCATGAGAGCATGCACGCATGGGAGTGTTGAGCGTGTGCGTGTGTGTGCTCCTGCATCAATATGGCAAAGTGTGAGTATGTGTGCATATGTGTCAATTGGGGGGGGGCAGAAGAGGACCCTAGGGTCTGTCACTGTGGCTTGGTAGCAAACACAGTTAGCCTCCTCATTTAAGACTCCTCGTAAAAATGACTATTTCAACAGTAGGTGTAGAAATTTAAAACTAATAATAATAGCTCTTGGGCACTGGGCTGTGTGCTCTGCATGCACCTCTCATAAATAGAAGGTAAAATGTGGACCCAGTTAACTGCTTTCTCCTGCGCTGCCCGCATGCGGGTGTCAGCTGCAGCAAAACTCTCTGCTGACCAGTGAAATCAGCAGGCTTCCCTTTTTGGGTCTGATTTTAGCCACAAATGAGGACAACAGAGGAGGGAAGGTCACATGACTTTAAGCACCTTGGCTTGTAACTCAGACACCACCTTGGCTGGCCAGGTGTGAAATACCAACTATTTTTAGGTGCTCAGGAGGTCTGCCCCCTTGAGAACCTAATCACTAGGGACCAGTGTGGCTTCAGGTGGCAGGTAATTGGGATTATTATAGAAGCAGCTCTTCTTCGGGGACTCGGGTCTGCTAGTACCAGCACATCATTAGCAGTGGAGTTGGGTGGTGGGGGGAGGGGAAGGGAGCTGAAATTGTGCTTGGGGAAGAGGCTTCCAAGGGTGGCTCCCAAACAAGCCCTGTACTGCCGAGTCCCTCTGAGTGGCAGAAGGAATCCGTCCCCCCCTTCCTGTCCGCAGACTTCCCTCGCTGTTGGCCTCTTCACTGCCCACAGCATATGCTCTTGCTTTCTGTGTAACTGTAACTGTGCCTTTCTCCCCGGCAGAGAATAGAAATTAATCCTTCCCTCAGCAATGCTCCTAATAATGAAACTGGTGGGAATAACAACCTGGAAGTCCCCTCCCCGCCCCCCGGCCCCCCCCCCCACGAGCTTAGCCACATTGGCACGTGAGACCCAGCCTTCTGCTCTGTAAGTGGTAACGCAAAGCTGGATTCTATCCTTTGAACACCTTTAGCTTTTCTTCTAATGATGAGAAAAAAACACGCCCACTACCAGACATTTTTTTTTTTTGCAGTCACATAAAAGGGAAAGGAAGCAGAAACAAATCATCTCTCCCCATGCGTCTCAGAGGACACTGCTGTCAGCACCAAGTGCCCTTTTCTTCTGTATCTCTCTTACGTGGCCTTCCTCCATCATGCTCCATGGATACCGCAAAGTCTGTGTGCCACTTTATTTCACTTACCATGTAGCAGTGTCATCCTCCCTGCTTCCTGCCACTAACATCTGTGTGCTACACTTGTCTGTCCCTCCTGCTGATCATCCGAATGTTCCTAGCTTTGTTTGTTTTTTTTGTTTTGTTTTGTTTTGTTTGCTACTATGTATTGTTCTGTCACAGGTGAGCAGTGAGGTTGTCCTGAAGTATCATTATACTTGTGTGGAAAGGGTTAATATCCACCCTCCCTGAGGCCCTGTACATACCTGTGCCTGTGGCTCTCGTGTCCCCGGAGGCCTCAGTCTTGGCAAAGGTGCTCACGATCTTGATGTCAGGGAAGAGAGTCACTCCTCTGGCACTTTCAAACTGGGCGGCAGGTCTCCAGAAACGCTCTGTTCCCTGGAGGGTGATCTGGGGCTCGATGGCCTGCAAGACCATGATGTAGGCGTCCACATCTGGGATGCTGATGCACACGTCTTCGCCAAAGCACCTGGGAGGGGACATCTGCGGTCATGGCCCGGATCAGCCGATCATTTAAACCATCCATCCCAGAGCCACGGGTAAGGGACCGCCACCTCCAGTCCTCGCCAGGTGTCCCAACTGTTAGGAGTCTCTGAGGACATCAGCAGACCTTCCCATTTAAAGCCGCATTACTATCCAACCACTAAGAATGCAGAGATTTAAAAGATTGGCTCCTGAGAGGGATGGGACTTTTCTGAACTGGCAACAAGTAACCATTAAAGCTTTCATTATCTTTTAGCAAAGTAATCAATGGCAGCATTAATTAGGGAGCAACTGCTTGCTTTTGTGCATTAGTATTTGGTAAGGGAATTGCTGTCTGGTTGGCAGTAGTCATCTTACTAAATGAGACCCCAGGGCTGAATTCTCCTGCTGTGGCATACGTATGTGCTCTGTGTCTGTAGGGGCAGCACGGGAGTGCACCTCTTCTACAGGTGACAGCAGAAGGCAGCTGTCGCTCTTCTTTATCCTAGTGCATTGCCACCTGAAGGTCTCGGAGGCAGAAATGATATTAAAAGAGCCGTGGCTGGGAAGTGGGATGAATGAGGACCCATGCCTTGTTAGGCTGCTTCCGGCTGGGTGATTAACGTCTTATCTATACAATAGGGAGAGCAATGCTTACCCCACACTAGTAATACTTATAAAGACCCTTAAAAACCCCGCTGTCCAGAGCCTGCGTCATGGTTTGAGTCCAAACCTTTCTCACTAGACTCCCTGAAGCCTACATGTCATCAGTACTCTCTATTATTATTGAATCCAAAGACTTGGGCAAAAATAGTGAGCCTTGCCTGGACCGACTGTGTGCTCTAGGGATTGACGCTAGAGCCCTAAAGAGTCCAGCATCATCATGCATTCAGTGTGAAGGTCCCCACAGAAGAAGGAAGGGTCCTTTGTGTAAGTCCCCTGGAGGGATGGGGTTTTCTTCTCCTCATGCTCTGGGGAGATGCTGAGATCTGCCTGCCATGGCGGGTTGCCAGCCCAGCGCCCTGTCTCCCTTGCCATCACTTTCCTGCTGCCTTTGTCATGTCTACCCTGTGGCTTCCTCTCTCCCTGTATTCTCCTTGCAGACCTGGAAGGCAGGTCTCGGAGATGGGCACTGGGCAGCCTCTTCCCTCTTCTTTGCTCTAATTTGGAGCTGACTCAGAGGTGTCTCTATCTAACCGCAGGCCTCTGGAGTGGGAGGCTCTTTGTATCACTCTATTGAGTATTGCTACCCAAAGCGGGGGCATCTCATCAGACCCAGAAATGTAGCAGTCAGCAGACTCATCCTCCGCACCCTTGTTCCTTTCTCCTGAGTTCTTCTATCTCAGGGGGTCATTGATTCCATTTCCACCTCCTGGGGGCCTCTCTGGGGTTCCCTGCCTGGCAGTTATCTCAGGTAGCTGCCATGGCCGGGAAGTGACTCATGAAGACTGTGAGCTATCCCAAACCTTCAAACCTTATTAGTGAGCTATCCCAAACCTTATTAGTTGAACTCTGCTCCCGGGGTCTAGAACCATGCCTGTCTTCTCCTGTCATCCCTATAATATTTAGGAATTCTACAAGTAAAGTTGGTTCATTGGATTGAATTTAATACATATTTGCTAAGCATCTACTATGTACCAGATACTATGCCTTTATGTCAGAACATATTAGATTGAGCTGCTGGAGGATTTATAGAAAACAGGGCTTTCTAGGCACCAGATTAGATTAAACACAGAAAGGTGGGTTTGAATGGGTGACCTAAGATAACATTTCCCTTAAGAAAGCAAAAGCAGAGGCCTCCGAAGCATCCTCCAGTGGATACATTGCTGAGGAATGCCAAAAAACAGAAGCCCCACGTGCAACAAAACAATGTTTTAAATGGACCACTGTTGCCTCCTCCGCGGGGCCGAGGCTGAGTGGCTTTGACTCACTGGACTTTGGAGGAGAGTCTGAGGCGCCGGACCCCTGCTGTCGGGAACTGCCTGGAGTTGATGTAGGACACTTTCTGGAGGGCTCGGTTGATGTTCCCAATGTCATCGCCTTCCATCACGAGGATGGACTGTGAAGGGTTGAAGTGATACTGGAAGACAGAAGCGGGTATCATGGGAAATATGGTCAATGGTAGGCGTGGCCCTCTGAAAACTGTAAAACTCCACAAAGTGTTCACTAACGCCACCAAAACTGTTCCCAGAACTTCTGAAGAACTTCAGGAGTTCTACCCCAAGGACAGACATTCCTAGAGACATCAGTCAGAACCACAGGATGGAATTCTGAAATCCCAGGCACACTGTTCCTAGTAAGAAGTGTTTTTGTTTTGATTTACAAAAAAGTTCTTACTATGTAGCCCTGACAGTCCTGGAATTCACTATGTAGACCAGGCTAGCCTAAAATTCAGAGATTATTAGCCTGCCTGTGCCTCTTGAGTTCTGAGATGAAAGAGGTGAGACACCATGCCCCATGATAGAGTATTTGTGTTAATTTCAATCTTTTATTATTATCATCACAATTGATAATCCCCTATATATAGGCACATGGATGTTTCTAGATGTCAAATCTTGGCAAGGGAACTTTCTAGGTGAAATAGTAGTATATGCTTTTTGTCTATGCTGGCAAATTTCTGATTAGCATATGTGCCTAATACACACACACACACACACACACACACACACACACACACACACCCCACATACACCTTTCAGCAGAGTGCAAGTACATCTTCTCTAACTGCAGTCATCTGCATGCTGTCAACCTTTGGGACCTTGGCCAGACTGATAGGTCATAAAGGCCACCTAACTCTAGTTTCAATTCATATTTCTCTTACTACGTAGGATGTTGAATATATGTTTTAATAGGTTCAAGAAAAAATATCCACTTACTTTTCTCTGAAATGACTCAGTGTCTTCATAGTGATACTCTTGTTCTGTGTTTGGGGATGGATGTGTCATTGTTGGTGACACTGAACCATGTGTGTCACTTGCATGGTGGCTCTAGTCAACAGAAAGCTACAATCTAAGTGGTTTATTGTTGCCTATTCCTTGAAGCACCTATCTTTCCTCATGTAGGTTCCACTGGGATTGCGTGTTTTTTTTCCTGGTTGTGCTTCCCAAACAGGAGCATGATTTCCTGGCACACCGATGAGGGCTTTTCTCACTGAACACAGGAACCCCTACCAACCCCTTCATCCCAGAAGCTAGCCCCGGTGGCCTGAGGAAGTCCATTCAGATGGATAAATGAATGGTCTCCCAAGCCTCCACTTTACTCAGCACCATCCCCCTCAGCCCACCCAGGACCACCTTCTTACCTTTCACCAGAGATCACTATCACACTACCGAATCCTGCTTCACCTCCCCACCCCCACCCCACCCCCGACCCCTGTCATGGGCACTATAGAAGTGATACTTCCTGCCTCTGGTGGGGCCATATGTTTCAAGGCCACATGACCATACTCGGCCAATGAGACATGAACAGAAATGAGGTATCATCTTCTGGGCAAAAGCAGGGAAATAGCCTATGGGGGTCTCTGTCTTTCCTCTCCACTTTAGTGACCTTCAGCCCCTACACAGGGACTCCAGCTCACCTCCCCTACTGAATTTACGAGAATAACTGCTGAGTCTGAGG
The DNA here is from genome assembly GCA_964023405.1 of Apodemus agrarius. Lineage (NCBI taxonomy): Eukaryota > Metazoa > Chordata > Mammalia > Rodentia > Muridae > Apodemus > Apodemus agrarius. Next base: position 100,316,700 of record OZ030012.1, read on the forward strand.
AGTTACTACTGTCAATGTGTCTGGAGGATAAAGTGAGCCTTTCCCAGCCGTGCTTCTTCTCTGAGGCTATGGAGCATGTCTGAGGGACCACAACCCTTGAGATTGTCATTTTAGAGCCAGTGCACATTACAGTGTACAGCTTTGGATGGTTAGTTCCTCTTTCTGGACTTCATTTCCTCATTTAAAACATGAAGAAATGAATATCTGTCTGAAGTTTAATGAGGATGTATATACTATAGATGAAACACTTGGGTCCAGAAGCATTTGAGATTTCATATTTTTTTCTTTTAGATTTGAAATATCTGCACATACATGAAATGAGATGTTGTAGGGCTAGAACTTAATTCTACATATGAAACTAGTTTGGGGTTCATGCAAACCTCATATACACAGTCTGAAAGTCTGAATATTACATATGATATGTTTTAGTGTGCCTGCAGTTTGACTGGGGCCTGTCAAAGGAGACTAAATGTAATGTTCCATTTGTGTTAGCTTATCAGTACTTAGGAAGGTTTGTATTTCGGAACTTCAGATTAAGGATGCCTACCTGATATAAAGTTCCTGTATTTACAATGTGAGAACTTGGCTTACAATTCCCAGTGCTGAGGTAAGTCCATCTATGTCGCGTCTTTGCTGGTGAGGCCACCGTGCCTCTGTTGCCTCCCCCATGGTCTAGTTCCTGTCCCTCACACCCCTGTGTAGGAGGATCTCTCCGAGCTGTGACCTCTGTCCATGAGCAGAGCTCCCATGCTCTAGATTTAGGAGGTCCCGGGTTCATGTCTCGCCGCCAGCCATTGGGTGTGTCTCAACTCACAGATACTTCTACTCAGGATGCTCAGCTCTGAAGCCACCACGCACCAGTGGGTCACAAGCAGACTGGAGGCATTTTACAAGCCACCCATTCTAGATCTGAAAGATTTAAGGTCATCCTTCTAAAAACACTGCTCACAACTCTCATCTGCTCTTCAGTGTCCTTGGTGCTTTTGCACAGGCTTGTGGTGGTGCTGCTGCTGCTACTGGTGTGTGTGTGTGTGTGTGTGTGTGTGTGTGTGTGTGAATCTCAAGGTGCTGGTTACTAGTTTTCCTCAGCTTTCCCACAGGATCTAGGGTAGCAGTAGCATGAAGAAAATGGTGAGAGCTGCAGAGTAGGCTAAGGTTTGAGCCTGGTATGATGGGTGGATAGGGAGATGAGCAGGGTCCTCAGCCTTTCTAATGCTATGGCCCTTTAACACAGTCCCTTTACATTGTGGTGACCCCCACATATCACATTATTTTTCTTGCTATGTAATGACTGTAATTTTGCTCCTGTTATGAATCGCAATGCAAATATCTGTTTTCTGATGGTCTTAGGTGACCCTTCTGAAAGGGTCATTTGATCCCGGAAGGGGTCATGACCCACAGCTTGAGAACTACTGTTCTAGGAAGATGATCTGGTAGCATTTCTAAGCAACGAGCAGTGCACACGTCTTCACTGAATCCTCTTATTGAAAGCATAGGTTAGCCAATGCGTTGGATTTCCAGTTAACACCCTAGGCTGGACCCAGGAACATCCTTCTGACCAAAGGAGATAAAGATGGTACTAAGCCCAGCTGTCAATATAATTCCTGTAGGACCAATAAAAGCCTACATGGGCTCTCATATTTTTCTAGCTGCAGTATTCCATGCTCTGAGGATATGTCTGAGGTTATGTGCATCCAGAAATGTGACTGGTCCACAGGAAGACAAGCGGAGCAAAGAACTGGGACTAGGCCTTGGGAGTGGAGACATTCCTTCAGCGAGTGATACCTCGCTTCTTTATAAGTCAGTCACACCGAAAGAGGCTAGTCCCTGGCAAATCAAATGAGAGTCATTCAGAAATGATGTGTGGGAGACACAGGGGTAGAAGGAAGTTAGTTTTAATGATGGTCAAGGCCATCTTTTAATCAGAGTTGCTAGTGTGGAGGAAAGAACATGGACTTAGTTTGGACAAGTCCCCAAGCCCCAGTCCCCTTGCTTTTGAAATGAGGTCATAATATTTAATTTGTTTTGAGGAGCAGAGATAATGAACATAAAGTAGCCCCCAGTGAGAGCTGTGTAAACTGTGTGTCTTATTAACTTCTCTCACAGACCTCGCGCTCTCACAAGCCATGCCTTAGGGATGGGAAAAGGATCGTTTGTGGTGGCTCGGGTAAGAGCAGGTGGTTGCTGAGAAGCCTCCCCGCAGACCCCTCTCATTTGTGTGACACTTATCCTAGCACCTTGCCTTTCCACAGGCTAGGACTACTCTGCAGAAATCACTTTGGTTCTTAATTTACAATTCACAAATTGCCTGGCTGTTAAGTCTGGCATTTCTACTTTCTTTGCTCTGTCAAGCCTGGAACTCTGCAACAGTGGATCCCCGGGGACAGTTCAAAGCAGAGCATGCGTTCCGAGGCAGGCAGTGAGTGGGAATGAGAAGGAGAGGGTTGGAGGTTGGATCCCCATTGTACTGGGTAGATAACAGCCTGAGAAAATAACACTTGATGATCAGACCAGAGTTTCCAGTATAAAGTGGTCTGCATGCTTCCTCCAATGATATGTAATTAACATGTGTGTATATTTATGTCGTGCATGCTATCTGGAAACAATATCTGGAAAGTTAATACTGCCTAACCATGCCTTTTGTATTCCTTCTATGTTCCAATTCTGACCCAATGTCCAGTGTAGACACCTTAAACTCTACATACATACATGCATGCATACATACATACATATATACATACATAGTACGTGCACAACACAAGATTATCCCCTCTTGCTTGAGCTTTTAATGGCTCTTGGTGGCTGATAGGTAAGAAGTAAATGTGTTACATTTATTTAGAGGTGTAGACACACCTCTAAATGTGTCTAGGAGTATCCACGGTGTGGCCTCCGCTGAGCTCTTTGGTCCCACTTTTGTGCCACTGGGTGCCCACAACACTGGCCTTGAGGTTCCTGTGCCTTTCTGCAATGCTCCTTTGTTAGTGTTCAGGTTCCCAAATCTGCTTGGAATGGCTGGCCTCTCTAATCCCTTCTTTTCCCCACCTGTTCACACACATTCTCTCCTCTGGGGAGCCTTCCCTGGAGGCCATTCACGTTGAATCGGGAGCTCTGAAGTGGGACTGCCTAGATTCCAATTCTGGCTCAGCCCGTCACTAACATAAGGGTTTCCTGAGCATCCTTTATCCTTCAGCTCTCAGTACCTGGTTGAGAACCTCGTGGCACTTTTGTCAATGGAAAGAGGTCTTGAGAAGAATAACGGCCATAAAGCCCTTAGAGCAAGCAGTGCCTGCCTCTTGGAGGCTTTCAGGAAGTGGCAGCGGCTCACTGTCAAGTCGCAGGTACCCAAGCAGGCGTATTCACTGCTAGAGCCACTGAGTTATCTGAGGACAACAAGCCGAGAGTACCCACTGCTGGGGATCCCAGGAGCTGTCCTTGTCTCCAGGACACTACTATCACCCTTCCTATACCCGAACCATGGTATGTTTTAATGAACAACATAGGTGCTTAGACCAGCAGGCCCTGCTTGGACACCCGGGGCCAGAATCTTCAAGCATCAGGCCCTGGGTGTTAGGAGCAGGTTCTGTGGAGAGCGAGCCGCTGGCTAGGAAATGGCAGCCCCTTGGTAGGATGGCAAGGCAGGGCCATGGCAGAAGGGGTACAGATGGGCAGCAGGTGACAGTCTTCTGATGTGGTCACCGTCCCTTGGGAAATGGCCAAGGGGAAAACAACTATGGATTCTGGGGATCCGAGGAGCTGTCCTGGTCTCCAGGACACGGAGGGTGGGACATCCTGACTTGCAACAAGGGTTTGGGACTGCCCTTCTCACACTGGGGCCTGGGATACTTCACTGGGGCCATAGATGGGACTGTCCCCTCTCTTTATTCAGGACTCAGGGGCCTAGACGGGAGCTTCTTTCTTCAGAACTCATGGGCCCATGACCAGGGGGAGCTTCTTATAGCCCAATGAGGCCAGAGGGTCCCCCTGCCTGTGGGAGAGAAGCTTGCTGGGGCCACAGTTGCCCCTCACCCGCCTCCCAGGGAGATGCTTTCCTAAGGACACAGCTCTGATTTCCCAAATCACTTGTATATTTTTGTTTCACATAAGCAATAAAAATCGTGAATCTTTTCATGTTCCCTCTGACTTCCAGATATTGCTTGGAGGGGAATTGGTTTCACTTTAACAATGTAAGACCTAGTGGCTGTCATATCTGTTTTCCAATTCTACCTCATGTCTGTCTTCCCTTTCTCTCCTCATTTGTGTTTTGGAGTCGTCATTTTTTTGTTTACTTTTTATGTTTCTGAAATGTATTCTTGCATGCCGCTTTAGTGCCTTTAGGCAAATGAATAGCAAAGCAACCAACCAATCTGCAGACAAATGAGGTTTCATACCTCCCTCCAGGCAGACATGGAATAGCTTCAACTGTCTACTCCAAAGCACCTGATCGAGATGTTTCAGGAGCTGGCATCAGAAATCCATTCTGGAAGTCGTGGTCACTACCTGATCCCTGTTAAAGTGTGGTCACACCTAAACCGAAGCACCATTTCTGTGAGGCTTCTCTAGGAAGAACTCCTTCCGGTCATCCTTAGGTCGTGGGTGGCCTTCAACTCATAAATCAGTGGTTATAGACAGCACTGCGCCTTTCTTACCTTTATCCCTCGCCCAAGGCTTTCCAGGGAATTAATATCCAGCCCTTCTTTGCAGGCCTGCAAACAAGAAATCACCTTCTGGCTTTCCATTTTGCCAGGGCGGATTGTGAGACTGGCAAGGCTACCATGGAAGAATTGTGCAAACCGTGGTTTGGCCACTTCGCCTCCTGAAAGAACGAGAAATATTGTCATCTGCCTTGAGGACACTAGGTAGGAAGGACCAACACAAAGTACCATCTGCCCACAGAGCCAAGATCACTCACACTGCCTGTGAGTTCTTTAAGTCTAAGGGATAAAAACAAGCCTGTGTGTGTGTGTGTGTGTGTGTGTGTGTGTGTGTGTGTGTGTGCTGAGCACCGTGGGAACTTGGGTCTGCTGCCATGCCCATGTATGGTTCTAAATGCCCATATTGCAGCCTCATTAGGAGCTGCTCCCATCTCCTCCCTGCTCTCCAAGCCAGGCTTACCCTTGAGGTCTGCTTATAGCACACCTCACCCCAGTTAGCCTTTCCTGGTATCTTTGCTAATTACAGCCTCCCCTCTCTCCATCTTTGGGAGGATTACATGGACAGAGCTAGCCTGGTTCTTGCTTAATTTTTTTTATCCAGAAAGGAAACAGGATGTGGAGGGAAGATGGACCAGGTTCCTATCTTGATAGTTCCCGGGAAAGGTTCTGAAAACTCGTTGAGCCCCCATGGCTCACAGGACACCCTTGCGCCTCCTAGCTCTGGTTGGTTGTCTTTCTCTGCACAGCAGCTCCTGCTGTTACTGTGGTTGATGTTGCCTGAGGCTTGAGAACAGACTATGCCTGCTTGTGAGTGGCTTTCCAGCAAGCAGCACTGTGGCACGCTTGCTGCCTTTTATCAAGCTGGGGTGAGCCAACTAAGCCCTCTGGGTAGTGGATGCTCCTTGGGCACACAGTTCTTATGTTTCTTAGTGTGATCAGAAAGTCTTCGTGATTCATTGAGAGCCTACTTCATTCTGATTTCCTACTGAACTTACTGAATGCTCCCTATTCCATCACCCTTGCCAACTTACCGCGTGGCTCTGTCTACTGCCCTGATACGGGCTTGCCTGGGCTCACCCTCACAACCTTTTGCTCTTACACTAGTTCATCTCTACCCTATTTTCCCCATTCCCCAGATTAGGCAAATTTCATTATTTTTCACGGTCTCTTAGGTTCTGTCAATGCTCTCCATTCCTCAAACTTTAATGAGTCCCTGCTTCCTGTGCCCTGTCCCAGCCCCGAGTCCTACTGTGTTCCAGGCTTAGGGCTTGGATCACTGTTAACTGGTTTTATCGTAGCCCCTTCCACCTGACATTGCTGGTGAATTGTTTCCATGTTTGTGCTGTCTTCAGTAGCTTAAATGGCTATCATGTTAAGCGTCTGCAAATCTCTTAAAAAGATAAACTGGTGCCTAGTAGTTGGTCTGATGCCCCTAGAGATTTTCATTTAATTGGTATGGGGAGTTTTAAAGGCTTGTTGGGTGAAGCAGATGGGAAGCCAAGGTTAAGAAGCACTGAACAGCAGAGAGGCGCGAGCTTCTCCACGCTGGTCCTTCTGCATACCCCTTACGTGATCTCTCTCCTTGATGCTACCCGCAGGCTTGCTCTTTGCAAGCTGCTATAATTTATTAGTTTAAGCCTCTCCTTCCTGGATAGCAAGGATCACTCATGCATTATTCATTTTAATGAAGACAATACTGAGCAAGTAAGTATTAGGGGCTGAGGGTGCACCAGACACTGTGCATAAGTTGACTCATTTATTCTTCTCAAGAACACTTGGCCCCTCGTGTCCTCTTGGCATGCTATACTCTGCCTGGCACACAGCAGACACTTTATAATTGCCCGTTGAATCGAAGGAGACGATGCGCTGAATCCCATCAGAGTCATCATGGGCACCGCGGCTCTCTCTCCCACTTTCTGTCTTGCTAAGGCAACCCCGAGGCCTTGGGCATGGATTGACTACAGGGATAGAGTCTGAGCAAATTTTATTATACCATCACTGCTCCAGTGATGAATTCAGGGGTGGGTCTGGGGCCAAGTACCAAAATGAAGCCAATCAGTACCCGGCATTCCAAAAGCTATAATTACGGTTCTAGAATATGCATGGGACCAAATTTAGGCTAGCATTGTGAGAGATGATGACTGGTGGCTTACTCATAAAAGCTTCTATATTTTTGCTCTCAGAAGATTTTCAATTAACTCGTGTTGTCTTTCTGTAGAGAAGCCACAGCTGCATAAGCCATCTTGCCATTAGACTGGGACGATAAGGACAATGAAAAATGGAGGGCAGAGCTAGAAGCACATGGGACCAAGGAGGACCCAGATGGATCCCCAGGCTGTGCTTGGGGGATATCCTCTGCTTCAGGAATAATCTGCCTTTATGCGTTAAACCATTTTGCCCCATGGGTTGTTTCCTTGCCACATAAGGATTCTTTACTTTGAATCTAAGACAAGTGTTTTGGTTAGTGCTGGGCTCACAGGGAATTCCCAAATAACTGTGGCTTTGCGGGATGGCCTGATGGTCATGGGAGGACAATTTAGGGTTTTCTGGTCTTGATGCTTCCTTGTGGATAAAGTGCTCCTCCTTAACATTTACATGCCCTAGCAGTATGGCTTAGATGCTAAGTCTAAGTGCCCCCCCAAAAGAGGCTCCCATATTGAGGGGTTGGTCCCTTATATTTAGACAGTGAGATTTAGAAAGACATTGGGTCATAAGGGCTCTGATGAAATCATGGACTTAACCCACTGAGGGATTCAAACTATGAATAGACTGTTGGGAGTTGACTGAGCTGTGTTGGGTGAGGCCTTGTGGGAAGATGCATGTCAGGCTTATCTGTTCCCTGGATGTCTGAGGAACAGCTCTGCTCCTTCACATCCTTCTGCAGGGATGCTGTGCTTCCCCATGCCCGGAAAGAACTGGGAAGCCTGGACAGGGCCTGCAGGCTCTGAAGCATGGGCCAACATAAATCTGTCCCCATGTAAATATTTTTATTTTTTGCGTCACTGTCATAACAAAATGTCTGACTTTTAATCCTGTAACTGGATATATGGATATCTTTTATTGACCTATAGAAAAGAGGATGAAGGCATGAGCATGGATGATGGAGATGCTATCCAGATGCTCATCTATTTCCTGACTACTTGTCTCTACCTTTGAGCGGCAGAGTCAATGAGCATCACTGCCTAGAGGTGACCTGGGTCCCAACACCACGAAAAGTCTCAACATACAGAATCTCCTTGAGTCTTCAAGCATCCTCCGGGAGACTGGCACTCATATAGGCACCTGTTGTGGTTTGAAAGAAAATGGCCCCCATATGCTCACAGGAAGTTACACTATGAGGAGGAGGTGTGGCCTTGTCAGAGTAAGTATGACTCTGCCAGAGTAAATGTGGCTTTGTTAGAGGAAAACTGTCACTGGGAGCAGGCTTTGAGGTCTCAGATAGTCAAGCCAGGCCAGTGTCTCATTGTTCTTTTCCTGCTGCCTGCCTATCCAAGATGTAGAACTCTCAGCTACCTCTCCAGCACCGTGTCTGCCTATGTGCCACCGTGCTTCCTGCCATGGTAATAGACTAAACCTCAGAACCACAAGCCAGCCCCAATTAAATGGTTTCCTTTATAAGAGTTGCTGTAGTCATGTGTCTCTTCACAGCCGTGAAAGAAACCCTAAATAAGATAGCATCCATAGTAATAAAACTCAGGCTTGAAGCTGTCAGGTGTATGTCCCTACACTCCAAGTACATCATCTGTCATCTAGCCTTCCTTATCATCATCTCTCTCAGAGTCTCCATCTCAAAGGCCAATCGTTGTGACTGGCTTAGTTACCAAGGTATCATGTTCTGTATTTTCAGCTTAAGAATCCGAGATCTGTGATATATATATACTGTTTATGAGTCCAAAGTTTCTAGGAAATAGCTTTAGTTAGCAATAGGATACATGCAGAAAATTTGAAATACATTTTACCGAGTACTAGATGTGATATAAGATATTAAAAATAATAGACACACTGAACAGTTTCTCTTTTTAATATCGAAGATGTCCACATGGACCTCACAGCTCCTCTGTCAAAATTTAGAAGAAACGTGGTCATGAATCATTTTAAAAGAACAAAAAAACCAAAACCCTCAAAACTTTGTTTCCAGACATGATTTTGGATTCCTTAGACTAGATAAACATTTCCAAAACATTTCCTGCATGTCTAGTCTTATATTAGGTTTATACAATTGTACGTTGTGGCCTGGGATCTTTAGAATTTGTGTTGAGCAGAAAGACTAAGTTAAATTAAAATATAACAATTATATGTTCTAAGATAATCAGAAATTTTAAGGCAGCATATGATTAATTTCTAAACAACATGTCTACTAGGTCAGAGGGAAAAATTAGCTACCAACAGGTCCTTGAAATCTATCAGGTTCTTTCATAGCTGTTTCATTAATCATTAAGGATGAGGCAATCTTTGAGGTCTTGTGCTCTGTTCCTTATATTCTTATTGGATATTTTTTTCCATCTCGCTTTCATTTCTGCATGAGTCTAGCCTTGCCACAAGAATGGCCACAGATGAAGGCTGAGCTGAGCAGCTATCCAAGTGTGGGTTTCAGAGGCATCCGCCCTTCAAAGGTCAAGGAAGACCTGACGCTGGTCCACCTCTGACAGGCATACAGGAAGGGACTCTGGTTTCTTCCAGGTGAGGTAGGTTGGGGAAATGGAGAGAATAAATTACAGAATGGAATCACATACAGCTGCTTTCGGGGCTGAGCCCCAGTGGGATATGTGATATCTGTATTATGCTAGGTAGACAGTCCACGGAGGGACACACACAGAGAACAAAAGAAGCACCACCAATATTGACGTTTGATGTAGCCCTGTGGAAGGCGAGGAAATGCTAAGTCAGCTATCAATCCTAAAGGCCCATTAGTGACCGAGGACCAAAGGATGGAGAAGACTATCATTTCAATGAATAGCCGCACGAAAAGGTGACCAGTCCCACATTACCCTACAGCTCTATATTCCCACCTCCAGAATCAACCAGCCATTACCCAAGGAAATGGAAAAATGCCAAATCTGGGGAGGTTAAAGCTCCCTCACTCACACGGAGTGAAGCTTGAAATGAAACAAAGATGGATATGGAAAAAAAAAATTCATCTTTGTGAGTTGAGAGTGTGAGCTGATACACGGGCAACTCTTTCTACAAGGGAAGTTTACAGACAGCGTTTGAGAACTTTTCCAAGGTTCTCAGACCCTGCACACCATCTAACTAGATGTGGCTGAAAAAGTCCAAGGAAGACCTACTGGAGGGGCGCAGGTTGAGACTGATACGGCGCTGGCAGTGAGTGAGTACCCAGTTATGCTGGCTTCTGCAGACACTAACTGGTTTCAGGAGCAATTCCCAGGGCTGGGATGAAAAATGCTGGGAAAGCCAGTTGTTTTGAAAGCCAGCCAAACAGCTGGCCCCTCCAAATCTGTGGTTTTACTTCCAGTGACTTAACCGCTTAAGCCACAGACTGAAAACATCCATGTAATACTTAACACAGACAAGTCTTTTCCTTATCATTATTCTGGAAGCAGTAAGAATCATCACTGAGCATTTATACCACATTAGGTCTTACAGATAATCTAGAGTTAATTTGAAGTATATGGGGAGGCATTTGTCATTTTTATGCAAAATATTCTACCATGTTATATAAGGAAGTTGAGTGTCTCTGATGTTTCATGTCTGTACGGCATCTGGGCGCCAAGCACCCACAGATACTGAAGGACATACAGGATCTGATGCAGCCAGTCCTGTCCTGAGACAGCATTTCATTTACTATGAATGAAGAGCTGAATATCCACCACCCATTGTCCCAGCTTCTGTCTTCTGAGAGGTGGGGTCTATTTAAATTCAGCTGTGAGAGAAATTCGAGGTAGGTAGAAGACCTAAGTAAGGTGAACGCACCAAGTCCAAGTCTCCATCTTAGACAAAGGTATTCAGGAAGCTGCTGCCGATCCCTCCACCTTCCCCTCTGCTGTTTAGTCTAAGAAATACATGGGGAAGAGAGGAGGCCGGGCTTTCTTTTGCTTGAGACGAACACTGTTCTTTTCGAGGCTTGCGGGTGGGGATGCCCCTCAATGAACGCAATTTCACGGATGGTCAACTATCAATTTTGAACAATGCAAATGGCCAGACTGTCTGAAATCTTGCTTTCTCTCTCTCTCTCTCTCTTTTTTTCCCCTCATTTTGGTGATGGAGACACCCATGGAATGCAAAGACTAAGTGAAGTGTGTAATAGACCCTCACAAGCTGCAGCTTTCAAGCTATGTGCGTATAACCCCAAAGGGGGTTCACATAGCTATAAGTTGCAGGTGACTTGCAAAGAAAAATGATCTGTCATCAGGGCTGGCCATGACACATTCTCATCAAGCTTTCTTAACTCTTTTTTTCTAAAAGGAAAAAAAAAAAAAAGAACGAAGTGTAAATGATACCATAGAGAACAAAACACATGACTTAGGATTGACCCCAAAAGTCAGATCCCTGAAACTGAGGGCCTAAATTGATGGAGTCACAAGGTTGCTCACGTGTCATCCACAATATTGATTTCACTCTCCAGACACAGAAATTGAGAGTCTTGAGTGGCAGAAATGCCGGTGGTGGCAAGGGTTTAGAGTCCCCGCCACTCACTGGAGCCTAGCCTTTTCCTTCGACAGTCTGATGTCCCATGATGGCTCTGAAGTCATCTTTAGGTCTCAGTTGGACCTTATCAGAACTCTGAGATAATGCCAGGCACATCTGGCAACTGATTTGCCTCAGATTCTAGCAGCCTCTAGAGTCTTCTTTGATGGTGCTGGTAATACTTCTCTATATTCAGGTCCAGGTGTTATGTTGCCCCTGGCCAGATACAGAGTGGGGTGTGGATTATGCCCAGGCTACATGTTGTTGAGCTGTCTATAGCAGAGCCCCACTAAGATGCTCAGCACAGTGCCTTAGTGCATGCCAACAACGAACACATGGGGGCTAGGAGTGGGGCTTGTTGGTACTCTGTCTGGACTCCCCCCTTGCCTCCACAGTTTCCTGGCACCAGTCAGGTATGCTCCTCCCCACAGTTACCTGGCAACAGACATGGGTGTGGTGAGGTATGGGGGAAGGGAGTGACTAGGCAGGCCCATGCTGAGGCATCCCTGCCCCCTGAGGGACCAGACACATGATGGTATAGAATAGAATAGAGTTTATTCAGGGCATGGGGAGGGAGTTAAGAGAGTAGTAGAGGCAGAGAAAGGCAGAGAGAAGGAGGGAGTAGAGAAGGAGAGGCTGGCCATGACCATGTAAGAGAGGGGGGAAGGGAAAGGGGAGAGAGGGGGAGCAAGGGAGCAAGAGGCAAGAGAGAGAGGGGGGCAAAAGAGCAAGAGAGGAAGGAGGGGCCAAGAAGCCTCTTTTACAGTGGCCCAGGTCTATCTAGCTGTTGCCAGGTAACTGTGGGGGTGGAGTCCAGACCAGTACCAACAGGGGTGGTTTGTGTGGTTTCCAAAATTTGACCTTGGCCTCCTTGTAGAAGGGCATCTGTGAGAGTTCCCTGCAGATTCCTTAGGAAAGGAACACTGCCTGGATAGGAAGCAGTTATACTAGTGTGTGCCTTCTCTCTCTCTCTCTCTCTCTCTCTCTCTCTCTCTCTCTCTCTCTCTTTTGTTCAGAATTGGAGACCTGAGGGATGCCGAATAACTTGAACACAGACTTTATTAACAGAAATTTGTATTAAATTAGACCAAGCTCATTAACTGGAGGGATGTAGTCCAATTGTCTGCACTGATTCTAGACTCTGGGGGCGGGGGGGGGGGAGAGACGTGAAAATGTATAACCCCTCAAGGCTGCGCTTGGCTCCAGGTGCACAGGAGGCTCAGAAGCCATTGCTTCCAGCCCTTGGGCTACGTCTGCCTTTTGATCCCTTGGAAGCCATTCTTTTCTTTGTCTGCACTTCAAAGCTCCAATGAGTGTCTTGTCTCTGTCCCAATTCAGCCTCCATTTTAAGGAAACAATTCTTCTTTGTTTCCCATTGTTTTGTTAAGTGGAGTTTTGGACTCAGCAAGGATAGGGCCCAGGATGGAATAGGAGAGTCTTCCTTCCTATCCAAGATCAGTAGCATCCTGAGGAATGCTGCTGATCAGGGCTGTATATTCTAGAAAGGTCAGGATTTCCTGTACTGGAGGATCTTGGCAGAGACAGGGTTAATGGTTACAAAGAAGAGAGCCACAGGTGGGGACCCCTGTGCTGAAACACATCAAAGAGAATGGGGGTCAGATATAGAGCAGGGGGATGCCTCTACAGCTCTTCACCCAAGCAGCCACCTGGTTAAAAACGATCCCCTGCCCTCCAGATGCCCAACTCACAGAAGGGAAGTCAGAGACAGTCTAGCACAGGATAGATGACCTGCCGAATCTTCTAGAAACCTCAAGACTCTTTAAGACACTGTCAGGAATTGGCAGCCATCTGACTTACCTCCCTGCACAAGTAGCCTGACAGGACCTGGATAGTCAGTGGACATAGATGTCCAGGATGTGGCTATCTGAATTTTCATAGTATTTGGACCTGACCTCAATTGACTCAAAGTTTTATTCTTACAAGTAAAAACCCAAGGAAAAGGAGTTAACTTAGTCTTTAAATGAGCTACCATGTTGTGGCCTGTTGTCATTTGACTTTTTCATCCCTGGGTTTATGGGTTAGAAACTTGGTTCCCAGAATGGCAATTCTGACAGGTAGCTGGACATTTAAAATCTGAGATCCAGTAGGTAATCATGAGACTGGCCTCTTCCAGTGCTTTGGGTTGGAGTTTTACCAGGACACCTTTTCTGCTTGGATATTCTTTTACCCTTGTGATGCTATGTATTATAAGGTGACAACAGTCATGAGGCCCGGGCCAGAGTTAGTGCCATGCTTTTTGGAATTTATTAATGCAAATGGAAGACTCAAAGGCTGTCCTTTCAATTATGTGAGGCTGTGTGTACTGGGCCTCACTGGCAACGTTTCTTAAGTGTAAATGAAGTCTCATTTTTTTTAATTACTTTAAAAAATCCCAGTGAAAATAAAGTCCCACTGATTGCATGGCTTTCACATTCACTAACAGGACACTGTAGGCTAATTGGGTCTGCAGAACACAGACCAGCCATGGCGCTGTTGCCAGCTCCCAGGAGAACCCGACACACAGAGTCTATCCAGTCCTTTTCTATTCACTTTGTCCAAGCCCAACTAGAAATTTCACAAATGAGAACAAGCTCCCTAGCTAACCTCAGAAGAACCAGAAAAGCTCCCCAGGTTTGCAAGCCCAAGGCAATTAGAGGTGCATATGCAGGGCTTTGTGCTATGTAGGTAAGCAGACAGCAGAGGATGAGAACTATGGAGATAAGGCTGCTCCACAGGCCATTAATTTCACAGCACTGCATCTCATTGGAAGACCTTTTGATATGTCCTATGCAGACAGAAACGTGGCTCCCAGAAGAACGGAGGAGTTCATAGAAATCCAAATTCCTTAATGTGGCAGGAGAGTGTCCTGAGGCTTAATTTCAACTTCTGTCTTCCTCCTCTCCTCTCCATCCTTCCTGGGCCATGTACACCGCAGTGCTAGGGCAGATCTGAGCATGCTCACACCTCCTACTCTCATCCCTTCTTTGTGTGGTCTAACTCATTCTGTATTCTAAAGATGGAGATTGGGGGGGGCAGAAATGTATTACTGTGTTGTCATTTCTTGTAGGGAAAGTACTCAAGTATTCTCCATGTGCCCCGCCCCCCAAACTTCACAAATGCTTGCCTATCCCTGCCTTCCAAAATTCTCCTGATAGACTGTTCTTCAGCCTTCTTTTTGGCTTATGCATGGGCCTTGGGAAGGCAGAGTCTGTGTATAAGAGCTGGTCCTAGGGGAAGTGATGGAAGTGAGGGGATGGAGAGACCTTTAGGAGACGTGGGGCCACAGTGTTAGTGTAGGCCTGGCTCTTGTAGATTTCCTACTGTCAGATTTAGATGAAAGAAATGAAAAGGAAGATGGAGGAAGGCAGGAAGATAAGTTAAGGTGACACGTCCATTCACACACACAAAAAAAAAAACACACCAAGCACGCACATTCTTCACGGAACCTCAAGAGGCAGGCTTTACTTGGTAACTTAGAGATTAGAAACTCAGGAGCACAAAGATGCTGCTGGCATGTCCTATCAGATGTACAGGAATAAAACAACATGAAATTGACATGGAACTAGACACATGGACAAAAGGGAAGAGGACACGGGACTCAGAGATAATAACCAGCCACCTAGAGCCATCTGTCCCAGTAAAGATACCAACAGCATAATTGAGGAGGACCAGCCTGCCCAACAAACAGTATTGGGGGAAATAACACATCTTCATGGAGTAAACACAACCTAGAGTCTCCATTATTGACCATTCTGCATTAAAAAAATCAACCAAGTGGATCTGGAAACTATCATCCTAAGTGAGTTAACCCAATCACAAAAGAATGCACATGAAATGCAATCACTGATAAGTGGATATTAATGAGCCCAGAAGCTCTGAATACTCAAGGGACAATTAGCAAGTCAAAAGATTCCCAAGAAGAAAGGAGAGGACCCTGGTCCTGAAAAGATTGGATCCAGTTTTGTAGGAGAGTACCAGAACAGAACAGAGAAATGGTGGGGTGATGATTGGGGAAGGCTGGGGTGGGGGGAAGAGGACTTATGGGACATATGGTGAGGGGGGAACTGGGAAAGGGGAAAGCCTTCGGAATGTAAACAAAGAATATAGAAAATAAAAAAAAACAACAAATCAACCAAGATGAATCAAAGGCTCAAAACTCTGAAGCTTCTAGAAGAAAACGTAACAGAAATATTCAAGATATTGGCACAGACAATGACTTCCTGAAGAAGAGTCTGCTAGCTCAGCAAACAAAAGCCGGAACTGACAAATGGGATTATATCATATTAAAAAGATTCTGTGCAGCAAAGGAAAAAAAATACCCGAACAAACAGAAAACCAAACTAAACCAAACCAAGCCAAACTAAATCATCATCATCAACAACAACATAATCCAACCAACCAACCAACCAACCAACCAACCAACCAACCAACCAAATAAACAAAAAAAATCCCCGACAATGAAAAGACAACCTACACAAAAGAAAACCTTTGCTAGCTAGTCATCTGACAGGAGATCAATATCCAGAATACATAAAGAACTCAAAAGCACAAATAATTTAATAAAAAAATTATCAAAATGATCTGAAGAGATACTACTCAAAAGAAACACTACAAATGACTGGTAAATGTATGAAAATTTCTCAGTAACCGTCTTCAGGAAAAAGCAAATTAAAATTTATAATTAGGACACACTACTCTGGTACATATATCTGGAGAAACTGACATCAGTGCACAAATGTGCAAACCTATGTTTATTTTAGTACCACTTACAATAATTAACATACTGAATTAATCTAGATGCCCACTAACAGATAAACTACATAAGGAATGCACAGACACACAGACACAGACACAGACACACAGACACACAGACACAGACACACACACAGACACACAGACACACACACAGACACAGACACACACACACACACACACACACACACACACAGAGAGAGAGAGAGAGAGAGAGAGAGAGAGAGAGAGAGAGAGAGAGAGAACTATTATTTAGGACATTGAGAAATGACATGCTATTCTCAGGAAAATGGAGAGAATTGGAGATTATGCTAAGAAAAATGAGGCACACACAACTATCATGTCTTCTCTCATGAGAAAAAACTAGAAAAAAATAGCTCAGAGAGAAAGATCCTGTGGGACAGAGGAATTAGGATCCTGTGTAAATATAGTCAGCAAGGGGTGAGGCTGGGATGTAACTCAAACTCAAGGTTTCTGACTCCTTTTGTTGCTTCTTGGAGAAGTATACAGCTGCTGACAAAATGAAGGCAGTTTTTGGGTTTTGCAATGGTGAGGCTATAGAGAGTAACACGTTTGCAAGATCTGCATTTGTACAGACCAACTTCTCGGTGGCTGTTGTACTTGCTCGGGTCCCACGCTGATGCTAGAGCGGATAAGAGCTTGGTAAAGAGCACCAAGCCACAAGTACTAATTAACTGAGAATTAGAGCATGCTGTCACAGCGAGACACCAGCCTACTCCAAGTGATCCAGGCATCATCTTAATTATTTACACAGTCACTTTTGATTTGGTGGAACTGTTTTCCCATCCCAGCTGGCAAACATAGGACTGGGAAGCAGTAGCTATAACTGACTTGCCTAAGTAGAGACTGGTTGCAGATTAGAGTGACAAGAACCCAGATGTGATCTCTGCAGGCAACCAGGACGGAATCATGGTAAAGTCTGTAGAGGATGTACCTCCCAGTGTGTCTTTTCCAATAGGGTTTCCCCAGGGTGTGCTCAGAACATCTATGTTGGTATCTGGCTGGGGCACTGAGTCACACCGAGGCCCCCACTTCATCACAGCTGTGTCCAGCAGTTAATAATTTCAACCTCAAAGTGCCTTTCTCTCTTTGTTGGTTTCATGGGTTCCTGCCATAAGGCACAGCCTTCCCCTGGCAGCCTGGGAGAACCTATAATTCTGAAAAGACTCTCATCCCCAAGTCCTGTAACAATGTTAAACAGGGCTTAATCCCTTGGGTGACACAGGTCACACATGACATGGGCAGTCCCAGCGCAGGGGACTAATTCTGCACTTTACTCACCCGTATCTGCTCCCTGCTTTTGTTCCCCATGGCCACAGTGTTTGCTGCATCTTCCTCTTTCCATATTTTGTCCCACGAAGCTTCCCCAAACCACTTTGTATCCAGCCCACCAGGACTCGTGTATCTCCCAAGTCACTCCTGGGTCCACTGACCCCCGGATAACAAATTATTATACTATTGGTCTCTGACACTTGTATATTCTTCAGGGGGCTCAACAATATGCTTTTAAAAGTTGCGTCTGCACTTCACACTTACAGTAAAATTACTAAACAGACATTTAAAATCAGTAAACAATGGTCTAACAACTATTTGCATGGTATTTAGATTGCATCATGGGCAATCAAGAAAATTTAAGTTATGCAGGAGTCCGTGCAGGAACAAGATCATCAGCTTGAGCAAGGCTTTGATGTCCATGTGAAATATGGGAACCAATTTCTTGTCAATACTAAGAGCTGGCTTCATTAAGTACACCTCTCCCCTCACTATCCTGATGTGAGTGGCTAAAAGTTACAAATCTTGGAAGCCTTCATAGATTCCATCAACACAAGGCTGGGTCTTACCTCAGAATGTTACATGCCTGCTTGGGAGCACCCTCCTTACCTGCTAGTCGCCCTCACTTGGCTTTAAAGAACCCCCAGTGCTTAGGGAAGAAGAAACAGACTCCATCTGAGCTGAGTGAGACTCAGGGCTATGCACATTGAAAACTCCATTGCCTGCTTCCAAAATGGAAATGGGGTTGGACTGGGAGTTAGAGTAGAGGCGTG
The DNA here is from genome assembly GCA_964023405.1 of Apodemus agrarius. Classification (NCBI taxonomy): domain Eukaryota; kingdom Metazoa; phylum Chordata; class Mammalia; order Rodentia; family Muridae; genus Apodemus; species Apodemus agrarius. The sequence goes on from OZ030012.1 coordinate 100,334,815, forward strand.
GTTAAGGAAGAGTGGAAGAAGCAGACTTCTTTATGGGTGATGCCAACCAGGGGTCTCTGTCCTAAGGGGTGAGGGGCAGGGCTGAAGCAAGGCTTAGGACTGAGGGCTGAGCATACCCTGAGAGCGGCTGCTATGACCTCCATGCCAGCAGACAAGCTTTGAGTAGCTCTGGTCATGCAGATGCCAGGGGCTTCGACATTTGAGTGATAACGAGATGCTTGGTTTCTAAGCAACCTTGAGCCAATTTCAGTCAAGGATTCTGCATTCCACCCTTCCTACATGCAGCCACAGATTGGAATCAGTTAAGATTCCAAAGTAATAAATGGCCTTGATAACTCAGAGGCAACCATGAACTTGTCTAGGCTGATGTAAAAGAAAAATCCATTCTCAAGCCAGGTGCTCCATTACTACCTAGGGCTGGTGTCTTGATTAATGCTCACGCTTATAAGTGCTGTTTTGTCAGTAAAGGGCTAGCACCTTTTTTCTGGCTAGCTTTTATGTTACCTGTTCTTCCTTTTTTTTTCTCTATCAATCTTTCCCACGGACAGCACACAGAGTCGAAAGAGGGCTCCACTCAGGGTTACCTTGCCAACAGGCGCCGACAGTAAGTTGCATGGCTATGTGAGATGGATGGATAGGCCAGTCGTTGGTCACCAGGTATGGTTCATAAGTTGCTCCATCCATGTACAGGGTGACCACAGGGAACTCCACATTGATGACATAGTAATGCCACTCTTTGTCACAAATCTAATGGGGGAAAAAGAACACACAAGAGAGAAACAACACTTAAAATGAAATCTACAATGCATCACCAAAGAGCCCTTTAAAATCTCATTCTGAAATAAGAGAAAGGTATTTTGGGGCCAACATGTATTAGCCTAAAGACTCAAAGAAAATAGTTTTGACATGTATCACACATGGAGGTTATCAGACACAATGAGAAGAATCCAAATAGGTTTAGTCATCGGCTGAATACAGCTATCTGTCAGTGTTGACAGGATTGACTCCAGGAACCAATCTGAGTTTAAAATCTGGCTGAGTTTAAAATCTGCAGATGCTTAAGCTTCTTCTATAAAATGGTGTTGCATTTACACATAACATATGCATACCCTCCTGTGTACTTTAAATCAACTCCAACTTACATATAATACCCAATGCGATGTAAATTCTTTAAATAGTTGCTTAGTTGTATTGCTTAGAACTAACAACAAGAAAAGGAAAAGGCTACTCTTTCAATATGGGAGCAATTCCTCAGTTGGGCAGATTCGTGGATGCAGAATGGGAGGCAGAGACGGGCCACAGACGGAGCCTTCTGGCCTGCACTGGGAACTGGCCACTCTTAAGATAAGTCCTTTCACAATTGGCCATACTCAGGAGTCCTGTCTTTCTCCAGGATTGGGAACCAGCATTAATGGACTGGTAGAATTTCAGGGGAGAGGGTGGACTGCGTTTGAAAATGGGCAAAAAGAACATTTTGTTCACATAATTACCACCTACTTAGTTAGGCTTACAAATTTTTGACGGATAGGTTAGAGTACATTTCTTTGAATAAAAGTTCTCTTACTTCTTTAATATAGAAAAAAGTGTAATTGGAAATATTTTTTCCTACGTTTTTGGGTGAGGTGGAGCTATACAAAGGCTAGTGCCCCAGTGAGAGTAAAGCTAAAGACTGGGACAGAGGAGGAGAAGGACAGTGAAAGAAGAGCAGCAGAACAGTCCAAATTCAGGGTTGGAGAGGATCTAAAGGAAAGGCAGCCTCGGATAAAAGAAGAAGCAGGAACTCTGAGGAATGGGATACCCGAATCCCAATGTTTCTATGTTAAGCATCTGAGAAGCCAGTGTAGCCTAGTCCTTCCAATTCAAGGAAAGTAAATTCCAAGGGAGACAGATTTTCTAGCAGGGCTCTGCCTTCTTCTACCTTGGTGTATCTAGGGAGGCAGAGACCGGCCACAAAAGGAACCCTTCTGGCCTGCACTGGGAACTGGCCACTCTTAAGATAAGTCCTTTCACAATTGGCCATACACTGGAGTCCTTTCTTTCTCCAGGATTGGGAACCAGCATTAATGGACTGGTAGAATTTCAGGGGACGGGGTGGTGTGATGGCTGATTTTGACTGTCGTCCTCACTTGGTTGAAAATCTCATGGGGAATCGATGAAGCACACCTCTGGTGTGTCAAGGAGGCCATTTCTAGGGATCATTGCCATATGGCTCCACATGACTCTAACCTAATGAATTAATTAATCCCTTAATGGACTTACTATATGGCCATTATTAAGGTGGTGAAAGCGTGGGTTTGGGGACCTAGTTGGAAGCAGAGGTTACTGGAGGATGTCCTTGGAACTGCATCTCACACCGGACATTTCCATTGTTCTTTCCTGACAACTAAGGGTGCCTCTGCTTTGCCACTCCCTCTCTCTTATGCTGGGCCGACATCTCTGAAACAAGGAACAGAAACGGCTCTCTCCTTTTCCTAGGTATTTGGTTCACAGCGGTACAAAAGTAACTAAACCAGGAGGAGTCATAGTTCCTGACCCAAGAGACCAGACTTGCACTGTACAATTTATAACAAAACTGTGGGAAGGGGGTGGGGGGCAGGAATCAGAAAAGGCAGCTGAGCTGGTGAACAGTGCTCCCCTCCCTCTGTGCAGGCTCGGGCTCTCTCCTCTGTGTTTAGTCTCCTCTATTCCCTCTGCATCCCATGGGATCCTCTGAAGTGTGTCTCGTCTGTATCATCCGCTCTCCATCACCCCTGCTGCAGATGGCAGGGGAGGCTGATGAGTTCTACATGAAGGTGACCCCAAGGTGAGGGCATCAAAGCCCCCCTCCATCTTGCACTGGATTAAAAATGTGCTGTTTCTCATGAATAGCTAACACCAACAGGGATGCTAAATGATCTTTTTCCCTTTCATTTTGGAATAAGAAATTTCCCCTTAATGTTCTTTTTTATATTGTCCCATCTCATGTCTCAGAAAATTACTCCTTTTGAAGCCTGTTAGTCTGATAAAACGTGAAGAATATTTTAAGGACTTTAGTAGGCAAGCAGCTCACTCCAATGTCTGGTTGAATTCAGTGAGAGTCCTTGACTCGGTTTACACTCTGCTCTTTATTGATGTCTTGGACTTGACCCTATCTGGAGGTTGAGATTTTGGGTTGAGCCTGCAACTGGAGTGGGTCCTTCCAGGTTATAGGGGGCCTAAAGACAAGAGGACCTAAAGACATAGTCTAGGGATGCTGGGAGGGTGGTGGACCAAGGGAGTATTTGAATGGCAGCCCACTCAAGGAATCTCAATGCACCCTTGTTCAGAGTTGGAGTCAAAGATAGTCAGATATCAAAAGCAACCTGGAAAACAGTTTACATCCTGGGGATAATCCACGAGGTATCTGGAAGCTTCTGTCTGGGTCCAGGGAGAGAGTGAAGTATTCTTGAACACATGCAAAGTAAGCCATCAGGGATAGCCTTGTAGGTGGCCGATGGGTGCTCTCTGCCCTGGGTCTCTCACTTCCCTCACAGCCGGCAGTCACATGACAGGCTGATTCCCATGTGCTTCAGTCCATCCGATCACACCCTGGGATTGCTGAAGATGATGGAGAATGGTCCTCTGCTCTTAATTCCTCAACACTCAGGCTTTTCATAAGACAACAGAAAAAGTTTTCAAGGAAAAGCCAGAACCATTTCACATCTTAAGAGCATCTCTGACCTTCCCAATATTGTAGTTTGTCCTAGATGTATGTCCTACAGTTTTGCTGAATGGTGCTTTGTTGATAGATGGCTTCCATGACGCCTCTCATGATACAGGGAGCCTGTGTCCCGAGCTGAGCCTCCTAGTGGGGGTGAAGGGGCTTTTCTATTCTCATTAGCATATTCAAAAACTTCCAGCAGCCTCAAATATGCCTGTAATATGCTTTCAACCTTGAAGATGGAACATTTCTATTACAATGTTCATATAAAAACCCTGAGAGACAACAGTTTTAAAAGCCCTGTTTGGATCACACTGTTTTAACGATTTGAAAGTTCACATGTACCAGTTAATGTTGGCACTGAAATAATAACTTCACAAACCCCACTGTAAGTGGCCATGTGATGTGGATATGGATATCCTATAACATACTTAACTATTCTCTCATTATCAGATTAGTTTTATAACAGCAATTACAAATGATGCTATAATCAATTTCTTGGGCATAAATATTTGTCTCCATTTCTGATTATATCCTTAGGAAAGATTCCTGGAAGGGGACTTAATGGCTCAAATATTGTAGCTATTTTTACGGTTCTTGATACATATTGTGATTTTTTTCCAGCTAAAAATTGTAACTCTTTATTCTTTTACCCACAGAATGTGACAAGGCTCCTGTATTATCCTATTGCCATATTAAGTACAAAAAAACGCTAAAAATCCTAGACATTTGTGAAGGAACACATCTTGTCTCATTTTTGTAATGAGTCACTAAAGATGGTGCAATTTATATATTTCCAACCCAAAACAGAGGCTCCTACCTATGTGAAGAGCAGTCAAGGCTTACAGGAACAAGCAGAACTGTGCTCGTGAGCTCTTAATTGGGCCATCCAAACAGACTTTTAGTTCACACTAAGCTTATGGCTGTAGACTTGTCCCAATGAGCTATGTCAGCAGCTGAAGGAAATGCCTAATTAGAGTTTCATAAATGTGGATCTATGATCAGGAAGAGACCCACATTGACCTTAGCTAGAACGGCAGGGACAAACTGTAATTGAAAAATGATCGAGCCAGGAGGCAGCAGAAATAGAAAGTATTGCTACATAGGTCAACCAAGACAAGGAAACTAGGCAAAGTGACCTTTCCTTAGGGAAGAGATGAATTTTAATTCTTAACTGTGTGTGTGAATCACTGGCGCACCTAACATGGCTTGTCCCATGATGCTTTGGTGAGCAGACAGATGCCCAAGGCATGACCTTAGACAAAGCTACTTCCTTCTCAGAACACCTGCAGATGTGATTCTATGTTGGGTGGCTGCAGCTGTTCTTTAGATGGCTAGTGGAAAAGAGGCCAGAGATGCACACATAGGAAGGGTGTGGTGCTGGAAGAGTGTCTTCAGAGCTCCTGACAATCTGATCCAAATACCACATCTAGGACCAAGTTGGAAGTTCTGGCTTAGATTCTCCATTAAATGGGGTATCTTCTTTAATGCAGCTATTCAGTATGTGACACACTGATTTGCCAACTTCTGTGCCAATTACTATGTCTATTGAGGTGGTGAAAGAGCTTATGGAACAGATTCTTTGCCTTCGGGGGTTTCAACCTAATGGGAAGGGAGAGGGGGAGGATGGGAGCTAGGGGCCCATATATGAAAATATTCCAATATAATATGGATTGAAATAAGTGTTGTAACTCAGGTGAGGAGCACTTCAAGGTTCCAGAGAATGGAAGAGATCTTTCCAGCTGGGAGAAAGTAGAATTCCTGGTGAATACCAGAGCAATGTTAAGATTTTCATTGGGCATAGAAGGTATGAATAAATTTCAAGCAAATGAAGCAGCAACCTTTTATTCCTTTAATCGGTCTCTCTTTCCTCCCACTGTTGGAGGCTACAGTCTGGCAGCAGATATAGAGTCCAATTTGTTCCGTCATTTCTATAGAGACTTGCAAAAAGCATAGCCTATTATGTGAAAAACAACCCCAAAACCTACCTGGTGCTTCTAGTCCAACTGAGGTATTAGTAAAAAGGCTTCTAACATCCTGGAATTTATAGTCATCCTAGGTCTGTGAAAGCAGCCAGGTAAGCCCATGGTGTGTGTGTGTGTGTGTGTGTGTGTGTGTGTGTGTGTGTGAGAGAGAGAGAGAGAGAGAGAGAGAGAGAGAGAGAGAGAGAGAGAGAGAGTTATTAGGGAGATGGAGGCAGCAGACATAGATGTAGATGCAGATTGGGATAGTACAGAATGCTGAGAGAGGTGAGGAGCGTGAGCTGAGGCTGCAGGTATCCTATGGAACTGGAGGACTGAGGACCCATGTTGCCTTATTCTGTAGGCAACAGGAAGTTTGGAGGTCTCTGGGTGGGGGAGGGGATGGCAGTCATAGCAACAATCGATGGATCTTGGGACATGCTTCCCATTTGTAAGTATTTTTCCATATTCCTGCTTAGGCTACTCAACTCCCTGCTAGAGCATGAGGATCGATTCTGCCCTGGGAATCTTTTGAAAAGAGAGTGAAAGAAACGACATGGCTTCCTATTACAAGGAGCTTGTAAAGTCATCAGGAGTTGGAGGTAACACTCGGCCACTGTGGGCTTCAATGCTTAGCTTCTTGTCCTTTCATTTCACACAATGGCATCACATTCCATCACATGAAAACCTTGAGCAGAGACGCTTGACCGCTGGACAGTGGGCTCCCATGTCAGATTATCTCTGAACAGCTGCACCTGGAGATTCCACAGGCATCAAAGTCCCACGAGATCTGTTATCTATGTCACCACACCGCACAGCGTTAGGCTTCTCCCACTCTGCCTTCTATGCTTACTTTATTGTCCTGCTCTGATGCTTCTACCTTGTCCTCTCTCCCGACTGTCCCTCGGCACCTGACTCCTACTCAGCACCCGCCATATTTGCTAGAGAGAGCCAAGAGGCAGAGAGAGGGGCAGAAAGAGAACTGAGGAGGCAGATCCGGTACAGACTGCCAGGTGGAGACTCTCACAGTGGAGGGCTCTGTAGCAATGGGAAGATAGAAATTTGGGTTGGTCAGAGTAACCAGTTTGCCCTGGGGCTTGTGGGAGCCACAAAATGAGATGGACAAGGAAACAAAATGAAGGGGCAGGAGAGAGACAGAGAGAGAGAGAGAGAGAGAGAGAGAGAGAGAGAGAGAGAGAGAGAGAGAGAGAGAGAGAGAGAGTTCGTTCTGGATAGGAGTCAGGCACAGGAGATTTGTCACGAAGGCATGGAAGAAGTCGGACATACGAAACAGAGATGAAGCAACCAGCCACATGGCAGAACAGAGATCAGTATAAATGGGATAACAGAGTTATGGCTTATTTGGGCAACAAGCCTAGATTAAGGCCCAAGCATAAATATATAAAAAAAGGTCTCTGTGTCCTCTTTCGGGAGCTGGGACAGACCTAGAAGAAGATCAAACCGTGTCATCTTTCCCTGTCCAAAATACACTGAAATGCTGGGTGAAATATAATGGCAAAAGTAAAATAAAGCTATCTGGGAAGGGAGCTCTTCAAACATCAAACACAAAGACATTAGAGATGGATGAGAACTGAGACTGAAGAGTGCTGAGGGCTGGCCCCTCCCTCATCTGTAGGAGTCTCAAAGACCCCTGAAGAGAAGAATGGATTTTCAGGCACTTGGACCTTGGCATAAAGAAGGCTTGTGCTAGGACATGTGCATGAAGTTTGTACTGTGAAGGGGAAGCTTGAAGCCTGGATCCCAGGACAAATACTGCTGCTGACCTGGGGCTGCAGGGGGGAAGCCAGCCAGGTACTCTGTCTCCAGTGCCTGGGCATCAGGTCCAGGTGCAGACAGCTGACAGCAGACAGCTGTCCCTAAGCTCAGAAACAAGGGTGGAGATGGAGGACAACAGGACTGGTGAGCTGGAAGCAAGAGGTGACTGTGTAGCGTCTCCACCCTGCCACTCTTGTTGCTAATCCACTTAGGATACTCCCAGAGGTCACCTGCACGTCTGCCAGTGTGTCTGCCAGTGTACTTCCTGTGGAGGTGACTGTGACGGGTCAGGTACCATCCACCGGGCCTTCTGTCAGAAAGCTGATTCAGGACCCCAGGAGCTCAGGGACAGGGATATAGCGGATGGCCTGTGTCCAAGAGACTTTCTGTGTTTGAAATTTGTTTGAGCAACATTTGGGCAAATCGCCAAAACAATCCTGAAAACTGCCCTTGCAACTTAGATTTGAAGCACATAAATAAGGAATTGCTCCATATTGCAGGATTTCAGCTACTCCACAGGGTCCCAAAAGCACAAGAATCCTTTCTTAGACAGTGGTGGTGTGCCTGGCACCCTGACACCCTGGAACTGTGCGCTCTCTCTCTCTCTCCTTCTCTCTCTCCCTCCCTCCCTCCATAATCAGCTGGTTCATTCGCTTGTTCATTTGTTTGTTCTTTCTTTCATTTATTCATTCATTGTTTTTAATCCAGTGCCTTCAAAGGATTCTAATTAGCTTTCCCTCCCCCCTGCCCTGGATGATGCCCACTTCGGCTCCCTTGTGTTGCCAGTTACCATTATTTTTGTAAGCATTAAAGAGCCCAGTTCAATTAGTCACTCCGTTAATTAAAAGATTTTTCCCTCACCCACCTTGGGGCTTGCCTATAAAGTCTTCAGAACCCAACGAAGGAAGAGTTAGTGGAGTTGGATAGGAGTCAAAGGTCGAAGGCAGTGAAGCCCAGATTGGGCCTTCCCAGTGCTTGGGTTTAGTCTCCAGCTCAGGAGTCACAAAGACTCCATTTGTTATCACTCAGGAATGTATTCTTCTGTGACCCTTTAAGGCTTTGGTTTCCAACTGGGAGTCTATAAAATGCTGCCTTGCATGGCGTACCTGCCATACCTATGCTCTTTGGAAAGCCCCACTTACTTCAGCTCAACAGGCTGGTTTCAGCAGGATTCCCAAAGCATGGTACTAGGCTCACGGGCAACAGCGCTCCGTGGGAACTTGCTTGGAAGGTAGACTTCGCTAGGGCCACAAACCCTAGTCCCTACGTCCAGCAAACCAGAAGCTCCAGGGTGGTGCTTGGCAGGCTGTGCTGGGCAGGCGGTTTCAGCGAGCCTGTGGGCAGCAAACTGCTGTGTTTGAGAACCTGCTCTCAGAGATGCAGTGTAGGTAGGTTCATCTCTGTCAGGTTGACTACATTTACAACCTTAAGTGCTCTGCCTCTGAGCCTGGGTGTGTGGCTCTTTCTAAGAGAGGTTTAACTGAAGGAAGACCCAATCTGGATGAGGGCAAGACCATCCCATGGAGATTAAAGGGAGAGAGTGGAGCATTTGTCTCTCCCCGCTTCCTGACCACAGAGACCTTGTATCTCATTTGACGGCCACTGCAGCTAGAGCTGCTGGGATGGGCTCAACTCTTGAATGCAGAGGCAAAAGAAAACCTTGCCTCCTTAAGTTGCTCTTGTCTGGCTTTTTTTTTTTCCACAACAACCTAAAAGTAAGTAACATAATTTTAGAAGTTTACTTGTTTTCTTTCGTAGGCACTTGTAATACAAAATCCCAGAAGATTGCTGCAAAAATCGTTCAATTTTTCCCAACACATGTTTATTGTATTTTCACTACCTCTCCACACTTCCTGGTCCTGGGACGCGGAAGCGAATGACGTGCCATTGTCCCTTTCCCGATCACCAGAAGCTGGGGCTCACAGGCTCTTCCTGCTGCTTCCCTGGAACTCTAGGACAAGCCCCTGTCCTTGGTGGGGGTCACACTTTCTTCCTCTTTCAGACTTTGCTTCTAGCATGAGACACTGACTGCCCCCAGGATGTCTCTTCATGAATTTCCAGAGCCAGGTGACATCTGTCAGGGCCCTGAGGCACAGATTCAGAGCCGCAGGGGGCCCGTATGCCTGCTGGAGCTTGTAAGCTTAAATATACCAAGCAGATTCCATATTTTACCTGGTCGGGAAGCATATGTTTTAAATTTGAGATTTAGGAAAGGAGTCTCTTTTCCATGAGTGTTTTTATACTAAGCAAGCGATAGCAACTGTATGAAGTCAAAGCAGCCTTTGCCTCCAAGCAGGATCAGGGTTGAGAGAGAGGAGAGTCATGAGGATCATGCAAAGAATAGTCTATGGAATCTTCCACATACAAAAAGACCAAACAATTAACATTGACTAGTCCTGCTTATCCAAGGAGAGGGTTGAGGAGGCCCCAGCAGACACTGGAGCTTCTGTACAACAGACCACATCCTCAGAGGGTTTAGATACGGGCATGGCGGCTCTGTGAGACCCTGGCTAGGGAAGGAGGATGGCCTGGACCTTCTCCTAAATCTCTCCATATCTTGGAATCTGGCAGCTCTACCTTCCTATTGAAATCTAGAGGCTATGAGCAAGTCTGCTCAGAGATGGGACTTAAAGTTTACCGAGTACCAATTTCCATGTGTCTAAAATGAGGAGAGCACTGTAGGGAGTGTGTGTGTATGTGTGTGTGTGTGTGTGTGTGTGTGTGTGTGTGTGTGTGTACATGCGTGCTGTTGGCTGTGCACAGCCTTGTTGAGGATCCTAATGCACCAGACCCATGTGAGGGGCAAAGCAATCCCTGGGTGGGGCTCAGAGAGATGGCTTGGGACCCCAGGAGTCCAAGGCAGCCTCATGAAGAGGGAATTGCAAAGAAATTTGAGGTGAGATTTTTATCTCTGCAGACACAGGGCCTGCACAGGAGGAAAGATGGGAGCAGGGCATTGGCAACATCTGTACTGCATCCCTTAGCATCTTAGGGACTTGACAGGGAAAGCAAAGGACCCGCAGAGGAGGTAAGGAAAATACTCTGGTATAAAAATGTTTCTTTCCTTTTATTCTTTCTTACCCAGACAAACATCCGAGTTCTCACCAGTAACTTTCCCCTAGGGAGGGCAGTGTTTGTGGAAACCTAGAAAAGAAAGGCTGGTGGAGACTCTTCAATTTCAGAGTACAGTTTGAGCAGTTCTGCAGCCCAGAGGAGGGCAGGGACCTTCTCAGTGTGTCACAACTGGCCCATAATTGTTCATGGCGGGGTAGACCCCAAAACTCCTCCCTCTTGTCCCCAGGCCTGGGTTTTAAAAGATATTTCTTGGCAAAGAGAATAAGTCTGTAAGAACCCGCTCACACTAAACAAGCAAGAAGCTTGGTTGTGTATTTGAAAACACAACAAACCCTAAATTTCCATTTTGCTACTCTAAGTACTGAGGTTGGCTCTCCATTAATATAGTCTATCTGTAAGTGATGTTGGGCTGAAATCCTCACAAGTTAAAAATAAAGGCGAAATCTCAGTGGATAGCTTTAGAGAAACATAATTGTAATTTTGTTGACATATCTCATATCTCAGTCTGCTGGGTGAAAAAATCCACTGAATAATTCAAATAATAAATCCCACGCCCAGAGAAAGCGGAGTGATCTAGAATGGAAACGTTTAAGTGTTTCTGCTTTTAAAGACCTGGTAGCTGTTGGCAGGGAGCATGCTCCGCATATCGGGGCTCACAGGGGAGCCCCTGGCTGGTCACAAGGGTATGTGCTCGTCTGTGCTGGGAGCACATACAGCAGAGTACAGAACACATGCACAGAAGCGCCGTGGGTTTCTAGCACAGAGCACCCCTAAACTGGTCTTGCTCTGGTGGGGCTTGGAGCTGTCAGGAGGCTACGCTGTGATCCTCACATCAACACTCCAGACAAGCAGACATGCTGCCGCGGCTGGATCACCCGCTCTCTTGTATCAGCATTTCCCTGGAGAGGTAGAACTGCATCTCACAACTGGATTTCCAACAAGGCTTGCCAACAGGTTGCCTCTGTTTGACAATGCACAGCAAAGAAATTGGGTATTTACTCCAAAGAACAAATTAGGCCATTATCTTTGGGGGGAATCTGTAGGACTCTTTGGGGAACAGTTGTAGTTTAAAATCCAGGATAACGGTTCAAAATCTTGAGCACAGGCTCCTTCCAATATTATGAATATTTACCAAGCAGAATTTTCACACCTGGGTTTTGAGCTCTAAAAAAGCTCTGAAAAACTGCTTAAAATCTAGCCATCTCTACCACCTCAACAAAAACAAAAGAAAATGGGAAGTGGAACAAATTACAGCAGGTCCAGACCCAATGTTCTGGCTCTGGGGAGGTGAGATGGTCCATTCACTCCTGTGCTCTGCTTCCTGGGGACCACCTAGCACTGACTCCGCCAGTGCCCACTATAGGCAAAGCACAGGCCAGTTCCAAGCTGCCATCTGATTGTGGATGTCAAGACGTGCAGAAGTAAATGCATCTCTGCTTCCACAGAAGCAAGAGGCTCACAGCCAAGCCACACTGTTCAGAAAGCAGATTTGTATGAACTTTGTGTACAAGACTGGGGAGGTCTCCAGTCCTCTCACTTTGTTGTCATGGCTTTGTGTGTGTGTGTGTGTGTGTGTGTGTGTGTGTGTGTGTTCCTCATGAGTCCCACAGGCGGGGTAGAAAAGTTCAAGGGGATGGAACTACATTCAAACCTATCACCCACTATGACAGAAAAAGTAAACAAAACTTACAGTAATAGTCACAAGAGTACTAATAATCTATTCCATAAGCTTAAGAAATGCTGTTTTGTGTACAAGGAGGACCCCATGCTAAATGGCTATAGTAAAAACGTCGCCCATTAAATGGTTTAAAAACCATATTAATTTATACATTTACTCATTCACTCATTCCTTTATAAAGCTAAATATTCTTGGAGCCTCCACACAGAAAGATGAGGGGACCAGGGACTCCAGTGCCAACCTGGAGAAGATCATCTCTTAGGTTCCTCTTCTAGTGATCTGTGTCAGATTCTTGCAGTTTGGGAGGAATTAGATGCTGTGGCCTCTGGGGAAGCTCCCGGTCAGGAGACGAAGCCCCTGCTTTACTTAAACCTTAAGGACATAGCTCATTGGGGTTTTTTCTCCTACATCAACCCTCAGTCCAGGCAGGGGAGAGTAGTTTCTGTGAGTTTTCTAGAGGACTGACACTGAGTTTGAATCCATGTGCAGTGGACATGGGAACCAGCAGTCTCTGAGGAATATCAGAGTGACTAGACCTGCTCCAGCAATAGACCCTGCTTGCCCCTCAACTCTCAGCCTGAGCCGTGGATGGATGGAAGGCATTGCCTTAGTGCAAGCTATCAGGCACACAGGAGAGGCTGAGAGAGAACAGGAGCCTGGCTAAAGACGGGGAGGGATGGTTTGACTGGAGTTGGGTGCCTGGCGTCAAAGTGTGAAAGAGAAAGCGGCAGTGTCCATCATCCAATGTCAGGGTTCCTCCCTTCACTGGGGACCCAGAGTAAGAGCAGCAAGCTCGGTACTCAATTATTATAATGACTGCCTCCGAACCCATTCATTTAGATGTTATTTATGTATTTACATCCACTTCATTCCTCATCAGATTTAACATTAATTTGTGTTAATAATAGATCCTTAACAACTATCATTAACGGCCACAGAACTAATCGTTTTTCCATTAGTGAAGAAGAATGCTTTATTAATTTTAAAGTGTTCCATAATTCTACCCTCTTCTCCCCAGGAAGGAAGAGTGAGCGTTACATGTGTTCTACAATGTGAAACAAACAGAAACCAAAACAACAACAACAACAACAACCCCAACCAACCAACCAACCAAAAAACCACCAAGAATGCTAAAAGTTCAATGATTCTATTAGAAGTAGCTTACAGGGAAGAGGCACTGCAACCAGAGGCCAGCTCTGCTGAATTCCAATGCTGTTTCTTCTTGGCTGACTTCGCAAAGTGATATTATAAACATGGAAATCAAACAGAGACCAGCAACAACACAACAGGGATCGCCAAAGGTATGGAGGAGAACATGTTTATTCATTGTGATGATCCTTGTTGTGGGGCCATGACTTGAGTGGTTTTAGGGTTGGCTGGAATGATTTTCTTTGACTCAGTGGCAGGATAATCCTATTGATTGGAAAGTGTCTCTCTCACACAGATATTCCGAGTGTATTTCTTCAGTGGTCATATATAGCTGTGTATATTGTATTCATCACTTGTTTCTTTGGTTGTTCTGTAACCAGCAAGGCTCCTGTTTGGACCAGCTTCTGTTCAGTTAGATGAAATGCCTGTATCAGCTTTTGTGAGTATCTAAGGAGACATTTTGGGTTCAGCATCCTCGATGCTGATTAATGACTCCCAATCTTTGTGCTCAGACTTGGGAACCCCAGGCATGAGCTTCCCCAGGAAGCACCTCAACTTCCAACCTTGCCTGGCCCTCAGGGAGAACTTTCGATTCTGTAGGATGTTTTGTCAATGAGAGACACTCAGAGAAATATTAGACTCTATTATCCATTCCCACACCAAGGTTCACTCTGCTAGTGACTTGAGCTGCCTGGTATGAAGATCAGCTTCTGCCACCAACTGTTCTGCAAGCATCCGGTGCCATGACCGGAACCAGCTGGGTCTTTCTTGCTTGGGTTACAGTTCTCAGTCCAGAAAAGGAAAAAAAAAAAAAGAAAAAAAAGAAAAGAAAAAAAAAATCCCAACTCCAATACATCCTCCCATGCCCTTGGCTGACCATCTAATTACCAGGTCCAATTAAAGTAATTGCACACCAGGGACCTTGAAGACATTAGGAAATTAAAGGCCACTTGCACACGGAGTTCCAGAAAGGTATATTGCTTTTGCTGCCATCAGTAGGTGGGCCTATGAGTTATACAGTTGAAAAAGCAAACATGGATATCAAGGAATCAGGAGAAGAAGCCCCCAAGGATAGCAGGTTGTTAGAGCTCTGTATCAGGGTGAAGAGGACGGCAGGTATTGTCAGAGTCAGGGGTGTGTGTGTGTGTGTGTGTGTGTGTGTGCGCGCATATATACATGTTTTGTTATTTGTTTTGTTTTTAAGCAAAATACCATAATCACATAAATCATCCTTCCTCAGCCAATTATATAGCTAAGCCCAGCTGGGGAGAGTTGAGTTATATGAAGACGAAGCAAAGGAAACCAGGTAATTCAATTATACTGAACAGTTTTTATTTTGATCGAACCATTGTTAATTTGGTATGTTAGTATGAAAATTGATTCAGTGTTCACAATTCAGGAAAAAAATGTTGGTATTAGGAATTTTAAAGACTTGCTATCTTTGAACAATCTTGAGGGATTTTTGTTTTGTTTTCTTTTTTCATTTTTCTTTTCCTCTTGTTGACAAATGTAACCAAGGGTAAAAGGAAATATCCTCAAAAGGAAAAAACTTATCCCTGGCCTGCAATGTCGAGCTCCAGGCTTCCTTGCTCTGAGGCAGAGGTTGTGAGCGCTGCTTTCCACGCGTCCATTTCCCCACTCCCAGGAGCACTCAGGGAGAGAAGACAGAAAGGGGCCCTGGTGGTGCCGTTCTGACTGGAGAGGGCAGATGAGTGATGAGGAAGGAATTGGGGGCATTTATTTATATGTTGATGCACCTGAAATATATTGGAGTACCAGTACAAGAGAGACGTATTTTTTAAGTTGGGAAATAGAAGCTGTTGAAAAGAAAATGTGGATTGGAAATTCTTGTTGTCTGAGATCCCCTCAGGTCTTGGCACCATCTGGAGCGAGAAAGGGTAGGGGCGTGGCTGCTCCTTGATGCCTCCTGTCTTTATGGAAAACAGTCCTGCAAGATCTACCAGATGCCAGGAGTGGGCTTCTCAGAGGCGAAATGCAGTAGCACCTTGCCCCAAGGTAGGTCTTGGGCACGATGGAACTTGTATCCATGTTCCGTACAGTGTACAGGAGTCTTGCTTTCCCCGTCTCCCCTTACATAAGACATGATCGTTAACTGTTGCTGCTTACACACTGATTTGGAAGAATGCTAATCTCATCCAAATGCAGCTGCATAGCACCCGTTGCATCTCCTCTTACCCTCTAAGCTCTTTGCCTTTAGAAGACTTTGGACAAGGCACAGAGCTGAGAAGAACCTTTGGAGGAAGTGTACGTGGCTTCTGCCCTAAATGTATATGGAAAGTATTGACACACTTTCACAGAGGGAACAGACAATGGAAGCTTTCCAGCCGCCAGTCCAAAGAGGAAACCTGATGCACCATGCATCTTAGGCCCAGAAAAGGAACAGACACCTCCCGTTAAAGAAGACAGCCCTTTCTTCTATAGAGTCTAGACAGAAATCTGTCTGTGTGTCATACAAAGTGGCCCCTATAATGTGGAAACCATTGTTCTCAACACTCTCATCCATCTACTGAGTCTCGTGGGTTAGTTTCCCTAATGTTCTTCGATGTAGTCAAAAGGTTAACATTATGAAGTATCCTTTGTGACTCTGTCCGAGTCAGGTGGAGCTCTCAGAGGACAGTCATGCTATACTCCTGTCTGCAAGCACAACCGAGGGTCATTAATAGTGTCAGGGATTGGTGCTTGCCCTTGGGATGGGTCTCAAGTTGTGTGGGTTATTGGTTGGCCATTCCCTCGGTCTCTGCTCATCTTCGATCTTTGCATTTCTTGTAGACAGATGCAGACTCCCACAACCAAACAGTGGATGGAGCGTGGGGTCTCTTATGGAAGAATAGGAAGAAGGATTGCAGGGGTTAAGAAACTCCACAGAAAGACCAAAATAATCTACTAACCTGGACCCTTGGTGCTCTGAGAGTGAACCACCAACCAAAGAACATACATAGGCCAGACCTGGGTCTCCCCCCACATATGCAGATGTGAAGCTTGGTCTTCAAGGGGGTCCCTAACAACTAGAGCAGAGGCTGTCCCAAAAGCTCTTGCCTGTATGTGGGATATATTCTTCTAGCTGCCTTGTCTAGCCTCAGTAGGAGACAAAGTACCTAGCCTCACAGAGACTTGGAAGTGCCAGGGTGGGGGATACCTGGGGGTCACCTTCTCAGAGGAGAAGGGAAGGGGGGATGAAGGAAGGATTATGGGGGGATGACTGGGAGGGGTAGTGAGCAGGATGTAGAGGGAATAAGTAAAAAAATGTACCCCTCAAAGAGCATAGGTTTTAGAGGGTAGTTAAGAGCTCTGTGGCTAAAACAAGCTATTTCAAATCTCTGACCCTGAGTGCCCTGATGTGACACCTGTGGTGATTGTTCTTACACGTTGCTGTGATGGTTACAAGACCCTGGTTGGGGAGGTGAGCCTAACATTTATTCCTTTGGCTTCCCCCTTCATTAGCTGACTATTACCCAGATCCTGATTGGACAGAGTAGGGGTTCTGCCAAGTATTCCTCTGACCCTAGAGGACCCAGCTTGCTGTCTAGGGTGAGGTAGGCACGGCTCACAATGTTACAACAAGGGAGCAGATCTGTTCTGGCTGCATGACTAATGCTGCAGTTTTTAGAACAGCACGGCTGAGTTTGCAAACACCCCTGTGCTGCATGTAAATGATTCTCCTCCCCACCCCACCCCACTCACCCCGTCCTAAACAATAACACAGATTTAATTAAAAACACCTCTAAAACATGCTTTCAAAGTCTGATCTCAATCCTCTGTTCTTTCCTTTCTAACTTTCGATTTAGTGACTCGAATGTGAATTTTTGCTGAAACCTCTGAATGGCAAATCAAATTTTCATCCCCAAGTGTCAGAGATAACGCCACGTGAGAGAACAGGATAATTAAAGGCCAAAGAGGTAAACCTGGGCTCTGAGTGTGGCGGACAACAGGAGAACCGCCGAGCTGCTCACACTTCCTCTCGCTGATTAAACCAAAGGTCTTGGTTATAAATTAGAAACTTGTTTTCCTGAAATACTAATCTGCATCTAAGTTTTTCTTTTCCTTCTTCTTCTTCTTCTTCTTTTAAGTCTATAGCTGATGATAATAATTCAAACTGCCAGGGAATGTCCTTGGCAAAGATAGCTAAGGTTTGTTAGACTCTTTATGGGATATTTCTTATATAATGGGAGGCTCTGCCTTTTGTGGGGAGAGGCATAGTTTAACTACAGACCCCCCAGCCTCCCCCATTTATTTTTATCCTATGTCCCTGTCAATCCACACACCTCCTCTGCTGTCCAGCATATACTTACAGGGTGTGTGAATGAAACAGGTGGTAGAATAAAGTCCCTTACTGCGACTGAACGGTAAATCAGGAAGACAGACAAGAGTCTTCCTCTCACAGAGACACTGCTGACTTACACAGAGAAACAGACCCAGAGTGAAAAGCACTGCTGTCCATACAGATATTCACTCAACCACATTTCCTTGCACAAACTGTCAAATAACCATGGTCCCCGTTGCTGAGGTAAGGGGCTGTTTGCCTGAGATGGTGGGGCCATTTTAGATTTGGTATTGTAGTCTAGGTATTCTGCTTGAAATCCAGAATGCAGTGAGCACTCTCGAAGAGTGCTCTGTGACACTCCGCAGGAGTGCTCCCTCTCAAGGATGGAAACAGTGACTTATATACCTCTTCACAGAGCACTACAGAACAGGTTTTTTAATTCCACCAAATAGCGTTTTCTGAACCCTATTCATTTCTTGAATGTGGTCCATGTCTTTGAGTGATGTTTCCCCTGGGTGAATGACTAAGCCGGGCCTGCTGGATCCATTGGAGGTATTGCCAAAGAGTTTCCCCCATAACTACATCAGCTTCTACTTCCTCAAACAATATTCAAGGTTTCTGTTTGTTCTGCATCTCTGCCAGATATCTGTATTATCCATCTTAAATTTAGTTTTGGAAGTTGTGATAGATGTAGGGTAGTTCATTATAGATTTTAAATTGACATTTTCCAGAGTTTAATAAAGTTGAACATCTTTTCATGTGTGTTCTGTTTGGATAATATACCTTATGAAATTACTTGTTGAGTCTTCGGGGGCTGGTGGTGGGGAGTTCTGTCTGCTTTATCAGTGAGTGACTCAATATGGCTCTTCTGCTCTCATTTTCTTAACATTTTTCTCTAAATTAACTCACTTAAACTGACAAAATAATTTTATACCATTTCATAGCTGTGAAATCATGTTGTAATGTGCAAGTTACACGTTTTCTTATCCTCATTAAAATAAATGGGTGGCTATTAAACATTTTTTAAAGTCCATTCATGTATTTCTAATATCTCTCCCTTAATGTCATTGGTGATAAATTAATATCTCCCAAATTAAGTGACTTGCTTCTCTTGAAACATTTAAGTGTTCCTGACACACTGGCTCTGATGGGCCCTTCTGTAAGCAAGCCCAAGGCAAGAGTGCCCTGAAGATCCGTGAAACACATCTAGGAAAGTAGCAGTGTTCCCAACCAGGCCATGTGACTGAGAAGATCATCAAGGCCAGGCAGCAGAGTAGACATAGAGCAGGGGCCAGGGGTATCAGGGGAGAAGGACTTACAGAGTCAAGGAGAAGGCAAATAGCATTTGACTTAGGATATAATATACAATCTTCGTTTCAAGATTTTAAGTGGCCAATTGTATTTTGCTCTTACAAATAAAAGGCTTTAAGCATATTAGGGACCAATGACTTGCAGGGGTTAAGACTGTGTAAAGTCATATGGAATGAGCATCTTTCCATGTCCTGCCTCTCCTTGGCTAAGCTTTGCAAAACGAAAGGCAGAAATGGGCAGCCCAGTGTAATAAATGGTAATGAGGGTTCTTGCTGGCTTGACCATTAACACGGATGCCCCCTGGCTCCACAGGAGCCTGGATAGGGCGTCACAGCTGGGCAGAGCAGTCTGTGTGCCCTTCGTGAGGTGAGCGGTCCCTCTCAGGGACAGGCAGCAGAAAGGGTCATCCCCGGTCCCTGAATGCAGGGGTCCCAAGTCAAAAAGTTACACTTGGTACCTCGTTATACAAATTGCCCATTACTGGAAGGTGGGAAGTTACAATGACTGCTCAGAACGTAGGTCTCATGGAGCTACCGCATCCCAACCTGGACCTGGGCATCCTCCAGCAAATCAGGTTCTAGAATTTAAACATTTCACTGGTCCAGGATGCCATTTATAACTAGGTTCATTGGATGGAATGAGCTTGTTTCCCTGAATCCCTGAATGCTAGACTTCCCCAGGGATGATCGGATTCAGGCAGAATTCTCATCTGATCTGGGGCAAAACAAGGTTAAAAAAAATAACAGTAACATTAAAACAGTGACCATCTCTATTTAGTGACCACCTAGCATGAATTAAATGCTTCTTTCTCCTTAGAGCTTGAAAGCTCCTTCCTGTGTGTGATGGTTTGTATATGCTTGACCCAGGGAGTGGCACTATTAGAAGGTGTGGCCTTGTTGGGGTAGGTGTGTCACCGTGGGTGTGAGCTTAAGACCTTCATCGCAGGCTGCCATGCTTCCAGTGTACAGCTGAGCAGTAGGCAGGAGCAGTGCTTGGGGGAAAGACTTAAACACTCGCCATCTTTGCATTAAGCAAGGGCCACGGCCCATGTAAATCATAAAGAGACTCTCAAGGGGGAAACTCAGAGGCCACAGAGGTGAGAATAACCGGTGATACCTGGTGGCTTCAGCCAGACTGGCAAGGATCTCTCTGCTGGACACACAAGAAAGGGTCATCCCCGGTCCCTGAATGCAGGGGTCCCAAGTCAGAAAGTTACACTTGGTACCTCGTTATACAAACAGCACTATGTGGAAACTGAAGTTTAACAGGTTGAGAAACCCAGGCATGCAGCCCTCAGGCCATGAACACTAGAGTGTCAGAGCCAGGGTTCAAACCTATGAAATCAGGTTCTAGAATTCAAACATTTCACTGGTCCAGGATGCCATTTATAACTAAGTTCATTGGATGGAATGAGCTTGTTTCTCAGAATCCCTGAATGCTGGACTTCCCCAGGGATGATCGGATTCAGGCAGAATTCTCATCTGATCTGGGGCAAAACAAGGTTAAAAAATAACAGTAACATTAAAACAGTGACCATCTCTATTTAGTGACCACCTAGCATGAATTAAATGCTTTTTTGTTTTATGCAGTGTTCATATAGCTTGGTTTGTAGGTGTGATGGTTTGTATATGCTTGACCCAGGGAGTGGCACTATTAGAAGGTGTGGCCTTGTTGGGGTAGGTGTGTCACCGTGGGTGTGAGCTTAAGACCTTCATCCTAGCTACCTGGAAGTCAGTATTCTGCTAGCAACCTTCAGGCGAAGATGGGGAACTCTAAGCTCAGGTTGATCCACTCCATTGCCTCTGAAACATCCTGGGCCAGGACTATACAGTTCAAATTACTCTCAGCAGCAAAGTCTTCCATGTGTGTGTGTGTATGTATGTATGTGCGCGTGTGTGCACGTGTTCATGTAGAAGGCACAGGTTGTTGTTAAGCATCTTCCTCAGTCACTCTTTTTTTTATTTTTTATTTTTATTTTTATTTTTTTACTGGTGATACTGATTAATTTTATTTTTTATGTCTCTAGTAGAAAAGTATATGGATATGAAGGTATGTAGGTAGTGGGATATGTAGGTCTATTGACTAGATGAATAAAATATTGTTACACAAGTTACCTATCAACAGAGTAATCAAATGTAACCATCTACCAAGCTTGCTTCACCTTATCTAATAGATTTATATGTGAATAAAACATTGAAACCCTTATTTTGCTGCAATGCATTGCCTCAGTCACTCTTTATCTTACTTTAGTTTTTATATTTTGTTTGTTTGTCTTTGGGACAGGGTCTCTCTGCATTGCCT
Source organism: Apodemus agrarius (assembly GCA_964023405.1). NCBI lineage: Eukaryota > Metazoa > Chordata > Mammalia > Rodentia > Muridae > Apodemus > Apodemus agrarius. The sequence continues at coordinate 100,356,027 of OZ030012.1, forward strand.
TGGCTGGCATGGATCTCACTCTGTAGGTCAGGCTGGTTTTGAACTCATAGAGCTCCATGCACCTCTGCCTCCCTGAGTGCTGGCATCAAAGGCAGGTACCACCACGCACAGCCTCACTCAGCCTGGAGCTTAACGATTAGGCTAGACTGGCTGGACAGCAAACTCCAGATACTCTCCTGTCTCCCCTTCCCCATGGCTGGGATACAGGTGTGTGTTACCAAGCCTGAATAATTCTGTAGGTGCTGGGGACAGCAGCTGGGTCTTCCTACACACACCAGCAAATACTTAACTGCCTACGCCATCCCCACACCTCCCCCAAGTAATTTTTAAAGAACATTTTGTGACTTATGCTTTTCTGTTGTAAATGTCTTCCACTGCTGACTCGAGTTCTTCCCGGTCTGGCTATCTATGTCTCTCAGAGATCCCAGACTTACTACCTCCATGGCAAGAGTATAGTCTTGATTCACATATCAATTTTATGTTTTCTAGCCCGTTCTAGTCAATCTTTCCAAGTCATAGCCAAAATGTGGAGTCTGGATAATGGTGCCTGGCAGAGTAAGCCAGGACAGTGAGGTGAAGGTCAAGTGAGCCCTGCCTGTGAATTTCATCTCCATGAATGTAGTCGCCCTGTATTGTGCTCTTCAGAGCCTGGAGGGGGTCAGTTACATCCTGTACCCTTAGAGTAGGCTAGCTTGCAGTAGGTATTTCACACTTGTCAGGCCCTGCCCTAATGTGCAGTTCCTAGTGCAGATGGGGTGACCCTTGCCAGTTCATTTTCTGCCCTTCTCTCCGTTCTAGTTCCCATCATGGTACTGTAATTCTTTTTCTCTCCTACTCAACTTTTAGCTTCAGGGCCAAGGTTTAGCTTCATTCATTGTCATAGGACAATGGCCTTCACACAGTGGCCCTCAGTACACGCTGCTCCCTCCATTTAAGACATTTCCTGCTGAAATAGAAAGATTTGAAACCACACAGTGTTTAAAGGATCAGAGTGTCCTTCCATGTAACCATACCGACAGCAACAACTGCCATTCTACCTGCTACCTGGAAGACCCTTCCTCGAGCAGCACCCCACACTTTGCCACTCTCTCCTCCCCACAGGATGTGCTTCTTTGGTACCCGCAGTCTTGGCTTCTCTAGTCTCAGCCTTATGTCTATATCCGCACAACAGATCTGACCATTAAAAAAAAAAAAAAAACATATGTTTCCAAACTTTTGAAATCTAAAGATTCCTCCTTCGTTATATTTTCCCAACAATTCTTCTGTAGAAGAGTCCTGAGCATGTGAAAATGAGACTCTGAGAGTTTGGATTTTGCCGTGTGCACACTCATGTTCTTCTTAATTGCTCCTAAAGTGTTCTTCTGTTCCTCTCTTTCCTGTAGTTAGGCAAGGGGATCCAAGTGCACTCTGGTCGTAATTGGTAGCAAATCCAGAGCCAGCTATTTCCATTTGAATTTCTTTTGGTGGAAATTGTATTTTAAGACCACATCTATATACAGAGAAAAAGAATGTTGCTATTCTAGGGACCGCCATACACTCCAGTCTCACTGGAGCAGTGCTTCCTACATATAAGCTGCAGACCAAAATGCTCCATGAACTCAGCTCCGAGACTGCTTATGCCATATGCAGTATCATCTGTCATCCATCTTCCATCTATTACTCATCAATTATCTATCTATCTATTTATCTATCTATCTATCATCTATATATCCACCATCTTTCTATGTATACACATACATACACATAATGCATGCATTTATGCATACATGCCACATACATATATACATATACATACATGCATACATACCTACATAAGTACATTCATGCATATACACAAACATACACATACACATATACATGCATGCATACACATATATACACATACATATACATATACACATATACATGCATACACACATACATACACACATATACATATACATACATACATATATACACATACACACATACACACATACACATATACATGCAAACATATATATATATATATATATATATATGTACACATACACATAGTATACATGCACACATACATCATGCCAGTAAGAAACAGAGATGAGATGATTCACCAAGGCTTCAGAAATGAGCCGATCTGAAAGGTTACAGAGCTATAGAGCATGTGTAAGAGCCTTAATGACTATTTGTCCCTAAAATATAGTTTTTTTTAAAGTTGATGAGTGAGTGACTGAGCAAGTATGTGACTCAGTGGGCAGTGTGTAAATACAACACAGCATTTGGCTTCCACTAGTGTCTTGGATTCCCAGCACAATATATTTCTATTTTTGCTAGACATGAAAAAGAAATATTTTTAGAATTCTAGAATAAACCTGAAGGCATATTTTCACTGGTGGCTTATGAGACTCATTTTATTCATATGCTTACAGACAGAAAAGCACCATGGTTGGTTATCAGAAGATTCTCCAAGCAATTCAAGTCCCAAATCGCATTTATGTTCCAACTGTGGGGTCACTTTTGGAGTCTAGATAATAGATATGAATTTATCTTAGCTTTGTGTTCAAATAGCTATAACTCCATTACCCACCCCCTATATTTATGACAGTAATAAAACCTTTGACAAGATGGCAGTGCATGGGAATCCTTGCAGCTTTAAAAAAAAAAAAAACAGGAAAGGATAGAGGCTGCTGGGAAGGTCTCAGTTTCCAGGACAACCTATAGGAGCACGTGAGCTGCTCAACAACCAACAGTGCATGCAAACCAAGGAGGCAGGGGCTGGGATCTCCTGGAGAGAGGCTGGTACTTATGGGTGCATGGGGTCAAATACAGAGATGCTTCTAGCGCTGTCCTCTGCCTTTCTCGTTGGATACTGGAGTCAGGAGAGAAGCAGAAGGGGCACTTCATCCTCACTAATGGAGAGGGACAGAGGTCAGATGTGGCTCTCTATCTTTAACTTCCACTCCTCAGAAGAAAGCCTCCACTGGGCTGTCTCAGAAATTAGTGTGGAGAATAGGAATGGTCCAAACACCCGGAGGCAACAGATGGGGACTCACAGGAATTCCCAAATAAACACACAAAACTGCTGAGGCTTGGTGGACACCCTCAGCCCTTCTAGTTTCCCCCTTGTGAGTCAGTTTATGTCTAGGACCGCCATGTTTATAGACCTTATCACTGATTGACACCCATGACCTGCATAGACTGTTGGAGTGAGCAGTCATTCTGTGTGTAGAGGGATACACTGATGCGGACTCTGCCTGTGTCAGTGCCTTAGCCCTTTGGGAGCAGTCCACATCCAGACAATGCCAGTCTGTCGCCTGCAGCCCCAAGAGCAGCACACTCGCCCTCCTGGGCACTCTCCATATCCCTCACTCATCCAATTAGGGTTCTTATCAAATGAGACCCTCAGGATTTTCTGTCTAGATGCTCTGGAATTCTGTTCAATGGTAACTAAGCAACTCTGTCAGGAAAGCCCAAGTTTGACTTCTCCCTTCTGTATAGTGGCCCACACCCACAGACAGTGACTTTCAACAGCCAGCACTTGGCCTTTCAGTCTCCTTTAAGAAGTTTACAATCCTCTGAGCGTGGAGCGTGGACGATTTTGCCTGCAGAGTTCTTTCATCTTCTCGTGTCGAGCCTCAAGCAGGCTTTCTTTAATATGAATCTTTATTCTACCACAGTGTATTTATGATTAACATTACAAAACTTCACAGAAAAATGTGTGAACCTTGGATCGTTATAACTTATTTAACACCTCCATGGTTCTGTTCACTACACCTTTTTGCTTTGTATGCTGCACAGTTCTCTGCCAAAACCACTGCATTTACAGCTAAGTATTCAGAGAGCCTGAGAAGGCAGACTTGGTCCTTACACACAAAGCCATCATTTCCAGAGCTTGTCCTTCCCTCCCAGCGGGCAGTTCAGCTTGAATATCAGTTCCTTTTACTAGAAGGACTTTCCTGGCCATTCCTTTTGTCTTTTGCTATTCCAAATTTTCATAAAATATTGCTTGTTACTTTATATTGCTTTTGCCCTGGTACATGACACTTTTTTTTTTCCAAGATGTCTGCCTCATTTTTTGCATTCAACAGGTTGTAGACAATATGAGCACATTTGTTTCCTTTGTATCATTAAGCTTGAAACTTGCAGATCTCCTTCAGCCTTTAAAATGGTGCTTTAAACAACTTTTAAAATGATTCACACCTTCCCTGCCTGGTGTACCTCTTTCATGCCACTCGTGAACCCACCCATTTCATTAAGATGTTGAATGCCCCACCTAGACTTTCTAAATTTGCTTGTAGCTGATATTTTCTCATTCATATGTTCAATCTGCTGGCCACCACAAACTCTATTTCACAACATTACCCTGGATATTCATTTTCATTCCATTGTTAATTCATGTACCTGACAGTTTTGTTCCACTGAACCTTGGGGGTTGATGCTCTGGCTTCTGCCTTTGTTCTGTGAGACTCCCGACTTTACCTGACTGACCAGATGATCCCTCAGCACTTGGCACTTGACAAAGTTTGGCTTTCTGTTTTATTGAGGATTGTTTGTTTGTTGTTTTGTTTATCCTTAGCTCTAGGCTAGCCCTTTAAACCCTGACACATGCTCATTCATCTCCAAGAGTTTCTCTTCTGGAATTCCACTGGACAATTCTAGGTGTGTCCTCAGCCTTTCTTACTTAGAAGAATTCCAAAATGTGTCTCCTGATCAGTGCACAGTGGCTCTGATACCTGTGCTGCTGCTTTTCCTATTTCTTGCTGCTGCTGTTTCCCAGGCTCCTGTGGTTTCCCCTACGGACACAGTTCACAGGGTGGTTGACAATTTGAAGGATTCTAGGAGACCCAGTGTTCAGATTTTCAGTTCCTTTCCTGCCTCCCTATCATTTCTGGTATTTGCCCTTTCAGTTTCTAACAACCCTGGCATTTCTCAATGTCTCAGTACTTCAGGCCGAGAGAGCGTGGCCATCCGTCTCTCCTCGTTTCCTTCCTTTTTAAAAATTTTCAGTTTTTACTAATATATAACAGCTTTATTGATGTATGATCATACTTTCTCAAATCCACTCATTGTAAGCATACAAGTCAAGGGTTTTTAATAATTCATTTTGTTGGGCAATCACAGAATTCAGTTTTAGAACATCAGCATCCTATAATAAAATTGGCTGATTTTACCCTGAGCCCAAGCCCTAGGCAGGACAGAACTGTGTTCTGCATCTACAGACTTGCCTTTACAGACGTTTCCTGTACACAATGTCATGAAGGATGCCTGCTTCGTGTTTTAGTTCTTTCAGTTCTTCATTTATAAATATAAGAAATACAATTCAGGGAATAAATATATAAAAAAGATGGATGTGTTTGGGATTCAGTGGAGGTTCTTTTCAGTGTCCCTTGGATGGTACTATGCAGTCAAACTGGACTTGTATGTCTCTTTGGGAACCACAGTGTGGGTCAAGTTATGCCATGCAGATAAGTTGGAGATTAATATACATGTACCAAACACATATTTAGATTAGAATCCGAGTTAAAGATTAGAGGGTCATCTATCCCAGACTAGTGAAGGAATTGAACCATTGAAAAAGTCAATGCAACATAGTGCAGGAAAAGTTGGAATGAATCTTTGTAATCTCTTCCCGTAATGGATGTAAAGTCAGTTCTCTATTGTTGTGGGACTTAAGAGGCCCACCAGGGATATGCCCCATGAATCCAGGATTGACAGATGAACCAGGAACGTGGCATGCCAGATAGCAGGGATGACTTGTTTCCACGACATGAGCGTATTCATCCAGGCAAGGCAGACAGGTTCACAATAGAGCTGTCCAGTCTGCCTTTGCTATTGCCAATGGGATGTCAACAAACAATTTCTGTGGCTCTCTGCTTAGATCAACAAATGGAGAAATATGGTCAAGGCTTAGGTCTGCCAAGCCACATAAATCTCAACAAAATAAAAGCATAATGGTAAGCAACGTGGAGCTTTGCAGAATGGTGGGCTTGGTCTAACACTGTAGTCAAATTACTTCCATTTCCAGACTTAGGGCAGAACAACTAGTCAAGATTGGACTGTAAAAGTAACTGTGAGCTAAGACCTAATACTCAGAGGTCAGGAGTTTATGGAGTGGGACACAAGAGTGTTTTAGCAAATGCTAGTTTTAGTTTTATTTCTTAACTGTAATGTGTCACCAAGCAATTGTTTGCCATTCTTGCCTCTGAGGCCACAAAGAGCTAAGGCCATCATGAGGTTTGCTTCTCTTGTGATTCCCACTTCTGTTGCCTTAAGAAAGCTACCATCTTCTAAGAAGCCAAGGGATGCAGTTGCTGCTTCATAATGAGGCCTTGCTTCTTTCTAAATATGCACTGATTGTCAAGGTGATGGAGGAGGTTCATTATTTAGAGGCATAATTAAAGGGCACTTCCTTTAGCTAAACTAATGAGCAGTAAGTGCAGCAATATTTGCATGTTTAGACATTAAGGATAGAAACAGATGACTCGTAGGAGATTAGGAGGAAGCAGGGAGGGTAGAACAAATTAATCTCACCACTGGGCCTCCAGGGTTATTGCTTTTCAAGACTTCCTCAAAGGAGAGGTCTTCTCTGGGACGTCGGCTTTACTGTCTCCTCTTGTTTTAGGGCATGAATGACTGTCTCATTACTATTCCCCAGAAGTTAGGTCATCGTGGTGGTTTGAATAAGAATGTTTCCAATGGTGCAAATGTTTGAATTTTTGGTTCCTGTTTGGTGGGGCTGTTTGGGTAGGTTTAATAGGCGTGGGCTTATTGGAGGAAGTAGATTACTGGGGGTGGGCTTTGAAGTTTCAAAAGCCCCACTCCATTCCCATGGCAACTTCTTCGCTTCTTGCTTATGGTTCAAGATGTGTGGTAAGAAGTTAAAACATCCTTCTTTACAGGAGATATGATGATTCTGTACTTAAATGACTCTAAAGACTACCAGAAAATGCCTATAGCCAGTAAACATATTCAGTAAGGCAACAGACTATAAAATTAACACACAAAGATCAGGAACCTTTTTATAAACCAATGACAAACATACCAAGAAAGAAATCAAAGAAACTATCCCACTCACAATAGTCTAAACAAATTTTGAAATAAATCTTACCAAGGAAATGGAAGACTATAGTGAAAGCTTAAGACATTGAAGACATAAATAGAAGTTACTAGAAGATGGAAAGACCTTCCATGCCCATGGATCTACCCATAGGATTAATAATGTGAAAATGGTCATTTTACCAAAATCAATGTATAGAGTCAATGCACTCATCATCAAAATTCTATGAAATTTTTCATAGACATTGGAAAAACTAATTTTTAAAATTTATGTGGAAACACACACACACACACACACACACACACACACACACACACCAGGATATTCAAAGCGGTCCTGAACAATAAAAGCACTAATGGAAGTGTAGTGGTCCCTGATTTGAAGTAATATTACAGAGCCAAAGTAATAAAACCTTACAGTACTGGTATAAAAACAGATACACTGATAAAGGTAATAGAACTGGGGATCCTTACATAAGCCCAAGTCCAAACATATTTATTGGAAAAAAGACAGCAGCTTCCATGAAGGGTGATGGTAAGAGCAGATATCTTCTAGATCATTCTCTTTCAGTCTGCACAAAAAACTCAACTCTGAATGGATCAAGAACCTCAACATAAGATATGATACTCTGAATCTAATAGAGGAAAAGTAGGGGAAATGCTTCAACTTATAGATGTAGGAGAGAGTTGTCTGAATAGGTCACTGGTAACATAGGCATTAGGACTAGCAATTGACAAATCCATGACCATCATTTGAATGAAGAGGTAACCTATGAAATGGAATCTTTTTTTTTTTTACTAGCTATATATCTGACAGAGGGTTAGTCTTGCAATTATACAAATAACTCAATACATTAAATACCAAAAAAACCCACTCCATTTAAAAATTATAACTAAACAGAGAGTTCTCAAAGGAAGAAAGAGAAATGTCTAAGAAAATTTTTTAATCTTAAACATCCTTACCCATTGGGAAATGCAAATTAAGCTACTTTGAGATTTCATCTTATTCTAGTAAGAATGGTTATGATTTAAAAGAACATATGACAACAGATACTGCTTTGAATGTAGAGAGAGGGGAACATTTATTCACTGTTAGTAGGAGTAAAAATTGGTAATCCACCACGGAAACCAGTGTGGGGGTTCCTCAAAAGCTAGAATAGATCTGCCGTATGTGCTCCCACTATACCACTCCTGAGCATATCTCCAGCAAACTCTATATCTTACTATGGAGATAGTTTCTCATCCACATTCATAGTCGTATTACCCACAAAGGCTTAAGAAAATGGAAAGAGCCTAAATGACTGTCAACTGATAAATGGATGAAAATGTGGTTCCTACATATTATTCAGCTACAAAGAATAAAATGAATTCTGAAAATTTCAAATAAATGAATGGAGCTGGAGATCATCAGTCTGCTGATGCAACCCTGACTCAGAAAGAAATGTTTCACACTGTCTCTCATGTACAGATTCTGGCTTTGAATATTTAGGTTTGAAGTCAGGAAACTAGCAAGGGCCCATGGAGGGGAGATTTCAAGGGGAAGGGATAGAATTACTTTGCTAAGGATAACAAAGGGCGACTAGTGGAATAGGAAGGGTTAAATGGGGAGGGGCAGGTAGAGGGGAGGGAGTCTGGGAAATGATAACACTCAAGACCACAAAACATAAAAGTTACCACATGGAATCCTACTACTGTAGAAGCTTCCAAAGATATAGAAAAGGCATTAAACCGAATACCCTATAATGGAGGGACAATACCTTTCCCAAGCACCATAGGTTAATGAATGAAAACCTCAGTGCCATGTATGGATTGTCTCTCTTTGTGTTGATTGGTCTCTGGGATTCCATAGACACTCCTCTCCCAATTACAGTCTGTTGTCATTGCTCTTGCACATCTGATATAAGATCCTATTGGGGAAGATACCACACACTTGAGTAATAGGATATGAAGAGGTCAAGCTGGTACCAAGATGGAAGCTTCATCACTATTTAGTGTTCATAGTGCTGGAAGATGCTGTATACCGTACTGGGAGAAAAAAGGAGCCAATGGACTTACCCAGCTGTGGTCTCTGCAAGTTACAATAATGACTGGCCAGGCAAAGAATGCACACTGTGCAAACAGTGTCATGAATGTTATTGGAGTGACCAATGACTTTCTGATTGCATTTAAGGCTTGTTCCACAACATGGAGCTCACGTCTCATATAATTAATTGGACCAAAAACTTTTGGCTGGATAGCTTATAGACCTTAGGGGAAAACCTAAGTACTATTATTATGCTAATGAACAACGTATTAAACTGCCCCCTAAGTTCTTATCTTTATAGGTTAGATTAGGAATCTCTTAGCCCTTGTCAGAGAATCTTCATTTTTATAGTAAATGTCCATTCATTCACAAACCCACAATTAGTCAACATGCTGAGATTTAGAGACTACCCAGTGTTCAGCTCTAAATGGGAAAATCCTCCTCTCAAGACTTGGGCATTATAAAAGAAGGGCTGGAAAAAAATTATGAGAGCCAGAGGTACTTCCTAAGCAAAACAGTATTCTCTTGCCATGACATGGTGCTGTGCACATGAACTTAAAGTGTTTGTGACTGCATTCACATGACCTTCAGGAGACCAAGACAGCCTAGAGCTCAGCATACGCAAGAGGAGCTTCTCGGGGCCATGGAAACATGGTGGCTGTTGTGGGATGGAATGCTAGTTTTCTTCAGCATCTAAGCCCTGAAAGCCTGCCCATGCTCCAGGAGATGGCCTGACAGCCACATGCATACAGGGAACACGGATTTTACTCAGTTGGTTTAAAAAAAATAAAGTTGGGGGGAAGAGTGGAAAAACTAGGGGAGAACTTGAAGAGAAGGAAATGGTGGGGTAGATCTGATCAAAATGTACTATATGAATGTATGAAATTCTTAAATACACACAACAAAAGTTACTGGGACCCTCAGAACTAGACTGCACTACTCTCAAGGGCCTGCCCCCAGAGACAGTGCATCATTTGATTAATATGCATCCCTGAGTGTCCATAACAACCAATCACATTCTAAAACAGCAATGGTGCCTTTTTCCTATTGGAGTCTGGACATTTTAAGGTCATGTTTAAGGCTCTTCTATTGGTTAGGTTAGAACTATGGAAGCTCCTTGCTGTGTCTAAGTCTTCATCCCCAACCTGAGTGCTATGCCTAAACCCCAAGATTTTGTACAGTTCAAAGAAAGCATACAACATGAAGTAAGAGTCAAAGTAATGTTGGTTCCAAGGCTGCTCAGTGGACAGGGGCATGCTACTGATCACCGGACATGCCTCTCCTGAGGAAGAGGATTATCATTGGAAGTGGCCATTTTACAATAAGATTCAACTTTACTAAGTTCTTTCTCTCTTTTTCTGAGGGGAAAATATCAGTTATACTGACTAAAGCAGACACGTGGGTTCCATGCCAAGGCACCAGCTCCCATCTTTCCCACTGGCTCTGGTGCTTGAAAGAAACTGGGAAGGCAGGAGCGTGACTCAGCCAAGCTGCCTCGCCCAGGACCACTGGCGGCGCTGGCAGCTTAATTCATTATCTGAGAGGGCATTTCATTTACTGAGCATCCTTAACTGTGTTGACACCGCTTCCTCACTTAACAATAAAACAATATTCTTTTTAATGTTGGTTTATCGCCTTCTTTTTACGCATTGCTCTTAAATATGTATTAAGGGCTGTCTGTTGAAAACATGCAGTCATTGCCTCTGGGCAGATGTACATGCTAAAACACAAATAACGATTCCACGGGAGAGAGAAGCTTTGCTGAGCATGCGCTACTTGGGGAAAGGGGACCCGAGGAGGGTAGGGTCTGTCACCCAGGAGGAGACTGTAGACCAGTTAGCAACTCTGAGTGGTAAGGGAAGAGAGTTGGCCAGCTCTAGACTCCAACAGGCAGAGAGGATGAGGCAGAGGGACTGCAGCAGGGGAGAAGGCAGCGTTGCTACTGTGGAGTCTACACTCTACAGACTGACACGTGCTTTTGCATGGGATCTGTCTGAAGAAAACCTTTTGAGTAGTGAGAGAAATCTGAGAAAGGAGGTTGGAAACAAACTCTTCAAGCGAACAGCTCATGTGGGATTGACTGATAGGGAGAAACTCTCGCTGAGGTGGTGATGTTGCCAGAAGACACAGAGAGAATTACCTCCTCCTCGAGCTTTTCCTTTGGTTAGGGACACAGATGCTGGCGTTACTGGTCAATGCTTCCCTAAACCCTCCCGCTTGTTCTCTGCTTCGGTCTTCTGTTGAAATCATCCCCTAGGCTTGATACCTCCTCTCCACAGAGGTCTCTTCATAATCATAGCCATATTTTTTTTTTTTTTTGCCAACTTCCCATGTGTGACCTGACAGTTCATTTTGTGCCATGAGACACCTCTAGTAGAGCCTGGATGTCACTCAGACAATGACTCAGGGGTTACAAAAAGATCCAGTGAGACTGAGTCAGAAAATGGGGATATCCAGTTAGATGAGCATTGCTATGGACTATGGTGTCTTCTCCCTCTGGGTCCCCTCAAAAAGTACAGGACACTTCTCACAATTATGTCCCACCTTTGGGCAGGCTGTTCTTCCTCCACTTAATGGTAAAAAGGCAGCTTGGGTCTATAGCTCTGGGCCTGAAGTGAGACAGAATATATTGATGGTGACAGTGTATGGAGAAGGCTAGTCACCTCATGGTGGCCAGGAAGCAGAAAGACAGAGAGGAAGGGTCCAGGTGTATGATGGGGCGTACCACAGTGATCAAATCCTCCAACCAGGTCCCCCTCCCAATATTAGGTCATGAGTTCAATGGATTATAGACTATTGAGATTAGAACCTTCAACAATGCAATCAGGACTCAAAAAAAGCTCATCAGCCAGAAACCAGGCCTTTCACATGTAAGCCTTTTAGAATCAGTTTTAGATTCAATCAGCACAGTAGGAGTTCATATCAGCCTGATCAGCTTTAAGCCGAGGGAAGGTTCTGTCAAGAGAAAGAACATTTTCTGATTTGAGGTTAACATTTCCAGACTCAAACACAGAGTGTGCAATCTTTCTTTCAATGAAGGCAGAATCTGTTCCTTCTCTCCTTGCTGGTCCCTTAGGCAAGAGTATAATGTATCTCAGAGAGGAAGGAGCGCCCCAAATCTGCCCCTTGCATAGCCTCATCCAGAGGCCAGTGAGAGACAAAACTAGGTGAGAGCCAGGCAGAAGCACTGAAGGTCACTGTCAGGCACCCCTCCTCCTCCCTCTCTCCTAGGGCCTTCCTAGAAATGGAGGGTCTCAGGAAACCTGTGGCTCAGGCACCTACACGGCATGCAGAGGAGTCTCTAGGCCTGTTCTGAAAACGTGGCTCAGGGTCACCTCGATGAGATGCAAGGGGATGGGACACGTGGCTTGATTTATGATTCCGAGACCTCCCCAAGGCTCACGGTGATGTATTAGTTTCCTTTTGCTGCTATAACAAATCACCTCCAACTTTGTGGCTTAAAACAACATAGATTTATGGTCTTACGGTTTTGGAGGTCAGAGGATGAAATAAGTTTCAGTGGACTAAAATCATGGTGTCAGCATGGCCAAATCCCTCCTGAGAGCTCTGAAGAAGAAAGTTTTCTACTTTGTAAAGGTTTGGAAACTCCTTGGCTCATGGCCTCACACACGCCAGTGCATCACGTTGGCCCTCTCCTCCACCTTTACATTGCCTGTTTCTCCTGCTGCCTCCCTTCCTCCCACTTAGACTCTACATTGGACCCATAAAAATAACCTGGAACTATCTCCCCATCCCAAGATCATTAACTGCTCACAAATACAAACACTTTTGTTGGGGGGGGGCACACAGGGGGATGTAGGCACATGATTTACAGAAGACGAATGTCGTTGGGGGCTAGTTTTCTGTCTGCCACAAGTGGCTACCTCAAATACTCATGTAAGGAGGCACGCCCAAGAGGAAAACTGAGACAGCTGTGCAGCAGGGTCCAAGGGCCCCATGAAAGGCTGATGAGAGGCCAATGAAGGCGACGTGGCTTAGCAAGAGTTGCATGCCGCCATCTCACAAAGAGAACAGACGGGGCAAGCACGCCTCTTATCTTCTCAGCGAATAGACTGCCTAGTACCTGAGAGGAACGGTTGTGCCTTGAGGGTCTGGGGACCATTCTCTGCCAGCCCCAGGAAGCCACGTAGCTACTTCTCTCACCGCCGCCCCCACCCCAGGACTAGGAGCTCTGCTGGAGATGGAAAGAAGCTGGGGAGGCGTGGACTCTAAGAGGAGCAGGGGCTTGGCAATGTTCCTACATATTGAGAGGTAAGCTCCCCAGGTTCTCTTTATAGATGGCAGCGAGGGGCGTTGTGTTTGGGACCCTCTGTGTATTCATTATTGACTCATAATAAGCACACAGGTTGGTTTCTTTGAACAACCTGCTTTGGCGTCTACCTGCGTGAGGAAACAGAGGTCCCATCCAACCTTCCCCGTCTGTTTGGGACACTTGCTCTCAGAAGAATGCAGGCATCACTGGAGACAGCTTACAGGTGGGGTTGCTGAGTGGGGCAGGGTTTTCCCATCAGAAGAAACAGTGCTAGCCTGCCCAGGAGTGAGTCTTTAATAGCAGAATTGGAGTGCTGACAATGGCCAATTATTCTGCTCATTAAGATGACTGGTCTGGACTGGGCTGGCCATTCTCTAATTAACTCCTTGGCACTGGCTGTAATAATGATTGAGCTAACCCGTTTGACTCCCAGTGTGGCTGAATGGGTAAATGCAAGGAAACTGCCTTTGCATCATCCCTACCCCCTTCTCCAAGGATAAAGGATGCAGATCTTTTTAAATCTTCCTCTAGGAGCTTTCACAGTTTATGTAAGAACAATGGACTTGAGAGGCAAAGGCCGCGGCTCAGACACATGTGTGTAAATCTTTGTTGTGGGGAGATCTAGGCCTGTGACTGTCTCCTTTATGTCGAAAGAGGAAGACCATTGTCAATACTAGTGGCCTAGATGAAGGGCGTCTGTGTCCCCCTACCCCTTCCCTCTAGGTATAGCCTGGAAGTGTTGGTTTCCATGCATTAATTCCCTCTCCAGGGAGGTGAGCTCTGGAGCTGGGAGAGGGAGAAGCACTGAGAAGTGCACAAGCTGGGAAGGTGGCCCACAGGGCATTTGTCATCCAAGCAGGAGGACCTGGGTTTGGATTCCCGGAACCCATGTAAATACAGATACAGCAAAGAAAGCTTAAAAATCCAAGTACTGCTATGGCAGGGTGGGAGGAAGAGACAGAAAAACCTCTGCAAGCTTGAGAGGCAGTTGGCATGGCATAGTGGCAGTCAGGGACTTTATCATATGTGCCATGGCGTGCATGCACCCAAATTTACACACATACGCAGAGATTTTCTTTTAGAAGAAGCACACAATAAACTTCATTTATGAAGAACTAAACTCCTTAGAGAAAGGGAGTTTTTTTTTTAAACTAAAAGTGCCCTTTCAATGAACAGAATAACCTAGTCAGAAGATAAAGGTATACCGCAAAATACTCAGTTTGGCCTAATGCTATACCTTTTTAAATGAGAACATATTGAAAAATTAAAAATGGTTTACATGAAAACCTGATTTTCTGCTTCCAGACAGCTGAAAATATAGTTGTAGGCCTAAATTTTAGTATGGCCTAGAGATCAATCTTTAATTCACCCAGCTAGGTATCTGGTTTCACGTGGCTGGGCCTCTCTAATCCTTGCTGCTTCTCCCAGTAGCCCAGAATTATTAGAGTCTGGGACCCCTGCAGGGGAACACTGCCAGGGAACATTAACTGGCCATGAACCAGCGAGCTCCCTCAGAGTGGGCCATAACCTTCTTGTCTCTGTCCCTGATGCACAGACAAGACAATGGCTAGCCAAATGAGACCAATCTCTGCCTCTCGAGGGCTCCATGTTCTTCACGGATACATTATTTTCCTCATATGAACTGGGACACCTGTGCTCTTTCTATCTAAACTGAGTCTGACACTCAAGCTATCTCCTCCAATGGGAGTCTGTACTGGCTGGTTTTGTTTGTCAACTTGACACAGGCTGGAGTTATCACAGAGAAAGGAGCTTCAGGTGAGGAAGTGCCTCCATGAGATCCAGCTGTAAGGCGTTTTCTCAATTAGTGATAAAGGCGGGGGGGGGGAGAGCCTCTTGTTGGTGGTGCCATCCCTGGGCTGGTAGTCCTGAGTTCTATAAGAAAGCAAACTGAGCAAGCCAGGGGAAGCAAGCCAGTAAGGAACATCCCTCCATGGCCACTGCATCAGCTCCTACTTCCTGACCTGTGTGAGTTCCAGTCCTCACTTCCTTTGGTAATGAACAGCAGTGTGGAAGTGTAATCTCAATAAACCCTTTTCTCTCCCTTTTCTTGGTTCTTGGTCATGATGTTTGTGCAGGAATAGAATCCCTGACTAAGACAAAGTCCTGGGGAACACCATTCTAATACCAACAATCCCAAAGGGAAGACGATCAGAATTCACAATACTGAATCAATCATATCCAAATAATATTAAAACCAAGAGGGCCAATGGATTGATAAACCTTTCCCATATGTGCTGGGAGCTCTTGTCTGAGTTTGTACATGACTGACTGCTGGCTTGAGGGATTTGCATTAGTAGATCGTGAGCAAAAATCCTGTTAAAGTGACATTTCCCTTGCTGTTAGCATCACTTCAGTGAGATGCCCTGAGTTCTCAGAGGCATTTCCTGGGGCTGCTTCATTACACCTACAGGCAATTCATGTGCCTTGGCAAAGGCCTTCTGGGGTAACAGTGTAGGGAAACGGGGTGGAAACACATGATGCCTGTGGGGCATCAGCAACTGCTTCACTCATGGGCACCTCTGAAGAGCTATGTGGAAAACATTATACTCTAGCCTCAGTGGTAATGAGGGGCCAGTTGTTCAAATGTATCTATCTGGACTTGAGTCCTGGCATGGCTGTGGAGGCGGGGACAAGGAGAGATTAGTCCCTGCCACTGGCCTTGTGTATTGTTCTAGTCAGTTACATTTGCTTGAATGTGATGGGATCTGAAACTCTCCGAGTTTGCCCACCCATAACATCCGTGGTCTTGTATTGAGCGATGGATATAATGGATATTCTGATTATAACCTGTTTGCCTAGGAGGGTATCATGACATAAAAATCTATTTGGACTTAATTCCTGTCTGGTCCGCTTTTTCTAAATGCTAACACTTGGGCCTTGTTCACTGTGTCCCCTGTTGAAGGCCTGCCTCTGCACATGTACCTTTCCATTCCAGTGTTTCTTCTGGATGCTTTCTTAGAATCTTATCCACAGGGCTACATCAGATAGCGTGGCCTGCTGTCCCTACCGGGATGTGCCCTGCTATCTGCCCAAGCACTGCTTACATGAGAATATAAACTGTCTTTCTGACCCACGATCATGGAAACTTTTAGACAGCCAAGGCTTCTAGTTCTACACTGATCTGGGGATGAAGCACAGAGTCTAACTCACAGAATAAGCTACTTAGAGCAGAAATAAAAAAGGCCCAGCAGGCATTAGAATCGATAAGAGGCTTTGAGAATTTTTAAGGTAGGCCAGGAGTTTAGCTACATACAACATATTAGACCAGTTTCAATCCTTTTTAGCAAAGGCCAGCTACAGACTCACTGGTGGTTAATCTAACTGGATCTTTGAGATAAGCTAAAAGGATAAGAGATAAACACTGTCTTTGAAGAACCAGAGAGTAAGGAAAACAATGGCAAAAATTTAGAATGTTTAATGCTCAGTGAAGCGAATAAAATTTTCAGTTCATCACCAGAAGTTTTGTTTTGTGTTGTTTGTTTGTTTGTTCTTAGCTATCTTGATTTTTCTTCTCTCCATCCCTCTCTTTCTTCCCCTTCTCCCACACTGTCTCTCCTTCCACATCTCTTCATTGTTATGCAGACATTTTATATGACCTATCTATGTGCTTGGAGCTATGCTATACACTGTACAGTGGGGGCTGAGAGGGACACCACACTGCTTCCAGGAGCTTGGCTCGAAGGAAGCACACGGGAGGGATAACAGTGTGATGGCAGTGCAGAAGAGCCATGAAGAATCTGACAAACACGGGGACAGATGGCCCTCCCAGAGATGTGCCTGGGGGGTTCCTGATCAAGAAGCTTCATCATGTCTGTGCTCTGAGCACCAGGCAGTTTACGTGAGAGAAACTTCATGGAAGGTTCTGACAGAGCAGGGAGGTGAGGAAGAAAAACAGGGGCTGGTACACACCCCTGGGTTGTCAACGTGAGCACTGTGGAGAGTTCCTGTGCCCTCCTCACTACGGCCTCCTTCCTTCACCTGCTGACTGTCCCTGCGAGCTAGGATGTCTGATAGCAAGGAGTCCTTTGACTTTCACAAGACTTAGTGTAGACTTTCACAAGATCAGGACAGAAATGCTGCAGGCTGAAGTCTGCCCTCCCCAAACTCCACACTAAACCCCAGGTATATTCAGAGATAGGACCTAGGGCAGGCAACAGAAATAAAATGAGGGAGTGAGACTTGGGACTTGATATAGCAGGATTGGTTCCTTTTGAGAGGAGCAGACATGAGGGTACCATCTTTCTCTCTCTGGAACTGAGGGCAAAGCACGTGATTTCTCCGTATCCAGGAGCAGATCTCATTGGGACATGTATCAATAAGCACTTTGAGCTTGCATTTCCCAACCTTATTGGCTATGTAAAAGTAAAGCCATGCAACCCAGGGTATTTTGTTCAGGTAGCCTGCACAAAGTTAGACACAGGCAAATATAGAGCTTACGTCAAGCAAAGATCTGTCAGCTTGCAGGGCTCCACCACAGCTAACAATATTTTGCATAAGGTGTGTACTTCTTTTTTTTTTAAATTTTCTATATTCTATGTTTACATTCCAAAGGCTTTCCCCTTTCCCAGTTCCCACCCACCATAGTTCCTATAGTTCCTCTCTCCAGGAGCAAGAAATATTTTTCCATCTTCTGAGGTCTTCTTCGATTTCTTTCTTCAAGGACTTGAAGTTCCTGTTGTACAGATCTTTCGCTTGTTTGGTTAGAGTTACGCCAAGATACTTTATGTTGTTTGTGGCTATTGTGAAGGGTGTTATTTCCCTAATTTCTTTCTCTGCCTGCTTGTCCTTTGAGTACAAGAAGGCCACTGACTTGCTTGAGTTAATTTTATAACCTGCCACTTTGCTGAAGTTGTTTATCAGCTGTAGAAGTTCTCTGGTGGAGTTTTCTCTCAGCTCCACATGGTACCTTCTCCAAAATAGACCATATAATTGGTCACAAGACAGATGTCAACAAATATAAGAAGATCGAGCTAATCCCATACCTCCTATCAGATCACCATGGAGTAAGAGTGGTCTTCAATAACAACAAAACAACAGAAAGCCCACATACACATGGAAACTGAACAATACTCTACTCAATGACACCTTGGTCAAGGAAGAAATAAAAAAAGAAATCAAAGACTTTTTAGAATTCAATGAAAATGAAGGTACAACCTACCCAAATCTATGGGACACAATGAAAGCAGTGCTAAGAGGAAAACTCATAGCTCTAAGTGCATCCAAAAAGAAACTGGAGAGAGCATACACTAGCAGCTTAATGGCACACCTTAAAGCCCTGGAAGAAAAACAAGTTAATTCACCCAGGAGGAGTAGAAGACAAGAAATCATCAAACTCAGGGCTGAGATCAATCAAATAGAAACAAAGAGAACCATACAAAGAATCAACAAGACCAGGAGCTGGTTCTTTGAGAAAATCAACAAGATAGATAAACCCTTAGCCAGACTAACCAAAGGACACAGAGACAGTATACAAATTAACAAAATTAGAAATGAAAAGGGAGACATAACAACAGAACTGAGGAAATTCAAAAGATCATCAGATCCTACTACAAAGGTCTATACTCAAAACAACTGGATTGAAGACCCAGAAATTAACCCACAGACTTATGGTCACTTGATCTTTGATAAAGGAGCCACAACCATCCGATGGAATAAAGATAGCCTTTTCAACAAATGGTGCTGGTTCAACTGGAGGTCAACATGCAGAAGAATGCGAATTGACCCACTCTTATCTCTTTGCACTAAGATCAACTCCAAGTGGATCAAGGACCTCCACATAAAACCAGACACACTGAAACTATTAGAAAAGAAACTTGGGAAGACCCTGGAGGACTTGGGCACAGGGGAAACGTTCCTGAACAGAACACCAATAGCGTACGCACTAAGATCAAGAATCAACAAATGGGACCTCATAAAATTACAAAGTTTCTGCAAAGCAAAGGACACTGTCAGACGGACAAAACGGCAACCAACAAAGTGGGAAAAGATCTTCACCAACCCCACATCCGACAGAGGTGTGTACTTCTTATCTATGAATGAATAGATTTTACCTTTTAAGTCAGCGTGAGAGAAAGGACAGCTGTTAGCCATGGCTTGCTGTGGGCTGTAGGCAAGCCACTGGGCTGGAGCCTCTGGCCTGGAAGCCCCTATGGAAAGCCTGTGGCAGAGCTGGGAATGGCCTCATTCCCAGCCTGCTTGGGCCAGAGCAAGTTCAACAAAACAAAACAAAACAAAACAAAACAAAACAAAACAAAACAAAACAAAACCAAGCCAAGCCAAGCCAAGCCAAGCCAAGCCAAGCCAAGCCAAGCCAAGCCAAGCCAAACCAAACCAAACCAAACCAAACCAAACCAACCAAAGGAACATCCCTGGGACCAGAGCATCACTCACTGGCTCAGTTCCTCTTTAAATGCCTGGCTCTCAGAATTGCTACATTCACTATATATTTATACAACCAGGATTCCTTCCTCGTCTATTTTTAATTTCAAACCCGGCAACTTCATTTGCCTGTATCCTCGCTTCTCAATCCCATCTCAGAAACTGCCTCGGGGTATCTATAATTATCTCCACCAGTATGGCAATGTTCTTAATAAAGAACCCCTCACAATATGGAATTTATTTTAATTCACTTCAATTTGTATTATATATTTTAAAACATCCCATAAAAGCCATCTGGCACTTCAGGACATAGCTGGGAGGTTGCTGAGAAATCATATAAACAATGTCAACGTTTTACCATTCCTACATTCCCCAGAATTCCTAACACAAAGAGATGCAGATGAACACATGGGCTGTCTTTTCAGCCGCCCAGGTTCCAGCAGGGTAGCCTTTACTAAGATCAGGCCAGACAGTTGCCACTGTCTCCCCCACTCTGTTTCCCGAGCACAATGTCTTTGCTTCTCTCACACGGCACAGATCCCATCAGAGGAGATTCTTGGGGTTGAGGTCTCTGGGTTTCACTGAGCATACATGTGAGCATCTGTGAGGACGGAAGGGGCAGCTGTCACTAACGTTTCAGTATGAGTAAGTTCTTGCTGAGGTCAGTCCTACTGGGAGCTGAGGGGTATTTAAGAGAGGATGGGGGAAGAGGCAGAGTAATAAGGAGAAAGAAAACACAGGATTATGAAACACTCAACCCCAGAACAGGTAGGGCAGCAATACACACAGTGGGTACACAAGAGAGAAAATAGGTCTGTAGGTCACAGAAGCATAGAACAAGAGGTTGAGACCCAACTCATTGGGGACTATAAAATGAGCATTGTTAGGCGCCATCTCTTTCCTGCCTACTTGGCATTCTCTCTTTTGCTGAATTAAAAGTTTTTAAAAGGACAAAACCCTGCCCAGTTTCACCTCTAAGACCCTATCGGTCTTGTTTCCTCACTGTACAGTGCTCTTCCCTACAAACAAGTGTTTTCTGGTCGTCTCGGTTTTGTCCCGCCCTCAGGAACACACACTTCAAAGCTTTGAACTCAACCCAGACACAGCTTTGTCGTGGAGCAGTGTGATGTACCAGCCCCTGTGATCAAGCCAGGAAGCTGCAGCCAGTCAGGTTTTCCACTTCGGAAAAGCAGACACTCTTAACAATGCTCTGTCATTGCTTTTTTTTCAAAGTCCTCATGTCCCCGTTCTCAGTTGCCTGTCACCAAAAGCAAGTCATACTGTCACCCACAGGAGGAGAGCATCAAAGGGGAGACATGATGCTCCCTGACACAAAGACCAAAGACATATCTGTCAACAAAGGTCGTCGGCCGCCTGGGAGCGGGGGCAGGATAAACATCTTCTGGTGGGCTCAACAAAGACTGAGCGTAGTAGATGCGGGTGCAGTGGTCCACAGGTCCCCTGACCCGGTGGCATCTCAGCTAGCACACGTGACCCTTTTCCTTACTCCTGGCTTTCAGGAGGCAGTTTTTATCCTGGTCTAAGAAGCAGTCTGCCTTCCTGAACTGACTTTTCTTTTTTAAAGATTTATTCATTTTATTTATACGAGTGCATTGTAGCGGTCACACCAGAAGAGGGCATCAGATCCCATTACAGATAGTTGTGAGCCACCATGTGGTTGCTGGGAATTGAACTCACAACCTCTGGAAGAACAGACAGAGCTTTCAACCACTGAGCCATCTCTCCAGCTCCCTGAACTGACTTTTCTAAAACCAAGAAGCTGAGCAGGTCTGGCGAGCCTACCCACCGCCACTACCCTGAGAGCAAGCTGGTGGTCTCTGCAGAGGAGGAGAAGGCGTGCCCTGAGAGCCTTACCTGGTCGAGCTTCCAATGAAACTCTGCGGGGCGAAAGGTGTCTGCCTGGTCAAAGTCCTTCCGCAGGAGGAAGACGAGGCGGCAGTTGTGCACATACAGGGCGTAGTGATGCCGGTTCATTTCTGAAAGGCAGACATGGGGTTGAAGGATGAGAGAATCTCTGTTTCCCTCAGAGTCTCCATTGTGTTGTTAGGCACAGTTCAGAAGACAAAGAAATGGTCTCTCTTATTTTCCCATCTACAAGTGGTTCTGATGAATTTTCCAGAACATATTTGGGGAAAGACGCCGAAGTAGAATAAACTCTGGTAGGGCCCATAGCAAAACTACTTCTGAGATCTTGCCTTTAAATGCTGGGCCAACCTATACTCCATCAGAGCCTGGTGAGGGGTGATCATGTTGGCTGGCTTTGCTGTGTGTACTTACAGGGCTCTCTGCCAACACTAGCTTCTCTGGGCTCCACAGCATGGCTGCTTTCTCCTGGAGTTCTGGAATTTGTTTTATTTTGTCAGTCTTGACACAGTGACCACAGAACACATCTCTTTTGTCTCCTTAATCTATGCTAAGAGGGGCTGCCTTGCTTTTAGCTGCTAGGAGGAGACAAATTGATTTTCCAGCATCAGACATAACTCTGTGGCTCTTCAAAGCGATGAATAATCACCCCCCTCCCCAGGCACAGCAATCAATCAATGGAACCTTTTCTTCCTCTGATATAAAGACTTTCTTACTTGCTTAGGAAATCTTATGACATGGTTTTAGCCATGACACTAAGAGCCACAAGACACTACCAACTGGCAAGAAAGGAGCTGTTTTGTACCAACACACAGAGAAATCACATTTTACGTGGCTGTAGAACTCCAGAGAAATTTACAAGGAGGCATGAGTGTTATAAGTAGGTTAATAAGTATGTGGCCATGTATGGGGATGAGCATTAGGGTAGGGAGTGGACTAGCCTAAGGTAACCTAAGACTGGAATACTGTGACTGATTCCTGTTCATCTGCATTAACCTTGCTATGAGGCCAACATTGGCCTCATCTCTAAAGATGAGCCTTGATTGGCCCTGACTAAATAGACTCCTGCCAATTTTTCCAACACAGGAATTGGTTCAAGATGCCTGCCCAGGGTCAACAGAGAGAGCCATTCTCCCACCCACATGGCCTCTGCTGAGAACTGGCAGGGAGGACTTGGCCCAGGCCAATGGTTAGTAGTTTCCTAAGCAGTTCTGGGATAGGTGCCAGCAGAACATGAACTTGAGGGATGTCTCCTTTCCTTTGGGGCAGTGCAGTATATAACCAGCAGTCTGTACCTTTATCTGCCCATCTTAAACTGATCCGTGCATAGACACAGATCTGAGAAGATGCAGAGAAAAGGAACATGGATCTAGATCGTACTATACCTGTAGGATGACCATGAAGCCATCATCGATTTAGGAGTTTCCAGGTACAAGGAAGTCTATGTTCTCTGCATTCGTTTGATTTTTTTTTTTTTTTTTTTTTTTGGTTATCTGATACCATTTGATCTGAACTTCCCATCTCTGTCGTGGATAGCTTCTTAATTGCCACAGTGAGGAAATGTGTGTAAAGCATCTGGCTGGAACAGATGCTCAGTGGCTGTCGGTTATTAGAAAGGCCATTGCTATGCCTGGGGACCACAGCATCATAGACAGCCGTGTCAGATGCTATTTCCACCCAAGCACCAGTATCCTCCAGGACCCAAGGCAAAAATGGCAGGAGGGAGAATGGGCAGTCACTACATGTGCCAAGTGTGTGGGTGACCACTCAGCCTCTGGATTGGCAAAACTCTTCTATCCTGGTTATTACCTTGCTATGAGGTCAACATTGGCCTCATCTGTAAAGATGAGCCTTGACTCGCTCTGACTGAATAGACTCCTGCCAATTCTTCCAACACTGGAATTGGTTCACAATGCCTGCCCAGGGTCAACAGAGAGAGACATTCTCCTGCTCACATGGTCTAATACACATGCTAAATACTTCTTGCTCCTTCCTGATTGTATAAGTAATTTTCTGGGTTTCTGTTAAGAACTGTTAGGAAAAGGAAGAGAGAAAGACTTGATTAGCTTTCTTTGGAATCAACTAG
Source organism: Apodemus agrarius (assembly GCA_964023405.1). NCBI lineage: Eukaryota > Metazoa > Chordata > Mammalia > Rodentia > Muridae > Apodemus > Apodemus agrarius. Next base: position 100,379,724 of record OZ030012.1, read on the forward strand.
GGAGAAGAGGTGGACCAAGAAGACCGGAAGAACAGACCTCCTCTGCTATAGCATCCTTCAGCCTAGGACCTTTCCCTCTGCCTCCCTGCTGAAGATTCCTGGATCAACACAAGGGGCATCTCCTCATCAGCCAATGGGCAGCAGGGAGTAGGGTTCCCTCCTATTCTTACAGTTGCAATCCTTCTGAGCAGTTTTCTAGCCATTCCAGGGCCATGGGCGCACCCTTGTTTTCCCATAGGCTGGAGAGCCATTGTAATACTCACTACCAGGCAGACGCTCTGCCAGGGCTAGGCCAGCTTGCTCCCTGTGCCCCATCTTAGAACTCCCAGCAGGAAATGTCAAGCACTATGTGTGTCCACTTATTACTCACAGTTTCCAGCTGAATTCAAAGTGAGCCGGACAACTCAGCTGCAGGGACAGATGTGTGAGTGTGAAGGGATTGTGGGGAGCTGGCTGGCGCTGGGGAGGAATTGTGGGTGGTAACAGGTAATAGCATCATTCACATAGAGAATAGGACCAGCAGAGAGAACAGAGACCACGGCCAGCAAAGCATCCTTTGTGGCAGAGGCACTGCTCTGTGTGCACCTTACCCTGCGCCCTTTGATCCCAGTACACAGTTAATTGCTTTTCACAGCATTTCCTCGGCTGGGTGACGACAGCCCTGTGACCAAGTTCTGGCAAGTGGAAGGTACTGATTAGAGGTGACACATACAGCCTGCTGTCTTTGTCAATAAAACCCTCTACACTCAGCACTGGTTCTTTCTCTTTGATGCCTAAGTGAAGCCAGACCAAACAATGCAAGGAGTCTTGTCTCAGAATATCTGGACCTGGCAGAGCTTTTCCCCCCCACACCCACCACTGGACAATGAATGTAGAGACCCGAGAGAGAGAGAGAGAGAGAGAGAGAGAGAGAGAGAGAGAGAGAGAGAGAGAGAGAGAGAGAGAGAGAGAGAGAGAGAGAGAGAGAGAGAGAGGCTGAGAGCTTTCCTGGTGATCACGGTTACGGTGGCTTTCCTTCTCTCTCTTCCTCCTACAGTTAGCTAGTCTTTGCTGACTAATTGATTTTGTTCTCCAACTCCTTATAGAGGACTTTATAATGTACCAGCATTAGTAAGTTTTGTCCAGTGCACCAAATAGAATGTGCTGTGATGCCCAGGAAGGCCAATTACATCATTTTCACTAAAATGTTCTCAATATTTATATTCCATGAGTTAGTAATTTCAACTTCCAGCCAGGGAACAATCAGAAATGTCTGAAAGTTACATTCTAGAAGGCTCACTACAGCACTGTTTTATTTGCCTTTAAAAGGAGACACTCTAAGTAGCCGACAAAAGAAGCCATTAAATAAAGTATGATAAATTCACATGGCAGAGTTTTAAACTGGTATGTAATTTGGACTCGGAAGGCTATTTCATCATTCAGGCATGGTGGTGCATGCTAGCAATCCTAGCCCTTGGGATGTGGGGTCAGAAGGCTCGGAAGTTCATGGCCAGTGGGGGGCACGTGACATTTTGTCACACATACCCCTCCAAAACAGAATAATTTATCACATGGATACATGACCTGGGTGGAGTTACTTGTGGCACAATAATCCTACATGCATTATTAAAATAGATTGAAATGGGAAGACATTTATAGAAATAAAAGTAACATTTAAATGAAGTGTTACAGAACTTTACCAGATACCTCTCCAAGTGTTTGGATTTTAGGTGGATTGTATGTTTTGATATGTTCCTGTGCTTTTCCCATTTCTGCTGCAACATGTGTCACTATTCCACTGGGAAGAGTTTCTGGTATTCCATAAAAATCCAAATCAGGCCTTCATTAAACCCTAATATTTTTGTATTTATATTACTTTCCATGCTGGGAGCTAAGTTAGACTGGACCCTTTCCATTTTTGCTGTAAAATCATTTTTAAACATATATTTCTGATGTATATGTGTGTATACATGTGCACATGTGCATATTAATGTCTGCATCCATGTATGTGCACATGAGCACAACCTTGTACATGTGGAGATCAGGGGACAATTTGCAGGAATTGGTTCTCTCCTGTGATGTGGGTTCCAGACATCAAACAAACTTGAGTTGTTACCCCTGGTGACAAGTGCTGTTCTTCACTACACCACATCTCCTGCCCTCTGTGTCAGTCTTAAGCTAACTGTTAAGGTGTGGCTTCCTGTGAGGGCAGAGCTAAGGCACAGACCATGCATGTCTGAGGTTCCCAGCCACTCTGAAGGGAAAGCATCATAGCAGACTGCAGACATGGCTGCCCTATAGATTCCACTGAGGCACTGGGCTGTGCAGCTAGAATGAGACCCTGGAACATATACTGTATAAACATTGCTAGTTTATTCTTATAACCTGTAGTGCCTCTATTCTAAGAGTCCTGTTCTAGAATAAGCAATAAGAGGTCCTAGATACTACACTGTTCTAGGTAGTGGCCTCAGGGTGCCCCTAGCTCCAAAGCCAGGATATTCAGTGCAACCAGAATGTATTGCTAGGACCAGGCCATTAAGCCCCAAGCTCAGTGTCACCTCATGTAGATCCATGACATCCACCCTGCATGAAGGTCCAGAGAAAAGTAATTGCTAATGCTGCCTCATTCTACATAGACTGGTCGCGCGAGTTAGCAACCCTGGCTTAGTGACTGCCTAGAAGAAAACACATTAATATAGTCTACAAGGATCAACTGGGATGGAAAATATGGCATGAAATAGTAATAGCAATGATGGTGCCAGTGATGCCACCTCAACTGATGATGTGCATCTTATTTAAATGTTTTCATATATTATTTCATGCTTACTTCCTCCACTTGGCATATGGGGAAACTAAGGGTCATGGAGCTTAATAACTCCTCAAGGGTCACACTTAAGTAGCCATCTCATTGAGCTATCTGACAGCAGGTGCTGAGCTGTGGGCTACCCTCGGCACTGCCTTACAGTTAGAAACACTGGCTTAGTTGAGTCTTTTAACAAATGTTACATTTGAAATGGGAGAATGGAATCACTCCCCCAACAATGTGTGTGTGTGTGTGTGTGTGTGTGTGTGTGTGTGTGTGCAATGATAAATGCATAGAATGTGACTTAGTAGTACATAAACTGACCTTTATGTTCCAGTGTTTATTGGTTGTGTAACTACTTGGGACAAGATGAGTGACCTCTCAGTGGATGTTTCCACAATAGTATACTCATAAACTTCCTTGTAAAGGTTCAGAAAAGGCATAGCAGATACCAACAATGCATTCTTCGTGCCCAGCACTATCCAGAGTGCTTCATGTATGTTCAAGTTACTTAATCAGCAAAACAACTGTGAGGAAGAGAATACTATAACAAGGTCACCCGTCTGTAAGTGATGGGGTGTGGTCAATCCCCAAAGATACCTGTGCAGGCCTGGCGAGAGAGAGAGAGAAATGTATAGCACCTGTTAGCTTCCACTCTCTCTTTGCAAAATACTGCTCCGAGTTAACAAGATACTTTTATTCAAAGAGGGCTTTCAAAAATAATTATGCAATGTCTTAGTTAGGGTTTTATTGCCATGAAAAGATGCCAGGGCCCTGGCACCTCTTTTAAAGGAAAACATTTAATCAGGGCAGGCGTACATTTTCAGACTTACCAGTTTTATCTGAGTTACAGAGGATTGTTTCCTTCTCAGCTCTCACGCCGGGGCTGGGGCCATGTTTCATCCACATGGTGATGGTGAACTGGTCCGTCAGGTTCTTGGGCACAATCCCATCAGGGATCTTGGCACCCTGCCTGCCGTCAAACTTGAAGATCATCTCACTGCTGTCCACCAGCAGTCCTGCGGTCCAGTTGGTTGCTGCGCTAGGGGACGGCAAGAGATCAATGATGCCCGAGGATGCTCCTGCAAGGGGTCGAGACGGAAGCACAGTGGTTATTCCTCGAGGTTGGTGGTGTGCTCGCCTCCCAACTTCTGTGTCTGTGTCGGAGTGGAATTAGGGTTCTTTCTGAGGTCTGTGCCTACTCCTGACCTAGGTGGCTCAGGAAAGAAGCCAATATCATTCAAGCTTCTGACTTGATCCTGGTCTGTTTAGACCAGTTGGTATGCAGATTAAAAAAAAGCGATGCATATGTCCAGGCAGGTACAATCAACTACCCCACAAGGAAAAGGAGTGAGAGGAGCCTTGGGAGAACCATTGGGGCTTTTAATAGCTCGGTTTCCTACGGACGGTCAGGGCTTTGTTAGGATGAATGGATTCATTCCTGCACCCATCAGTCAACTAACCTGCCCATCGTTTACCAAGCATCAACCCTATACCACTACCCTTTCTGAGTTCTGGCCACAGGAAGATGAATCAGATACTCATTGAAGAATCTATGAGATAACATAGTATAATCAGGGTTAAGACTGAGGAAAATTCTAGGTTCTCCTCCAGAGAGAAGGTGTGTGAGGCACTTTGTATATACTACATTTTCCCATAGCCATTTGCTGAAGCCAAATGGTCTAGTGCTTGAGAATGATACAGCACCACTTGAATCTGACGACGCCTGGTAGCTTGACTCAGCCTCTCTGTGTCTGGAAACACGTCGGTCTCTCTGACTGTACCCCCTTCCTCGGTGTATGTGGAGATGGAAGGAGATCATGTATTCAAACTTACAGCTTCATGCTTAACACACGCGGGGTGCTCGCTTGGTGTGAACTATAGTTTTATCATCATGATTATTGTAGTACTTTTGCTATCACTATCATTCTAGGCTAGAACAGGAAGGCTGATCTCCAAACATCAAGGCTATACCTGTAAGAGCAGATTAGTGTTCTGAGACAATCATAGGGTAGGCTAAGGGGATGGGAACAGCTGGTTTGTCAGGAAAGCCTGGACTGTTCCTCTGGGAGGTCCCTTGGGTCCTCGTTCATTCTATTGAGCAGCTTCCTCTCCATGCGATTGGGGGCTTCCTGGAGGTTCAAGTATACAGGATTGGGGAATGCAAGCTTTGCCAGGGCTGTGCACGGGGCTGTCTGCAGGCAGCTCACTGGCCAGTCATGTAAACGTTGTGATGGTGGTACAGAGGAGCCAGCTGATGCTCTGAAGAATGGTGGGGAGTGTGCGCTGTCTGATGTTCACTGGGTCATTGGCCTTTCGCTGTCTGCAGAGAAGAAAGTCACCTCACCTAGGATTTGGGTTTCAAGGTCAGCTGTTACAAAAAGTATCCTTCAGAGAAAACTCCTCAGGAAGGTGTTACATATTGGAAACCAATATACTTCCTTATAGTGTTCATCCTTGCCAGACTTCCCTTTGGCTTTGGAAAGGACCATCAGGCACACGTTCATGGGCTTGGAGTGAAAGATTATAATATATGGGGAAATATGATTCCTTTGAGCACAGATGCTCTGCTTAGCACTGCATTAAGTTCATCCTGCAAGGGCCTCCAGGAGGTCCGTCCTTCTGGTCGGGGATGCAGGCTTTCCATTCATGATTCTCTGTGGGAGGTGTGGACAGAACTGATGGCATGAGTCACATGGGAATTTTCTAGGGATGTTGCCTGTTCTGCACTTGACACATAAAAGGAGCTCAGTTCCTAGTTACAACTGTCCTTCCTCTTTCCCAGTGTCCCCAAGATGCTCTGGTAGAGGCTGGTTGATGACTCAATTAGTAAAGTGCCTGCCTCACCAACATAAAGTTAGGGTCTGCGAACACACACACACACACACACACACACACACACGTGCTCATGTATACACATAAGTATATATACCACACATACATATACTACAACACACATACAATACAACATACATATAGCAGAATAAAGGGACAACGTAAGAAATGGAGGAAAGAAGGAAGAAAGGACAGACAGCAGGTGGGCTCTGGCAGTTCTCAGTGCTCATGTGATCATCCTGCCTCTTGGCCATGCTTCACAGTTCTTATCAGAGCCAGCGATGCCCCCTCCCTGCATATCCAGCTTATCTAAAAGACAAGTTCACACTACCATTTTACCCTCCTTGGGCTGCAGTCTCCATATATATTGGTAAAAAAGACATCAGTTAGGGTGGTAGCAGAGAGAGATTAGTGGGTTGTTAGGGAAAGAGAGATTCGTGGGATATCGAAAAGTTCATTTTTCCCGTCACTCTCAGAATCATATCACAACAGCTTCTTTTACTGATAATGGCATTAGATCAGGGATTTGTACAGCATGAAGACAGCCAGTGACTGAGGCATACATTGTTGGTTATTGAAACCTACGGTATCTGCAAAGATACAGGCTGATCATTTAGAACCCCTGAGAAGTCAATAAGGTTTATCCAGGAGCAGTGCAGAGGGACATATGGTGTCTTATGCCACCAACGGAGCAGCCAGGGTGGCACACATCGGACCCAGAAAGAGCCTTGGCAGAGCTGGGAATTATCATACAAGGCTCCCTCTATTGGTTAAGAGTCTTACTATACCTGGAGAATTCACACTTAATAATTTAGACAAGTGGAGAAGTTAAGTGAAATGTTTCCCCCAGATTTGGAGAGAAGCACAGAGCAGAGACGACTGAGGTGTAGTGGCGGAGGCATGAAAGGTGTTTGGGAAGCAAACTGGTTGGAACTGGGGTGTTCTGTAGACAGAGCTGGAATCCACAGAACTTTATTTTTTTTATACTTCTACTTTCTTATATCCCAAGGATCTTTCTATGGGACCCTGAGTAGACACCAGACCAGAATTACTGAGCTACCTTACATGTTCCTTTGTTATATGTTTGTGGGGTGACTACCACTAAGATTCTGGTTGACAGGTAAGAGACCCCAGGCTAAGGGAACCCAGGCTTATCACCAGCTCTTGAGTGGGCTTGTCGCTGGGGCTTTCTGGATCCAAAGCCAAGGATCCTTATTGAACCGCCCTCAGTGAACTGAAGCAAAATTCTATAGCGTTTTGTGTATTAACAAATGTGGAAAGTGAGGAACAGGGGAGGAAATGACTAGATCAGCGTTGTACCACCATGTGATGAATAAGCAACAGGTGCAGCTGTGACATACAGATGATCCAATGACCAGTCAGCTAAGATGATCATCCCAGTCGTATGGGATACCGGGTCTCTATACATGTGTCTGCTCCCAGAGAGGCACACTGGGGCCACCCAAACAGAGCTCCAGTGTCTTCTGTGGAGGGAAATGGTAGTCCCTCTTCACTGTCCTGCAGATGTTGCTGCTGGAGAACACAAGACATTTAACCAGATGGTACAGACTTTTAGGGGACTTAACAGAATGAATGTATTTCTTGTTATACTTAAACAATCTGAGGAAGATTCCACTTCCACCCAGAGTTCTTTCATCTCTTCCTCCCAAAGGATCCCATGGGAAAGCTGTAAGAAAACAAGGCATGCCACTTGTAGACATGGTACGGTAGCATTTGCACATCCAAGTATGCTTACACTGCTTCTTTGGAGTCCTCTGTGACAGTCCCTGGAGCCACTAGATGCTAAGAATTCCTGTTCTTCTGGTACATTGCAGCTGTTAGGGACTCCAAACTAGCAACAACATCTGATTTCAGGCTCTATCGGTGAAGAAGTTACTCCAAGCAGCAAATAGAGGCGGGACAGAATGAGAGAGCTTTACGGGCACAGGAGAATGCAGAAGGTCAAATGGAACATGGAGTAGTGGTCACTTAGGATCCTGCTGTGCATGGCTCAGGTATGGATAGGCACTGTCTCCCAGGGATCCAAAGTGGAGCTGGGGCAGAAGTGACGTGCATGGAGCCTCCAGAGTCGGGTGGCATAGGAGGGGTGGAGATCAGTGGGAGAATCTCTAGGGAGGAACTGCCTCCTCTAAGATCAAGGCTCATTCTTCAGGATTCACAGGGTGAGCGATGAGCAGATGCATGGAATGATTCTATGTTGTCTCAATAAATGTGTATGCAGTGCCCAAGCCGTGCCAAGCATTGCTACGGTCGCACACTTTTTAATCACTCAAAAATGGCCCCACTTTTAGGGACCCAGTAAGCCTTAATTCTCTTGAGGGAACAGTTTAAGGGGCAAAAGAGTTCTAAGTAGAGATCCTCGGCAGAATCCAGAAAGGCCCTCTTCAAGTGCCTGGTGGACTACAGGGCCTGGGTGCTGGTATGCATGACATTGATCTCCCTGACCCATGATATCAACTTGACTACAAGTCCTGCTCTGACCAGAGAAACAGAAATGCAAGTGATGTGTCATTTTAGGAAAGAAAACGGATAGTTCATAGTTCACTATGCATTTTTTCCACCTTTCCTGGGATGGATGATGTTCTAGATAGAGGCTAGTCTATTAGCTGGGGACTTTTCCAATCCAACAAGGACACATGGTAGGAATGACAAAGCTTCGTTGTTTTAAGCTAATGTGCTCGGGAGGTCATTTGTTACTGCAGCATAACCTGACCGACCATCCTTCCTGATGATTCGTAGAAGCAATGATGTAGGCAACTACGGTTTCCATTTTTCCATCTATATGCTTGAGCTCTGAAGGCCTTGAAGACAAAAACTTGGATTTCTAGGTAAAGCAAGCTGGGCTTTGGTTGACATACCCCTGAGATGGGACCAGGGACATCTACTTAGTTTCTGACCATCCTGGGAACCACCACTATAGGCAAATGCCTTTTCTGAAAGGAAGGTAGTGGTATGGTAGTTGCATAAGTGGCCCTCCCACAAATTAGGAGAGAGAGAGAGAGAGAGAGAGAGAGAGAGAGAGAGAGAGAGTCACTGCTCACGCCATCGTGGTAAGACAGTGTGTTCAACAGATGTCCTGTCAGATTAGTAAATTAATCTGATCCCAAAACTACTGAAGTGATGCTCTATGGAGTAAAGCTTTGAGAAGTCTAAGGGCTCCTACTGTCACCCAGGGAACATGACCCATGATGACATCCCTGATTCATGGGACTCTGAGGGCATCAGAGCCTCTGATAGTAATTCTTTGGACAAGCTCTGCTAAGATGAAAGCTATCATAAAAAGCCTTAGATTCAGCCAGGCAGTGGTGGCGCACGCCTTTAATCCGAGCACTTGGGAGGCTGAGGCCGGAGGATTTCTGAGTTTGAGGCCAGACTGGTCTACAGAGTGAGTTCCAGGACAGCCAAGGCTACACAGAGAAACCCTGTCTCAAACAAACAAACAAACAAACAAACAAACAAACAAATCCAACTCCCCCCAAAAAACAACCAAAAACCTTAGATTCTCATATTTCAAAATGCTGCATTGCAACTCCTTTTTAAACATATGTCTGTCTTCCTAGGAAACCAAATTATTAGGTGATGTTATGTTATGGATGCTTTTATATCATTTTAAGAGCTACACAGCACTTATGCAAACAAAAACTCTTGTTGAAGTAATTCATGCATGCATGAATGTCCCAGCTCATCAGTACAGAAATCTGGAGAGGAACCCAGGTTGGGTTATCCACTCTGCTCTGGCTTGGAAAGCACTTGATTTTAATAGCATGCTCACATGCCGTGGCCCTTCCTTCAGCAGGACCTGTCCTGGGAACTCTTGACTTGCAAACAGCTGCCCTGGCACTGTGTTCAGGAAGCAGTGGCCAGTTGCCAGGAACCCTATGATTCCCCAGGGACAGCCTGGCCTCTGTGTCACAAAGGGCATGTGCACCACAGAGTACTTTTCTATTCCATATAATATGTAGTGACACAGGGTCAAGGAAAAGAACCTTTCCTTGGGCTGTCGTTAATGTCACATTGGATTTGGCTGAGAGGTCTCCCTGAGGACTTCTTGCATTTTATCCTCGATACACTGCTGTGACTTTTCACATCTGGAAAGCCTGGTCCTGAGACAAGATTGTTCCCTGAATTCCTGAAGCTGGAAAAGGTAATGGGCAGTTGGCCATCCCTTCTGAGAAGCCAGGCTTCATGTGGAGTCTGGAAGACGGATCAGCTTACGTTGTATCTGGTACACAATCTGGAGGAGACATAGGTCCAGAGGACTCCACTGTATTGTTCCAAGGCAGAAAGGAAGCATCTCCATGCACAAATCTCAGCAAGCAAATTGTCTGCCCAGCAGCGTTTCTCCAGGTCCAGCTCCTGTGCTGCCACGTCTGCTTGGGTGCCTTCTGACACCAGCACACATCAGCGACTGCCCTCTTTCCCCTTAAGTGGGATTCACTCCCTTTAGTACTTAGGAAGCCAGTCTGACTGGGCTGCTGTCCGACCACACTAACACAGAATGCAGCCGAGCTCCAGCACCCACAGAAGCAGCAGGAGACTTGACCTAACTGAGCAAGGGAACAGATGACCTAGTGACAGAGGGGAGGGGCTTGGGAGAGAAAAGCAAAGGCTTGGGGGATGAGAAGAGCTCAAAATAAACAAGTTACAATTCACAGACCACAGGAATCTCAAGAAGAAGGAAGACTGAAGTGGGGATGCTTTGGTTCCTCTGAGAAAGGGAACAAAATACTCACAGGAGCAATAAAGGAGACAAAGTGTGGAACAGAGACTGAAGTAAAGGCCATCCAGAGACTGTCCTACCTGGGGATTCACCCTATAAACAGTCACCAAACCCCGACACTATTACGGATGACAAGAAGTGCATACCAAAAGGAGCTTGATATGCTTGTCTCTGGAGGGGCCCTGCCAGAGCTTTACACATACAGAGGCAAATGCTAGAAGCCAACCATTGGACTGGGCGTGGAGTCCCCAATGGAGGAGTTGGAGGTGGTCCAGAGGAGCTGAAGGGGTTTACAGCCCCATGGGAAGAACAATGATGTTGGCCACCCAGATGCCCCAGGACTTCCAGGGACTAAGCCATCAACCAAAGAGAACCAAGGGGCATACATGTTTCCAGTCAAAAATGTGGCAGAGGAATGCCTTGTTGGGCACCAGTGGGAGGAGTGGTCCTTGGTCAGGTGAAGGCTCAATAGCTGCCTCAACAAAAGGAAATCGAGGGGGGAGCGTGGGAGGTGGGAGTGGGTCAGGTGGAGGGGCATATTGTGGAGGCAGGGGGTGGGAGGAGGAGTTGGGGGTTTTCAGGGAGGGGGGAAAGTGGGAAAGGTTTTAACATTTGAAATGTAAATGAAGATTATATTCATTAAAAAAGAAAAGAAAGGGACAACAGGACCAGCAAGAAGTGAACCATGGAGGTGAGTCTGTAGGTTAAAGAGGATCCAGGAGAGCTGAGAGAAGGCTGGACGGTGATCTTGCCCAGGGGACTGCCAGGGATGTCCTGTAAATGTACCCTTGCTCCAGGGTCTTTAGTTGAGGGTGTGCTCTGGTCATCAAGTTAGGCACTGGTGCTGATATTTTAGAGGTCCTTCTCTCTTCCTTCCAACAGCACACCACTCATTAAATCTTGCTGATTTCTGCTTCTTAACTGTCCTAAATTCATCCCTGCAGCCACTCCCCTGGTTCAGAACTCATTATCTGTTGCTTAGACTATGGTAATAACATCCTAATTGCTCTCCCTGTTTCCCTTTAAAATTAATAAAGATTTGCAGGATGAAAAAAAATGTGTAAATGTGGAGTTTAAAGTATCACAGCAGCTCTCTGGTTGGGAGAGGCAGCAAGACACCTGCCTACGATCTACGGAAAACACAGACATCTGTCAACAGGAGCCAGGATGCCCACAAGAGTCAGACAGTACCACACAGCCTATGTGTAGACCCAGCCTCTCCCTTTTCCTTAGATGCCCGGGGGGCCTGACTTCTCACACTCCACCCTCTGCTTCTGCCCTGTTTCGAAGTCCTCTACCCCAGGCCAATCATAAATACGGCTTCTGACATGAGACCTGACTCATCCATCCGCCTTGGTTACTGGGCAGGGATCCCGTAAGAGTGGTAGGCAGTGTTACTGGGTAGGTGGCTAGAGAGAAGCAGGCTTGTCTCATTCAAAGGGCAGCTCCGAGAAGCAGGTAAGACACATCTGGGGAAGTTGTCTTCCCCAGCTGAGTTAGCCCGCGAGGCTGGCAGTCCAGATGAAGTGATCTGTTAGCACGCCACATGCAATTTGGCTTTGCTGTTTCTTCTCTTAAAACACTCTTTGCGCCTTCTCTATCTGCTATCTTTCTCCAGCAACATTGAAAATCAAGTCACAGCATGTGACCTGGGGCCCTCTGATCTTTAGCAAGCAGATTCATCATTTCCTTCTAACCCAGAGTTCGGGGGAAATGACTGTAACCATGTGGGGTTGAGTTCGCTGACACTCAGGTACAGGGAAAATGAAAAGGGATACTCATCGGAGGTAAGATGTCACTTTAGATGGCTTCTGTGTACCAAGCAGAGGAAAGGACAGGATTTGAACAGTCTATGAGCATTGTAAATCATTGAAATAGTTGTTTGAAAAACCATTTCACCCCAATCTACTGAATTGTCCCAGAAGGGCAGGCTCCCTACAGATCTTCCCAGCAAGCCTGGTGCTATGATGAAAAGAATATGCTTATTAATAGGGGTCCATTTTGGTTCTAAAATTTTCACTTGGTTCTTTAAGTGAGAAAAATGAAAAAAAATATATATCCCAAGGATGATATAGGAGAACCTCATGAAGTAATACAACTAAACTCTATACTGAGGACCCTCACTTTCCTCTAGAAGAGGCATGGTTACAGCCAAATGCAGCCCACTGTGGGAAGAAGTCTTTTTCCAAGCTCCCACAGTGAGTCCCTGGATATTCCTGTAGAAGCACTGCATGTCCACTGGAGGTGAAGAGGTCCTCCAACGCAGTAGCAACTACTAGAGCGTGTGGACTGGCCCCACTGCAGAGGACACTCAGCTTCTCCTACACAGGCTCACTGGAGAGCTCACACGTCAGCTCTAGGAGCCAGGTTGGCCTTGATGAATTCCCAACCAATGATCCTACCTTTCCGAAAGACCTGTTTTCAGAGTCAATCTGATATTTCCTGTCTGTGTACACGTCTACGACGGTCACACTTTTGAGTCTCTGAGTTTCCATCTTTAAAGCCGGGTGGATATGTTTTCTTCTCAGTATACATGCGCACACTAAGTGGAGCCATCCCATGAGGCGTGTCACAGGATGCACACAGTAGGTATTCAATAAAGGCCTCTGCCAAGCCACCCTCCATGGTATCCTGTCACCAGCTCCATTTCCTTCTAGTAATTCCTGGCCTTTCTCCTGTCTCGCAGCCCACCCTCCCTATTAGTGATTCCTTGCCTGACCCCCTTTCACCTCCACATGTGACTATCTTCATGCGCCCACCTCTGTCTGATCTGAAGCTGCTCTGCTCTGGGCAGCTGGGCTCAGCTTCACAGGCCTGTGCCCTGAGCAGTTGTTTAGCTGCAGGTCTTTGGTTTAGCGCTTTGCTGTTCCTATAGTAACATTCTTAACCATTTCATTAGCACCGGGCCTTGGAAATTATGTGGCTGCTCGGTGGAGATGCGTCAAACCCTTTTGCAGGTTGCCTGGCACCAGTTTTCCTAATGGTTCTGGGTAAGCAGCTCTCCAGAACCGAGCATGCAGGAAAGACCTTGAATGTCACTTGGCTCCGTACTGGAAACTTTTACCCGACGACATGTCCCATTCGATCCCTGTCTTGCCAGTGAGGAATGGAAGCTCTGTCACACTACTTGCCTAAGGCCACACGACTGACAACAGACTCTGAACCAGTTGTGTCTTGAGGCCGAAGAGCTGAGTTTTCTCACCCTTCTGCCCCAAGCAAATATCCATTCAGGAGGACTGTGGCAGGTGGGGAAGGCTGGCCTTTTTGCTATAATTAGATAAACATCATTTGCATGTATCACTTGCAAGCTATTAATTGCACGGAGTCTCAAAGGAAAAGCTTACCACATAATTTCTGAAGGGATTTCTCCGAGTAGGTCTCTCGGTCACAGCCCTTGCCGATGTAATTAGTCTGCAGCTCCGCAGTGACCTGGAGGGAGGACACGGCTCCATCGCACGTCTCCAGGTGGATGCTGGGGAACAGGGGCATGCTCCCAGAGCCAGGCTGGTACTCAATCCTTTTGGTCCAATCTGAATAAACAAGAAGATTAAATCATTCACAGTCAGCCCCGCTAGACCACTTGGTTTGAAGCGGTGAGTTCGTTCCAATAAATCATTTGTTTCAACAAATAGATCAGTGAAACGGTTTGAGGATAACGGGAATTTTACATTTGCAGGATTAAAGCTCAGCTCCCGCCTTGCCTTAAGAAAATACCAGGTGACCCAGAAGGCTGGACACAGCTGTGTTGAGCCACAGAAGATTATACAGAACACAAATACATATACTCCTTGGTCACCTACCTGAATCTCAGTTTACTACATGTAGGGAAAATGGAGTGAGCCACAGAACTCAAAAACATGAGCAAGACACAGAAAAAGTAGAAAGGAAAATGTTATCTCATATCTCATACGAGTATTACAATGGCTAAATCACTTGACCTTGAAAGATGCCTGGAACACTTGCGAGCCTGCGTGACACTGTGAAACGGTGGGAGCTGAGGCTAGAACAGCGAGTAGGACCAATGGTGTGGACGGGCTGATGCCAGTGCTCTTCTTTCCCTTGTATGTGTAATACCAGAGACGTTTTAGAGAGCTGTGTCTTTCCCCATCCCTCCACCCCCAATTTATCTTGTATGATGGGAATTTGGGGGAACACATGTGTCTTGCTTCAAAATTAAAGGAAGCCTGGTCCTCCCGCCACGGTATACGTAAGGTTACAGAGGAGAACGCAGGGATTCTCAAACATTCAAAACTGCGACTCAGAGAATGGCTGATCATTCTGTCACTGCTTTTTGGTGGAAAAATAATTGCGAGGTGATAAAGCATTGAAGAGAAGCAAAAAAACAAAATGCAATCAAAATGGCAGCACAGAAGAACAGAGCAATCAAGGGGAACAAACGTGGGGCTCGTGCCAGAATTGATTGATACGTAATGGTGGCAATCGACCAAGCAAGCTCCCAAAGACTGATAATCCATGGTCCCTGAAAACAGGCACAGCTCCACACACACTGGGAGGACACGTCTGAGAGGTTGTGCAACCACTCCCAGGCACACTTAAAAGCAGAAAGGTAAGTAGAGTCAGTGAAGGAAGTACACTGTGGGTGCTCTGAGCTGACAAGTCCTAAATGTTTGTCATATGGAACCTCAATAGATGCTCCAACTAGGAATGGAGATCAGTGAAATGCTCGACCTCACCTGTGAGAGCATCAGGAATTCCAATATTAGTGGACTTTATGTCAGTGTGCAGCTACGAGGTACGTGAGTCCCCAGTGGGACACTGGCATCCATCAGAGATACATGGAGAAAGCCAGGCTTAGGGACCAGCCAGGTGGCTGCCTTTCCTGAGCAGCTATTTTGTTTGGTGTTTCTAGGTGCCACACCCTGCTGTGAGCACCGTGGATGCAGCCGTGAAGAGGCCAGGAGAGAAAGAGAGAAAGAGCTAGGTGATGAGCAAGATTGTGCTGACCAATTAGAAGGAGGACGGCAAGGCACCTCTCGATTGACAGTTCTCGTATGAACTTAAGGCCAAGAACTGATGTGCTCTGCTTGGCGTAGGGGCAGCAAAGATCTTGGTTCAGCTGTAAGGTCACAAGCAGGCTCTAAGGGCTTCCAGGCTGCAGGCACCTCATCAGTACAAACGGGACATTAGCATAGGTCTTACGGAGCTAGGATAAGGGTCAACTGTGGCAATGGATTCCTGCATATAATGCAGTTCCAATTGAGGTTTCCTGGTGAGGGTGGGGCAATCCCTGCTTCTAGTAGATCCCAACCATGTCCTAGATAACTAGAACAACACGGGCTTAGCTCAGAGCTTCCACATTAGTTGGTGGCTTTTGTCAGGGATTGTTAAAAGCATGCCAGGACCAAAGGCTGTATATCATGGTTGTGGGGTTTGACACCAGGGAGCAGACAATGGGAGGCTGTTCTGGTGACTCCATCCAAACCCACAAAGGAAAATGACAGTCTCCAGGAGCTGAGACTAAACCAAGCTATATCATCCACTGAGCCCCTTTGCAGCCCATGGACCAATATCCCCAGTTCAATCCTAAGAACAAACTATAGAACAAAGGAAAGGCAGGCTTTTTGTCAGAACGTTGTCTGAGAGCCACAGTGTCCTAAGAAGCCATTCACAACTAGAGAGTCATGCGTCCCAGGTACGAAATGTTTCACGTCACTGTGTTTGATCACGCTATTTCTTCTACATGGCACCTCCTCCCCTCTGCCATAGCCTCCATGCCTCCTTCTGAGACGTCTTTTCTAGGTAGATGCCTCTGTCATGTCGCCATGGTGCTCGACATATTAGTATGCAGCGGTAGGCCCAGGTTTGGGAGATGACTGAATCTCCACCAGGCAGCAGGTGCCTGGTCCACAGTAGGTTCTTATTAGCTAGCAGAGAAGAGCGACCTGAGTCCCCTCACAAAGCACATTGAAACTATCCACCCGTGGCTAGTTTCCCACCACAGCTGTGAAGTCCTTACACGCGGGGTTTTTGATGTTTAGTTTTGAATCTTCCACAGCTTAGAGTCTACACTATCCTAGTGTTGCCAGGAGGACCTGGAGAAGGCTGGAGACCTCACTGCTGCAACGAAAAACCCATCCTGAGTCCCAGACAGAATCTTCCGGTTACTCCCCATCTTCAGCTCAGAACCATCCCTCCACACAGCGGCACAGGATGTATTCGCCTCTCTGATCTAGGCAAGGCGTTTAGTCCATTGCTGACAATGGAAGAATCTGCTTCCCTTTTAACAAGACACAGGAAAGGAGATGGCCTGCTTTCTTCCGTCCCTCCCGGGGTCCTCGTAGTGAGCTGCAAATGGTTTTGTGAAGGGTATTTTTGGTGTGATCCCAGTGGCACAGCGTGAGGGTCCTCCAGTATAAGAATCCTCCACTACATGGCCTCTGCTCATAGAACTGATTCCATTCCATTTTCCCTGTGGGCTTTGCTACCATCTTTTCCATCTATATATCTGCTTGGTTATTTCTGATGAGAAATAGCACAGAAAAAAAAAAGAGCAAATAGAGCAGAAACTAAATTGTGATATAAAAGGCCAGTCTAGCAGCTCTGTCCTCTGGCCACCCATTTACTTGGGAGGGCTGGGCTCTCTCTCTCTCTAGCCATCATGGAAGTCAGGTACAAAAGGGCTTTTAAAGCAGCCAACTGCCAGTCACTCTGGCGACCTCGCAAGGCTTGTTTCTGAGGGTTACGAGGAGCAGGCAAAATTGCCACTATCCAATAAAAGAAATCGATGAAGCTTTCAGAGTACAACATCCTTAAGAGACTGGAAAGCTTACACAAACATCTCTAAACTCTTACAAAGGGAGGCTGAGGAGGGCTCTCGAGGGAGCTAAAGGAAGTCATCACATCCAGCCCACACCACGAGACATGTCTGCTCCTCTTTGTTTTCTGAAGGGTGAGAGAGTATAGTGTTTAAGAGTCTGGCCCCTCCGTCCAGGCCCCCTGGTATCGGCCCCAGCCCTGCTGCCTACCATGGAACCTCCTGGAGGCCATCCGCCCTCCCAGAGTCCAGGGCTCTATGAATTTGTAACAGCTATGCAGAACTGTGGGAGAAGGAATTAAAATCAGGGTTACATCGCCATCGTGTTTTCAAAAGATACATAGCTGTTAAGTTATCACTTTTTAAACGGTGTGTCAGGAAGAGACTGTGGGTCAGTTCATCCACCAAGCACATTTACAACTGACTTTTTCTGTAATCCTCACTGGGACCCAGTGCCGGTATGTTACTGCCCTAATTCTAATTGCACAAATGAGGAAGGGACAGCTGGAAATTGGTGTGACTTGCCCAGGGACACACAGCTCTTTTGCAGAAGTTTCCCACGGAGCCTCAGAATTCACCACAACTGAAGACAACTGTCATTTCTTTTTAACAGATTCACTTTTAAAGACTGACTTGCACTGGTTTCTTAAAGGGATACCCCCCCCCCTTATTGAAAAAGAGTGGAGGGGTGTGCTTGGATTCTTCCTTACCTCAAGGCACTTAGTAAGTTCTTGGCCTCTGGACCAATGACAAGCAAGAGACACACATGATGGTAGGTAGCAAAGGTGACAGGGCCCCATTCTTAGGCTTTGTGCATACCCATGGTCAAAAACGAATCTGTGAAAAAGGCAGCTGCTCTCAGATCCCCAGGCTCCGTGGGGAGATTTTACAAGAGAACTGTATGGCCCTGGAGAAGTCACACCAATTTTCACCCATGGCTTCACGAGGCCCGGGGGACACCGTTTCAATCTAGAAGAGTGGAGAGATTTGGGTTTGAACCTCAACTGCTCCAAACCCAGACATGTGACCTTAGCAGAGTCACTGTCATCTCCTCTGAAATGATTTCATCTGCTCCTGAGGTGATCAGGAGCCTCCAAAAAGACAATGAAACCTAAGGCTCCAGCCCAAGGGCCTTCCCATGATGCCTCTGTAAGAACATCTCACTTCTGGGCTCACAGCTTCCTAAACTGTCCTGCTTACAACAAACAAACAAACAAACAAATACCCAGAAACAAAACAGAAACCCTTGTCAATCTGTAAAAGGTCTGAGCACTTCTGTTGCTGTACTGCACGCTGAGCCATTGTGTAGTATACTCAGTAAGCTAATGTAATAACAACAACATAAATTAAATATACTTAGTAAACTAGATGACTCACCTAAGTTATGATTAAAAACAAAGGGGAGTATATATGTTATTGATTGACATAATATCTCTATGAATTATGAGTGAAGTGCGATGTTTGATTGATATGTACTTTGGGTATTAAGAAGTGATGAAGTCAAGATGATTAAAATATCCAGCACTTTAAAAAAAGTCTAGACGCTGGTTATAAACAGACTCAATTTTTTTTCTTAAGTGAACAGAAAGACACTGGCTGCCTGCTGTTTTAATAACAAGGCCTAAATTACCCTGCCAGTTTTCCTAAGGATGCTAAGCGTGGATGGTATTGAGATTTAAACTCCTTTTCTGCGGATTAAGGATTTGGAAACATGATGGTTTTATTAAAATTTCTGCTAATTTTAAGGATCTCACATTTTCTTATTGGGAGACTAGTAAACACCTAGAAATTTCACATTAAATGCCTAGAGATGAAAAGACGCAAGTTGGAGGTTTCCAGAAAGCACAAGCTTTGTGGCTTTTATGACATTCAAGTCATTTCATTGTCCTACTCTGGCCTCTGGGAATGTCACAGGAGGATGGAAGGGACAGATGTGGGCGTGGCCTAGACAATCTCGTTCTTTCCCTAGCCGCGTACCTCCAGCTCCTTCCAGCCTCAGCTCTCAAGAGCTCAAGGAACATCGGGACTCCTAGGAAGTTACTGGATTCCCATAAGCTAGGTGGCTGGATGCTGGGATACTGGGGCGGGGGGTAGAGAATAAGAAAGGAATTCAGTGAACAGATTTGAACAGGACTCATTCAGAGCATTCTCTAAGATATGGTAACCTGGATTCGGGTGCCAAAGGTCTAACCCTGCTACCAGAAGAGGCTACCATGGCCCACTGGCTAAGCGGTAGCCATCTTGTGCAATCAAACTGGGACACGGGGCAAGGAAGGAGTAGTCTGCAGAGGTCAAGTGGAAGTCAGAGGGGGAACTGGGTAAGAGATTCAGATCTCATTGCAGGGTCAAGGAAGAGCCATATATGTGTGTCTAGAATGGATATGAAATACCCAGAGTGGGTTTAAACACTCACTGAGGGCTAGGTCGGGCCCTGAGTCACGTTCAGAAGAGCAGAGAGCTCCTTCCAGTTAACCCATGATCAATCAGCGTGCGCTCTGCTAGGAGCATACAAAGGGAAAGGGACCCCCACCCAGCACAATCCGGCTTTCTGAGTGTCATCTTTGCCTCTAGACAGACAGGCACTTGACTTTGGCTCTGCCACCTGGAGTTCTTGGATGTGAGGTCTCCCTGGGCTCCCCAACGTTTATTTCTTTTTTACTCTGAGGATCACTCAAATGCAGCTTCTCTGGGAGTGCTCCAAAGCCCAGAGGCACAGGCTGTCGCCCTTACAATCATTCGGGTGTGTTCCTTTCTTGCCGTCACTCCACATGATAGGAACTTACTAAGCCCCTACTATGCACCAGACAGGACCCGGGGGCTGGGAGGCAGAGTCCTTACCTCTTACTTCTAAGAAAGCCACAGTCACACACCAGCTTAAGGCTGACAGGAACAAAGAGGTAATTTGTACACCGAGGACACTGGAGGCTTTCTGGAGAAAGTGACTGGGGTGTTTGTTTTAATACAGGTTTATGTTGCGGTTCTCACAGGTTGCCCAGAGAAATGAGTGAGCCTACAGGAGCAGCGGTGCCACTCAAGAGGCAGAGGATGGCAGAAACCATGGACGAGATGCTTGCTCTATTGTGTCTTCCACAGAAAGGAATAGTGAAGGACACTAGTAATGCAGGCTAGCCTAGGCCAGTTTGGGAATTTCAGAGACCTCTAGGGCACCAGAGCTGTGCTTAGGGGTGTGGTAGCCACGTCTGGGTGACTGGGGCAGTCAGACAGTGGGAAATAGCATAAGAGACAGCGGTAGAAAGTTTACAGGGGGCTATAGGGATTGGCTGGTTCACATTTCACCAGGTAAACAAAGCTCTAAATATCCATGCTTCCACACTCGGAAAATATTAAGATTGAGTTTATACCACACTGTGGAATGAGCACAGAGCCACGGGATAGAGGCCAACTCCAACATGGTTCCTGCAAGGCTGTGTAAGTTCAAGTGGTGTGATGTAGGTAAAAAGATGTGATGATCACCCAATCTCCTCTTGAACAACCTAGCATCCTGGCATGACTCAGAGATTTCAGACAAGGTAGAGCTACTGGCGCCTGCTATGAGCACAGACTAGAAAGGAGTGTTGGTGGCAGATGGCCAGGACCATGAGAGAGTTGTTTGGTATATAAAAAAACAGTATCCCAAGACCTGAGTGGAAAGAGTGAGTTCTCAGAATCCTGTCCCTTCATGGCTCCTCAGGATGAGCTCCTCCCATATCCGGGCTCCACTTTGGGCAGGGGCAGAGGATGGGAGATGGTATGGTACAGACTGAGCAGCTGGATCCTGAGTGCAGATGCTGCCTCCCCTACTCCCAGCTGCTGTACCATCTTTCTACAAAATGGGGGTGGGGTGGGGGTGGGGGTGGAGTTCTAAGTGGGGTCGGGTGGGGGGATTATGGCTGTATCTCATGAGGCTTTCGTGTACTGAGATAGTACCAGTCAGAAGCCTAGCAGAGCTCAGGAAATATGAGCTGTCCTTATTAGGCTTCTGAAGGCTGGCTTCTTCCCATGAATGGATGGGACTCTGAGTGTAGACTCTGCTATCTTGCAACCTCTAGAGAGGTGAGGAGCGCAGTCCTCAGGCTGGGTCCTCCCGGCCCTGTGATGGAGAAGTGTTGTTCTCTCCTACTGGAGAGGGAGAGGAAGCTGGGCTGGCCGGAGAGTGTATGGCTTCCTGGGAATCTTACAGCCAGAGGCTGACCTACCTGTTGTACTGGATTCACCCGAGCCCTACACTTCCAAAGGCATCCTTTGCCTTTCTGACTTGCTTTTCTCTCCCCACCTTGTCAGTCATGGTCCAGGATCTTCCTCTATTGGAGGGTGGAGGTGGAGTCACTGACGAGTTGGGGGTGGGCAGCGCATGCAGTGGGAGTGGCGCACCCCTCAGAAGGGTCCCTGACTAGCTGGTTGGTTAGCTGTCACGGACTTTAAATTCCCAATGATTTCAAAACACCAGGTTTCTGGTTTCCATTGGCATCAGAAGCCACAAATGACTTTTCTTAAAGTCATCTTTAACTTTCTAAGCCTCAGTTTCTTCACCTGTAGAATGGGAGCACTAACCGTCCCAAAGGGAGGCACCACTGCATAACTACTAGGACCAGGGCTTTGAAGCCAGCACTGATGTGATCCCAGCCCTGCTTGTTGACTCCCGGGGGGGGGGGAACAAGTCATTTCCTTCTCTCTATGTGAACTTACTCACGCAAACACCTAGTTCAGAGTCAATTATAGTGTTTATATGAGATAATAAATGCCAACCACTTAGCCCTGCGTCTGATATGCATAGGCACATACATTCCAAGTGTCTGAGCGTTAAATTATTTGCCTTTCTCTTTTTCCAATTAAAAACAATTACGCACAGGAACCATTTAAAAAGAAACACAACACAAACTCTGTGAACTCAATTACAAGTGTAAGGACTCCCCTCTCTTTTTTTTTTATGACTGACCCCTCTGCCATTTGCTGTATTTTATTTTAGCAACAACATTTTTACTACCTTTTAATTCCTACTAAAAGAGATAATTAACTACGAAGAGCAGAGAAGGAGGGGGCAGTATGGATCTCTGGACCCAGATCTTTGGTTAAGCCTCAGACCACACTCCTGGCTCCTGAGAAACACTTATTTACCTATTTGTTTATATCCCAGTCAGATCAGTATGTCACACACTGAGGTCATGTGTACAATTCAGAACACACACACACACACACACACACACACACACACACACTCTCCAATTCTTGCTGCCCGACAGCAACAATCTGTTACTATCCTTATGGTTTGCCACACCTTGTCTATCTCATCCCCTGGCACCTGGTCAGGTGCTAAATGATAGGCTGCCAGGCCTTAAAGTGGGACGGACTCAAGACACCCCCTATACCGTGTGTGGGGGATGGGGTGAGGTGGGTGCAGGCATTGAAATTATTATAAACTAATGTTGGGAATATCCTCATATTCTTCAGCATATTTAGTTTCCTTTATTTATTTTCAATAAAGTCCAGATGAAGTAACTCACAATTTGTCTTGCCATGACATTTTTTTTCTCGTTTCCAGAGAGCAGGGGGGATTTCCTCCTGTCCCTGATTAACGCTGTGACCACTGGCTCCTCCGTCTCATCCTGTAGACCTCAGAGTCACAGCCAGCAGCAGCGGGCTCTCCCAGGCTCATCTCGGCAGCCCTGGAAGCTTCAGGCGTCCCCTTGCTCAACAGCCAGGCTTTTCTTAAACCCAAATCCCTGGCTTATCACTGTTAACAGGGAGAACTTGTGCCTCCAGCACAGGACGTGCTGAGATGGACGGAAGCCCGGAGTGATCTCCACGCTTACTTCACCCTGTGTAGTGTGAGGGCGAAGGCTTGTGCCAGAGCAGGTTCTCCCATGCCCGGTATCCCGACATGACCCCTCAGCTCGCTTGCTACAGGTCTACCAAGTCCAGAGAGAGAATGAAGGCACGGGTACCCAGCCGTACTGTCACAGAGCATTTCATATTCATTCAGTCCAATAACAATGAAATTCTGGTTGTGCATCTTGCTATCCCTTTCACTTTTTAAAGAAACTTGGTTTTTCTTTTGGTTTCAGGACATGCTGGTCTATGGCTGAGTGTGATAAACTTCTGCCCTTCCCTGAAGATAACCTGAGAAGCTCTGCTTTACACGGTACACCTATCAAAACCAGTTCCTAAAACCCACTTCTAAGGCCTTCAGCTCCAGCTTTAGAGCATTGCAACATTTACGCTGTATATCCAGAGTGCTTTTAGAGCCTACTAAACCTGTACCATGGTTTAGATGGCTCCCAAGGCCAGCGTGTCTTCACTCCAGTCTGACAGCCATCATACTTCTCACCTGAACCAATTACTGTGGGAACCTCTTGACTTCTCTATGGTCCTTTGTCCTATATACTGGACACCATTATCCAACCACAACTCTTTTAGCTTCTCTTTTGAGATGTCCCTGTCCCAGACTTTGCTTTCTCTTCAGAATATACACACCGCACAAGGCCCATCATCAGTCTTCTTAGGTTTCTGTCTATAGACTGCATGGGATGATGGCTGGCTTTAGGATCACCCCCCAAACAAACAAATGAACAATCAAACAAAAGAAAACTTGTAGTGACTTCCTTCCCTGACCTCAGAAGATTGCATAAATAGACTTGGAAAACCCAAGCCTAGATAATATTAGGCAAGAGATTCCCTCACATCTATGAACCTTGGCCACAAAGGATGAGCGAAGGAAAACCCACACCTTGTAATTGAACACATGCTAAAGGTACTCCATAGTCTAGACACTGGCATAGTTGAATGAGACATCATACCAAAGGACCTCGTAAGAAGTTGTCCTCCCTTTCTTTTGGGATACAGGTTATACTCTCATAAGTGCCCTAGATGCAGGACAGGGTTCTTGTGATGTTCTGGAATATGTCTTCCTGCTTCAGTAGGGTTACAGATCCCTGTTCTCTATTGAGTTGGAGTTAAGGGGCATGGTTGTTTTTAACTAGTAAAACAACAGTGGATAGTTCTGCAGGGAAAATTTTAATAGGCTATGAATGTTATGGAAAACCCCAAAGCCCCAGTATTCCTGGGTAGAATGCAGGTGGAGAGAGCCATTCAGCTGCTGAGGAGGGCATTGTTGCTCCTCTGCTGCTTTTAGATTTGGTCAAGATGGACAAGGAAGGACTTCATGAGTTGGAGCCAGGAATGCCACAGAACAATGTACAGAAGAACTGCGACCAGAATTCAGAGCCAGGGCCCCTTCATGAGCTTCCTCCCCTGAGTAGGGAGCTTTACAGCAAAGCTTTATCCATAAGGTTGCATGAGTGCTATGTAAAACCGATGGACAACTGTGGGTTTCCTTCCTTCCTTTTCTTGAATAAACCTTCTTACAGGTGATTCTGCTCCTAGACTCTGTGTTATATATTGGGTCTGAGTATAGCAAATACCACGTTCTTTTTGGATCCTAGGTCTCTAAACACAAGTTCTCTCTAGACCTTCTGGGCACCATGGCTTTGTGTGGTAATTTGAGAAACTTTTAAAGATCCTAGGAAAGACACAGATGTATTTTATAGTCACAGAGAAGAGGCCACTTGTGAGAAAGAGGGGCCTGTAGAGGCTGGATTATTGCCTGTGGCTTTGGGTTTGGTTTGTGGACTGAGCAGTGGAATGTGGGTGGATGTGACAGCAGACAGTTCTGTGTAGAAGCTCTGTGAGGCAACGTTTGTCTCTATTCACTCTTGCTGGTTTCTGATCTGCCAAAAAGCCACATATGCACCAGTAGGCTACAGAACAGTGATGTTTCTAGAATAAGAAGATGGAACAGAAAGTCTCCTTGTGACCTGGAGTCTATACCAAGTTTGAAAACAAGGCTAAGTATCCTGGCCCCAGAAGGGACTGCTTGAACCAGCTGACAGTGGTGTGGAGGGAATGCTGGGTGGGGTGTCAGTGGACTTTGGTGGAGGAAAGGTCAAGATCCTAACCCTAGTGGAGATGGATCGAGGACAAGCTGGCTTAAAGTTCTCATTGGTCTGTTAGGGAGACAGTCTAGGGAGACTGAATGAATAGAAATGAAGATGATGTTGTAGGATAGCTATGACTATCTAGTGGCAGAATATGGTGGGCATCTTTTATTCTGTAGGGTGGGCTTGGTTGGCTTTTAGCTTGTCTTGTGGCTGTTCTTCCATGGGCTGAGGAAAGAAGGCTGGAGCTACAGCGCATACCTCTTCTGAAGTTGCCTCCCAAAACTCTAAGGCTCAAAAGAGACAGCTTCCAAAGGGAGTCCCCTTGGAAGTTCTCTTGAGTTTTCTCCAGGCCATGCCTCACGTCTTGATTTAACACTTAACCATAAATACAAGTAAATGCTGACATGGGGTCAGGATGGGCCATTTAGCCTCTCCCATCCTTGCCCTGCTTTGTGTGCTTATCATGTGACTTTCTAAGCATTCACTTATCTTTGCAAAGAGAATTCTGGGTGGGCGTGGTGTCAGTGGATTTTGGTGGAGCTGGAAGGTCAAGATCCTAACCCTAGTGGATATGGATCCAGGTCAAGCTGGCTAAAGATTCTTACTGGTCCATTAAGGAGTCAATCTGGGAGTCTGAATCAGTTCTCTGTGTGTGTTCATGTGGGTGTGGGTGAATGGAGACGTCGCGGGCCAACTGCAAGTATCATTCCTCAAGCACTAACCTCTCTCTCTCTCTCTCTCTCTCTCTCTCTCTCTCTCTCTCTCTCTCTCTCTCTGTGTGTGTGTGTGTGTGTGTGTGTGTGTGTGTGTGTGTGGTGGTGGTGGTGGAAAGAGTCTCACATTGTCATAAAATTTAAACAAGCTGGCCAGGGAGCCCCAGGGCTCCACTGGTCTCAGTTTTCCTAGCACTGGGATTATAAATTAGTCCCACTATGCGACAGCACTTCACACGGGTTCTAGGGGTTGAACTTCGATCCTCACACTTGCATGGCAAGCAGTTGACCCAGGGAACCATCTCCCCAGCCCCTTGTGATTGTCCATTTTCTGCAACTGTTGACTACATCCAATCAAAAGTCCCAGAAGAGCATGGGCTGTGTCTATTTTGTTATCTTTCAAATCTCCAAAACCGGACCAATTTCTAGAATACAGTAGGTTCTCACTAAGTGTTTCAGAAACGAATGACAGGGACCCTGCATATTAGCCCAGGTGCCAGGGCCTGCAGGAATCCCCTGGCCTGCTTGCAGTTCTCAGTCTTTCCTCACTTTCTGCTTGCTGCAGGCTCCCTCGCTCATTCCAGTCCTTCTGGATTGAAGACGATGCCATTCTGCTTGACTGGCTTTGTTTTTATTCAGGGTGCTGCCTCTCTGGGATCTACACATCTATGCCCAGACCTT
The DNA here is from genome assembly GCA_964023405.1 of Apodemus agrarius. Classification (NCBI taxonomy): domain Eukaryota; kingdom Metazoa; phylum Chordata; class Mammalia; order Rodentia; family Muridae; genus Apodemus; species Apodemus agrarius. The sequence goes on from OZ030012.1 coordinate 100,406,185, forward strand.
AGGCAGGTTCTGCAGTGGTCATCCTGGCTTAGGTCCCTGCGAGACTGTGTCCCAGTCCCAGCAGCCACTAGCCCTCTATGTGCCAAGGGAACCCTTCTGTTCTGCACAGATCTGTCATGCTGGGATGAGCGCTTCAGTTCTCCAAGAGTGTACTCTTGTGAATGTGGGTTCCACCTTGTTTCAGCCCATGACAGCTCTTTCCTTCCTTTCTCTCCGGTTCCACACCCTTTGGAGGGCAAGAGCAGCAGCAGCCAACACAGAAGGGACCCATATGCTGTTCAGAAACCAGGGCCTTGAGCTTTTACTTTCTCCTCATCCTTTGTCTAGACCTTTCACCTCCACCTTCCTGCTTCTTCAACGGAACAAGCTCAGTTCTGAAGAGATGCTGGCAGTTCAGAGCAGCCCCGATGAAAGATACTTCTCCCAAAGGGGAAATCATTAACTCAGCCAACCAGGGTACTTTCTTGTGGATTTATAGAAACGCTTCTCTCTCATGCCCAATAAACATGAGCATTTTCAGGCAATTTTCTTATCTTGGGAAAAATGTATTATTGGTGTAAGATGGAGCATCTGTTCTTTGAGAATATTTACTTTTATGTCTCTGAATAGCATTTACAATGGAAGAATATGGTTTTTCATGCATGCATTTTCTTGGCCTTTTGAAAAGATGGCGCCTGTATGTTTTGTCACATTCTAACCTTGCAAATCTCATTAATTTCTCCATTGCACACAACTTCAAAACTTAATTTTACATAAAAGGAGTTTGACTCTAAGTGGCCCAAGAGCATGAAACTTAACATTTCACTGGCTTGTATTCTCAAGTTAGAACCAAATTCTCCTGTCTTTGAAAAATATGCCCCAAGCCCCAGTCTACAGAATACATGGAGACCCCAGTGTGCACATGTATGGTGCTGGGGGATGCAGCTTCTTCTCATGGCTGGGGGCAGTGCTGAGCCATCAGAACAGCTGAGGAAGGTGCTTGCGAACTTGTTTCAGGCTCCAAAGCCTTTAGACTTTGGGCTAGACCATACAACTCCTGAGAAAGTGAGAATTTAAAGACTGTAGAGCAATGTTCATGAATACTCATGAATGCTTTGAAAAAAAAAAAAAACTAGAACCGAGCCAAAGCCTGACAACCACCAGCCTATAGTCTTGGCCAAACACATTTGCATATTCCTCTGTTAAGGAGCGTTATGCATCTGGTGAGGTTTTATGATGTGGGAGACACGCATGCCATGGAGTGAGAAAGAACATAAGGTGACATGGCCAAATAAAAGGAAAAAGCATAAGGATGGGAATACTACATTATTAAACTATGGGTATTTTATTATTATTATTAGTACTAGCATTAGCATTTTCATTAATATTATTTTATCTGTGTGAAAATGTTTATGATTGTGAGATAGTGTGTGTATGTGAGCGTATAGAGTGTTTTGTGTGTGTTTGCATGTGTGTGTGTGTGTGTGTGTGTGTGTGTGTGTGTGTGAAAGAGGTCTCAGGTATGCTCATCCCTGTAGAGGTCAGAGGACAACCTCATGTCCGTCTTTGCTTTCTCCTTGCCTGAGGTTTCGCTGCTCTGTCCTCTAGGCTGGCATGCAAGCTCTCAGGGACTCCTCCATGTCCACCTTGCATCTCCTGCAGGGGCACTGGGACTACAGACCGAGCCCTACCACATCCCAGCATGTGGGTTCTGGAGAGTCAGACCTCTGACCTCACTCTTGAATAGCACATCCTTTAATTACTGAGTCATCTCTCCTGCCCAACTGCGGGAAAAGTTTGAGTTGGTTATTACTCTATATCATCTTTTAATCTTTAAAAAAATGATCATAAACTCTATAAGTAAAGATGTAGCATTAAATATGGTAGCCCAGATGCCACTTCCCTTAAGGTTTCCCCCAGAATGCAGAGCATATACCATTCACCTGAGAAACATAGCTCTCCTCTGCTCAGGGGTGTCTGCCCTATCTTTGTTACTAGATCCTCCTGGGATATGTGACTGCCCCTGATGTTTCTCACACAGAGCACTTTGGGATTTGATATTGTGGGCCTTATACTCAGTTTGGATAACTGAAGTATACAAACGGTAGGGGCTGAAGTCCAAAAGCCTTATAGGCTGATGCGGAACAGCAGACTGTCAGTGTCTACTTCTGGCTTGTAGCCCAGGAGAAAGGCTGGTTTGCCCAAGAGGCTCCTGGCAGGTGGGGAATCCTGCTGTCATTAATAAAGCCTCCAGGTAGGGACACAAGGCTTCTACTCCTCACAGCTCCAGACCTACCTATGAGAACCTGGTTGCTATAACCCATGGATTCAGCGTCTCAGGCCGGAGACAAACACTGGCACTGGGAACCCTGGGCCATCATGCTCAAAGCCATCATGGCATCTGTCCTTTGGCAGAGGCCTTGGATCTAAAGCAAGACAAATGAAGCTTGTTTTAAACTGTGCCTGATGCAAGGTAATTAGGTCATAGTGGCATCTTCCTAAGAGATTAAGTGTTTTATTAAAGGACTAGGTTAAGGCTAGAGGAAAAAAACCAGGGCTCACAGGACTCCAATCAGTTACCACGAGAGCGGGTCATCACAAGGCAGTTCAGCTTCCATGTCTTTCTCACCCACAGGCTCCTGTTTCTCTCTCATCTCCCTACTGTGTTGTGATAAAGCATAAGGCCTTCAGCGGGCGCCAACCTGATCCTGGCACCCTGCTCTGGTACTTTCCCTACTCTAGAAGTGGGTGTCAAAATAAAACTTTTTTCTTTATGATTTATCCAGCCCCAGATATGTATACAGCTACACAATGTGGTCTGAGAAAAGCAGTGAGAGGGGACCTCCTTGCTGGGGCCCCCTTTCCCTTCGGGAGCCAGGAGAACTTTGTTATCACATCATAGAATCTTTCTGAAAGGGCTCTACTCTTTCTAATGTCTACCTCAGAAGCCCCATTGAAAACTAATGGGCAACAACTTTTTGCAAAAATCTTCAACCACACTGTGGATGTCTGGCCCTTCTGTCATAAAGCAAGATGCATTGTGGGTAGACACAGATTCCCAGAAGGCACAGCAACTAATTGGCAAGCTCTCCTGTGGGGTGCCCACTTCCCACCACTTCCCATCACTGTCCCGTTCCCAGCCCCTCAGAACACCTAGCTAACTTCACTCAGCTTTGGAGCTCAATTCTAGTGCTATCTCCTGGGAGAAGCCCGTCTAATGTTGGTCACCTCCCCTGGGCAGCTGAGCACGGGGACAAGCTGCTGCCATCTCAGCTATGGCAGCCTGGAGGCACTTGTCAGTGTTGTCACAGTCTAATCACTTGCCTGACCTCATCTCACCACTGCAGGTCATAGCACCCGGGGTCTCATTACTGGCCAGACATTAAGCAAACTCCTGGGACATTTTTTTTGAGCTTTGAGAGCTTTCTAATTGACCCAGCACCACAGCTGACCCTCTGCATGGTAAGGCAGCATCAGAACCCCGAAGGTCACATCACCCATCAATGTTAATTCAGGGTTTCTCTCCTTCTACCAAGAGCCCACGTGGTAGATATTAGGGCTTCTTCTACTTACTTCAGAAGAAGACAGCACAGGAAGGAGGGGCTGGCCTGCCTGCTGCTTGGGCCAAGTCCATCAGAAACTGAGTCCGGCTGGCTTACAGACAACATGGCGTCAAAGTTGGCTGGCCTATCTACAACTTGACCACAGAGAGCAAGGACGGAACAAAGGTCCTTTGCTGGGTTTCTCATGAACGCCATCAGAGCATATGCTATCCATCGGGGGAAGACATTGGTAGGTGGCTCATTTCACCCTGACACCCTTAAGGCTGAGATGTCCAAGGTAGCACAGCCAGCAAGCTAGACCAAGAGGCTGGCCAGACTCCCCAGAAACATTAGTAGCTTCTGTTCATTCCAGGTCTTGCTTTTGGTTACTAGTAGCACTAGCTTAGTCATTCCTATATGCACAGTTCTTCCATGTGACAGCCTCCTGGTAAGGGCCGATACCAGCTTCATTTTGTACATAGCACATTTGAAGGTTCAGAGTGACTAATAGGCTAGTCTAATGTTCTCCAGTCAAGGTGTGGTAGGCCCTGAATTTGAACTCAGCTTTTTCTGATCTAAGAGGCAGAACTCTATTCCTGCCAACTTGCTATGGAGTACCATCCTGTGGACTGTAGCTAGATGAAAGAACTTATAAAGCTTTGCTGGTGGAAACCACAGTCTGCTGACTATGTGGCTCAGCCACTTTCACAAATGGATAAGGCAGAGCACACAGATTCTAATGATGGATCTGATACTAGTCATGGTTTCTCCTCTTAGCATCTCATATGTGTATCATTGTCTAAGCCTTTTCCCTGTGTGGTTCCCAAGAGGTCACCCAACGAGGCTGATGGATATCTGCGCCTATAACCCTGGGCTTGTAGGGATGAGTGACATTTCCCCTCTCCCGCCATCCTGGAGGCCACGGCTTTTCCTCAGAGCTGCCTTGTGCAGTGATGCCGTGGGATGGCTTTGAGTGCACATTCTTCATTGGCACAGCTCTGCTGCAGCGCCCCAAAGACAATGGTGCCCTGCATTCCCTTTGAAGCATCACAGATGACCAGGCTGGGGGAGCCAAGTATCCAAGATGGCAGTGGCCTGGATATCATGAACCCTGTGGAAAATCTTAACCTCAGTGTCCTCATCTATAAAACGTGTAAGCATCTTTTCGGATGTGTTAAAGAGTACCGGGCCCTTAGGGGCCACTTGGCAAATGGTGATTACTCAGATGGCAGTAGCGATTGTTATTGTCTTTAATACTGTGTGGATTGTGGCCATCCATCCCTCTCCCCAGGGCTGAGATTATTGGTCCATTTCTTCCAAACACAAGGGGTGGGGGGTGGGGCAGACGGAGCATGCTACTTTGATCCAGCAGGTCTTTAAGCACATTAGGATGCCACTGAGTAGGTAAAGCAGCATCCCTCACAGAGCCATTTGTTGCACCTTAATGATCGGCTATGTCAGAGATGTCAAAACAGGTCGTTATTCATAGCGGAGTGCCCCATGAGGCCTGCAGCCGGAGCAAGCTGCTGCCTGGCAGCTCTCAGCAAGGCAAAGCTCAGGGTCACCCTCCAGCAGCCAGCCGCGCTCAGGCCTCTGCTATTTATTTGGGACAAAATTGCCCATTGTGGTTTTAAAAATCAGAGCAAAAGGAACTCACACGAGCTACTGTTTGCTGAGCCTGCTACGTGGTTCTGTGCAGGGCCATCCACAGGTGTCTTCTATCTAATCCTGGGGAGTTTACATGGAAGGAAGCCAAGGCCAGATGGGAGTAACCTTCCAGTTCAGAGTAGTGACAGCTAAGCTGGGACCGTGTCCCCCGTCTCTGGGACAGTGTCATTTTCCCACCGCCCTCCCTTGGTTCTCGTCTTCAGCACCAATATGTGGGATATGCTGATCAATCCACATGGTCTTGGCGTATTCTATAGGGTGTGTTCATCTGTAGGGCATCTCTTATTTGCTCAATTTTAATCATAGCATTGTTTTCACAATGATTTAAATATTGCAAAGAACTTCCACACAGCAATCTCTTTTGGTCATAACAATCCAATAAAAAATAGTTTGGTCAAGAATTATGATTCAACATTTATTGTTGAGGAGACCAAATCTAGGGCAGAGAAATGGCTGAAATAAATCCCGTGGCCAGATGGGAGTGAAGCTAATCTTTTGAGTTCCATGCCCAGCTCAGTAATCAATAGCTTGTGCTTGACCCCTGTGCCCCTCCACCTTCCAGGGCTCCAGAGCTTTTCCATGTGGGGTGAGGGTTCATTGTGTGGGAAAGAGAGGAACGGGGATGGTATTAGAGGCAGACTGTGGAAAGACTGAACGTCAGACAGAGATGAGTGGAGAGAAGGTTATGGAGCCAAAGAGGAGAGGGAAAGGACAGAGGAAGTCAGAGGGCAGAGGGGATAGAAACAGGGCCTAGAAGATGAAGGAACTGATGCCCTGGAGATGAGCTTCAAATAAGCTAGGTACCACCCCGATGAATGGAAAGGAAGGTAGGAGATTTTCATGCTGCCTTGTCTTTGAGGGGAAGGCAACATCTTGACCCATGATAAGGAGCCATACTAAGGGCTAGCATCTTGGTACTTTAAGCTTTCTCTCCAAGTTCTAGGTTCATTCTGTGTCCTCTGGCCTGTGAGATAATCAGAGGCAAGTTTTGGTTTAGGGAGACAGTAGCTGAGAGACAGGTAGTCTACAACCAAGGTTTGTTTCTTAATGAGCTGCAGGAAGAAAAAGTGAGTTGGGTGCAGACTCTGGGGAGCCAGAGTCACTACAATGGACACTTCTCGGGTGGTCCAATGGGTGTCCTTCCACTGAATTCTAGCTACCTTCCCACACAAGCCTCACCATCATTTTGTAGAGTAACTGGGAGACTAACATGCTGTCCAAGGTTGGTGGGGTCATGTATGTCTTCTGAGCTTTCTAAACAGCCTTTGTAAAGTTGATAATGTCCCTAATTCCCAACCTCTTTCCCTAGCCTCCTTCACACTTCCTGAATTTCACTATGCTTTCGAATTGGTAAATAGAGATTTGAGTTCCATCCTTGCAATTTAACAGCTGTGGGGTTGGAATAAATCCCTTAGTCTCTCCTTAGCCCATTTTCCTATCTGTAAAACAAAATAAAATTGCTTACATCACAGGGTTGCTCTTGTCTTCTGTGTGATGACACTTCAACTGTCTTATTTATTATATTTTGCCTTTGTACAAAAATGTCCCTCTGGTTTCTTGGTCTATGTAGGCTGCGCTACCTAATACAGTAAGCCACGTCTTCCTGTAGTGACAATGGACAATAAGAGCTTCATGGAGGAGTCAGGAAACTTTATACCCCCCTCAACTCCCCATGGGCTAGAAAGTGAATATTTAGATTTTGAGAGGCAGGTGGCCTTTGCCATCAGCTCCACTGTCTCCAGGCATCCATTCTGGAACCTGCAAGGAATGGAGCTATGTCCCAGGGAACCTTTTGGCACCCAGATTTGAATTTCTGTGCTATAAAAATATTATTCTTTTAATTTTTTGGTAAAAAATATAAAAATACATTACTTTAGCTCATGATTCTACAAAACAAACAAGCAAACAAAAAACAAACAAATAAAACCCAAGCAAGTGACTCCCTAGACTTACCTATGGGCTACAGTTTTTGGAACCCCAGCTTAATCCATTATTACTGAAGGAGGCGTTTGCATTCTGAGAGGGGATTATTGCTTTCCAAAGAGTCAGTACTGTAAAGGGGGCATTTCAGACACCCAGTATACAGGGAAGGAGAAGATGCGAGCATTCCTTTATGCCATATTCCTGCCAGAGCCCAGTGTATCAGCCCATAACATCACCACCCACTTTAACAGATGGAGCTCCATCTTCTCAGCCCTGAACGACTCAGATCCAGACACCTCACTGGGCCTGTCACTCACAATTTTCAATCAGTTTCCTTCAGGAACTAAAACTTAAGCGAGCTCTTCATTATTAATCTGAGTTCTAGGAGGGACAGAGATGAAGCCAGCTGGCCCAATGCTGGGAATTATTCTCTCATGTTTGGGCCTGTGGGGGAAGCTCTAGCAACAGACATAGGACAGGAGTGTGAGACATATCCTTGACAAGGCTTCAGACCAGCCAAGTGCAACGTTGTCTTCTCAGCCATGAGGTCTTAGATAAAACTACAAATCTAACCTCCTTTCCTGTCAAGCACTTTAAAATGGTTTTGGAATAAATACGTGGCTTTAGCAAATTATACTCCTAAACAATGATTCTTTTTAGCTAGTCCCCATGCACTCAACCTTAGTGAAACCATCCCTCCTGGAGATCCATGATAAGATCATTGACACAGGAAAGTCTCTGGAGCTTGTCCTTGATGCCAGAAAGACAATGAAGTCTTTCTTCCATGATCTCCACCTCTTTGGTCAGTCTAGTCTTCCTCCAAGCCTAGACACACTGTGGCCCCTTCCACTTTCCCAACGACTGGCAGGATCTTTAACAACTTTCTCTTCTCTGCTCAAAGCCATGTACTGATCCAGATTTGAGCCAGGCATGGATTCCCAAGGGCCCCTGCCTGCCTGTTTCAAAATCAGTGTCTCGTTTACATTTGTACAGGTCCCTACACTATGTCCTTTACCACCAGTGTGCCATCGTTCCCAAGGCTCCGAGTTCTGCTTGGTCATATCTAGATTAGGTCTTCATAGGTCCTACCTATATAAGGAGGGAACTGTTTGGTGGCCAGGGATATATTACTCTAAGAACATCTTTATCATTTTATATCTATCTATCTATCTATCTATCTATCTATCTATGTGTGTGCATTTCAGTTCTCTATTGCGACAAGTAAGATAGGAGAATTAATACCAACCAGCAGCTTTTCTGCCACTATCTTTACAATGCAAATGTTATAAACACATTCTGGGGGCCTTGATTATGTCTTTTGCATGATCTTCTTATTTAAAATGAAATCTATCCTGCTGTAAAAATTTTTATTCCCACTCCATGGTTTATACCCTACCTGCATTTAGTTCCAGGATAAAAGGTACACACAACCTTTATATTTACAATAATAAGCCTTGAACAAGACAAGAGCTGGGAAGATCTTGTTTATGCTGTATGCTATTAGAATCTACTTTCCTCGTGATAACCCTGAGGTATTACTTACTATGTTCATCTAGGCTGCTCTGAACTCCAATTGCCCAGCCCTAGGGGCTGTTCTGATGACTCATCTTACCCATGGTGGCTTCTTCTCCATTCACCTTCTTCTCCCCTCATGGTTCTTTTTGACCCTAAGCCTGGGAATTCTCAACCCCACTATGTCTCTTCTTCCCATCTATTGGCTGTCAACATCTATATTTACCAATCAGAAAGAACTTGGGGGCAAGGTCACATAGCGTCAGTTGGGTCTACGTGGGAACTCTCTCATCTCAGGACAACCAGGTCTTGGGGGCCTGCACTTAGCATTGCAGTGCATAGCAAAAGACCAACCATCAACACTATCCGCCTGTGGTACTCAGACCGACTCCAGTCTAAGTCTGTGCCTGCATTTTTATCCAGGCCCCTGCATGATCTGTGGGGACACTGAGGTTTAAAAAGCACCCCCTTCTCAAATGTCATACTTTCTTCCTTTGAAAGCCAGCCTGCTAAAACAGTGGAACATCTGAGGTGATTTGATGCACCTGCAGATTCCTCCAAACCCTAGAGAACACAGGGGCTGTATTCAAGTGCATGCCTTCGTTTCTCTTCCTTTTATCTGAATAGGATCCATCATCATGAAGGTTTGAAGGAAAGGTGTTATTTGGGTCCATGGAGAAACTTGCAGTCTGGGGGGGGTGGTGCGGGGAGCTGCTGAGTGGGGCGTTCCTAATATCCTGGAGTCCTCTGTTCAGGGATGGAGGAGTCTCTTGGGGATTGGAGAGCTGACTCTGCAATCTGGGAAGCCTAGGTCCATTTATAAGGTTGTCTGGTTTAACTACAAGTCCAGGGGACAGATAGTGGCGGGCCACCATGAAGGCTCATCTCCAATGCTGTCTTTTGTAGGGTATCATCTTGCCTGGAGGGAAAGTGAAGTGGGATTTGGATAGCACCTGGCAGGACCAGGTAGAAATGATATAACCTGGCATGCGGGTGTTATGGAGGACAATGCTGTCAGGCTGAGAACCAAGGAAGCAGAAAGAACCATACAGAACATTACGGGCAAGGACAGCATTCCTATAAACAACAGACAAAGGGGAACCAAATACACAAAAGCTCCAGACTGACAACTGAACAAGAAACGAGCCTCTGAGGACAGACTGATGCCCAGGTGAGGGGTCCATTAGGTCCCCTGGCTCAGCTCCATCCCTGTTGGGCCACACTGCTATTCCTGCCTCTGGGCCCCCTGGCAGCCTCTGCTCTACCCTTTGGATTTTCTCTCTCATGAGTGGGTATTTGTTGAGATCTGCACAGCTTAGGCACTGGCCTAACTGGGGCAAATGAAGAAATGACAGATCACAGGTCGTGCACTGTGATGGAGACACCACAAGCAGCCGCCGCCACCAGACTTGGTGTGTTTATTTTAATCATCTGTATCCGGGAGGTGGGTTTACTGCACGCAGCTGAGCAAAGGGGCAAGCTTAGCTATTCCCCGTGGGGAAGGGACTGTCTCTAGGGCAGCAGGTTTAGGCTGTTAATGTCAAGGAAGAGGGAAGTACTATTGACATTTCCTACAAATACTGCCAACGTCTGTGCAGGGAGCAGGGCAGGAGAAGGTTCTTCCTTTTCCTTAATCCTGACCTGGGGAAGGCTCTGCTGTTCCTGTGGGTCTGAGACATTGGGCTCCTCGCTAAGGCCATGCTCATGGTAACAATATATATTGACTCAGGATTAATCTGCTCCCCATAGGTATGGATCCTGCTTCATGTCCTCTTAGAACAGCCAGGTCAACTGACAAAGTTCCAGCCAACAACAGAGGGAAGTGACACACCACGATGACTGCTGTCCATACATCTTGCAGGAGAGGCAGGGTACCACCAGCCTGCCTCCGTCCTGTGTGTGCATCTCTGCTGCTTCATAGTCCTTCATCCCACAACTGGATGTGCCTCTAAGGACATCAGTTTTCCAACTGTTGGGTTAAACAAAGAGGCAGTTTATGTTTCTTCCCTGTACAGACATAAAAGGGAATATTCCAGCCAGTAAAGCCTGCTGACCCCCCACAGTGTGACCCCCACAGTGTGACCCCCCACAGTGTCCCTTTCACTTGTCCATGTTACTGCCCCAGAGTAGCTCTCAAGAGTGAGAAGGATGAGCATGCCTGGGCTCCTGTTTTGCATACAAATCCCTTCCTTCCACCTCTTGCTGTCAGCTGCATCCCTAGTAAGTCCCCCTCTACACACTGGGAGCTGACCCTTGAGGCTTTTGTCTATGTGCAAGTGATAGAACGTTCAATGTCGCTTTCTGAGAAGTCAGGAGCAACCCACAGAAAAGGGACGGGGACTGGGAAACCACAGTCTCAGGACACACCTTGACTGGAGCGTGAAATAAAGTTGGCAGCAGAGCCTGTGTCTGATGCACAGACAAGGCCAGGGGCAGGGCAAGGCAGGGTGTGTGGGGGCAGTTATTGTGACAGAAGTCAGGAGACCGCTCTGGGCTGTCCCTGGAGTCTGGAAGCAGATTCTTGTGCGCTCAGGGAGGCTCCACCTCTGAGAGGGCCCCTTGCTCATCTGTGCCAACTCCCCGGGAGATGCTGGCTGCAGGGAAGGCTCCGTGGGGGTGCAGATTGAGAGTGCTCCCGGGGAGGCAGGGCTCCAGAACATGATGGATTGCTTGTTCACTGCAATCCCCTCCTGCCTGCAGGGAAATGGCTCAGAACAGGTACAAGGACGCTTAACTGCCAAGCTGTGTTTGCTGCCGTGAGCTGCGGGTAGGAAGTGAGCTGGGGAGGGGCCCATGCTCTCCTCCAGGAGGACAGGGAATCTCACTGGGCACATGCTTGGGACTCCAGGTAGGGCTGGAGGAATTGCCGTTCACCGAGGCTCCTCACTCTGACTTCAAGGTCTCAACAGTTTCTGCAAGCTAGGCTACTCTTCTCCTTCTCTGGGCTCTTCTTCCTTCAGCCATGCTCCAGGTAAAGGCTAACCTCTCTAACCATCACTATGAAGTGGTATGTCGTGTCTACAGGCAACAAAGAAACCCACAGTCTAAGTTGACCTGCAAAATCTGGGATAATGGACCAGGCAAGAAACACATCTAGAGCCATCTATGTACAGTTTTTTTCTTGGAGAAAGATGTCCACATAGATGATAGCCTGTAGTATTGACCAATAGTAGAAGAGAAAATGGGGTGGGAGGGCAGGAGGTAAGAGGTGCTAACACATCTGGATCCAAGATGTTAGGTGGGTGAGAGAAGTGTTCTCTGGAGCTCGTGTGTGTGTGTGTGTGTGTGTGTGTGTGTGTGTGTGTGTATGCATGTGTGTGTGACAAGTGTCAGAAAGGTACTGTAACCACTCCTGCACACAACACATATCCTAGAGAGCCCAGCTAATCTGAAAGGTTACTGGGGTAGTAAGATCAAAGAGAGACATTTGCTAGAATTTGTAGTAGGTAAACTGGAGGGAGAGGCTCTCAATATTTAAACCAACATAGTTTCTGCCACCACAAGGCACCAACTTAGTCAAGGAGCCCCGAGGAAGCAGCTGATTCTAACACCACACACATGTAAATCACTGCTTGACGTGATGAGTTGATTCAGGGAACCGATTCTTTCCTCTTTTCTTTGTTCCAGGAAGGATATTTTTTTTAACCGAGGTCTCCCTGCCCATTCATTAATCCTCTCAACACTGTGAGGGTTTATATCACGCCCGAGCCTCTGATGGGGCTGGAGACAGCACAGGCAGCCAGCTCCACCCTGGCTGCCCAGAGATCACTTACACACATTGTCAGCAGCATCACACACTACGGGGTAGGTGCCTGGCACACCCTCCACACGCAAAATTAAGCATGATGACAAGCTTTATTTTTTATCATACACTTAATGCTAAATTTGCATAGATTTAACAAGTACAAAACTCTATAAATAATGTTTAAATATAGGCATGAGCACTTATTCCAAAGTCTGTAGGTGCCTCATTTGTCAAAGTCAAAAAGTACTGGGATCATTTTTTTTAGATACAACCTCATGTTTTGCTCTTCCCACTTAAAACTCCATTGTGATCATGCTCTGTGCTTACAAAGTATCTTTAAAAAAAAAATTCTCTCCTTCCCCCCGGGCTTTCTTTTGAAAGACTAGTCCTTCACTGATGATCTTCACAAGTTAAAATAAAACAGTGACTTCTTACTCCGGCATTCATTCATTCATTCATTCATTCATCATTTCTTAAGCATCTTCTCTGAGGCTCAGGCACTGTGCTAAGCCTGAGAAGTGCATTAGTAAACCAGGCAGAATCCTGCCTTCCATATCCTAGAGCTCAGGATCCTGACGTTACAAAACCAGCATCCTATTGCAGTCTGACTTGCCATGATCTCTTCTTCTTTCTTTCCTTCCTTCATCCCTGGATTATTGCAGGAGTGCAGGTGGTTTTGTTTTGTTTTGGTTTGGTTTTTTTGAGACACAGTTCCTTTTGCTGTATAACCCAGGCTGGCCTCAAATTCCGAACCCCTCTACTTCACCTTCTTGGGTGACGATATTACAGGAATGTGCCTCTATGCCTGGCTAGCACGCCCCACTTTCTCTATTGCTTGACTCTAAGCAGACTGATCCAAAGTACTGTACATGGTTTTACACATGCATGTGCACACCCATACAAACACACATACACACATATCTCCCACTTGTGACTCTCATCATTTCATCGTCTCTCTACTTTGCTCAAGTCCACACAATACCAGCTCTCTGGTGATGAGCGCCTGGGCTCCCAGCTCTCTTCTCTAAGTTTATGGGCGCTCAGGCTGTGCTGTGGAAGCTCATGGTAAGCTGCCTTCTCAGAAGAGCAAGTCCAGGCTGTGTCTCAGCCACAGGTGTCTATGCATTATGAATACTTAGTCTAGCTGTGGCGGGTTTCACTAAGAATGAGCAGCTTGTTGTGGGAAATATTAAATAAAAGACCAGCAGGCTTCCTATGCTACCACCAGCAACCAGCGGACCACATGGCTCTAGCTGGGTGGTTTCAACTCAGTGGTCTCTCTGGGCAGAGCTCCCAAGTCCCTTGGCAGATCACTGCCACCAGCCCCACACAGTGACTGTCCACCCCATGGTCAGCCATCACAATAACAATACCTATTTACCGGATAGAATCGAAACTCTTAAAGCTTATAATTAACCAATCAGATTTATGTATGAATAAATTCTCAATTTACAAGCTGCCAATACAATAATTTCAGAACCAATTGATAATGATCAAAGATTTATCCCAATTATTCTAACCTTATGATATCATAACTACCTGTGGCTGGTTAAAGCCACGCTGGTTCACGTCCGCCTCCATCTTGGACTTCCCTTCCCCCCACCCCCCAGATGTTCTCTGTCTCTACAACTCTTAGCCCCACCTCCATTTTCCCTGTCCAATCACAGGTCTCCTGCTGCCCTAATGTAATTGGACAGGGAAAATCCTACAACAGTGGCTGACACTGTCAGTGTGGTTTGGCATCAGCATGCTTGATAGATGAGTGAGTGACTAGGAGAGAGAGGGAGGGTGAGTAGTGAGGCCAGAGGCTCAACCGCACATCATGAAGAAGCAGCAAGCAGAAGCCACTAGAGGAGTGGCCTTGCAAAGCACCAAGGATTATGAGGAATTGAGATTGAGTAAGAGCATCCTCAACACATGCAGAAGAAACAGAGCAAGAGTGCACCAAACCCTGAGACACAGAGATAAAACTAACATCCCTCCTCGGTCACCGGACCCGATGCTGACACTAAGAGCTCTTGCTACTGTTCTGAAGACCACTCGGCTCTCTGTAAGAGCCATCCATGCAGCTGCCCTTGCATTCCCAACTTCCCAACAGTCAGTCGCCTAGGGGATGACTGCAACATGCTTCTGTCTTTGCTTCCTGAAAGGTCTAAACCAACCCAAAACGAAGCTCCACTGAGGGCCACTGTTCCTCTTCCCTGCACGGGAGTTCCAGAAACCCCCCTCATCCAGAGGCTCCATCCTTCTCTCCCACCCCTGTGTGGTATGGGAGAGGATCAGCAGACACTCCCTATGTGCTGAGCAGCCATGCAGAACTTGGCACACATCAGCCAGGCTCAGCACTCTTGGGTAAGGTCAACAGACCCTGGCGATATCTCCCAAGCTCTGAAATGTGATCAAATTTGGAGCAAGGGAGAACTGTGGTTAGAGTTGCGTTGTCTCTGACATTCTTCACTGTAACATACAGATTATATCATGGAAGAGTCGTGAGAATACACAACTGTACTTTAAAACTCCCCTTAGACAAGTGCGGTGAGATCTGTGGGCATACCCAGTACCCTCTGTGCCCCAGGTCAAGTTGCCGTCACAAAGCAGGACTAAGAAGAAGCAGGCTCACCTTGCCAGCCAGGCTTGCACACTGGCTTCACGTCCACCTGCACCAGGGTGTCCTGAGCGGCGGGTTTCTGTCCACAGTCATACGCAGTTACCAGGATCTCGTACTGGTGTTGCTTGTCATAGCTCAGCTTCTCGGTGTTTCTGATGTTGCCTGAAGAACAGAAATGCACACACTCATTTCTGATCACGTAGAGAGTAGGCTGCACTTATTCCAGTTCTCTTTCCCATCCCATCAGCCTTCAGAAGGAATGAAATGACGGCCCCCACCTCTTTGTGAAAAGGGAGGCAAACGGGCAACATAGCTGTCACCCATAATCCTCCTGTGCTTCGGTGGTAGGTTCCAGGGGACCACTGGGTGGGGCCATCTCTTTGTGCAATGGGGCTGCTAGAGAATTCCAGGCAACTTCTGTAGTCCAACTGGCCTGTGCTTCCAAGTAGTGGGTTGCCAGAAAACTACCCCGAAAGTGCACACATGTGCCTCTGATGCGGGGCAGAGTGCTCATCTACCATGGAGTTTCTGGGAAAGAGATGGAATCCAGACAATGCCCTGGCACGTCATTTTTAGCATCTGGGCTTGTCGCCAGGAATGCTCCCTGCTTCTTCTCACATTATTTTGCTACCAAATAGGAAGTAAAATCAATAAGAAAATGTGTGACCTCCCTTCTGAAAGCTGCACAGAATAACAGATTCCTCGCCCTGAGGAAAGAGACATTTTTCTTCTCCAAGAGACACCAAACAATGTATTCAGAGCCACTCATGGGTGTTTGCTCTGAGGAATTTAATATTATGATCAGACATAAATATTTGGTCATTAATGAGCAAAACTTAAACTGGCTGGGTTTTCGTTTGTTTTGTTTTCTTTTTGTTTTTTTGATGGAATGTTATTTTGTTCAAAGGTGGGAGATATGAATAAAGGCCAAACTCAATACTTTTAAGTGTTTGGCACTAGACATTAAGATCTTCAATTTCTGGGAAACATTTCCTCCCTATATTCATTCATATTCTCTCTCTCTCTCTCTCTCTCTCTCTCTCTCTCTCTCTCAGATTTTGACATTGGCAGAAAATACAAGCTCAGATGTTATCTTTTCCTACCCCAAAGTAAAATTATGAAAACAGAAACAAGAAAACAAATCAACAAACACAGAACAGTTGCATCTGAGATCTATTTTATATTTCCCTAGCACTTTATTTCAACACTTAAATATTATCCATCCAGATTGGGGCAATATGCTACTACAACAATGACAACAACAACAACAACAACAACATCATCATCTTATAAAACCCAAGTTTGCTCTGAAGACTGGGGAGGCTGATTCAGCAATCACATCTCCCAGCACATTCTGGTGGGGAGGTGGGGTCTTGTCAGTGTCAGAGAGACTACAAAGACACCCAAGACACTGGAGCAGAAACACACTTTTGCTGTGTGTTCTTAGCTATTTTTGAAAGCACAACAGCATCTATTGATTCAGGACCATATTTCTGAGTAAAAGTGAGGTGGCTGCCCTTCTGCATTTCTGTCTGAAGTGTAGAACTCCTTATACTTTCTTTCACACGTTGGTTTGGTTTTACTCGGAAGGATAGCACAGGTCTGGAATAGCTTCGGGGATTGGAAACAGTACCTATTAATGGTAGTGATTTTCAACCTGTTGGTCCTGACTCTTTTGGGGGCTGAATGACCCTTTTACAGGGGTCACCCAAGACCAACGGAAAACAGATATTTACACAATGATTCATCATAATCACAAATTCATAGTAATGAAGCAGTTACAAAATAATCTTTTGGTTGGGAGTCACCACAAAATGAGGAGCTGTACTAAGAGGTCAAAGCATCAGGAAGGCTGGGAACCACCATCCTGTGGACTCTACGAAGTGTTCTGTGGCTGTCCTCAACACAGGGAGGGGCTCTGCCAAGTAGAAGTACCTTAAATTCATCACAAGAAATGTTTCTGCAGCACCAGATAGAACTCTCAACAGAAGTGTTTCTCTTTCTTCAGAATGAAATGACTCCAGAAAGGCCCGCCACGTAAAGAGGAAGGCTCGGGCTTGACAACTGGTGCAGCATTGAGCTGACAGAGCACTATCGATTGTAGCAGAAAAATAAACACACAAACGCAATCTTTAGCTCAATTTGTTGCATCTCTACTTCCGGAACAAGTCTTAATGAAACTGTCTGGGAGACTAATTCACTTTCTCCACCACCACCAACTCCGTGCTTGTGCAAATGACTTTCAAAGCAAAGAACTTGAAACATTAGGTCACAAATGAGGGTATAATAATGTGGCCCATTGTTGCGTGGGAGAGGGTTGTTTGGGGAGAAGATACACATTTAAAAATGCTTTGAAAGCTCAGAGAGGGGAGGAAAAAAATGCCACCATCTGTGTATCTGTTGCAAATGTATCTTTTACTCCAACTATGAATGAGTTTCTACATCCTGGCTGCTTACCAGAACTGGGCCACAGTAATCTTAGGTGAGCTGCGGTCCTGGGTTTATCTAAGTCTAAGTGAACTTGGAGGTTAACCCTTAACGGCCAATCAGACTTTGCCTCGCGTATTAATTGTTATTATTGCTTTGTGTTTTTAAGAAGTTACATGTAGGAGAGAAGAGTGAAGTCAGCACACTGCTCTTCCTGCCTTCCGGTGGCATTTCAGTTGTGACCACCCTTCTGGAAATGTGCCTGGTGATCTACGGCGGTTACTGTGAAATTGCCCAGACCTTTTCAGAATCAATCCCTCATGTAAAACTTGGTTCTGGGGAAAATGGCAAAGGACGACAAACTGCAGACATGCGGGATGATGCTGTTCCTCTAGGTGTTACATCCTAGCGAGTTCCTTGGTGCATCAGTTTACCCAGATGTTTAATTCCAAGTTTATTGATGAGCCTTCGGGACAAGGCTGAACTAAGTTGCCAAGGACTCTCATCAATGTTCCTCCCAGCCGGGCAAGCATTTGTGGGCCTCCCTCACATTTACAAGGTACGACTGACAAACCCTGTGTGTTCAGGGTATTGGGCTGTCAGCCTTTCAGTCACTGTGACCTATGTCTGACAGGAACAATTCAAAGAGGAAAAGGTGTATTTGGAGTCATGGTTTCAGGGGTGTTAGTCCGTGGTCCGTTGACTCCATTACTTTTGTGCCCCGAGATGGGGGCAGAATGTTAAGCTTATTGGCAGAGTCGCTTGCTTCACAGCGGGCCAGGAAGCAGAGAAAGCCAGGAGAAGGGCTGTGGACAAGATACACCCTACAAAGTAGGGCATACAGTCACCTACTTCTTTCAACCAGTTCCCCCCCTTTCAGTTCCCACACCCTCCTAACAACACCATCAGAAGGTTGATCTACCGATGAGGTCAAAGTCTTCCTGATCCAACCATCTCTCAGTGTTTGGGTTCATTATCTGTAGATCAAGTCTTAATATAGGAGCCTTTTGGGGCCCTGTTTATATCATAACATGTGCATAGTGTGACAGTTTTATATAACAGAACTCCTTGAAATGACTCCCATAGTCAATACTTTAAATATTTAGTATATTTACACGTCACATAATCATATGCACATTGTGATGGTTTGTATATGATTGGCCCCGGGAAGTGAGCCTATTAGGAGATGTGGCCTTGTTGGAGTAGGTGTGTCACTGTGGGTGTGGGCTTAAGACCTTCACCCTAGCTGCCTGGAAGTCAGTCTTCTACTAGCAGCCTTAAGATGAAGATGTAGAACTCTCAGCTCCTCCTGCACCAAGCCTGCCTGGATGCTGCCATGTTTCTGTCTTGATGACAATGGACTGAACCTCTGAGCCTGTAAGCCAGCCCCAATTAAATGTTGTCTTTTACGAAACTTGCATTGGTCATGGTGTCTGTTCACAGCAATAAAACCCTAACTAAGACACATATGTTTGAGAATACTTGAGATCTTAACACATCAAAATTCAAATTGTAATACATGTAATCCATAGCAACAATGGTTGACATACTGTCATTAGGTCCCCAGTACTGATTCCCCCATATAACTGAATGCTTAGACACTCTGACTGAAGTCTTCCATTTAATCCAAACCCAAAGTAATCCCTAGTAAATACGGTTATAATCTCTATTACTATGAATTCAACAGTTTTCCAGCTTCACATATCCATGAGATCATATGATACTTGTTCTCTCATTTACTTCACTGAATGTGATGCCCGTAGGTTTTCAAACTTGTTGCACACGAGCCATATTCCATTGCCTATGATTGAGTAATTTCACAATGTATCTCTCTCTCTCTCTCTCTCTCTCTCTCTCTCTCTCTCTCTCTGTGTGTGTGTGTGTGTGTGTGTGCAAACCTCTTTCATTTTCCTTTCTATTCATCTGTCTACAGATACCTTAGGGTTCCATGTCTTGGTTATTGCAAATTATGTTGCAATAAATTATGGGCATGCATTCTCGCTCATAAAATTGTTCAAGAAAGCCACTTTATTTCCCAGGACTGGGAGTGTTAAGAGTATATAGTAATTCTATTTTTAACTTTTGTTTTCTCTAACAGATGGCTGTATAAATGTATATCCAAACCAACAATATATAAGGGCCTTTTCCTCAACCACCTTATAACATTTGGGCTATGAATCTCTTGGCTTTCTGATAAAGGCAGTATGACAGTTGAGGGGTGACATCTCATTGAGGGTTTTAATTAGTGTTTCATTTATGGTTGGTGACACTGAATATCTTTTCTCATGCCTACTGTCCCTTTTATGTTTTCTTTGGGAGAAAGTCTATTCAGGTGCTTGGCACTTATTTTCCTAATGAGTTTGATGAATCCTGGGTATGTGTTGCATAACTCATTACTGTGCATACAGCTTTTGAATATTCCCTTTATTCTGTAGGCTGCTGTCCTGCTTTGTTGATTCCTTTATTACTGCAAAAAGATTTTCAGTTAAATGTTTTCTTTTTCTTGCCCTGTTGCCTATCCTCTTGGATTGCTAAGAAGTTTGTTTTATCGTGAAAAAGTATTGATATTTTGTCAATTATATTTTCTGCATCTATCCAAATGTCCATATAGTTTTTTGGTCTTTGATTTGGTAAATATGGTATGTTATATCATTTCATTCATATATGGTAAATCTTCCTTATATCCCAAAGATAAATTTCACTTGATCATGGTGTGCAATTTTTTTAATATGTTATTGAATTTAGTGTGTGCTATGCTTTGAATGTGAAATGTTTCCAATAGGTCCCTGTATTTCATCACTTAACTTCCTAACTGATGGTTCGATTTTGAAAGGTTACAGAACCTTTAGGATGTGGGGCTTCACTGGAGGAGGTGGGTCACTGGGGGTGAGCCTTAAGGCTTTATAGCTCATCATCATTCCCTGTTAACCCTCTGCTTCCTGAGTGGGGATACAATATGAGCAGCCAGCTTCCTGTTCCTGCCACCATGTCTCACATGCCCACAGCACCTCCTTGCCAGGATGGACTACAGCCCTGTGGTGGTTTGAATAAGAGTTCCCTTACCTATAGGCTCATAGATTTGAGTGGCTGGCCATTAGGGAGGGGCACTACGAGACAGGGATTCAGAGGTGTGGCCTTGTTGGAGGAAGTACTTCATTATGGGTGGGCTTTGAGGTTTCAGATGCTCAAGCCAGGCCCTGTGTGTCTCTCTTCCTGGTCTGGATGTAGAACTCTCAGCTCCTTCTCCAGCACCATGCTTGCCAGTGTGCCACCATGATTCCCACCATGACGATAATGGACTAAACTTCTGAAACTGTAAGGCAGCCCCAATTAAATGTTTTCCTTTACAGGAGTTGTTGTGGTCATGGTGTCTCTTCACAGCAATAGAGCTTGAATAAGACAAGCCCCTGGGAAGAATAAACCACAATAAATTCTTTCTCCCTTCAGTTGTTTATGTCAAGGTATCTTAATCACAGAAGTGAGAAAGTAACTAAGAAACAGTTTTATATTGGGAAATTGGGGACTTGCTATGCAGTATGAAAGATGATCTTGACCATGCAGTTCTTAGGACTCTGGGACTGGTTTGTGGGAGGAATTTGGAACACTTTGGAATTCTGGGTACTGTAGAAAGAGCCTAATGAGACACTCTGGTGGTAGGGGGGTTAAAAACAATACTGGAAGGGACATAGATAAGTAGAGGCCTGGCTTATAAGGTTTCAGAGGGGAACACAGACTTGTATTAGGAGGTGAGCTAGGGTCAATTTGTATTATATTTTGTCCAAGAATCTGGCTTCCTTCTGCTGCTTCATGAGACCTTGTATAAAGTTGAACTTAAAGATAATTTGTTTGGCAGAGGAAAGGTATGTGAGTAAGCTTAGAGTTCCAGACCAAGGCAACAAGGCAGCTGTAATAAGCTGCCAAGGAGATCGGCACTGTTCAAGAGGTATAACCAGCGGCTTCGTCTTCTCCACCAAGACGGGCTGTGCTTGAACCGTGAGCCAGAACAAACCCTTTCTCCCGCAAGTCACTTTTGTCAGAACATGTTATCACAACATGAAAAGTAACCAAGGAAGCATGCTAGTATTTTGTTGAGGTGAGGATTACTTCTAAGTTCCTTGTGGATACCGGGCGCACCCTTCCCCCCCCTTTTTTTAATGTTGCTCCTTATCTGATTTTGTTTCAGAGGTAACGTCAGCCTTTACAATACGTTGGGAAGTACTTTCTCATCTTTAATTTTTGAAGGAGAGTTTAAGAAGAACTGGTTTTTCTTAGTCTTTAAATATCTGGTAGATGGATGGGAAGCTATTGAGTCCTGATGGAACTGGATAGAGGACCACATTTTGAAATGACCGATTCAGCCCCCTTGTTCATTTCACTTACCAAGTCTCGGTAGACTATATGATCCTAAGAAGGGATTCATTTCTTAGTCGGTTGGTGGGGCAGAGTCATGTTTCACACTATCTTACTTCGCTTTGTATTTTTTCAGTATCTGTTTTCTCGTTTCCTTTTCATCCCGTGGCTGTGGCTAAAGGTTTGCCAGGTTTCTCTTTGCAGAATATCCGCCACTGATCTATTTTCTATTGTTTGCCTGGGTTTTTTCTCACATATTCTGTACTGATCATGGTTAGCCAACCTTCCTGCTAATTTTTTACTTTTCTTTGTTCTTTTTATATTTCCATGAGGTTCAGCAGCAAGTTGTTTTAAGTTTTTTGTCTTTTTAAAAAACCTGATTCTTACTACTACAAATTGCCTTCTTAGAACTGTTTTTTTCAACAGTTTAAGGTTGGATGTGTTACATGTCAACTCTCATCTATCTCCAGATAGTCTTCCACTCCCCTTTTGGTAACCTTTTACCCATTGGTTGGTCAGGCAAGTGTTATGTAATTTCTACCTTTTGTAAATATTCCATCTTTTGCTCTCCTCCTGACATTATACTTTAGTTTCATACAGCTGTGGCTAATGTGATTTTATTCTTAAACTTAGCTGGCTTTGTGCTCCAACATTATCTATCCTGAATATGTCTCCTGTGTGCTTTGTATTCTGCTGCTGTTGAAAAAAATGTTCTGTGTACGCTGAGCTTTAAAGTATAATTTAAGTGCAATGATTTCTTATTGATTTTCTATCCAGATGATCCGTCCATTTCTAAAGGTGGATATTGAAGACTCCTGCTATTATTGTATTATTGCTTGTTTCTTCTTTCCTATTTGTATTTGCTTTGTATATTTAGATGCTTTAATGCTATAAGCATGTGGCATTTTTTTTGCAGTTGTGTTAGCCTATTGATAAATCAATCCTGACCATTAGATATTGACCCTCTTCTTGTTTAATCACTCTGTGAATTTTGATTGTTGAATTGAGTCCATTTATACTTAAAGTAATTATCAGTACATCAGGACTTACTATTGTTATTTTAAATTATTTTCCAGATACTGAGTCTATTCACTGTTTATCTTTACTTTCTTTGTGACTTGATAATTTTCTATAGTAGTATACTTTTATAGCTTTCCATTTTATGCACCTACAAGAATTTACTTTGGGGTTGCTAAGAGGTTTACATGAAATGTCTTACCGTTATGCTGGTCTTTTAAAAACTGACAACTTCAGTAAAAACTCTGTAATTTCTATCTTCAAGTGTGCATTTTGGATGTCACAGTTACTCTGCTTTTGTATTCATACATATATTATCTTAGCTAAACTTGGTCTTAATACTTTTGCCTTTAATATATGTTTGTAAGTAATTTATCTGCCATTACATTAGTATTAGAATACTGTAAACTGGATGTGTAGTTATTAGTGCCAATGACTTTCACATGTTTTGATATTATTAAATATCATTTTCTTTCAGCTCAAGGGATGACTTATCATTTCTTGTAAGATAGGTCTAGGAGTAGTGGACTATTTTTACTTTTTTTGTTCATCTTGTAAAAGTCATTATCTTTCTCACTTTTGAAGGATGGACTTGCCAGGAAAAGAAGTCTTTGCTGGTAGGGTTTTTTTTTGTTATTGTTGTTTTTATTGCTTTCAATATTGTACATGATTTTCTCCTGGTCAGTGACTTTTTTAATACTTTAAGTTATTTTGTTTTATTTTTATCTCTGTGTATTTTGCCTGCGTATGTGTCTGTATATCACATGCATATCACATAGAGGCCAGAAGAGGGCACTGGAACTGAAATTATCTGTGGGAGGTGAGAATGCCTCTTGCATCCTTCATTTGCTGTCTGAGCACTGGAAGCAAGCTCAGTCACCGTTTCTAGACTTTGGGAAATGGCTTCAGAAACGAAATACCTTCACTGTGTGGGTTGAGGAGAAACACTGTGGCACCGTACTTAGTGTCAAGCATGCGGTTCCAGGTATGAGAGAAGAACATGATGTCTTGGATCAGGAGTGTGGGGTTTACAGCATCAGCTATGTAAGTAGAGCCCTGGGTATTGCAATGGATACTGTGTCAGAGGGGCATCTCGGTATCCTCATGGTAATGGTGCCAAGCAGTTGACACAACAGATGCTGAGCATCTCACTGGCAGCAGTGATGCACTTGATGGTACGAGTTAGGGTAAGGCCAACTGGGTGTGGGTATATGGGCAGGGCACATGCACACAGCCTCAGGCATAAGGCTGGTAATGCGCGATACCCTATTATAACATTTTGTTCATGGGAGCCAGCAATGGAGATTAGGCCAATTGTCTGTATTTGTGTACCAGTAGGGCTCAAGCTGTCAGTATGAATGCAGGCTGGTATACGAACTAGCTATGCATGCAAGCATGGCAGTGGTGCAAACAGTGAGATAATGCAGCTGGGGCTGGTTGTGTATATTTGTGTAGCTCCAAGCGTTGACTGTGAGCACACTCAGCCGATGGGCATCAGTGGTAGGGTGGGCGGCTCCATACACACCGACAGCCAGAGGCATCAGAGCTCACAGTGCACGTATGTAGGTCTATGAGGGCTAGCTGTGACTGTGGTGGTGGGGGTTGGTGATGGCAGGTAAGGGCTGGAAGGCACACACACAGCTACATGAGATAGCCGCAGTCACATGCTCAGTTGAGAGACCCGGTACTAGCAGGAGTTGAGGCTAGCTGCTCACTGGCACATGGATAAAGGTGAATAATCCTGAATGATTCACATGACTAATCACAGGCACATATGTTATAGCCAGCCGATGCTGGCACTGGCTACATCGGTCATTTGCATATGATACACTGGTTGTACTGTTGTCTGATTGGGTGCCCCTGGGTGAGCTGGGTTATCTCCCGAGGAGAGAAAGAAGAGGAGTAGTTGGCTCAAACACCCAGAGACTCGAAGAGTGAAAAGCTATGTGTTCCATAGTAGTAAAAGAGGATAATCTATTTCTACTGTGCTATTGTTGGCTTCCTATGTGGTTGATGGTGTTTGCCCACCAGGCTACACACTGCAGGGGAGCATAATAATGAAAGCTACAGGGGCCATGCAGTAGGGACCAAGAGGGAGGTAGAGGTGTCCAGTAAAGGCCTCGGGTGTTTCCTGCAGAGCAGGCCACTGGAGACCGCGGTGGTTTCTGTCACATGGCTGACACTAAGAACCCCTGGCCACTGAATTTTTTCCTAGCTATTGCCTGCCATCTTGGGTCTGTTGGCCTCCCCAGTGATCAGGGTGAGATGATGCTGAAGGAAGTCACCTGGGAACAGTTTGGAAAGATTGGGGAAGGTGGTTGTTTAGCACACTGTACTTTTCTCTCTGTGAGAGGAATTTGTGAGCAAAGGAATTTCTTCTCTGGGCACCAGCAGTCTGTGGGAAGGGATGATGTAAAAAAATGAAACTGATGCTCTTACCCCCTTTTTGTGCAGTTATTCTCAATATGTTTTCACTGTCTTGTAATTTCTTACTTCGATCTCAAGCTATCCTAGATGTCTGTTTGCCTTTATGCATGGCTGTGTACTTGTTCTTTGTTGGAGGAACAAACTGGGACCCACTTTTTCTGTCTCCTTGATGACCTTACCCTTCATCGTGTTTATGAACCTAAACTCCAATCTGCTCCTTTCAATTATCATTGAGGGAGAGATTTGTAGTGGTAAGGCCCAAATGCCAACAGTATTAGGAAGTTCTTCTTGCCTTAGGGTTCAGTTTCCCCACTTGTCTAATGAAAACAGGGATCTAGGTTTTGTTTATCTAAGAGAGGCTGGCCTAGAGCCAGTAGATAGAGTCTGTATACCACCTAGCCAAGATCTGGAACTTTTCAAGATGGTAGTAAAACCCTCACTTTATAGTTATATGCTCATCGTCTTAGCCCAGATGGCACAGAGAGTGGCTGAACCACACGCTCCGGTCACAGGAAGAACTATCTAATGACTATAGAAAATAGCTTTGCTCAACACTGCTTATCTGGTGAGTGCTCTGAATACAGCCCCACCCACAGCTTCAGAACCCCACAGTGACTGTGGGTTGATACTGCCAAGGCTTGACAAGGAAGGAGGTCAAGGCTCTACAGGTAAAGGACGTAGGGTCTGTGGATAGAAGTGGTCATTCTGACTCTACCTAATGCTTTCCACCCTTCCCGCTTCTGTGTCTCTTTCTTTCTCCCCCCAAATCGAAGAGCCTGGCAAGTACAAGACCTAGGGGCATCTAATTAGCCGCGGGATGCAGAATGTGGAGAACCTGTGGCCAAGAAGGTACCTACCCTTCAGCCACACTTTCTATGATTTGCTCACAAGCAAAGAACTTCAAGGAGCTGAGAAGGTCGCCACGGAAGTGATGGATAAGGGCCCGCTGGGAAGCTCATTAGACTGGGAGCTGCCCAGGTCCTGTCTTCATTACTTGGATAGCTGCTTTTGTAAACGTCTCTGCTGGGGACCCACACTCTCTAGGAGAGCCAACTCTCCTCACCATCTTTACATTGTAAACCGAAGTTGGAGGCAGAGGCCTGGCAAAGGCCCATTACTCACTTTTAATGAGACAGCCAGGGAAATAAATTGGCATATGTTAGCGGAATGGCTCATCAAGGTGAGTAATTATCTCCATGACTGGGGCAGTTTACCCTCAGATGGGAGAATTTGCATCTTATCTTTCCCTGGGAGCTCTTGAGAACAAGGACCAGGAAGACAGTGGAGCTTGACCACCAATCACACATGTCTCCGTTCAAGTGTCTTGCTATTTACCATGTACTTGTCATGGCGCAAATTCCCAAGTGTGTGTGTGTGTGTGTGTGTGTGTGTGTGTGTGTGTAGGCTTGGCTTAGTAGAGCCAAGTAGAGCCAAATAGAACTCATCTTCACTTCAGTACTCCCATCTTCTCTCTCCTGTGCACAGATCTCCTGATCTGAACAATTAGAAACAATGATGTCCAGACAGGTAACTTTCAGTCCATGCCCTTTAACCTTTTGTCTTAACCGTCAGACAGATCCCATGGGAAGCTAGTTGAAGGTGGGAGTGAAGAACCAGCTTCTCTTCCTCTACAGATCCTGCTAGTATTCTGAGGATGCAGAAGATTATACCACAAAGCAAGCTTCCTTTTCATCTCACCACTATAAAACAATCCTGAAGACTTAGGAGCAAGTGACTAGTTTGTTTCCCCTGTAGATGTTGGCTAGAAAGATTCTCAAATCTAATTTTCAGCCTAACTCCAGTTCCCAACATGTATTGTACATGGTTTTACTCTTCATTTTCCCTTAATATTCTCTCTCTCCCTCCCTCTCTCTCTCCCCTCCCCTTTCCTCCCTCTTCCCACTGCCTCCTTCCTTTCCCCTCTTTCCTTCTCTCTCCTCCCCCTCCCCCTCTCTCCTTTGCTGTTTGGTAATCTTCATGAGGGTGAGCTTGTGTCTCTCTTGAGTTCTATACTAGCTCTACCCTTAGCCCACTGCTAAACCTAACACTTGCTTTCAGAATGCTTCAGGGTTTGCAACTTTTGCATCCTTCTGTGCTACTCAAATGTTACCTGAAACAAAGTGGGGATAATATAGAGACAGCCACACCACTCACACTAACAGGGAGCAATGTACTCAGCAAGTAAATATTGCTCATTGCAATCAGGTTGTTGGCCAAGAGGACTGAGCCGATTGGACCTCTGTACACTATAATAAGACTCATATGAATGGTAATGAGAAATATCCAAGAGGTTTTATGGGATCATTTTCAGTACAATTCAAACTGGGAGTTTTGATACAGTTAAAATTCTCAAAGGGAAAGTTGAAAAGAGTTTTAAAGATATCTTAACAAAGTTTAACTTAACTGGTTTAAAAAAATGCCAGTTCTGTTAGTATCTAATTGCTGGGAGCAGAAAGCAAGTTGTTGTGGTGGTGACTGGGGGGCTCGTGTTAGAACCAAGAATATTGAAAGGCATCCAGATGTGGCCAATGTGTATTCAAGTATGACTCTTCAGACCATATTCATCGATGTTCCTGAGTAGTTCTTGGTAGTAGTTTAGACATAAAAAGGTTCTAATTATATATGAGCCATAAACTCAAGTACAGAATTGGGTCATGGTGTCTAGATAGGTAAAGGGTCTCTAGGGAGGTACCATTTGGGGACCTTCTTGCTCTTGAGAGCAGGGACAGTGAATTTGTTTCCTTGGCAGTGTTGGGATCTTTTCAGGGCACTTACCATTTCTGTCAATGGCAAAAGGCACGTCCGTTGTGACAATTTCATAGTTGCAAATCTGGCTGTACTGGGGGGAACAGTCCTCGTCAATGGCTTCTACCTGCAGGATGCTGTCATAGATCTTGCCCTCTGTGACGATGGCTTTGTAGGCTGGTTCTTTGAAGGTGGGTGCAAACTCATTGACATCTTTCACCTGGATGTGGACCACAGCCCTGGAGCACCAATCAGAAAGAAGAACGCATGGTAAAGAAGGAATCACACCATGTATTTGGGGGGCATTGATCCAGCCCAAGGCCACGAGAGTGAAGAGGCCTCAAAGCGCTCAGGGCAACGGTTACCTGAGCTCTCTGTTTCCCCTCCCTAGAGTGCCAACCGGAGCAACCTGCTCTTGCCTTGATGCTGAACAAATCTTCCTCATTTTCCATCATTCCCTATTGCTCACCACAGGCAACACATTCCCTCTCCATCTTCTTTTTTCCTATTCCCTTCACTTTATTCTCTATCCACTCCTTCCTCCACTCAGGAAGAAGTCAACTGTGTTATGCTCTGAGCTGAACTCTATAAGGGGGCAGAGTGGTGTTGACTCAAGGTGAGACTTACTTGAATGAGAGAAACAAAGAACTTCGGGGGAATGCAGAGGAAAGTTTAGACTGGGTCTGAGGAGAGGGGTGGGTTAGGGAATGCTTCTGAGGAGAAGCAATGCTTGCACTCAGTCCTGAAGTGGTCTAAGGGTCTCTTCCAGAGAAGAAAAGCAGGCACAGTATTTCTGGGGTAAAAACCAGCATGTGTAAATGCTCTGGGAGCACTCACCAATACCTTGGCCACATCTGGATCTTTTTCCAATATGACCAGTTATAACATGGGTACCCTTCCTCCCAATCACCACCAATACAGCCCACTTCCTGCTTCAAGGCAAAGGAATGCTAAATAGGATTGGGGGTTTTAAACCATCGTCCAAGCACATGGCTGGGGTGAGCTGTAGGTGGACATACATAAAGAACAGCATGCAAACAGAATATAAGCGAGTGGATGGTCCAGGGCAGAAGCGGGAGACAGAGCACTCACTTGTGTGACTTCTTCCAGGCTGCTTCCCGAGGCCCCGAACCACAGTCGTAGGCCTGGATGATGAATGTGTACTCCTTCTGCAGCTCACAGTCGATGGGACTCTTGGCACGGAGCCGGCCCTCTCCCGATGTCTTATTGAGCACCACAGCCTCAAAGGGCAGCTCCTGTCCGTGGATCTTGAATGCACAGATTTCCCCTGTGGAAAGAGAGAGCAGTGAGGGTGAGCGTTGGGAGTCTCTGGGCTGAAGACAGTGTCTTTATAGTTCCAGATCCACAAGTCCCAGACGTCTACCTAATTTCCTCTGTACATTCACCATGCTCAACTAGACTTGGCCTCTGGAGGTCAGGCCTACATGCTCATTTCCTAGAGAGAAAAATGGAAGTGTCTTACATATTCAGATGTCATTCAGGGGGTGCTTGTGTAGTCTTTTTATGGGTTGTGACTTTCCCCAGTTTCTTTAGTCTTCCTGGCAGACTTCCCCTTGTCTTTTGCTCAGTCTGGGATTAAGAAACTTGCTAACAATCAAAAGACAAAGGGCTGTTGATGGAAAGACCCAAAGGCCAAAGCTCTGCCTAGTCTACTGTCTTGTGACCACTGCTTTAAAGTCTCTTGCATGGGCTGGTCACACTGGCATGACTAGGAGATAGAATCAGACACCCAGGCCCTGCCAGACCTGTGCTGGAGCCTTCATTCATTCTAAGCATGAACATTGGTTTTGTTTCCATCCCTCTGGTTTATAAAGAGCACATTGCTTCAGCCGAACACCCCTCCCACCCCTGCCATTATGTCTCTCTACCCACCCCCCACTCACAGTAGGGGCAGGCAATTTTCTCTTTTGAAACACTGGGAGTGAGTCTCTGCGAGTTCAAGATTCCCCATGGAGCTTCTTCTTAAAGAGCAGAACATGTTGTGATATTAATGCATTTTGTCCCTTCTGCTGGGTTAATGTTTATTATGACTGTTTCACTGCATTAAAATTATAAGACTACAATAATCATCTTTTCCCCCCTCTTCCTGTGAATATTTATTTCTTGAACTCTGACTGTAAAACAAGTCCTATAGTAAATGTTTTGAAATGTGCTGAAATTTTGAGACATGTCCTCTTGTAGTACGGAGAGCACTTGTAGACTTCAGGCAATGACGCTCACCTGTCCAGAGGTCACTTATAGGACAGGGGGGTATGTTAGCATTCTGAGATGGGCCGGAAAGCCTATCTGTAGGCTACTGAAGTACAGAGCCAAGATATCTGAGTTCAAATTCCAAGTATGCTATAGACAAAGTAATAGGTTTAAATTAAGTGACAGTCCTTTTCTGGGTTGTAAGTGTGTCATTGCTAAGCTGGTCCAGGGGATAAAGTTAAGGAGAGGGACATCTACTCTAAGATGCCTCACCCTTAGTCTGACATTGCTTCAGTTATACTGCCTACACCAGGGAGAGGTATGTGACTTCGAAGGAGAATTTGTTCTCAGGGTGACAGAGGCACTTACTTGTTTTTCCCTAGCTCAGACCCTGTCCAGCTGTTGATAGGAGTTGACAATTGGAGGCAAAGGAATAATGGGATTGATTGCATGCCTGCTTTGGGCAATGATCTTTGTTTCCAGGCAATCTTATTTGACCTTCATAGCAACTATACAAGGCAGCTGTTCTATACAAGCTTATACAAATCACTGTTGTTCTTTTGTTGTTGAGACTGGGTCCTACTATTTAGGATCTTGGAATCGTCCAACCTTGGCCTCTTAAATCTTAAATACTAAGACTATATAGGCCTTCATGACTAAAACTTATACAAATTAGAAAAAGGAGGAGAAGAAGGAGGAGGGAAAAGAGAAGGAGCAGGAGGAGGGGGAGGAGGAGGAAGATCATGAACTTATTTGCTCAATGTCATTGAAGTAAACATGAGCACTAAACTTAGATATGGCTGACTTATAAGCCCACATATGTTCTGATCTACCACTGCATCCCCAAAGAGTCCCAGGACATCTAAAGAGTCCTCCAGGGGTGCCTCTATGATTCATACTCAGACTCTAATTCAAGTGTGGCTGAGCTGAGTCCCTCACTTTCCATATAGGAAGCATGACCCAATCTCTTGAAACAATGTTTTCTAAGATGTTCAATCAATACCAATCTTACCCGTGGGCTTTCACTTTTCTTATTATTTCTCTTATCTTCAATTTCATTATGAACATTCTACTTTCACTACCTCCCTTGCATGTTGTTTCTCAAATATAGACATGCTATAATGAACAAAATGGGTCTTGGGCTAAGTGCTGACAGGACCCAGGCTCCTGTTTGCTGCCACTGCCCAGGGTTTTTCCTGGGCATCTCAGCACTGTCCATTCTGACAAGGGTAGCTCTGTAGCTTTTAGGGCAGAAGAATAGGTTTTAGCTGATCCTTGAGTTTAATTCCTGCTCTGAATTAGCTTGTGTGCCCTGTGATTTTATCCCAAGATCAGTACCTCTGTGACAGTGTTACCAGTACATCCAAACTGGTTCTGGAGGATTCTCTGGAGTGCCCAACCACCACCATCACCATGATTATAAGGCTAATCAGACCATTTCATTCTGAAGAGCCAAGTTAAAACTAAAATAGATGAGGGTAATTTTCTGCTGGAAATGTTTGAGCACAACCAAAGTAGTTCACAAGACTCAGCAGTCCTTAAGAAGCAAGGGGGTGGGGTAGGGGAAGGGCACAGCGGAGGCCCAGGGGAGACAAGAGAAGTAAACTTTTGGGTCACATATTTCCATCTGGCCTAGCTCACTGCAATTCAGTGGAACCGGCATTTTAGAGGGCCAACTACTATGGTTTGAATACAAAGTGACACCTACCCAAAGACTTATTCCTTGTAAGTTAGATTCCATATGCAGCCAAGGTCAGAGGTGTAGCGTTGGAAAATGGTTGAATCATGAAGGCACTAACCTGGTGGCTGGACTAATAATCCATTGATGAATTCCTATCTGAACAGCTATAAAAAGCCAGAGTCCAGCTGCACAAAGTGGGGCAGTGGAAGCCTCCTTGTGAAGGGTGGAGCTTGTCCCTGCCTCCCCTTTTCCTCTTGTTCTCCTTACTGGCTGCCATGAGGTGGCAGCTTTGTTCTTCCATGTGACCCTACCATCACTCTCAGCCTTACCTCAGACCCAAGGCAATAGGGACAAAGGTTCACACTGCCCCACCTCAGATCCAGGGCAACAGGACTAAGGGTCCATACGTTAAGACCCCTGAAACTGTAAACCGTAACAACCAGTTCTCTTTCCAGGATTTGTTTTTTCAGGTGTCTCATCTTTTCAGGTATTCTTTCCAAAGAGACAGAAAGCTGATGACCACATCAAATAAGCCCTGGAAACTGCACTACACCAGAAACACAAGGATGGATAATTGGGTGCCTTAAAACATAAGGCACTGGTGTCTTCAGGCATCCCCGAGGTTGTAGAAAAGACTGATTATAAACAAGACCAGCTCAGAGATCACTAAGTGTTCACCAACTCCGACTGAAACAGAATTTGGTCCCCCTTTGAACATAACCTAGAACTCCCATCACACTAATTATCGGGCATATTGAATATTGTGTTCCTGTTGCACAAGCATTTTCTTGCTAGATAATCCAGCCACTCATATAGGAAATATTTATTAGGGACTAAGTGCTGGGCATCAGCGATGAGCAGGACCAGCCCCAGCTATGGTCCACGCACAGTTACTTGCTTTCCAGGGAGATAAGTGGTCAGAGAGCCACACCCTTAGAGGAGGAACAGGGAGTGCCACATACACATTAAAGAAGAGATACAGAGTTCAGATCTGGAGGGACATGTGCTTGCTGAAGGATGTAAAGGCTTTGCAGAGACTGAAGGAGGAGAAAAAGGAGACACTCGGGCCACCAGAATGACACCTTGTTTCAGGCAGAAAGGACAATAAACCTTGGGGAGGGCTAGGGTAAGTCCAACACTTCAGAGTCCAGTGTGGCAGGAATAGAAACTGCTAGAGCAGGACCAGCTTCTTTGGTGTGTGATGTGAGAGTCACACAGGGCGTTGTGGTCAGAAAGGCACTGACTGAGCTACAGTTAAATAGTTTGTGTTTAAAACTAGCTCTGCTGTGGCCAGGGAGAAGGCTCTAGGGATAAGGGCTCCGCTGTCCTAAGGACCTGAGTTTGAATCCCTTGCAAAGCACCATGGATTATGAGGAATTAAGATTGAGTAAGAGCATCCTCAACACATGCAGAAGAAACAGAGCGAGTGTGCACCAAACCTGAGACACAGAGATAAAACTAACATGGGGTGGAGTTTTGGAATAAAGATGCTCAAACCAGTTCGCAGCATCAGCACATGATACACTGGGTCACTGTGGTCTAGAGTTTGTTGCTAAAGGTTTTCTGTGGGAGGATGATGCACTTAAGAGAAAAACCAAATCAAACTGAATGGTTTCCAGATTAAAAACAAAAACAAGAACATCGCCATCAAAATCATGTCTTTTTTTTTTTTTTTGGTCAGGGAGCTGGCATGGCAGAAACTGTGTATGTGACACACACAGGTTAATGTGTGTATTGGGTTGTCAGCCACTTGAGTGGGGACCTGAGGCCATTGAGCCTCTAGGTGCCATTCCTTACCCAGTGTGGCAGGAGGTGGATGAACTCAGCTTTATCCCAAACTCCCTCGAAGGCCTGAGCAGAAGGAACAGTTATGGTGCCTGGTTGGGATGTGGGCTCCCACCCGTCAGGCTGTTGTCTGTAGCACACAATTACCTTCTCTTTAGCAACAGCGCACTCCTCAGACTCAGCAGAAACGGGTAGAACTCTCTCTCTCTCTCTCAAGATCTGTTAGAAGTCTCTGAAGAAAATGTCTTTAAATTAATTTTGTTTTATTTTAAAGGTATGTTTTATGTGTGTGACTTTTTGACTACATGCCGGATGCCCACAGAGGTCAGAAGGGAGTATCTGATCCCCTGAAACAGGAATTAAGGATGATTGTGAGCCATTGTGGAAGCATTGGGTATCGAACTTGGTCCTGTACAAGAACGAGTGCTCTAAACTGCTGAGCCACCTCTCCAGCCCTTTAACTCAGTTTTCAAATAATTGGCTTTCAAAGAATATTTCTGAAAGCAAAACTCTTAAACTTGAACTGTGGATTGTGTTGGCCCCATTGTTCAGATGATGAAACCTAGTCTGGGAGAGGTCAAAAGGCTCATCAGAGTTCATGTTGACAATAAGGAACAAAAGGTAAGCAATCTTGAGAACCTATCAGCTTAAGAATAGTACACATCACTCTGGCTTGAGGATCCTCCTGCCCAGGACAGCACACGGGCTTAATGACCATCTTATTAACACTAAGATGGGATCTGACTCTTCAGCAATGGAAAGTGAAGATGTGGGAGGCTGAGCAGTAGCTACATTTTCACCACAGGATCCTCATAGTTCAAAAAATAAATTAAATCAATCACTATCACTAGAGAATGACTTTAGTTCCTCAGTAAACAGTATCAATTTTATTGAA
This sequence comes from Apodemus agrarius, assembly GCA_964023405.1. Lineage (NCBI taxonomy): Eukaryota > Metazoa > Chordata > Mammalia > Rodentia > Muridae > Apodemus > Apodemus agrarius. The sequence continues at coordinate 100,440,700 of OZ030012.1, forward strand.
TTTGGTAGTCTAAACTCTGGAGTTTATATTTTCTCCCTGTTACTGTTGTTTTGAGACAGGGTCTCATTATATTGCTCAGGCTAAGCTCAGACTTTGTGATTCTCCTGCCTCAGTCTTCTGAGGGCTGGCATAGCAAACATGTACCACCACATCCAAGTGCCTTTGTGGCTTTTAGTGTCCCATGTGAGAGGTGGAAGTGCAGTTAATTGTCCCAACAGTGTAGATGTGGTGTCTGGGACAGTGTAGCTGAGAGCTAAGCAGGGACTTTACAGAGTGTCATTTTTCACAGAATGACCCATTCAGGCATGCTGGCTCTATCCATGCTTACATGTGCGCTCCTGAGAACAGCTTCTGAAAAAAGGAGATATGGAAATGTTTGTTGCCAGTGTTAAAATCTGAGCTTCTGGCTTTTGAGGACTTGTGTCTGCTGTCGTTAAACAGCCTTGGGCAGTGATAATGAATGGGACCTTTTGATAGCTGGTTATGAAAGGTTTCCAATTTTAAAAGTTCTAGTTTAACAGGATACATAAGATCTAGTAAATGACCACTGTAGAGTGCCACATGGTTATATATAATAAGAATTCAAGGTATAAGACAGATTGATGGCTTTTTATTGTAATAGTGTGCACTGGGCCGAGAGAGTGGGTTTCTCTAAATTCTTTTTAGAAACCCAATTCTCAAATGATCACATTAGAAGAGAATGCCTTTGGGAACCAATTGTTCTAGTTGTGTCTTCAGCTCTTGCATAATATTCTGGAAGAAATCTCTGTAAACGGATCGCTGGCTTTGCCCTTAGGGCTAGGATTAGCACCTTTATAGATAAGCTCTAGGGAGAGCCCCTGCCTCTTCTGCTGTGGGAATGTACAGTGAGAAGGGGCCACTTAAGAAGAAATAGTCCCTCAGCAGAAAGTGAGTCTTCCAACATTTTGATCTTAAGACTTCCCAACCTCCATAGCAGTGGGAAATACATTTCTGCTATTTCACAAATTCCAGTCCATGATATTTTGTTGTAACACTCTGCCAAGTATCAAGACACATTGTACGATGAGTGTATCAATTTAATTTCACTTTCTGTATTTATCTGTTAAGAATAACTAGAGGACTTCAGATATATGCAATAAAGTCTGCAATTATTAGAAAAGATTATTAAAGTACTCTTCCCTTTTCTTACTGCATAATTCCTTTATTATTATTATTATTATTATTATTATTATTATTATTATTTTCTTCACATATTCTAGCCTACATAACCTAATAATGCACACATAAGGCAGACCCAGATTTGAGGTTCTAGATACTTCTATTAAGCTAGATATTAGAGAGATTGCAAAAATGTTGGCAATGCTCTCTACTACACATTTGCTTTGGAGAATATATTTGTCAAATCATGTTACTTATGCCAACACACCATGAGTTTATTATTGCTATTTTAAATAAATGACTACGCATATGAAAGTGTCTCTAATTTTGTTTCTAATTGAATAAATATTGATGGATGGCCCACATAAAGAAAAGTGCTTCAGGGCCCTGACTAGTGTTTGTGAACATAAAGAAATCATGAATTCTCTAGAACAGCAACTCTTGCAGCTGCCACACAGTTCCCGGGGCCATATCCCGTTCCTGGTATGCAGCTATGACTCCAAGCCCTGCAAGAGAACTCACAGACTCAGTTTGCTGTGTCTCACAAGTGGGTCACTGGTGGAAGTGTCCAAGCAGGATTTTATATCTGTGTGATAGAGAGGCGTGCTGAGGGAACATCGTTTCTGCTTCCTGTGGCTCTAGGGCCAGACAGGCTAGGATGGAATCTTAGCTCTGTAGAGAGAGCTAGTCTTTGTAGTCTTGCACGAGTCATTGTGCCTGCTTATTCACACTAATGTGAGGTCTATTGATATTGGTTACCTCATGGCTTGTTGGAGTGGTTTGATATATGCGGGACATTTCCTGTCTGGACTGGAGTGAGTGTCACTGAATTGCTCTCTGCGACCTCGGTCATTATATTAAACGCAGTAAACAGTATTTTGGCCACATCCCTCTTCCTGCTTGAGAACCAAAGAAAGTGAAGGGGCAGACCATTTAGCCACCAGAGATAATTCTAGTTCATGCCATTCATGTCATGAAACAACCTGGCAAGTTAAAGCATCTTGAGCCAACTGGCTGAAGTTCAGACATTTCTTTCTCCTGTCCCCCAGGATGTCACTGGCCGATGACAGTACCTTAGAATTCACATAGTATCAGTATGGTGCCATAGGGGAGCTCAGAGTGGGAGATAGAATGAATGTGTTAAACTAGTTTTACTCAGGAGTGACTAGGTGGGGTTTGGGATAAAGCCTTTGGGATAAAGTTAGAGGCACTGAATGTTAGCATGAGTAGACCACTCCTGTGTCTCCAAGAGCCATTACATCTTAATGGCTTACTGTCCCCTTGAGAAACTATGCCACACCGAAACTATGCCACACCGCAGTCATAAAAATGGTCTACTTGGGGTGAACATCTATCCAGGTCCATACTTTTCTGATAAAGAAAAAGACTGGTCTGGGGAACCACTCCTCCAAACTGGGGAGGTCCCTCTAGAGTTTGACAGCTTGATGTCAGCTATATACCCTGTTCTTGCTAGTACCCACATAGCACTTAGATAGCAATGAGCGCATAGTCCAAAAATTGAGTACAGGCTTTCCAGTGTACAGTACACCTCTACACAAAGTCATTTGCAGTCACTGTAAGTATAATACAACAGGAAAGGACAAATGCTAATTACATCCTGGGGTAATCATGCTCGGAATATCAAACTAGAGCTGAACTTAGAAATAAATTTATACTCAAACAAATTGACTTTAAGCCCTCCTACTTCAGATTAAAAATTTATAATCACCCAGGAGTAGAAAATTAAGGGGAAAGGTGTTGGGGATTGTCACTGTGGGGCCCCCTCTGAGATCTGGGAGTGAGGAGCTATCCAGACAGACCAGGCTCTGAGTCCTTTCTATGCTCTTTCTAGCTGTATGACCTTGGGTATTTCCTAGGTTCCTTTTTATTTCAGACAGGAGAGTACCTGCTATGGCTAATCCCAAAGGCTATAATGCCATACTCTGTGCAACTGGGGAAGTATGGAGGTCATTCAGTGTTTTATTGTGATCACAGTAAATCCTGCCTTCTGGCCTGCAAGCACTTAGATGCTATATTGTCACCTTGCCACAATTCCCAATAGAACCCAGAGTAGGTGGCTGTCTGTCACTGCTTATAGCTTTCTTTCTGCTTAGGACTAAGCAAAGCAAGAGCATATTCTTTAATCTGAGAAGCCACTTTCCTAAAGTCTGTGCTGAAACCAACCCCACCCACAACCCCCTCTCTTTCTTTTTCTCTCCTTTTGGAAGCCTCACATAGCACAGCTAGCTATTTCTGAGAAACTGAAGACAAGGCATTTTTCCCCTCCTTGGCAGTAGCTGTTGAATAAATACATGACGCAACAGCTTATATATATGCTGGAGACGTGGAAAGGTCCCAGAGTCCCGACAGCCATTATTGGGTCAAGCAAAACCTGAGCAGGGCTTGCGTGGTCATTTGGTCTGCCTCGTGACCAGTGCATCTGCTCTGGAAGGGCTTCCGGCACGAAAGGGTACTGTGCATAGTCTTAAAGAAACCATTCCTGGGTAAAAGAGAATGCAGCAAGGCACAAAATAATGGCATGATTTTTAGAGATCATGACTGCTCACATCTACTGGGTGTTTAGTGTCTGTCAGGGGCACAGAGACATGGTGGGAGCAGCCTGCATTTCTCTACATTAACATGCCTGGCTGGAGAAGGGAGGCTTGGAAGACACAGAAGTCAGCCCTGTCTCTGCAGACAGAGGAGGTAGGTAGGCAGGCAAAGGATCCCTGCAGTGCCCACTGCTAAAGCTCTGAGTTCTGAAATCATTGAAATCCTCTCTCTCTCTCTCTTCTCTCTCTCTCTCTCTCTCTCTCTCTCTCTCTCTCTCTCTCTCAGAATATAAGTGAAGATGAGTCCATCTCTTCTCAAATACTTCCAGACTTGGTTGCCTTGTGTCATGGCACCATTTCAGAGGGTGCTGTGGCTGCAGAAAAGGAGTTTCAGCCTGAGCAGCTTTGCACATAAGATCCTGCCCTATGAACATGGGCCTGTCTATATAGTATGCTTCAGAGCATCCATTCCAAGGTGATACTGAGCCAGGTAAGCCTGGACTTGAACTCTGACTATCCCCTTGTCATCTTTAGACCTTCATTACCCGGTCTGGGTAATGGAAATAAAATGGCTATCCTCCTGTCCAAACCCACATTACCATTACAACTCTTGTTGGGTTTAAACTGGGATCCTTCTCCAGTTGACCATGTGCTCTTTCCATGTCACAAGTGTACTGCTTCACGCAGATTCCCTGGGATCCCGAGGGTCGACCAGTAGACCAGGTCCCACGGAGCACACACAACAGAAGAAACAATCAGGTCATGCATTTAGTGACTGCATTTGTAATGGCTACATTTTTAATATCTTCCAAAAGATTTTAAAATCCAACGACCTCAAAAAAGTGTCGTCTCTGGGCCCAGCTGTGAAATTGGGAAAAATATTGTTTCCATTGTCATGCTGGAATGGGATTTTGTTGAGTAGGTTGGGGAGTCTTTCTGTAAAAAAAATGGATTCTATTTGTTCATAGCACATGGTCAACAGTTAAGTCAGATGTAAGCAGAGGCTGTGGTCCCAAGTCTGTCCATTGCAATTCTCTCTTGCCATCCTAGAAGGTGTGGATGGTGGAAAGGTTACATGCAAAAATAAAGGTTCTTACTTATCTCTGGATTATCTTCCTGTACTTTTGAGTAGTGTCTTCCTCCCACAGAAAGGGAATTGTAGCAGTTGCAGAGGCTCCCAGAAGCCTACAACTCTGATCTTGCCTTTCATGGACTGATAATTGGGTTTTTGAAACAGAAGCTAAACATAAAGCCAGATCCCTAGAAGTGTTTGGGGCTAAGGAACACTGAGAGATCTCAAGATACCAGGACTGACAATTACAGAGGAAGACGTAGCGTATAGGCAGAGCCTCTTCAAAAATGTGCTTAGAAGACAAATCATTCAGATTTTTAAAATTTTTAATTTTAGTTTATGAGTATGGGTATTTTTCCAGCATGTAGGCTGCATGCCATACATGCGCAATGCCAAAGAAATCTGGAAGGGGGCATCATATCCACTGACTTAGAGTGACTGATGGTTATGAGCTGTCATGTGGGTGCTTGGAATTGAGCGCAGGTCTCTGGATGAATGGCCAATGTTCTTAACCCCAGGCCATCTCTCCAGCCCCAAGAAGCCAAATCATTAACATCTCCTTCTACTGCTTTTTAAGTTTCCTGGTCTGCAGTATCTTGGGATCTCAGAAATGAAGTGGGTAATAATTACTAATAGTACCACCCCGCCAGGCCTCTGCACCACTTCCAAGTATCCAGTAAAGCATGACTCTTAAACTTGAGTGGTTAACTAAACATATTTATGTATATGAAACTCCCAATTACATAATGCCAAATTAGAATGATAAAGTTTTATCCCAGTATTTCTAACCTCTCAGCACACCAGAAACACATCTGACGCCATCTGGATCTGCACACCTCCTCCACTCCCTCTCTCATGGAGACCCCAGGTTCCCTCTCTCTCTGCCCCTCCTTCTATTAGCTCCTCCTCCTCTTTCCCCGCCAATCACTGGCCTCTTGCTGCCTCAATGTGAATGGATAGGAAACATCTTGCATCAAGAAATATCCAGGAAGACATATTATTCAAAAGATTCTTGTTGAATACTCTATGTCTAGCCTCTTAGGTGTGGAGTTCATTCCCCATACATGGCTCATGGCACTTAACATGTGCCTAGTCCGACTAAGGAACTAGATTTTTATATTTTACTCAGTTGTCTTTTAAGTTTAAAATAAAGAACAGATACTTTACTTGTGGAAAATTTTAAATAAGTGATTAACTTTTTGAAAAACAAATTATACAAAATCAAAATGCCAATCAAGAAGTTCTGATTAAGATTTAGAGTCCAAATTTGGGATATGTTATAAGGATAAAGACTTAGAATAAATACTACCCAGGCAGATGTTACATTTCTGTAATTCCAGAACCAAGGAAGCTGAGGCAGATGGATCACCTGTTGGAAGGTAAGCCTGGAATATAGAGTGAGACACTATCTCAGTGAAATTAGATAAGTTAAAAAGAAATGTTGATATAACAATAGCAAATTTTACATGTTCAATAATGTCTTACTCAAATCGATTCATCTGTGTTTTAGCCATTTTTCTATTACTATAAGAAAACACCATGACCAAAATAATGTATAAAATAAAGCATTAAATTTGGCCTACCTCACAGGCCTTTCTTTTGAAACCACAAATCCTACCCCTAATGACCCATTTTCTCCAATAAGACCACACGTCTTAATCCTTCCCAAAGAGTTCTGCCAATGGAGGACCAAGTATTCAAACATCTGAGCCTATAAGAGTCATTCTCATTCAAACCACCACAACCTACTTTTTCTTTTTCTTTTTTTTTCTGTGATATAGTTACTAGAAAATGTACAACTCTGTGTGTCTTGGGTGAGGATTCAGATGGACAGCTCTATGATATATAATTAATAGCTCATATCATCAAAGGCCAGTTTTTTCATAGAAATTAATTAAACTCAGAGAGGCTACATTCTACAATAACTGTAAAATTATTGTTTTATGTTGATTATTAGTTTCCTGGCATTATTCACAGCATTTAGGCTAACGCTGCCTCTTAGAATAATGTGGCCCATTTGACCTTCTTCAGAGGGAAAACCACATTGAACTTTAGTTCCCAAAGTGCTCATTGTCAGGCCTTGAATTAGCACTGCTTCTTTATGACTGTTTTCATAGAACTTCTATAGAATAAAATAATATTTTAAAACGATTTAAAAAATTAAAGTAACAGCTTATTGGTCACTTGTAGCTACCATGTGTCTATGTTGAGAAATAGCTTTTACTATGTTCATATCTAAGGTGCAAGTGTGGTTAGCCAGAGAGCCTAGTTTACAATTCACACAGGGTCATCAGAACTGAAACTAGAGCTCTTCCTAGGTAAGTTATAAAACCAATAAATTTAATGCTATTGCAGTAGAATTGATTTCCTACCAAAATAAGTATTTTTGCAGATCAAGTAATACTCTGACAATATTTTGATTGCCCCAATTATAACTAGAATAACAGGTTTACGATAAATTGTATGCCATATGTATTGCATTGTTTACTGATAGAAGGCCAGAAGCTAATAAGGGATCCGGGGAATTTTGTGTGACGTGGATGACTGAGCTAACATATGGACCATTTCCCTATAACATCATAAAGCTGCAAAAGTGGTCTAATAGTGGGAAAGGCTGAGCCTTGCACGTAGTATCTGCTCTGCTATTTTTCCTCCTGACTGCAATGGGTTTACTTGCCTTGAGTTGAGACTATCTGCATTAATTCCTATAGATTTATCCTTCCTTCCCATTTATACCAAGAGGCTTCTATTCTAGTCTTTAAAAGAAGACAACAAAAAATGTGTTTTCTACTATAAAGTGAAAGCATTAAGTCCCTGTTCTGATTTGCCAGGTCAGGAGCAGGAAAGCAGTTCTGAGAGGAAACCAGTTGTCTATCTGGCATGACAAATGGGATGCCTGGGGTGGGGGTCCTAAGGAAAAAAACCTAGGGAAGGAAGACCCATTCAGACTGTGGCTGATATTGGCACTTGGACATTCAGCAGAAGGGAGGCAGGCTCCAGGCCCTGAAAAGTGGGTTGAACTCTATGCCAGGCAGAAGACAATAGTCAGTTTGAACTTAGCTGACTTTGTGGGTTGCTTTTAAAAATATCAACAATTTTGGAGAAATGGGATGATCCACAATATATTCCACATCATGTTTAAACTATAGAAATATAAAATATAGAAGCTGGGAAATAGGGTCCTTTCTGAAGAGAGAGATGGCAGAGATCGGCCCTGGGTTTCTAGAGGTATCTGAATCCTTTATCCCCTATATTAAAGACATTCTTGTGAGAGTGCTCAAAACTATGAAACAACAGTGGGAAACATTAAAAGGAGAAACAGATAGGCACACACTCATAACTGGAGGACTTTAGTACCACACTTCATTAAATTAATAGGACACATCCAAACATACCATTAAAGTCACCTTTAGTTATGCTGTCCTGCCTAATATGTAATAAAAGAGCCCTACACTCAAGTGAAGACAGGACATTTCTTTCAACCTCACATGATAGAGACCATATGTTGGGTCATAAAATGAATCCTACAATGTACAAAGATAAAAATGCATGAAATATATTCTCTGAGAACAAAGGAAATAAACCAACCACCAACATTTAACTGTCAGTAATCTAGAAAAACTCCAGATATTTGGAAATTATACAATATACAACTTAATGCCCGGATCAAAGAAAAAGATGAAAGAGAAATTAGAAAGTAAATAAATCCAAATGCAATACAAGCACCATATATCAAAACTCGTAATGAAGTATGGACGATGTGTGCGTGTTGGGGGGAGGGGCTGGAGAGAAAGCTCAGAGTTAAGAGTGCCTACTGCCCTTACAGAGGACTTGAATTCAGTTTCCAGCACATGCCTGGCAGCCCACAACTGCCTGCAACTCCAGTTCTAGGGGCTTCAATACAGCTCTTCTGATGTCAGTGGGCTCATGCATGTGCCTGGAGCAGATATGTACACTCAGGAACACTCACATATATACATAAATAAATATATTTTTTACAATACATTTATTTTCTTTTTCTTCTTTTTATCTTTTTTTAATTGAATGTTGTCTTCATTTGCATTGCCAATGGTAATACCTTTCCCGACTTCCTCCCTCCCCAAGGACGCCAAGCCCTTCCTCCCACCCCCTGCCTCCACGAATATGCCCCTCCACCTGACCCATTCCCACTTCCCCCCTCAATTTCCCTTTGTTGGGGCATCTATTGAGCCTTTGCCTGACCAAGGACCACTCCTTCCACTGATGCCCAAAAAGGCATTCTTCTGCCATATTTTTGGCTGGAACCATGTGTACCCCTTGGTTGATAGTTTAGTCCCTGGGAGTCCTGGGGCAGTGTCTGGGTGGCCGGAATCATTGTTCTTCCCATGGGGCTGGGCTGTAAACCCCTTCAGCTCCTCTGGACCAACCTCCAGGTCCTCCATTGGGGATCTCACTCCCAGTCCAATGGTTGGCTGCTAGCATCTGCCTCTGTATTTGTAAGGCTCTGGCAGGGCCCCTCCAGAGACGACCATGGCATGTTCCTTTTTGGTATGTATTTCTTGTCGACTATAGTATTGGGGTTTGGTGACTGTTTATAGGGTGAATCCCCAGGTAGAACAGTCTCTGGGTGCCATTTACTTCAGTCTCTGCTCCACATATTGTCTCCCTTATTGCTCCTGTGAGTATTTTGTTCCCTTTCTCAGAGGAACCAAAGCACCCTCACTTAAATCTTGCTTCTTGACCTTCTGTGCTGGGTGAATTGTAACTTGTTTATTTTGAGCTTTTGGGCTAATATCTGCTTATTAGTGAGTGCATACCATGTGCATTCCTTTGTGATTGGGTTACCTTGCTCAGGATGACACTTTCTAGTTCCATCCATTTGCCTAAGAATTTCATGAATTCATTGTTTTTAATAGCCGAATAGTACTCCATTGTGCAAATGTACCACAGTTTCCGTATCCATTCCTCTGTTGAAGGCCATCTGGGTTCTTTCCAGCTTCTGGCTATTATAAATAAGGCAGCTATGAACATAGTGGAACATGTGTCATTACATATAAGAACATCTTCTGGGTATATGCCCAGTGGTATAGCTGGGTCCTTAGGTAGTACTATGTCTAATTCAAGCCAAGATAAAGAAGCTAGAAGAAGAGCAAATTAGACCCAATTAAGTAGACTTAAGATAATATCATTGACGATAAGCCACATCCAAAAATGCAATGTTCTCCAAGCCTGAGCTAGGCCCTGCCTGACATCCCCAGCCCTCTTTTACCTTTTATTTTGAGACAGTTTTTGCTAAATTACTCAGGCTGGCCTTGAAATCATTCTGTATCTCAATTCTGTAACCTTCAATTTCAATTTCTCCACCTCAGTCTTGGATGTAGCTGGGACAACATGCCTCTGCCATTCAATTCCCTAGATGGATTCATTGATAAATTCTATCATGTATTCAAAGAGGAAGGAACAGCAATTGTACATACTTTGTTTTTATAAAATAAGCCAGAAAGAATAAGGATTCCCCTCCCCAAATCTAACTCTCTTTGTGTCTCTGTCTCTCTGTATTTCTCTGTATTTCTCTCTGTCTGTCTGTTTCTCTCTCTCTCTCTCTCTCTCTCTCTCTCTCTCTCTCTCTCACACACACACACACACACACACACACACACACACATCAAAATACCAAAGCCTGACACAGGACCCCAAAACCAATAAAATCAGAGACTTTATCTATCAGGAGCATAGATACAACATTAACAATATACTACCAAATTCCATCCTACTCTATAAAAGATCACATGTAAATAGTATTTATTTCAGGATAGCAAGATTCGGTTAACGCACTTCACTATGTTAATGACACTAAGGAGAGTCATCAACACTGTTTTAATACATGCAGAAAAGACTGCCAAAATTCAACATCCATATGTAGTAAAATCTGCCAGTTAGCTAGCCATAAAATGTGACCTACTCAGATTGGTAATGGGCACATAAGAGAAACATAGTCTCATTTTAACAGTGTCTTTAGGTTCTGCCAGGATGGGGACCAAGGCAGGCTGCAGGATGCCCATGCTCATAGATTAAAGGCTCTTGGGTATTAGAGATGAGGCACTGTGCCAAGAGGGCAGCAGAACCCCGTGAGTGAGTTCCACACGAGCTTTCTTCATAGAGAACTACAGAAGTTATGAAATATGCTCCAGATAGACATCTCGTGTTTAAGAGCACTTACTGCTCTTGCAGAAGGCAGGGGTTCTGGTTTCCATCACCTACACAACAACTCAGAACGTGACTCTAACTTCAGTACAAATGTACCAGATGCCCTCTCCTGGCCTCTGCAAGCTTCTGTATACATGTGATGTGATATTCTCACTCGGGCCCAGCTACACACACCAAAATAAAAGAATATATATTTTTAAGTGTGCCCCATGTTCAGTAAACCTTATCAGTCAAAATTTGAATTTCTATTTTTCTGGCTTTGGAGTCCACAAAGGCCTTCTTAGCCACATGGTAATGATTATAGTACAGTAATCTAAGGCCAGAAGCAAGTCTCTCAGCTTGGCTTTTTCCTCACACTTTCCCCTCGACAGACCCAGAGGCAAAAAATAACCTCTGCTGCTATTCACCAGGGAAGAGGCAAACCTGGGCTCAAGGGGTTTCTGCAGCCGCAGCCGGATTTATGCCTCTCGTCTAAGCACCACGCCATCTATCAACAGAAACATTCAAGTCACGATGGCGTTTTGCTACTAAAAGTGAGCCTAATTTGCTCGTTTTCATTATTTAGAGGCAGTTAATTAACAAACCCAGCAGTTATTTCTTTCACTACCCCACGTCACTCCTTACCGCTCACCGCCTGGCTTGCACACTATTGCCGTTTTGTGGCCTGGTGGGGCCTGAAGTGGATTTCCTAAAACCTCGTTTCCCATTACTTTCATTCCGAGCAAGGCATTGAAGCCAGTAAGGCTTCAGAGGCTGGGGGAGGGGCACATCCGTGTTGCTGTTGATTTACAGAAGGCCAGACTCCCTTGGCAGGGGTTGGACTTTCCCTTCCACAGGGAACGGCCCCTCTTTCCCTCTGTGTGTGTGTGTGTGTGTGAACCGGCTTGGCGACCACAACCTTGAAGGAAGTCTGAGTCCTGGACCCATGCTGACACTTCATTGTCTCTTAATAATGGACTGAGCACTAAAATCCATGAGAATTTTTCAGTTTATAAAGAATCTCTTAGTAGGAAGCATTGCAGCTTCAAATACTATTGTATTGGATGTAGGAAAAGTGTCCTATGTTTGATGAGAGCCTGTTTGGGAAGAAAGAGGCAGGCCCCGCTCTGGATTGGTTAGTTGAAGATTAAATACCACAGAGGCCATGGACAGGAAGTGGATAGGATTCTATCCATCCATCTATCTACTTATTTATTTTGAGAAAGGGTCTATGTAGTCCTGGATGCCCTGGAACTAGATATGTAGAGTCAGGCTGGCCTCAGACTCACAGAGATCCACCTGCTACTGCCCACCAAGTACCTGACTTAAAGGCAGGCAGTACTTCACCAGGCTAAACTGGGTAAGATGTGGAAATTAAGAAAAGCAAAAACCACTCACAATCAAGCCAGCTTTGGCACTTTATCAGCAAACAGGAGCCTGTGGAAGTCCCAGGCTTGCAAAAATTATAAGAGGTCAAACAGTTGTTAAAGCCATCAGCAGCCTTTGTTGCCAAAAGGCATGAGCCATTGCCTTAGTTAGGGTTTTACTAATTTAAACTGACACCATGACCAAGTCAAGTCTTAAAAGGGGAACATTTCATTGGGACTGGCTTACAGGTTCAGAGTTTCAGTCCATTATCATCAAGGTTGGAGCATGGTAGCATCTAGGCAGGCACAAGCACAGCTGAGAGTTCTACATCTCCATTTGAAGGCTGCTAGTGGAAGACTGACTTCCAGGTAGATAGGGTGAGGGTCTTAAGGCCACACCCACAGTGACACACCTACTCCAACAAGGCCACACCTCCTAATAGTGCCACTCCCTGGGCCAAGCATATGCAAACCATCACAGCCATCCTATCTTCTCTTGGTCATGTAACAGAAAATCCTTTTTATATCTATTTGCAGGACTCCTGTGAAAGATTCAGCCCTCAGTGTAAGAAAGCTCTCCTCAGATGGGTGTGGTGGCACACGCCTGTAATCCCAGCACTTGGGAGGCAGAGGCAGGTGGATTTCTAAGTTCGAGACCAGCCTGGTCTACAGAGTGAGTTCCAGGACAGCCAGGGCTGCACAGAGAAACCCTGTCTCAAAAAACAAAAAAAAAAAAAAAAAAAAAAAGAAGAAAGAAAGAAAGAAAGAAAGAAAGAAAGATAGAAAGGGAGAAAGAAAGAAAGAAAGAAAGCTCTCCTCCCAAGAGCCTGCTCAGGCCTCTCAGGCTCAGAGGCGCACTGCTATAGGAAACACCCTAAAAACTAAGTTATAAAACAGACTCCAGGCTTCCGCAAATCTGCTGCCCATGAGATTTCAGAAGGCTCCTGATACCTACCCAGACTCTGGAGGTTTTAAAACAGGTGGTCTGACTTAGTCTCCCTCCCTGCACTACAGAAAACCAGTTATATCCAGAAGAGTAGCTTCCAGGTCTGGCAAATGCTCTCTCATCCTGACTCTCGGCTGTGAAACCTCAGTTCCGGGCGGCAAGCTCTCCTGTGCACTGAGTTGTTGTGTTTCCAGGTTCCACTTCTCCAACGGTGAAAGTCTGCTCTCACTGTCCGAGGCCGGACATTTCCCGTCCTTCTGTTTCTTCCATTTGTTTATCTCTAACAGTCAGTTTATCTCTCCCCAGCCCCGCCCTTCCTCCTCCTTTCTGGCACTGCCTATCTCTATCTTTCCCTTAGCACTCTCTGCAGCTCGAGTCTACACTTACTCATCTCCCTGACTTCCCCGCACAGCTTAAGGAGAGACCTAACTTAATTCCAGATGCTCCAGAGACGTAGGCTGAGTGTCAAAGAAACCGTATCTCAGTGTAGACAGAGGGAGCTTGGTATCATCATGGCGAAGATGGGAGTTTATGGAATCAGAATGCCTTAGCTTCAGCCAGTCATTACTGTGGCCTTGGCCAAAGGAGCTCCACTGTGGCCTCCATGTCTTCCCCCGGAAGACGGAAGTATACTGAGTGTGCCATACTGAGCTACTCCGAAGGCCAAAAAGCCTAATGTGCTTTGCAAAATTCTGGGGAGGAAAATTAGCAGTGTTGGTCATCGCTGATGTGAGTGAAAACAACTTCCTTCTGGGGGGCCTTGAAACTAACTTTCTTCTGGTTTGACATCTCAAGGCCAAAGGTCCTAAGGGGTCACCATTCTATGTCCGAAATATCCTGACTAGATAGATGCCCGCCTGCTTGCTCATCTCAGCCAGCTGTCAGTCATCATGACTGTCAGTAATCACCCCTTTAATCAGATTCGTTTCAAGGCCTGCGTGACCATTGTCCCGGCCCTAGTTTGCTCTTAGAGTTTTGCACAGAGACTCATGTCTCCTGGCTGTCAGATTTTAGGGCCTGCTCAAGCATAATACCATCCCCAAGCTCTGGCTGGCTGGCTTGATTCTTTCACACCAGTAATACTGCGGAACACATGGCTTCCAAGTTCCTCCCAGACCCATCGCAGGTCACTGGGCCTGCTGTGACCCGGTCCCCTCTCTGGCAACAGCTTGGCAGTTGAGTTAACCGTCAGCCCATTTGACAGATGGGATGGCGAACTCAAAATACACTAAGAGCCTCCCCTTGATCTGGCTCTGGGGCTTGCTGAGCACTGGCTGCACCTCTGTGTGGTAGAGCCCCTGAAACGCATGAACAGCTGTGGGTACAAAAGTCTTCATATTTCTATGCTCTGGCAGGTCCCATGTTCTCTATGTTGTACTGAAGTTCTCAAGTGTTTAGGCGAGGAACCCCAAAGGGGCAGAGGTATATTTAAAATGTTTAATTTAAGTCAAGGCAAGTGCCTGGAAAATCCATATTTTGAGCTGCAAAAGAAAGAGAAATGGCAGTCTGATCAATACTACAGAGGTATATGGACTCTTTTACTGTTCCATCAATGGCTGGAAGTAATAAGTCAGCATCTCAGGGGACAGTCTCAAACTCTAAAACAAAAATGCAGAGGTCTGCTGTCTCCTGGGCATCATTTCTGCTTTCTTCCACCCAGCTGAGGGGAACTTAAAGCTTTCTTCACACAGAGGCCAGGGGACCTCTAGCCCCGTCCAGTCACAGCTGGAACTGCTGGACTGATAACCAGAGCCTAGGTGGCTGGCTAATTCTTCATTTCCCTGTCAGCAATCCGGTCCGCATAGCACCCACCGCTCTGAAGAGAAATTTGGAAATCAATTTCAGATTCCTGCCGAAGAGGCCAGGGAGGATAATGAAGACTGAACGCCTCCCACCTTCCGCTGCTTCAGTTTTTAATTTGAGAGCAAAATACAATGATTGTTTCCCAAGAAACGTGGCTGGCGCAGGGATGAAATGGCTGAGAGCCATGCGCCCGGGCTCTGCCAGGTCAGGGGCATGCTCTTGGGGCAAGTCAGCCTATCAGTCCACGGACACACTGGCTCCCAATCTCTCCCTTATTTCTTTTTCTTGTGCCTTTAAAAAAAAACCCAAAAAACCCTGGCAATAGAAAGCCAATACAAATGTAAATAGACTGGCTGTGTCCACGTTTACAGGAAATAACTCAAAAGAGCCGTAAATTATGGGGTTATGGTGTCTGGGAGCTAATGCCATCTAAAGAGGAACCCGCTGTAGTAGAACTAAACTCCCGGCTTGACAGTTCCCCGCACTGAACGTGGATGTTTGTATTAGAGGTACGGTGATCATACTCTAATTTGCATATTGGGACACACTAAGGCCTGGCAATGTGGCTGGAAGGCTTCGTGTCCTAGCTGCCCCAAAGTAAGGCAAAGCAGTCGCCTTGTGGTTCATCTTGCTGTTGCAAACCCTTCTTGGCCGCCCCTTACTTTCCGTGCATAACGGCTGCACCCAGCTCATTTTTTAAGTACCTAGAAGTGAGAGCTAGAATCCTTCTTTCCTTAAAGGAAGTCTTTATAGATGAACCAGAGCCCCCAGCAGGGATGGTCCCATGACTATACCTCCCCTACCGAGATCGAAACTCCCACATAACCCAGAAAAATAAAACCGATGGTCTTTTTTTTTTTTTTTTTTGTATTCCTTCTGAAACGCCTATGATTTTATCGATCGGGAGGTCTGCATTGCATGTCTCTCTCTGCACATTTCTATCAGCAGTAGGCTTTCAGCCTACTCCTGCTAGGAAAATGTATCTGGCTCAAAACTTCCAGGATGAGCCTAGAATGCAGGCACATACACCGTTTGTCGGGTTCCATCCATGCTCAGGATGTTAGGAATAATTGCTCAGTGCCTGCATGTACTGAACTCAGTAGAGGCAGCAAAAGATGTGTTTCCACCCCTGTCCTCCAAGCTCACACCTTAAGGAAGAAGAGCTGGATTCCCAGATTGCTCCAACTGAGAGGAATAGCTGAACTCGTTTCATTTTTTTCTCTTTAGGGATGAGAATTGCCCCTACCCTGCCCGCCAGGCCACGGAGCATATGCAAACACATTTGAATGCTGAATGCTTAGAGTTTGTACAAAGAACAGCCTGTATGGTGTTTTTCCTTTGACCTCACTTCTTCTAGGAGAGAGACTAGTTGAGGGTTACTGCTGTGGTCTGAGTGTTTAAACCAAATCCCCAATTGCTCCTGTTGAAGACAGTACCTACAGGAGGCGAGTAGGTTATGAAGACAGAGCTCTCCTACAGGGAAGAAGAGGGAATTCATTTCCCCAGGAAAAGAGGCCCAGGGGGATCGTTCGTCTCTTACACTGTATGAGGACACAGAAAAGACCTTTCCCAGGGTATGACCAAGCTAGTAACTGGATCTTAGAGTTCCCAAATTATGAACTGGGAGAGAGGTACAGTGCTTGTTCCTTATAAACCACCACTATTTATCCATTTTATGTTTTAACACCAACCTTAAGAGACACAGATGATTACCTCATTAATGTAAGTCCCCAGAAAAAATGAGATAGAGCACAGCCAGGAGACAGAAAGTGGGTGCAGCCCGAAGGGATACTCATCAACTGCCTGGAAGAGGAAGCGGCTTCCTTGATAAATCACACTGATTGAAATACAACGCAATCAGAAGCAGACTGTAGATCATTCCCTCCCCTGGGTGATCGGCTGCTCTAGCATTAAATGCCCAGGCATCTGGGGAAACGGAGAGTAGCTATGCTCTCAGGAGCCATTTAGCAGTCCTGGTCCACGCTCTGTTCAGGACTTTCACTAGGTGTGGAGGAGTCCATGGGAGTAAGGGCAAACACACCTAGCCTTTAGGAGCTGGACTGATGGAAAAGAGAAGTGAGTCTAGTTAGAAAGTGTGATTTCAGATTATACTAAATGTTAGGGATACACAGACACACACACACATATATGCAATGGATATGTGTGTATAGATACATATACACACACAAGGGATATGTGTATATATATATTCACACACATGATTTGTATATATATATACACACATGCATATATACATAATTATGTATATATTCTATATATACATATATACAATGTGTATATACACACATACATATTTATGTATATATTTAATGTATATGTATGTACATATGTGTATGTGCATATACATATATATGTATGTGTGTATATGTATGTATATATATGTATATGTATATATGTGTATATATATATAAAATGGTCCTGACTTAAGAACTATGGGATAATCCATTCCCATTATACCAAGCCACTTAGGCTCTGCTATTATTTTTTATGATAGTATTTAGCAGACTCATACAGACTTTAGTCCAGAGAATTCATCTTGCTTTCCAGCTGGTAAAGCCACAGCTATACCTCCCCTTCAGTGTATGTATGTTAGGCCGATCAGGAGTCCATGGAAGAAGCAAAGAGGGAGAAGCCCCTTGGAGAAAGGCATGGTTCAGACACAGCGTGGCTGTGTGCTCTCTGTCCCATGGTGTGGGGTATGCTAAGACAGTGGGGCGTTATTACTATGGTTCTGAAGCATGGCACAAGAGGCATGGGGAGGGTCCTGGTTTGCGAAAGGTGCTTGGATAGGCTCCATGACTTGGGCCAGATTTTCTCATCATGAAATGGAACTAATTTGTGTCTGTGTTCCAAGGAATTTTGGAAAAGAATTAAAAAAAGAAGAAAAGTGGTATAAAGTTTATTAATAAGCAGGCTATCAATAAGCCGATTATTATTGTGTTATTGTAGACTGTAGGCTGGAATAGAGAACTCTGATACTCATTCTAATCTGACACCTCAGTCTTGATCACATGCGGATACATTGTTTCCTTTCCTCTGGGAATACCTTCACTGGGGCCCACAGCAGGGCTGATAATGGAAGCTCTCCTGACTGCCCGAGCACACATTAACGACTGCCTGAGCACACATTAACGACTGCCTTTACTAGTGTACTGACTGTTCCCAAAGCCCACCCCTGTTCAAAAGAGGGTCAGTCAACAGTTTGAAGAATGCCGGCTTTTTCTTTTTTCTTTTTTAAATTGGTTTTTCGAATGGGCATATATTTATTGTATATACTGTGCCTATATATATATATATATATATATATACACACATATATATATACTATATACACATCAATAAAGATGGTTTCATACAAATGTATAATGCACTTCAGCCATGTACCCTGTACTGACTTAGCCTCCCTTCTCTTCTCCTTGCCTCTAAGTCCTCTTTGTTCCTCTAGATAATTTTGTATCTACTTTCATGTTGTGTGTGTATTGTGATTGTGTGTTGTATATTTTTGTGTGTATGTTGGGTGTGTCTGTATGTTGTACATATATATGTATATATATGTGTTGTGTGCATGTGTGTATATGGGTGTATGTTGTGTGTATATGTGTGTATGTTGTATGTGTTATATGTGGTGTGTGTGATGTGTAATGTGTATGTGTATTGTGGGTGTGGGTATTGTTTATATATGTGTATGTGTGTGTTGTGTGTATATGTGTATATGTTGTGTATGTTATGTGTGTGTATGTATGTATGTATGTATGTAATCTAAGATGCTAAAATAAGAGAAAAACTGTGATATCCCATGTCTGACTTTCTTTGCTTAGGGTTGATGATCTCTACTTGCAGTCATTTTCCTGCTAATGATATAGTTGTGTTCTTCTTTATGGCAAAATAGAATTTTTGAAAATACTCTTATTAATTTCTTTGAGAATCTCCTACATCTTCCTCCTAACTCCATCTAGACTCAACCCCCAATAATCCCCCTTCCCAATATCATCAGGCCATATTGTTTTTATTGTATGTGTTTGAACTTTCTCCTGTATCAATGTCTGTGTGCCACATACATGCCTGGTACTTGTGGAGGCCAGAAGTGGTTATGGGATCCCTTGACACTGAAGTTAGAGACAGTTATGAGACACCATTTAGGTGCTGAGAGTTGAGCATTGTCATCTGGAAGAGCAGCCAGTGTTCTTAACCATTCCGCCATCTCTCCAGCTCCTTTATGTACTTTTATTAATCCATTGACTCCTAAGCATGGGGCCTTCCACTAGAGTATGGCTGACCTACCAAGAACAACATACTTAAAGAAAACAGAAGCCATAACTGCCTACAGCTCTTCAGTTAACAATGGGGCTCACAAATTCCTCTCTCACTCCATGCTAGAGTGGTGACTAGCTTACTCTTGTGCAGGCAACAACAGCTGCTATAAATTTATGAGTGTAATGGTCCCACGATGTTCAGAAGATAGTTTAGCTCTGTTCTCTCTGACTTATGGTTCTTACAATCTTTCTATCAACTCTTTTGTGATAGTCCCTGAGCCTTGGAGTGAAACTCTATCATTTTTGTTTGAGCATTTGACACTCACTCTCTACACTTAGACAATTATGAGTTTCCATGTTAACTACTGTACTGGCTGGTTTTGTGTCAACTTGACACAAGCTGGAGTTACCACAGAGAAAGGAGTGTCAGTTGAGGAAATGCCTCCATGACATCCAGCTTAAGGCAATTTCACAATTAGTTATCAAGGGGGATGGCCCTTTGTGAGTGGTACCATCTCTGGGCTGGTAGTCTGGGGTTCTATAGGAAAGTGAGCCAGGGGAAGCAAGTCAGTAAGAAACATCCCTCCAGGGCCTCTGCATCAGCTCCTGCTTCCTGACCTGCTTGAGTTCCAGTCCTGACTTCCTTTAGTGATGAACAGCAATGTGGAAAATGTTAAGCTGAATAAACCCTTTCCTCTCCAACTTCCTTCTTCATCATTATGTTTTGTGCAGGAATAGAAACCCTGACTAAGACAACCACCATCCATTGTATAAGGACATTTCTCTGATAGGGTCTGACATCTATAATAATCTGTGGGCATAGAGATATAAATTGAGGAAGATAATTGATACAACATCCATTTAGTAGACTAATAATAGTAGGTTCACCTTGAAGTCTGTGATCTCCCCAATCATGGGTTCCAGCCAGATTTATAGAGCCAAACACACGTTTCTTTCAATGAAGTGGCCTTAAATCCAATCAGAAACCAGCTGGTTATCCCTACAACTATGGCATACTGCAGCCATGGGCATAGCTTACCATGCCTTTCATTATTGCAGACCTAGTCAGCCAGGTAAAACTCTTGATGACCTTCCTTCCCAGCATCCTGCTAGTACCTTTTTTTTTTTTTTGAGACAGGGTTTCTCTGTACAGCCCTGGCTGTCCTGGAACTCACTCTGTAGACCAGGCTGGCCTCGAACTCAGAAATCCGCCTGCCTCTGCCTCCCAGAGTGATGGGATTACAGGCATGCGCCACCACCGCCCGGCTGTACCTTGTTTAATTACAACTTCTTCCCATTGTCTTCCCATTGTCTTCCCATTGTCTAGGTTTAACGCAACCTAGGGAAGACTTGTTTTTGGTCAATACCAACTTTATCTCATCAAGTCACCAACATGTACCACAGTGAAACGTTATTCAGACATGAAGAAAAATAAAATAGCAAGGTTTTCATGCAAAAAGCCTTCCCCTCTTGGTACCTGAAATGTCACCAAGAAGGCCCATTTGGGCGTTGCTCACACTGACTGGTAGTTCTTACTTTTAGTTTTGTTTCATTTCCCATTTTTGCTCCCTTTATAAGAAACACAAACAGAAACAAATCAGAACCCTTTGGAGGAGCCAATTGATAGTGACTTCTAGGTATATTTATTCTCAATTTCCTTCTAATAACCTTTTTATGTTAAACATCAGAGAGCATAGCTTATGTTTGATTCTGTACCTGGATCTGTATTTCACATTATAAGAGCATTTTCTTATCTTACTTAAGACTTCCTTCTAGCATTATTGTGAAAGATATATAATATCTCATTTGATGGATATGACAGTTGTATATAACCTGTATCCAAATGGCTGAAATGCAGGCTGTTTCCAACTTCATACAGTTATACATAACACTGAGATATTTTTAACCTATCTGACAAATGGGTGATGAAATCCTAAAAATGGATATGCTGGGCATGAATACTCTAAAGTTTGTGCTGTGTTTTTGAAAAGACACCGTTTCCCTTTCCCACCTTCCCAGCAGATGTATTGTCAACCACACCATTTTAAGACAAAAGACAGATACTCAGGACACTAGCAGGAGCATCCAGTTCTGGATGAAGCCAGCAGCCACAGCAGGGAAGACCCAGTAGTGTTCAGGGTTGGTCAACCCAGAGTAGATGAATTAAGACCCAAGAAAGTAGCAGCTACTGAGCTGCTCTTATGAGTCACTATCCAGGCACCCTCCATGGTGACTGTGGCCTCCTCTGAGGTCATCTCATATGCCACTCTGGGATCGGACTTTGCTCAGGATGGTTGGAATTCATTTCCTTGGCTATGGTTATGGCCCAGGCTTGGTACTGGAGACTCTCAGTAGGGAAGCCAGGGCTCATGCTTGCTACCCAGATG
Source organism: Apodemus agrarius (assembly GCA_964023405.1). Classification (NCBI taxonomy): domain Eukaryota; kingdom Metazoa; phylum Chordata; class Mammalia; order Rodentia; family Muridae; genus Apodemus; species Apodemus agrarius. The sequence goes on from OZ030012.1 coordinate 100,462,406, forward strand.
GTTTTGACTGCTGTAGGTAATAAGCACCCAGGAGCGAACTTGTGAGAAAGCTGCTGCGTCTCTTGTCCCAAGGATGGGGCTGGAGTGGGGCGGGGCGGGGTTTGTTGGGATTTTCAATTAGCAACAGTTAGTTTCAATTAGCAGCTAACAGTCAGTATTGGTGGATGACTCTGACCCCCAAGCAGAGTTTACAAGAGAGTTGGCAGACATGGGGGTGTGATTCAAGTCACTCTTATCCCTTGGGGAAGGGAGGTAGGGGGGAGAAGGGAAGGGAAGGGTAAAGACTAGTATGTTTGAGGGTCTCTTCTAGACCGAGCAACTCCACATACTTCCTGGTATGTACTGTAGAGAGCTAGTTATTCTCCTTAATTTCAGAGAATGAACTGGCACACTGGGAGGCTATGAGACTCACCAAAGGCTTTATTTACAGTCAGGGGTTCTGATCCCTACACAGGTTCCTTCTGGGATCTAGTCTTTAAAGAAGTCCTTCCTGTCAGATCCCCACTGCCTACCTGGCGCTTTCCCCTTGGCTAATTTCAGATGCATAATCCTAGTGACTGTGAGAAAAGACATGGGTCTCTGGAAAATGGGTATGATATACCAACAATGAAGAAACACAGGCTACTGTAGCTTGGTTCCTCCCTTCCCTTCCCTACGTTAACTAGAATCAGGGAGCTTCTGGTCTTTAGGTGGGCTCCGTTAATTCAGAAAGGTGGTGGACCCTTGTCTCCTATAAACCATGTTAATAAAGTACCAGAAACATAGTAGACATGTATGGCCTCAAGCTAGGAGAGACAAGGCACTGAAACAACATGGAAAATGACGGAGCTCATGTGGCCACAAGGCGAATGCTCGAGGCTGAGTTCCAGGAGCAACGTCACGGCCTTGCCAGGAGAGCCGGTCGTCACCGGTGCACAGATCTCCTGCTCGGTCTTCCCAAGGCAAGAGATCCTACGAATGTGTGGCCATCCCCAGGAGTCAGACGGCAGGGCATTTATGCTTCACCTTGGGCTCTTTCCTTTAGTGGGTGCCTCTCCCCACCCTAGCTCTGCTCGTGTAAAAAAAAAAATCTGCCTCACGTCTCAGGTGGAAACTGAGCCAGACCATCTGGTCTCTCTCAGCTCCTTAGCGACACGTCGTGAGCAATAAGGAAGAGTGCCGGGCCATGTGCATATAGTCTGCGCGAGTCCAAGAATTAAGATTCAAAGCTGTCACCCTAGATGAGGGGGGGACGGGGAAGGCTGAGGATTCTGTCTGTCTGGGAGTCTGCAGTATGCACGGAGGCTTACAAGTTGCCTGCATGGCTACAGGAAATGACTGAGGTTAGAGAAACACCCGTCTTCCTTGTCTCTATCCTTACCAAGGTGGCAAAGAAGGCCTAGTGACTAGCAGTAAGCCGGAAACAGAAGATGTAAATACATGTGGGAAACTCCCGTCATGCTCAGAAAGAGCGGACGCACAGCTATGGAAAACTGACCATTTCACATATGCCAGAGAATAGAATTATTTAGGCTTTCTACTTATCGTGTCAATGTTGACACATTTAACTCAAGGAGAATTTCTCCTGTCACTCATCTTCAAATTTATTGTCACAAGTTATTTGCACCATATCTTATTATCACATAACAACTGATAGCCTCCTTCCACATTCTTATTATACAGAATATAGGGATTGGATTAGGTTATATTGTTTACCACCTTTGTGCTTTTATAAGCATGGGTTTAATAACAGTAAGCCCAGAGAGTAAAAACTAATAAAATGGCAAAGAAACATATAATAAAGACTCATTAAGGCAGAAAAATTAAAATGCCCGTGCATGCTAGCTAGCACAGGGAGAGGACGGCAACGCCTCGCGTGACCTGTTGGCTGTCAGTTCGGTCTGGGTTTTCTGTGAAGAGCCATTGGCAGTATAGGGGATTTGGGAGGGTGTGAGTGGGGATGGTTTGAGCCAAGTTACCAGACACTGGAGTTTATTGCCTTGTTGTCTGCTATCAGATTGAAGGCCAGAGGTCAACGATTAAGAAAGAGCCAGAGAATCAAGGGCTATGATGTGAAATGGGGGTGGAGGAGCACATTCCAAAGCCAATGGGGTTTCTGGTGGCTCTGGGGATGCTGTCTTGTAGGCAGACCTTTCTTCTGGGGAGAAGAGAGAGATTAGGCTGGGGCACGGAGAGGCAGAAAGTACTAGAAGCTATCTGGGTTCAGGGGCAGACGACACCAGTAAAGCTGAGGAGAAGGGACTGGAGCCCAACTAAAGGAACATGGTTCCCTGGTCTATGAGCAAGGGCTGTGGAGAATTCTGGAAGGCTTGTTTAGCACTACTGTGCTGGCAAAGGGGCCCTTCTTCCTTGCCCTGATTTCTTTCCCTCCTGTGGACTGGAGAAGAAGCTGTTGTACCTTCCTGATTTATAGCTAACAGGGCCGTATACAGAATGTGTATGTAGGTCTGTATGATTGCTCCTTGAGTCAGCAGGGCTGACTGTCAGTGTCCCTTATATTTAGAAGACTGTTTCCCCCAAGGGCAGTGTTCTGGATGACTAGCCCCACATCTGGAAGCAAGGAACAATGGGAGTGGAGATTTGTGCTGGATTTTGGTCTCTACTTCTGTTTGATATGATTTGTAGAACTAGAAGGGGATGCAGGGGTGGGGGTTGACTCAGAATGGTCCTGTCTTGAGCATGCCATGATACAGAAATCTGATCACTTTTTGTTTGGAATGGTAAATTCTGAGTATGTTTCTGGAGATCACTCAGGGATATGCATGGGGAAGCCACCATCTTTCCCTAATGTCTGAGTACAGATTATCTCAAGAGTAAGGGACACCAGAGCCCAGAGCTTCAGTGTGGTCATTTCTTCCATTCTCCACATTGGAATGCCACTGTGACCATGTTTGCAAGGTATCTGCTCCTCAGAGTGGGCGTTATGCAAATTCGCTGCTCTTTTAATTACTGCATCCACTTGGGAAATGCAATGCTGAGTTAAAATTAAGTTTCTTAATGGCAAGATTTTAACATGCTAAGTGGTATTGTACATTTCCAAGCGAACCCATATTTACATTCTGAGAGCAACTTTCCTGGGGCATCACTGTGAGGCATACGGTGGCCAAATAGGCATCTCTCCTAAACACTGACAAAAGGCTTGAGTTCTGAGGGTCACATGCAACTCAGCCCCCCACTTCCCTCTAGATCATAGCATCACTATGCAGGGGAATTGTAATGTGTCACCATTAGTTCTATTAAATCTCCTGAAGACATGAAGGTGGTAAACTGTGCGGGCAAAAGTTTCTCCAATCTTCTCCATACAGTTCTTCCTTCTTTTTTGCCCATAAGTTTGTTCTTATACATTTTTAACAAGCACAGATAATTTGCACTAAGATGTAATGGCTATAGAGTGCTTGCTAAGCTGCCTATACTCAGAGGCACACCTTTTAATCAATGGGGTTTTTTTTCTTTTAAAAACATGCAGTGCTGATGTAGTAGGCACAGGGGATGGAGGCAAAAAGTCAGAAACCAAGCCTGTCTGTAAGGTCAAGATGCACCAGGAAGCTTCTCTCTTGGGCCCTCTACCACGAAAGCAAATGTACCAAGCGCTTTGGGGATAGACACAGGGGAAGACAGGAGGGATCTATATAAGATGACACCTCACTGGGAAGCTGGGGGAGAATGTTCCAGAAACACATGAATAGGAGCTAAGTCTTGAAGCAGGACAGCATGCTCTGCTGGGGAGACCTTTGAGAGACCAGCAAGGTGAAAACATAGGATGGCTTTAGGGATAACAGCAGCAGGCAGCTGTGGGCGCCAAGCAGAGGTGCTCTGAGCATTTGGATGAGGAGCTGGAGGTTGGAGGAGATGTGCGACTGAGGACAAACAGAAGTGCGGGCGAGGGGGTAGAGCTCCAGTTAGCTAAGACTCTGCTCTGCCCTTTAGCTCTGGGACTGGTCAGGGCTGGGTGAGCCTCCTTCATATTCATCAAGATCGATAAGAGTGGACTTACTCTTCCATGACCCCTGCTTAGAAGCCCTGTTGTTACACAGGAGTTACTTTCTTGGTCCCTCTGGTACTCAGGCTTACCATGAAACTTTGTAATAGGACAAAAACTGTCAAGGGAGAGAAGTCTCTGATCAAATATTTCTGAGCATTGTTGAACTATAACTGATTTGTTAGAGATATTCTGAAATTAATGAATGTGTAGCCTTAGGCTAGTTCTATAATCTCCCTGAGTTGTGACTGTTCAAGTGACTTAAGGGATTTAATTTAATTTCCCTCTCGGGCTCTCTTCAGAAAGATTGCATGGGGTGATGGGTGTTTGAGCCTAAACTGATAACTCCATGTGGCCAGACACAAGTGGCCACCTAGGAAACAATGCGCTCATCTGCAGAGGACTCCAGAGCATACATTTACATTCCTAAAGGAAGCCATTTTGGAGGTGGTTTTTAGTTTGTTTGTGATTGATTAATTTTCCAGAGCTGCTATAACAAACTTCCACAGTCTAAGTGTTTTAAACAATAGAAATGTCTTGTGTTTCTGGAGGCTTGAAGACAAGAGATAAAGATATTGGCAAGGTTGACTCTTCAGAGCTGTGGGAAAAAGCATTCCACGCCTCTCTTGAAGCTTCTTGTGGTTTCTCACGATGTCTGTGTCTCTGCTGTCAGTTTCCCACAATCCCTTTCCTGGGTGCAACCAGTTTCATGGTTCCCTATTTTATAAAGGCGCCCATTGTGTTGGATTAGAAGCACAGTAAGTGCTAGGATGACTTCATCTTGACCAATTACACTTGCAATGAGACTGTTACTCCAGAGGCCATTTTCAGAGATACTTAAAGTTAGGACTTTGGTACCTGGGTTCTCGTAGTCACAGGGAAAAGAGGACACGGATCCTAGGAGAACATGAGATACTCTGAACACAGAACCTTCAGTGGTTTGTAGTCTGCATCATGCCAGTGGGAAGGATAGCTTTGAGGGTGATAGACATGTGGCATAGTCCTAATATCTATTACAGGGGTCCTATTGATACTGAAGATTGACAAGCCCTGGGAAGACCAGTTGGTGTATAAAAATGTCTGATGAGTGACTAGTTCTTAGCACAGGATTAACTAGTCTCTATTGTAGCTCACTACTGGCTCTCCCCAATCTTGCATTCCAGCTAAGTAAGTATTCCCTCTGGTCCTTGGCAGGCTTTTTTTGCCCCAGCCTTGGAAACTATGTCGTCCAGGCCCAGGCATAACCCTTAAACTCAGGATCGACTACTTGCAGCTCCAAACCCCTTGCTTCTGAAGACCCTCCAGACCCCTGCTTCTGAAGTTGCCTGCCATAACTCCCAGAAGTCACCCTCAGGGCCCCTGGAGGGCATCCAACCTCTCACCTGGCTCCTGTTAGGCTTTAGTGGTGTCTGTGCCAGGGGAATCGCCTGTGAAATATGTCGCCTCTGAGAAGTGAGAAAATTCCTGCAGAAGGTGTTTGCCACAATGACAGCAAAAAGGTGTTGTTTTCGCTTAGCAGGTGTTTAAATTTTTATGAGACACAAACTTCATGGAAACCACAGGCCTTCAGATGGGTGTTTGATAGACAGAGTCACCGTACTCTCCCACAATCTCTCTGGAGGTGGGTGTAATGTGTTTTGTTTGGCTAGGTCAGAGATTCTGGGATTCTGATGGAAGAGGTGTGCTCTGGGGCCCAGCATGGACGTGGCTAAAAGCTGGGCTGCAGAAATAGCTGTTTAGTACCCAGAAGACAATTCAACCTTGAAATGTGTATTTGTTCTCACAGGCCGAATGGCTGTCTGTTTTGCAGCTGGGTGTATTTCTCATGTAAGATAAAATCTGGACCACCTGCCTGAAGGCATGCTGGGTAAATAAAGTTCTCTCTGGCCAGTAGAATTACACTAAGGTTTCTTCCTCCCCACCTCAAACATGACACCATAAGTATATCCTAAAACTACCAAAGGAGTATCAAGTCGGGCTGCAAGCTTTCTACAGTAATTATCCCTGTCCTTTTCATACCTGGTCACAAGTTTCTGCTGGACAGGTATAACACAGAGTTGGGGGAGGGTATAGACTGAATATAAAGCCATCACGGACCTTTGCACTGGTGGTGCAGGCAGAGCACAAGCTTTTGATCTTGGACTACACTCCGAGCCCAGGATTACTGGTCTTCAGAAGACTAAGCTCCTGAGGAATCCTTCCCGTTGGCTGCACATAACAATCACTATGAACACGTGACCTCAACACTCCACAAAAGCAACTTATTCACTCCCAGAACATATACGTACTTTCACACTTGTTGCCCATGAAGTACAGGTATATAACATAGAGTGAACCTCACAAATGCCTTCCAGAAGACCTATTGTCTGCCCTGCATAGGGCTACTCATAGGGCGATGTGTGTACCTTCGCAAACCTAATATTGTTCCATCAGCCATTAGTTCCTGGCGGGTAATTGAGGACCAGGTAGCAGTAAGGGGAGTGGTTGAGTGAAAGATGCAAGTTGAGGGAGAAGGCTATGACCACAGCCACACCAGTGCTGGCTCTGAAATACACAGGGTACTATTTAGCTTCAAGAGATGTGGCCAGACAGGAAGTGGCAGTATATGCTGGCAAATCGTCAGAGGTGTGTTGTGTGTTTGTTTTCTGTAGATGTGAAATCTCCTACATTCTAAATGTTGAAAACCAATAAAACTTAAGCTATTAAAACAACGTGAAAGCATGTGTATCAGGCAACTTGGACAGGTCAAGTGCTCTTTTCCACTTGAGAGCTCAGAGGACAGTAAGCACATGGCCTGGGAAGGGCTCAGTCTACACATCTTGGGGCAAGTCACATAATTAGGTGATGCCACTCCCAGATTCCCAGGCAGGACAGAAAGCTGGTGTTCCTCAGTTGCTTGTGATGCACTGTAAGGAACAAAGTTCATCATGACCTGTAACACGAAATCCTCTCCCGTTCTTGAGTCTTGGTTTAAGGTAGCTGTTGATGTATGGCACCCAAGACAATTAGATGGGAAGCTATAACGAATGAAGTGCCCAAGATCTAGTTCACAAAGTGACAAATTATTCGTCCTGAGAACAAAAGGTCCTAGATGTGGCTCGGTCACAGTACATCCTCTCCGTAGCCAAAAATTCATTTATTTAAAAACAACCTCCGAACCTCTGCTTGAAGTGCACACTGTGGCACAGAAGAAACAGCACGCTCTACCATGAGAGCCCACTACCACAGAGAAGAGTAAATAGTAAGTTAAAATGCTGCAATTATACACAGCAAGGGAGACCAGCTAACAAGGACACCGCGGGGAGCTTCCTCGTCTTATTTTCCCAGCTGCTTTGGTTTTAGAGCTGACCCGAACACTGCAAGAAAAACGACGATGATGATATCGTATGCTTAAAAGAAAAATCTGAAATTTCCACATCAAACGAACTAGCAGACTGTGGGTGCTCTGAGAGAAAGGGGTTTATCACAAAGGTATTTCCGTTATGGTGTCTGCCTACTTGTCCAGCCTAAATAAATACCTTCAGTCTTGCCATACCAGCGCCTTGCAGGGCCCAAGTCCCAACTGGTTTGTTTACGTGATAGTTCCTCTTAGTCTTTGGCTGGCTGCAAGTTGGAGACCCGGAGCATAGGGCAGGTGTAGGAGAGGCTTGGGTGGAGATAAACTACAGGGTAGGGGAAGAGTCAGGGGTATAGGCGTTACAGTGGGCCCTAGATGGAATGAGGAGATGGTTTCAGATCCCTGAATGGCAATCTGTCCCTGCTTGGCTCTAGTAGGCTGCACCAACTGTAATCTGCAGGCAAAGAAACTACCAAAGTCTCATTGCCAAGTGTGTGGAGCAGGCAAAGAAAGGCGAGGAAGACTCTGTGGGGCAAAGAGAGGCCAGGGCGGTCACTAGTCCTTTAGCCTCCAGTCCTGCCTCTCATTTGGTGGGGCCCTTTGGGCTCCCACCACCACCTAGGCCAATGTCATCGCCCTTCCCCTGTGCTCCTAGAGCTTAGGGACTGGCTCATGCCATGTGCTTACTGAAGGTGTGTTCAGTACATGTGTGGATATATGGTTGCATCTGGTTATTCCAAAGGGTGGTGGGTTCCAGGGCTCTCAAAAGGTACCAAAACATTCAGGTGCCTAAGTTCTTTGTCATATAGAGGGATCGTTATATATATATCTTATATATATATATAGTATATATATATACACATAATATATATATATATTATGTGTGTGTATATATATATATATATATATATATATATATATACTATATATACTATGTATATATAGTTTTTTGGTCAACTTGATATAAGTTAAAATCATCTGGGAAAATGGAACCTCAACTGAGAAAATGCCTCCATCAAATTGGCCTGTAGGCAATCTATGGGAGCACTTTCTTGGTTAATGCTTGATGTGGGAGGGCCCAGACCACTGTGGGTGGTGCCACCCCTGGGTAAGTGATCCTAGGTGTTTGAAGAAGCCAAGATGAGAAAACCACAGAGAACAAGCCAACAAGTAGCACTCTCTGATGGCCTCTGCTTCAGTTCCTGCCTCCAGCTTCCTGCCTTGAGTTCCTTCCCTGACTTCCCTCCATGGTGGTCTGTGATTCAAATTACTTTTGGTCATGCTGAAAGCAGACATCTGCAAACATCTCTACTTTAAATCATTCTATGATTCCTTATACTACCTAATACCATTTTAAAAAACTGTACATAAACACTTAAGTCATATTATTTAAGAGATAATAGAGGATAAAAAATGTGTACATATTTGGTATAGGTACATTTTCCCCCAATATTTTCTATGAAGTGCTGGAAACCACACATACAGCATCAACAGATACAGAGGCTCACTTTGTCTTCTTAGATTATCAGTAGCTCCTCAATTGTAAGTAAGGAGCTTCATACATTAATTGTATTCTATGATTCTGGATTAGCTTTTGTGTTCGGAAGGGCAGGTTTGTTTCCTTCTTCTTCCCTGGTGATAATGATGTGGGCCACGCCCGGCTCCTCCTGAGCAAGGATGTTGTTGTTCCAGGTATGTGTGCTGGGCTTCACTCTGCCCCAGCCTCTGGGAGAACACTGACAAAGAACAATGCGGTATCTACCACCATCTAGCACTGCAAAGGCAGCAGCTGAGGCTTGGAGGCTACTCAATGCTACAGATATAGACAGAGGAAGAATCAAGCCTGGAATCAGAACTTTAGGTAGCTGGTGCATTCAAAATTGCTATCCTAAGGTTGTTTGATAAGGCTTCAAGTAACATTTTATATCTACCTATAATGATATAAAACACAAACATATATGTATATAAACATATCACTTAAGCAAAGTTATGCCACTTGGGAAGACAATGCTCCCTACAAAAGCCAGCATGCAAACAAACAAAACAAGCAACCCGCACCCCCTCAATCCTCCACAAACCCAGTACCAGGCATCAGAAACTTCCGTTCAAGTTATTGGTCAAGGTAGTCCAAGTGTCTCCCCAAATAACATAGATGATGGCTGTTGCCCTTGGTGGCCATTCAGAGGTTGAAGGTAAGTTCCTATTGCTGAAGACACTACACACTTAGGACATGGGACTCAGAAGACTTGAGCTGGATCTAACCCAAAGCCTCCTTCCCAAAGACTAGCTTACTTAGTACCAGAAAGTACTATGCAAACTGCTAGGAGAGGGAGGCCATCACAGTCCCACTCAGCTGTGATGGTTGTGAATGACAACAACCAGCATGGCCAGATATCCCTAGAGGAGTAACTGGTACTAATGTCTTGGTGTAACCAGCGGCTGTCTAATAGGACAGAAGGTCTGTTCAGCAGGAGGGAAATACTGCCTGGTACAAGAGATCTAACCAACAGCTGGAGGATGGCGTGCTCATGGATCGCAGAAGAGGATATACTATGATCATTTTCTACCAACATAATCCCTAAAATATGTCCTTATACTGACCAAGGATAACACTCATCCCTCATCAAAGAAGCTTCTCTTTACAGCAAATGAGACCATCACAGAAAACCACAACTGGTCACTGATCAACAGATTGTTGGGAGCCCAGTCTCAAGAGATATGTCTTCATTTAAGTCTCAGGGAATGTCAAGGGAGAGGGAGTGGAATAATTGTAAGAGCCAGAGGACTAAGGAGTCTGCCATGAGGCTGTATTTTCTAGAAATGGCTGCCTACACAAGTCCTGAACAGTGACAGTATTAGTAGATGTGCTAAAACAGAAGGGGAAACACTCATGGAGCCCTGCCCACAAAGAGCTACAGGTAACCAATGAATGAAAAGAGGAGGAAAATCAGCATTTCTCAGGAATGAGCCCCCTAACAGGTTATCTAACACAAAGTGGTCAGTTATGAAATCATATCCACACAAATAGTGAAAATAAGATCAGTAGGCTGTGTTTATTTGTCTATCTATCTATCTATCTACTATCTATCTATCTATCTATCTATCATCTATCTATCTATCCATCTATCTATCATACATTCATCTATCATTTATATATTAATGAAAATGGGATCAGTAGGTTCTATCTATTAATCTATCCATCTATTCTATCAATCATTTGTCAATCAAAATTGGATCAATAGGTTCTATCTATCTATCTATCTATCTATCTATCTATCTATATCTAACAATAATAACCAAATAAAAAAAAGCCATCAACTGGGGGAGGGTACCTGGGAAGGGTTTGACCAAAGGGGCATGGGAAGGGTTGGAACTGGAGAAGGCAATATGATATAAAATGCTATAATCCTATTTTACTTTAATATATATTAAATTAAAACAAATGCTACAGAGTCCATGACCTTCACACTCCCACATATAACAAACAACACGAACATATGACACTCACTTAGCAAGACAGTAGAAGTAAGAGAGTTTCCAAGTTTATGATTCTTAAGTTCCAGACACATTTCTTGTAGCAGACCTTTTCTCCTTCAGGATGTCCCACAACTCTGCCTAGGCACCAGTGCACCTGTGTGCCATCCAGCCCTAGAATGGGTAGATAAGAATGTGTGTGTGTGTGTGTGTGTGTGTGTGTGTGTGTGTGTGTGTATGTGTGTGTGTTCACAGGAGGAGAGGTCTCAGCACCCAGCTCTTAATCACAGGGTCTACAGTAGTGTGCTTCAGAGCGTCGATGAGCCATCTGCAGAGGATGCCTGGACTCCCACCTGGTGCCAACTCTACCCTGGAGTGGCCTATGAGCATCCTTTTCATGCTCAGCACCGAAGGCATCTCATTTCCGACATTTTGTATTTACTGCCTGGTCCCCGAGTCTGAACAGAAAACATTCAAATATTAAAGAAAAGCCAAATATCACCAAGGAACCCCTGAGGAACTCTGAGAGGGGAGAGTGTCCATTCCCAGCTGAGAAGATCTGTTGCTTGCTCTGGGTGGAGCAGAAGCGTCTGGAATTGTGCAAATGGTAGAGAGGAGTTTAGAGACACAGAGGTTAAGCCCCATGCTGGCAACACCCAGAGGGATGGAGGAGAATGGGGAGGCATGGGTGAGAGCTGTCTGTACACAGGACTCTTCCTCTGTGCGCCTTACCATTGCTGCCTAGCGCTAGGGCATAGCCTATTGCCTGTGCTTTCTAAGTGTTCTGGTTCCAAGTTACATACTTTTTCTTTATAAATGTTTGATCCCTTCCTTCTAAAGTGTTCTTTTAAGGTAGAATGAATCCTGTCTCCTCTCTTCCTGTGTTAGCTCATGACTGGTTTCAGTAGAGAAGGCAACGAGGCTGACCCCTGGAGATGTGGGCTGCAGCCTGCCCGTGAGGAGCCTGTTCTCACACCCTGCTGGTGTCTCCATGTTCCACTGTGGCACTTTTAGCACAAACCTGCGCTAGAGGTTTCTTGGAAGAGAGAGAAAGATTGGAGACACTGTGACCATTTATCCTGAGAATCATCATGAAGGGTCTTTTTGTGTGGCGTGTGTGTGTTTGTGTGTGTGTGTGTGTGTGTGTATGAGTGTGTGTGTGCATATATGTGCCTCTCTCACATGTGATGGACTGCAGAGCAGGTTGTCATAGAAGTATTGTGAAATAAATTTGAAAAGCCTCCTGTAGGTACATGGGGATTTTCGGCACTCGGAGGACAGGATGGTTCTATGACTGGGTTTCTCCGTGTAGCCCTGGCTGATTTAGAACTAACATCATAAACCAGGCTGGTCTTCAACCAGAGCTCTGCTTGCCTCTGCCTCCTGAGTGCTGGGGTGAAAGGTGTGTGCCATCACAGCCAGCCACAAAGTTCATGTTTTCTAACACTTCATCTTGAGATAATTTGGGGAGGCTGATGAACTTTTAGGGGGGTGGAGTCTATTTCTCTGGCCCCATCCTATGGCATATTCTCTGCTTCCTGACTGGTTTCTACAACGTGACCAGGGGGTCTCATTCTCTTTCAGCAGGCACTGAGCCACACAACCACAGGTCCTCCCCTGGCACCACAGACTGAGATCCCCTAAAATCTTGAGCCAAACAAATCCTTCCTCCCTTAACTTGCTTCCGTCAGATACTCTATCCGCCATGAGAAAAGCAGCTTATGCGCAAGGGCACTACCATTTCTCCCTTCTGGACCGACCACCTTACCTTTGCCTAGCTAGTGGAAACACAGTGACCCGTGCAGGGGAGGCTTCTAGCTCAGGAAGCACAGGCCTCCTCCCGAGACTCACACTGAGGAAGTGTTCTGAATCTGGTCCCCAAGCAGGGGGAACACATACTCCTGGGGTTATCGTCTCTCCAGCCCCAAGGTATGGGCTTGCATCTCGTGTTCTAAGTTTCACAGGCCCATGGGAAATCATCATGAATCAGAAGCACAAAGACAGTTTTGTTTCAAATGTGAAACTTTCTGTCCTCTTCTGTCTTGAAAGCACCAGGGGTTAAGCAGAGCGCCCCATGCTGCGGGTCCTCGATGAAGGAGTGTATGGGGGGGAGGGGCATCAGAAGAAGGGCTAAGGGGTGGATCCAGCAGGGCTGTTCTGACACCTCCTTTACTGTAGGCTTGATGTGAGCTTTCCACCTTTCACAGAGCCTTGCTGTAAGAAGGATTATGGCCGCCCTATTGTCCTACTTGGCTGTGCAACACATATCATATACCTTATATATACCATAAATACCAGATTATATTTACAAAGATAAAGGGCTTTGTAAATAGAACTGCTTTCTTGTTGATTAACTTCTATATTTGCCTAAGCTACTTCCCATCTTGCTGGTACTAAGGAGTTTTGGCTTTGGCACCTAGAGAGGGAAGGAATGTTATCTTACACACTAAACTGTTTCTTTCAACACAAGATATGGAGGTTGGGGTGTGGGGGGGAGCTCAAAATGTCCTCTTGGAGATTTAGAATCAGGATTTGAAACAAGTATAAGGAAGCAGGCTACAGAGACACTCACTGGTGATACACGTATGAAGCTGATCGCGTGTAAGGTATGGGGAATGCTTCTGGGGATTGGCTGTAATTTGTCCCTTTTGGTGTGCAGATCTGAGGACCAACTGAGCTCAGTTCCAGTCAGCCAAGTGTCAGGGGCCACCAACTGAAGCCCAGTAAGGGTTTGTGTTGTCCCACATGCCTCATTTTTCTAGATTAGCTCTCAGAGTGACCCACTTGGTCTGCTGTTCTCCAGCTTTCCAGGCCCCAGTTTCCTCATTACCAGAGCGCCTCTTCAACACCCAAGGCTGGGAGTTTTACACGGAAGCTTGGATAACTTCCCATCACCCTTAGCATAAAGTCCCAAACAACTGTGCCCTTCAGGGTGTTTTTGGTCAACATCCCACCTCTGCCCTGCCTTGAGAGAGTCTTGGAGAAATGCCAACGAGGGACAGAAAGTGGCTCTCAGGTCCCTCCGTCTGTCAGGCATTTCCACTATCAGGTGCTCCAGAACCAAGTCTCTGCTGCTCCACTGGTGTAGGCTGAAGAATTGGACATGTTGATCTCTCTCTCTCTCTCTCTCTCTCTCTCTCTCTCTCTCTCTCTCTCTCTCTATCTCTCTATATATCTATATATATATATATATATAAGCAACTTCACTGGAGAAACATTTACATATCCCAGTATTCATCCATTGCTCACTATTTTGACTGTTTATAGAGTTGTACAGTTGCTATAATCCAGCTTCAGAACAATGCCTTCATGTCCAAAAAATCCCCTGTGTACATTTCTAATCGCATCCTAACCCAGGCAACCACAGGAGACAGATAGGCTTTCTGGTTCTTTAGATTTGTTATTTCTAGATATTTCAAATGGATGGATTTTATTCAATATCTACTCTCTTGTGATGAACTCATTTTATATGGCTTGAAGTTTTTGTGATTCATTCATCTTGGTACTGTGCATAAGTAACTCGTCCCTTTTTAGTGCTAAATAATAGTCCGTGGCATGCTACACTCTACTTCATTGATCCACCCACCAGCTGAGCTGTTTCCACTTTTAGGTTATTGTAGCATCAGAAGTATCAATATAATATTCATGTGTAAGTTGGTATAAAGCAATTTGATCCTCAGATCTCATAATTATCCAGGAATGGAATTTTAGGCAACTTCTCACTGCTTAAGAATAAGTAAAGTGGCTCTGCTGCCCCCATTCTCAAAACGATGGGATGCATAAATGCCGTGACTTCTCCGTATCCTTGCTGACACTACTTCCTATCAGCTCTTTCCCACTGCTGTGTCCACTCTGGGATCCTGAAGTGGTTAGGCTGACTGTTGTCCAAATTTGCATTTCCTAATGATTGATGATGTTGATAATCATGTCAAATTCTCACTGGAAATCTGAGAACCTCGATTCAGAAGAATGTCCATGCAAATTGTTGGCCCTTCTTCAATTTGGGTTGTTTATCCTTTTACTATTGAGTTATAAGGACTCTTTATGTAATTTGCATTCAAATTCTTCATCACATGTGTGAAAGAAAAATCTGTGGCTTATTTTTCCTGTTCTTCATTATCCTCATACTGTTGAAAACAAACATTGCATTTATTTGGCATGTATATTGAACTAGAGTCACTTTACCACACCGTAGGGACTTATTTGATGGTTAACTCTGTCCTATTATCTATATTCTTACCTTTGCACTAGAATACCACTGTTCTGCTCACTGTAGACTGATGGCAAGTTTTGCAATCATGAAGTCTAAGTCTTCCCCTTTGTCCTTTCTTTTTGAAAATGGTTTTAGCTATTCTGGATTCCCTCATGTTCAAAGTCATCTTGTCAATTTCTGCAAAAACACCTGCTGGGATTTTGCTAGGAATTGCATTGACTCTGGAGATGATTTTGTGAAGAGCTGTCATTATAACATCGGGTCTTCTAATCTATAAACCATGGCTGTTTCTCCATTGACTTTGATTCTCCTTCTCTTTATGGTTTTCAATGTACTAGTCTTATGCTTCTTTTGCTAAATTTATTCCTAGATATTTAAGTATTTTGTGCCACTTGAATGTAATTATTTTCTTAACTTCACTCTAAGATTGTTCATTGCTAATAAAAACATCATATAGTTGACTTTTAAGTATTATCTTTATTCTGCAACTTGGCCCAATTTGCTGATTAGTTTTCGTAGAAGTGCATTAATTCTGAGGATTTGTATCATTTGTCCTTTTTAGCTTCTGCTGTCAACTTCACACAAACATGGAGGGGAGCCTTAATTAAGACGTTTGATTGCCTCCATTAGATTGGCCTGTGGTATGGCCGTAAGACATTGTCTTAGGTGTTAATTGATGCAGAAGGGCCCAGCCCAGTGTGGGTACTACAGTCAGTCCTCAGACATGTGGGCCTGGATTGCAGAGGAAAGGTAACTGAACATAAGTCCAGGAGCAATCCAGGAAGCAGAATTCCTTCACAGTTTCTGTCTCAGTCTCTGTTCCAGGTTTTTACCTTGAGTTCCTGTAAAGGTCTTTGACTGTAAGAGATGGTAGATGACTATAAGCAAACGGTGCTTTCCAGACACAACAGGGAAGTTACACACATGAACTCAGAGCATTTGTGCCAGTGTGTGCACAGGACTGGGCAAGCTTAACTCAAAAAAAAAAAAAAATCCCAGCAAGGGGGCAGGGAGGTGATCGCAAACTCCTACCCTTAGCTGAGGCGCTATTGGTAATTGACAGGAGGGAAAGTTAGCTTACTTTTCTTTATGGGTAAGTTCCATTATATATATGATGATCAAAATATAATGTGTAAAATTCTGAGAGTTAATATATATTAAAAGGTAAATTACAGATTTAAAAACATATGAGCATGAATATCTGTACCCTGCCCCATCTTCTGAAGAAAGATTCTTTCTTTGTTTCTTTGTTATTTTGGTCATTAATTATGATGTTAGCTACAGAGTTGCCAGTCTTTCTAATCTTGTTCATTATTATAACACAGCATATTATTCTGATTACTGCATGTGAATTCAAATTTGGGCTCTTAGGAGAAATCCAGCTGAGTCATTGTACATGACCTTTTAAGATTTGTCATAAGCAGAATGGTGGTGTTGATGGTGGTGTATGTTTTTAATTCCAGCACTCAGGAGGTGGTAGAGACAAGAAGATCTTTAAGATTGAGGCTGGTCTGATCTACAGGGAAAGTTCCAGGACAGCAAGGGCTACGCAGAGAAACCCTGTCTCAAAAAAACAAAACAAAACAAAACAAAACAAAACAAAACAAAACAAAGATAACATAAGTTTTGTCATAACTTGTTATAAAAGTTACATATATTTATATATATATATATGTTTTAAAGTATTTGTTTCATTATTTACTTATGTACATGTGTGAGCCTGTGTGTGAGAGAGAGGAGGGGTGCTGTTGGTGGGGAGAGCACCTATGTATGTTTGTGCATGTATGAACATGTGTGAGTATTCTTAGAGGTCAGAAGATGGTGTCAGATCCCCAGGACCTAGGTTTACAGAAGGCTGTGAGTCAATTGGCCTGGGTACTAGAAACAAAGACCTGTCCTGAGCAAGAACAGCCAGTACTCTCAGCTCCTAAATCATCTCTCTGGTCCTAGGATTTTTTTTTTCATATTTTATGGATAACTTCCATATTCAAATTCATGACAGATACTGGCCCATGGATTAAGAGCTGGACAATAAGATATGAGGATCCATTGGAATCTGGACAATGCTTGCCTCACAAGAGGAATTGTGGAGTTTCCTTCTTCACATCCTAAGATAGTCTCTGAAAGAATGATATATTTTTCTTCTTTAAGTATGTGATTGGATTTACTAATCAAATTCGATGTGTTCGATGTTTTCTGGGGGTATATTTCAGGTTACTAATTTGTTCACTAGAATCTATTTGGGTTTTCTATTTCTTTGGAATTATCAGTTCAAAGCATCTGTGTCCTCCTAAAAGTTCTACTTCATCAACACTGGAATTTGTTGGCAGAAACCTGCTCATCAATTACTTGCCCTTTATGTGTATTTGCTGTCCGTCAGATTCCAGAGCCATGAAGTGGTTGCTTCTCCTGAGTTCTTTTGGCTGTATTGTCCCTTTTCAGTTGGAGGGTGGGGTCGGTTGGTCTTTACTCCACTACCACAGATAGGATGTCATTTTTTCTTAGGCTTTGATAGCACATCATTGCTTCTTAGTGGGGAAGACTGTGTGAAGGACTTCTTCAGTCATCTCCTCCTCCTTTGAGAGCTGGTCTTGACCTATCGCATCCTCCAGCACCTCATCCTTCTCCCTAGGAGCTGTGACACCAGCCAGTTTTATTTTTGTACTGCGCTCATCCCTGTGTAGATTTTTCTGTTTATTTGTTAACATCCTCATTTACTTGCACCTCATGCTTACAGTGACCTGCCCACCGGGATGCCAAAGCCAGGAAGGCAGAGGCTATCCTCGACCTTATAGCACATAGTATGTGGTCCTTACCTCCTGGTGAATGAGTAACCGAAGGAATAAGAAAACAGAAGCAGCAAGGAAGGATTGGGAAAGGAGATAAATCCTCACAAGCTAATATCCGACACATGTTTTGAAAATCCCCGACATATTTCCCTGGTAGGCTGACAGGGAGGCAATCAGGAGGAAGGGGGATGTGGAATCAGCGCCCACAGGAGCTGAGGGCAGCTAGCATACACCGCCACATCTCCCTTAGAGTTAGGTTCTGGCCAAGAAGATATAATTAGAGATGAAACACTGCTTCTTCTCTCATAACTCAGCAACATAAAGATATTGTCTGCCTTTAAAGGCAAGACTAGTGTCTGAGGCTAAGCACTGTAACAGGGCTCACCCACCTGACCAGAGGAGGAGCCAGCCTTCCTTTCAAACACCTCAATAGATTTGAGACTCTTCTGTGTTTCTGCTGTTCTGGGAAGCTTACATGGGAGTAATTATGCTGTTAGATTATTATAAACAATTAACACTGTAGATGGCTTATTGTGAATTAGGAAGAGAATCAAAAGCCCCATTTCCTCCTCTTTTTCTTTTCTTAATGTGAATACACATAATGTTTAGCATCAGTGAAGCCTTGGCTAGCTATCAAAATTATTTTTTTTTTGTGCTGACTCAATTAAAATGTGGGGCAGATGAGCTAGTTAGGCATAGAAATGATCTCATTATATGACATACATGGCTGAGGCTTAAGCCTGCGCGTAAGCTCTTCGAGTGTTTTTCTTCACTCACCCACACAAGCTTTTATTTTTTTCTGTTTTGATTTGTCAATCGAAATGCAGAGAGATAAGGAAGCTTAACTGGCGTCTCTATAAGCCCAGAGCCTAACGAGAAAGCCAGAGCTAGCTTCTTCATGCCACCACAAATGGCAACAAATCAAGTCCCACCTCTTGCTTCAGACCGTAGTTTTCTGGGCAGAGATGGTGGGTGGGCATGAGGCGATTACAGATTCACAGAGGACAGCTTTGGACAGTAGACACGTCGCTCTTGGTGTGTATGCCTGGATGTCAGAAGAGAACTGGACACTAAGTCTGCTTAGAAGAGCGGGGGACAATGGCTTCCATCTTTCCCTTAATCCCCATACTTTGGTGTGTATTATACAGGAATCCTGCTGTTCTCAGGCCTCCACTGTATCCTCATCTACACAACAACCAGCTGAACCAAATTAGCCTTTTCCACCCAGGACACACAATATCATCAGCATTCCTTAAAAACCACCCTGGCTGTTATCCCACCCTAGATGACCAAGATCTAACTATGGGAGTATGGGTTTGGAATGATGGTAGGGACAATAGAGAAGAGACATTTGTAGACGCTCCCTGGTGATGATAAGGAACTGCCAAGGTTGGGAACAAGAGTAATATGAAATCTAGAAAACTCTCCTGGGTCCCTTCCAGCTCTGTACAGAGATTCAAAGAAGCAAGACATGACCCACAAAGAAAGGGTCATGGTTGCACATCACACTTCCATAGCCGGAAGGCATCTGGTGAATTTTGCTTTGATAATGCCTTGTGATTTTTATATTCATCAAGAGGCTGATCTTTAAATACTAAGATCACACACAGTAAGGCAGGTCTTTGAGGCAATTATTTTCATGAAAAAAAATTTCTGAATGAGCAATTCTTCCAAAAAGAATACTTGATTTTTTTTTCAATATTACCATCTACTTAGACACACCCAGGTCTTTAACTGCTCCCTAAATCCATGTAGCTTCCAGATAGTTCTCCAAAGAGAGAGGTGGGAAGTTGGTCACACCCCCAGATACTGATAGATCCCAGAGTCAAGTTTCATAAATTCCAGGCAGAGAAGGCCCATCAGTTGGCCACCTCTGAAACAGAGAGCAGGCAAAGTCCCAGCCTGCCCAGCAGGTCCACTCTGCCAGCTGTCAGCTCTGAAGGGGGATCAAAGGCAGCTTAACCCGGATGTGACATGAACAGCCTCCCTCAGCGTCAGCCCGGCACACGCCATAACAAGGGGAGACACTCGTGCCAGGGCTCTTCACGCTTAACCCCTTGCTGCTGGCTAATGGGCTGTCAGAATTCATTCAGGACTGCCTTTCTGCCAGGGAACCTGCAAATACATCCTTTCCTCCTAAGTATTAAGTTGTTGAAGCTGATCAGCTCAGCTCTGGGTTTACCAGCTTAAATGGAGAAGCCTGAGCCTCCAGAGTAACCCTGGTAACCCTTGGCTGTGCTAAACATGACAGAGTCCAGTTACGTTTCAAATCGCAGTCCTCTGTACTCTGCATGAGACAACCAGGGTCTCAAGTGGCTGAGTTCCTCACCCCCATTCTCTGGGTACCACGCTGAGGAAGTGCGGTAGAGTCGGCTACGGTCTCACACCTGCGAGCAGCACCCAGCCCCAGCGTAATGATCCTCTCCGCTTTCTCCTAGCATAAGGACCACGTTGGGTTAATGAGTCAAATGGTTTTCTGTTTCTGTTGCTGTTGTTTGTTTTCACTATATAGCTCTGGCTGTCCTGGAATGCACTATATGGACCAGGCTGGCCTTGAACTCACAGAGACCCACTTGCCTCTGCCTCCTTGGGTCAAAGGTGTGCCCCCCTATACCCGACTTACCGAGTCAAGTGTTAAAGGAGCAACTATTAAGTCTCACTGCTGAGTTGACATATTCCTGGGACACCCAGCACAGGCTAAGGCAGAGGAGACTGCCTGGAGGAGGGGTCTGAGCAGAAGCACGGGAGAGGCATACAGTAGGCCCCCTGGGAGCCAAGGCAGAGGAGGGCGGGGTGACTTAGCCGTGAGATAGCCCTGAAACTGAGGCTTCTCCCTGATCCACGTAGTGTCTCAAACATTCATTTTTGCTTTTGGGAAATATAGGTGAAGTGGTATCACCTAACATGGCGGCCAGGCTCTGGGGCAGGGTGACCTGGAGTTCTCAGGTTGGCAGGAGGTAGGACAGTAGAGTGACTGTGTGCCTGCCGTCTTCTGGATCGTCCAAGGCCTGCTTCAAAATATGGCCCCGAGAGACTGCAGCACTCTGTGTAGTCACCGGATCCTACCATCCTTCAGGCCCCTCGGAGTCTTATGAAGACTGTGCTTCCCACGTGTGCAGGATGCCACGTTCACACTCATAGTGTGAGCAGCTGGTCATTCTGCCTGCTCCTCACCTGATCACCCTGGGGGGTTGACACACCTACCCAACCTCTCTGAAGAGCCAGTTCAGCTTTCCACCAGCCGCCAGACTTTTGGGAAAATGTCCTGAGGAGACAGGAAGAGACTGTAACATTCCAGTCTGTGGGAACCACCCCCAAGAGACCTCTGTGCTTCTAGTATGGAGGAATAGAACATATGGAACATCTTTCTTCAGGAAAAAACAAAACAAAACAAAAAAAAATGCTTTCTGGGAAATGCAAATCTCTTCTTCACATACAAATGAATAACAGCCATGCTTCCTCTCTGTGAGACATCTTGACTCATACAGTAGTTTATCTGGGCTCCCGATAACTCAGTGGGCGGCAGATAGCTCCTCCCCAGACATCCAGTTCTAGAGTTCATCTGTGGAGCCAGGCGTCTTCCTCCTTCAGACCCTTATCACGATGACCTGATCAGAGGGAGGGAAGATGCTGGAGGCCTCCCTCATCTTTCAGGTATCTGCCAACTAGCAGGAGGCCAGACGAGGTCAGATAGATAGCCTATAAGGAAGACTTCTTAGACACACAGGCTCGGAAAGGCACATGTTTACCTGGAGGCCACAGTGACAGTGATGGTAATGTAGGAAAAGGACCAAGTGAAATCTCCCTTCAGTTCTCTCTCACACGGAGGTTAGAATGGGATCACACCCTTTATTCCCATCAAACGCAGGCCAAGCCCACTCTTGGCTCTCCTTCTGTGCTAAATCCTTAGAGAAGCCTGCAACCATCCCACAGGCAGGGCCCCTTGAAGGGCCTTGGGAGATATCTAAGGAAGGGCTCAGGGAAGACTGTGGGACTGGAAGAGATTCACTCAATGAAGGAGCTGCCCAGAGTTCTAGGGAACTTGTTATCAAGGTGTGCCCAAAGCTAGAGTATAAACATGGTGGTATGACATGGAAATTCACATGGCTGTCACAACGGTACAGAAATGATCAGTACTCCTGACTTACATGTCATGGATATCAAGTTTATTTGCAAGTTATCACAAAGACTTGATAACAGTTTAAGGTGATGGATATGCTAATTATTCCAAGTTGACCACCTGTACACATGAATTAAATATCATATCACACCTCATAAATATGCAAAAATAGACATCAATGAACAGCAGCTGGATATATTCATGGGTTCTGTGAATTTGGACGAGGTAGGGGAGAATCATTCTTCCTAGTACCAGTAATTTACTTATCAGGTTCTTTTGATAATCTGAAATAAACTTTTTATGACAAAGCTTAAAAAGAAGTGTCTAAGACACCTTTAAACACAAAAGATACAGAACCTTACAAAGCTAGATACATACAAAGAAGGCTCATTCATTCAATAGCGGGGCTCCTGGTCCATGGAACTGTGGATGTCAGGATCACACTGCGACAGATGCTGTCAAGATGACAAGTTCTGGGCGTCATACACAGAGCTGCCTGGCTTGACCTCTGGCAACAAGATTCCCAGAAAAAAAATCTGGATCTTCAACCGAACCTTCGGCAGGACCAGTCACTGATTAGAACTGTGGGGAGGTTGGGAGGTTGCAGGTCCAGAGTCCAATTACAATTTAACTTGGGCTGTCTTTAGCCCCATAAATAGCCATCCCTTGCCCTCCTCTGTGTCAACCCTATGTCAGCCCCAACATCCTATGAAAACCACACAAAAAAACCTTTTGGAATATATTAACTTAACAAAGCCCCAGTTTCCACTGACCAAAAGACTAAAACTGTCACCAGACATCAACTGAGGCCTATAGCTGAGTTTCTCTGCTTTGCTCTACCAAGCTAACATCCCTACTAATGGGTTTGAAAAGTCCCTTCATTATGACGTTCTTTGTTGTTACAAAACAGACAAACACACAAACAAACAACTTTATCAAACTGTTAGCCTATTGGAACATGGAATTTGGGGTAACCTGTGTTCTCAGGCACAGTCACTCATTTTTAGCTCCGGAGAAAATCCCCATTAAGTGTGATTATGCATCAATACCCTCATCCCTTTTCTCACTTTGGAAGACCAAAGCCTTGTGCCCAGATACTTTCCAAATGCCAGGAGACATTGCAAAACAAGCCAGCATGTTCCTGAGTGCATAGATACATGAATGGGAAGCCAACTTTTTAGGCTAACCATTTTCCTCTTGGCTCAGCCTTCAGATCTACCCTCCCTCCACTCCTGCTCAGCATCTCTACAGGCCGATGGCGATGGTGATGCTGTGTGTTACTCGGGATCACAGAACAGTGGTTCTTGGCTGATTCTGGGCAGAGACAGAACAGTCCATAGTGTTTGCATCATTATTCTCTGGGTATTATGTCTGGGAACAACAGAGTGATACATATTTGGCCTAGAATAAATATTAACATTGTGTATTATTGTCTTACTGGGCAGCGTGAGTCAGCTTTAGAGCTTCCGGGATAGGGATGGGTGGAAATATTCCAGGTTATAGTGACCTCTCCCTGCTTCTCCTGCAAACAGAATAGGACAGAGACTGCTTCTTGGAACTAGAGAGCTTGGTTGATGTTGCTAGGAGTTGGGTAGAAAGAAAGATGGATTCCCTTGCTCTGAAGGAGATAACTTGTTCCAATTAGGAGAAAAGTCCAATAATAGATAGCATCTCAGATAGTTGCTCTGAGTGAGCACTGGGCAATGCTGACCTGAGCACCAGAGACTGGAGCTGTTTCTCCGAGGGTCTTAGCACTGTAATGAATAGGCGGGGATCCTTGTTAATCAGTACATCCATTGTTGAAATGCAGATGAGGCTGCTCATTCCAGCAGCTTCTCTAAGTACACTAGCCCTGTCCTAGTTGACAAGGCAGTTGTCCCCAGAACTCTTCTTGTTTATTAATTGCTACTAGTGTAAGGGTGAGGAGATTCTTAATAGAAACTGCAGGAGATTAAATCCACCTGGAGATGGAGGGAAAGACTGAGGGGTTTCAGAACAAAGCTTCTAGGGCCACATGCCTTAGCTGGGAAGGGGTTGATCAAGACTACCTACCCAGCATGCTTCTGGGTCTCATCATAGGCCTTTTCCAACCAATGATGTGGATTCATCTGGAACCCTGGGACCTCAGTTTGGCTTTGACTGATTATAAACGGTAAGGGTTCTTTTGGAGTTGAAAGCCACCATTTGATGAGAACTAGGACATGGACTGTCTCCTTCAACTGTAGCAGCACTGTGGCAGCACTGCTCCTGCAGGCGGAAGCACTCTCCCTATTCCTGGAACAGGATAACTAAGCTGGAGGAAGATTAACTCAGTCCTCCCAGTCCACCTGGTTAGTTGGAACCAGGTCTGCCTCACCTGTCTGCCCAGGCGTACCAGGCACATACACTTAAGATGGTGGCTCTCTTCCAACTCATCTCTCCTCTCCAATGACTAATCCATCACGACTGGTAACTCAGGATTTTTTCTTGCTTTTAACTTCTAGAACACAATGTCTGAGCTCACACCCCAGCATCTTTGCATTTGCTGTTTGCGTCTTTATGCCTGTTATACAAATACATTGAAGGAGGATTCCATGTCCCTCAGAAGTCAAGAGACATCAGGACTCTATACTCTTGAGGTCAAATCTAGACAACCACTTGAATTTTATAAAGTTTTATTTAAACACAGATACTCAGTTTAATGGTGTCTACTGTTATACCTGTGTTATACCATCTTACCTAAATAGTTATGGTAGAGATCCCCATGCCCACAATGTTTAAAGTATTTATCATGGGTGTGTGTGTGTGGTTAGGAGATTGTTTTGTTTCCCCTCCTTAAGGGGGATCTGACTCTGATTTATTATCTACTATTGATTAGGGCCTAGGTATTTTCTGCCCTGTTAAAGTTAATGATGAGTTTGAAGTCTGACAAAGAGATGCTGTTAGGAAAGAATCTTAAAGCTACAGTTTTATCACCCTGGAAAACCACCCAGCTCTCTGTTCTCAGTGGTCCTTTTATTTCAGACTATTCAACATCACCACACTCGTATTCCGTCTTGAATGTTTTTGCCATCTTAGGGACTGTCTCATTAAAAAGTTGAATCCAATGGTGATATATGTAAGTTTTATCATATGTTCTCTCTCTCTCTCTCTCTCACACACACACACACACACACACACACACACACACACACAAGCTCCTCCTACTATATTTAATTACTCTTCAATACTTGGCACCTTAGTTCCCTTCTCTGGCGCCCCTCCTCACAGCAACCCCATGACAGACCTTCATCATGTCCTGCTTCCTGGCCTCAATCTGTTCCTGAGCATTCTACAAACCCTTCCCCAGCACTGAGACTGGGTCTTTGAGTGAAGCAAGTCAAATCCCTGGTCTAAGATGCCTGGTGAAGGCTGAGAGGCTGTATCTGTATTCTTAAACTGGTTTTTGCCTAAGTGACAATCTTGTAGCTGTTATTATCTTCAGAAATTAGTATGGATTTCAGGTCGGCGCATTCTTGGCATCATTAAAGAGACTTAGCTTTCTGGAATGAGCTCCTCCAGCCTTTCAGAGTTATTATCTTTCTTGCTGTCCATATCCACTCTCACCTGCCAGCAGGGAAAGAAACAGACTCCCATTTGCTGTCACAGACAGCTTATTTTTCTTGGGGACTGCAGGGTGTCTTGTATATTCAAAAGAGGTCATTAGCTCTCAGCCTCCACCTGACTCCAGGCTCTTCTCTCTGGACTTAAGACAAAGTATGCAAGACTGTCACCCAAGTGATGCCTTTAGTCAATGCGAGATAGCAACAATGTGAGACTCAGGAAAGTCAGAGAAGGTCTTGGCAAGAAATGTCATGTTGTCAGACAATGCTTGTCCTGTTTAGAAGTCAACTGTGAAGACAAACAGAGAAAAACTGGTATATGCTTGCTACTCCCACCTATATGTACTTTCCAGATCCTTGTTAGAGAAGAAAAAATGTACGAGAACGAAGGTGCACCTGGTTTGGGTATTGTCTTGTAATTTGATACACACACCTGCAAGTTCACATGTCAGAGCGACTGCTTCCAAGATAAGTTAAGATTTCTGATCTAGGCATTCCTGGCTTGGCTTTGAGAAGGAGAGTTGCCTGTTCATGGGAGGACAGGTAAAAAAAAAAAAGGAAAAGGAAATGAAAGGAAAGAAAACCAAATAAACAACAATAAAGAACCAACCCAGAAAGACTAGCCTCACATCGAGCAGATCCTCATGTTATATATGTTATATAAGTTAGCATATAATAGAAAGGTTTTGCATTGTATCTTCCTGTAACAAAGGGAAACCATCCAATTCTAAGAATAATTTTAAGCCAATTCTTTGAGTGAAGACAAAAAGCATGAACAAAGAGCAGGCTGAGATTCCTCCCACTAACACCACAACTATTCTGGAGGGCAGACTGGTACTGATGCAGGGGAGGGCACACGTCCCCTGCCCTGGGCACAGTCAAAGGAAGGAGAATGCAAGCAACTGAAGGAAGTCTTTGCTAACTGATCCCAGATTAGAGCAAGAGAAAGCCC
Organism: Apodemus agrarius; assembly: GCA_964023405.1. Lineage (NCBI taxonomy): Eukaryota > Metazoa > Chordata > Mammalia > Rodentia > Muridae > Apodemus > Apodemus agrarius. The sequence continues at coordinate 100,488,851 of OZ030012.1, forward strand.
CTTTAGTATGTTTAGTAATCTGGGCTGGAGCCCTAATACAAGGAGAAATGAAACCATGGCATTAGGCTCATCTATACTCCCAGGACTAGGCCAAAGCACCTGCTTTCTATCTTAAGTGTTTCGAGTCAAAACAGTAGAGCTGCACCTCCATTTGAAAACACAGCCCTTTTGAGAGTGGGAGAATAATTTTTTTCTAAGGGTTAGAGCTCTATAAATTGACGAGAGTTGGTCATTTTCTGAAGCCTAAGAGAAATGCTTCACTCTTCCTTTAGTTTGAAGTGACAAGCCACGTTAATTCATCAGTGCATCCTTCTAACAAAGGCTGCAGGAAACTGCAGAGTTTCTTAGCTTTCCAGGCTAAGAGGATTAATTGCTCAAACTTGGCTCTTGGGTTTAAAATGCAAGTCTCTTTCTTGGACAAGAACACAGATCAGCTTCCACACATAACACACTGGAGAGGTTCTTCTCCTTGCCTCTTCTGGATGAAAGGAAGCTCAAGAGACTGTACTTGACATGTAGAGTCCATCTACTTGTATTTGGTGAACATTTATGAGAGGGAAATAGTGGGCAAGGTAGCCCATTAGCAAACCCTTGAGAGTGCGATGAAAGGATGAAGTATGCAGGATCAAGGGAGTGTGTTTGCTGTGATTGCTCTTTTTGTTGCCCCAAGAAGGGAAAGAATCCACCGAGGTGTTTGCTACACACACCTCCAGCCATGTTTAGCAAGAGGAAATGGTATAGGCTGTTCTTTAACGATGAAACCCAGCAGAGTCGCGGGGAGTTAATATGTCCATAGCAGGTGGCTCATCATCACTGGCTCTCTGGCTCAGGCAGCCAGGAAAATGACTGGAGCACCCCACGATGCAGTTTTGAAGCATCACTTTCTAAATGGCTATGACACAAAACCACAGTGGGCCTCAAGTTCCAGCATCCCTGGAAAAACCTGCTCAGGGATTTCAACTCTCTTAGTATCCAGGTTACTAGGAATGACTTAATCTCTCTTGTTTAAGAATGAGAAGTTCAAGCACCTTTTGTTATTGTTGATTCTGAGCCAGTAGGAGATATTGCTCAAGGTTTCGGTCACTGTTATTTTGGGGGAAGAACCATGAAGAAAAAAACAATTCTTTTAGAAATGTGTACGATTCTTCTGAGAGAAGAGAATCCAAGCTCCTACTCTGAAAATAAAATAAAAACTTCAGTTGAGCGGTGAAATCCCTCCTGGGAGAGAAACGTTGTGAAAAATAAAAGAAAGATATTCTTCTCATAGTCACTATTTGCCTATTAGAAGAAAAGGAATGTGCAGTGAGCTCAGGTGTCAGTTGACAGACAACACCATGAGGGTAGGGGTGTGTGCTCTTCAGTGGGATCTCAATATTAAACACTCTTCTGGGGCCTGGAATGCCTGCCCAATGCTATGCACATTTCACTCCAGATCCATACCCCTAACTCTCACAGCCAACTTCAAAGTCATTGTCACTTCACTATTGGCCAATATCCTGAGGTACTCAGAGGTAAACCCACTGGCTGAGTAGCTGGCAGTGCAGAGATACTCAAAAGAAGCTTTGAGTCTACTTTGGGATAAACGAGGGTTGATTATGTCTCTGTTCAGAGTGCCTGCATATCAGAATCTAACGTCTAAACCTGCTTCCTTAGTTATCCCAGCTCAACCCCGCACCTTGACCTCTCCTGTTCTTGTTATTTATGCTGGGAAGAGGCACAACCTCCAAGATCTGAATGAGTAAAACTAGGACTCTGGGCCACCAGAGGGCAGAATAGGAGTGTAGAAACATGGAGGGGGATATTGGGGAGCAGAAACTGGACTGAAGGTCATTGAGCCTCTAAAAACATGGGGTACCCAAAGTACACTATACTTAATACCAAGATATATGCTGTAGTTCTGTATATTTCTTTTCTTTCATATTATATTTTATTTACTGATTATGTGTGCAATTTTTCTTTGTGGGGGTGGTACATCAGTTGGGTCTCTTCTCCAAACATGAAATATAGGGACCAAACTTAGGTCCTCAGGTTTGGCAGCAAGCCAGCCCCTCTGCTCATGGAATCTTCTTACGTTGTTCTGTAGTCCCCCTCCTGCGCCCTTAAATGAAATGGTGTCCAAATAAAGAGTTTGGGCCATTTTATATGAGATGACTGTATGAATTTGGCTAATTTAAAATTCTGAGTTTGAGTCAATGGTATGATAGTCGATCTTTACAATTTTACAGCCATTTCACCTGGCGTGGAATAGATGCCCCTGAACTACTGAGAGTCATCTGGAGGTCTGCATGCTTGGGTGAAGAGAGATGTGTATGAGAGGAGATGGCAGGGACTGGGGCTCGGCCATATCTGCCATCTCTCATATCCTGTGTATTGATTTGGAAAATGACTTCTGAATCTCTCTCTCTCTCCCTTCTTTGGATGAAGGCTGGCATAGGAAGCCAGGCTTCTTTCAGAAGGCTGAGGCGATGGGCTATTCTATCTAAGAGCACCATATTGAACCGGCAAACACACATAATTGAGTTACCTTCAGAATGATGGCTCGCGCTGAAAGCTCTTGGGTTTCTGAAAATGAGGAACAGCTGCGACTTTACGGTGCCACCCTGCAAACATATACATTCCCATCTCCAGGCCCATTTTGAAGAAACTGAAGTTTGGAACAGGTTGAAAGCAGTCAGCAAGTCCGTCCTTTCCATTCACACTCTGGACTCTGGAAAACTCTGAAGAGGGTTGAGTGACAGCCACACCTGCTGCATTTTTGAACAGATGCAGAGCCTGGTGCTCCACAGCCCGTAACGCACAGGGCCGCCAGGGACACAGCCTGTAACAGGGCCTGTATCCACTAACTACAGATTCTTTCTTTTTATGGATCACCACGTTACTTGTGGGGAGTAAACCAGTAATAAAGCAGACCTTCGCCTTAGGCAAGACAAATGGAAAAAACCAAAGGCAAAAAGGCAAATGAAGATCTGATGCCATCCAGAACTGAGTCCGCCACATGGTCGGAACTGATTTCTCAGTCTTAACATGCCCCCAAAGCAGATGGCACAGTCAGATGCACCCAGGCGGCTCGTATGGTTCATTCCAAATAGCCTGCCTACTTGGAAATGGCAAGGTTCCCTAGGGATGGCAGTATGGAAGGGCCCCACCCCTCACCCAACACCAAAATACAGCATGTGTTCACTCTTCCAATCCTCTGAGCTCTGTGCTGTATGCATCAGAAATAAGAGTTCAAATACAGCTAAATATTCACGGAATGATCAGGTTGGTAAAAACAGAAAAACTGGCTCTGTTAAACATGGAGTCCGCATGAGAGGAGGGGCAAGGCAAGGAACACTTGACTGCTGAGTGTGTTAGCAGAGGAGATGGCCCAGAGGATGTAGATCTCCTTTGGAATGGCTAGAGATGAATTAGTCAGAGAGCAGGGCTATTTGGCTCCCAAGAGATTAGGAGCACCATACCACAGGCCCAGAGACACTTGTAGAAAATATACTGGGTGTGGTTGGTGGATGAGATTACTGTTGAGGAAATATCCATGTGCTCTTCCTCTGCTCCTCCAGAAATCTGCTGGAATGAAACTTAACTTTGGACTGGGATAGTAACTTGCTTGGTCCGTTTCTATGTGACATCAGCAGACTTTAATATGAACTTGCGTATTTAGTCTTTACCTTCCCGTGTCACTGTGAAGACAGCATGTCTCAGAAATCTCTGTCTGCATCTAATAGCAAAGAGATGTGTCCAGATCAGACATAGATGAGCCCAAAATCTCCAAAAGTCAAAAGCTAACAGAGCCATATCCTTGTAGTTACAGATCAACGACCTGTGGTCTGGTTACACAAGTTGTAGTGGAAATCCAGGCAAATAAGGAGGAGAAAGGAGGCCAGAGGAAGAAGAAACTGCTTCAGCTGAGTGAAACAGCTACAGCAAAGAACCAGCAAAGAAAGAAGAGACTCTGACTCATGAGGTCCTGGCTTCCCTTTGATGCCTACTTGACCACTCCTGCCAAGCACTGCTTGGCAGACAGACAACGCAGAAATTTGAGGGGATAGTTGTGCAAGCAACAAAGACTATCTCAATCCCTGGGCTGAGCAGACAACACAGCCAAATTTTCAACTAGGACTCCAGTGTAGATATGTGTTCAACTTTACAGCATAGTCTTACAAATGTACCCACTTTCATCAATACTTTGATGGACGTGAGTGATGAGTCAGGATTCATATCTGAAGTATGCTTAGTCTAAAATCCACAGACTCAAGAAAACTAAAATAAACCCCCCACTAGCTAATAATGTACATAATGAAAGGCCCAGTAACTGGTATGGAAAATATGTACGCAGTGAACAGTTATTTAACACTCTATGTTTAATACATTGGCAGATCTTTGATTTGCAATGATCTTTTATAAGTCAGAAATACATGCAATTGTATTTTAGACATATTACCACCACAATCCACTGTTAAGCCACCCTCATAATAGCCAGTCTCATGGCTTTGCCTTGAGATGAACTTTCCCGGGGCAATGTACTGAGCTATTCTGGGGTCTCTAGATTTGCAAATCTGAAAGGTTCTCAGTGCCACTGAGGATACTTGGAGGGAATATGCAAAATAAAACAGCAGCAGCAGTGTCTGCTGGCAAAGGAAGTTGGAGGTAATTTGCATCCTAATCTCTCAAGGCTCTAGCCTATGTGGAGAATGAAGCCAAAGAGAGACTCTGAGAAAAGACAGCCAGGGTTAGTGGGGCTGAGGGAGCTGGGGCAGGGGGATGGTGGTACAGGGATGAGAAAGAAAGATGGTATCATAGGTAAAACTGTGATGGATGCCACAGTGATCAATGCGTCCCTGTGTACTCTTTGAAAATGGTGACTTTTACCTTCCTGTCATCTCCAGGGCTGCAGATGACAGCCAAAGCAAGCCCATGTAAGTCACAAGTCCTCCTCATAAAAGGAGATATAGTTTCCTTGAGGTTCTCTTGTGATAGCGTTGGAGTTCTGAGACACAGTTGAATGGCCTGCCTGTAATGTGTGGGATCCCAGACCACTCAAAGGGCTCACAAGTACGTGTGGACCTCAGTTCCAGCAGAGCCACAGATGACAGCTAGCTAGACTTATAACAGAAAATAGCTCAGGATGACTCCAGGTTCCAGGGCCAGTATCTTTATCCTTTACATATTACTGGTAAGGAACCCTATTCTCATTTGCTTTCGCCTGCTGTGATAAACACGATGCCCCAAAGCCAAGGATTTAATTCAGTTTACTGTCCATCTGATGAAGGGAAGTCAGGGCAGGAACCTGGAGGCAGGAACTAATACAGAGCCCATGGAGTAGGGCTACTTACTGGTTTGATCCCCATAGCCTGCTAAACCTTTCTTCTACAACCCAGGACCACTAGCCCAGGGGTGTGATACCACCCAGTATGCCTGGGCCTCCTGCATAACTAATAAAGAAATAACTTACAGACATGCCTACAGGCCAAGAAGATGGAGACATTTACTTTTCTTTCTTTCTTTCTTCCTTCCTTCCTTCCTTCCTTCCTTCCTTCCTTCCTTCCTTCCTTCCTTTCTTTCTTTCTTTCTTTCTTTCTTTCTTTCTTTCTTCGAGGCAGGGTTTTTCTGTGTAGCCCTGGCTGTCCTGGAACTCGCTCTGTAGACCAGGCTGTCCTCGAACTCAGAAATCTACCTGCCTCTACCTCCCAAGGGCTGGGATCATAGGCGTGCACCACCATGCCAGGCTTGAGACATTTTCTTAGTTGAAGTTCCCTCTTCTTGTATGACTCTAGCTTGTGTCCAATTGACAAACAAAACCAAAAACCCAACCAACCAACCAACCAACCAACCAACCAACCAACCAACCAAACACAAAAAGCAACTAACTGGTACAGACCCTAGCAATTAGAATGGGGACACTTCCCCCTGTTGTACCCCTTCTGATACCCACTGAATCTATAAACAGTAGCTGCTGTGCCTCACTAGGTTTAGGGCCCGTTCTTACACAGCAAAAGACAGCCAGAAAAAGAACACGGTGGGGACAGCGTCCCAAGTATATTCCTGCACACTAGGGAGTGAATAGATAATAACTCCTCTGCTCTACACAAGGGAGATGTGCTTCTACCTTCCAGGCCTCAGGCAGAAAGAAAAGCAATTTTTGTTGTACAGGACCTAGAATGGCGCTCATCCTTTTAGAACAGCGGTTCTCAACTGAGAAAAAGAATTTTTGTCCCCCCCAAGGAAAATTTGACAATGTCTGAAGACATCTGGAGCATCACAAGCTGGGGAGGCTGTGCTACTGTTGTGTAGTGGGTAACAGTCCAGGGTGCTGACCTGCACAGGGCTGCCCGTAACAGGGAATTATCCAGTTCACAATGTCAGTCATCATATTGAGGTTGAAATTTTCTGCTTAAGAAGACTGCAACTAGTGCCTGCTAGATACTTTGCTAAGAGTATCCCATTTCTCAAAGGAGAGATACCTAGGCCGGGAAAGCAAAACTATGACATGACAGGGTGTGTCTGAAGACTCTTGCTGGTCTTTCGGGGAATAACAGAGGAGCACTGGCAGGCTGTCTAGCTGAGAGCACCCAGCCCCCACATGCCCCTTTCTGAACCTGTCTTCTCCAGCAGGCTCCCTTTAAAGTGGCATCATCAGCCACCTGCTCCTAGACTCGCTCTGGAGTTCTACTTCTTTTGCAAAACATATATATTCATTAAAGACGGTGAATGTTAGGATTGTGTGTCTGTTGCAGGTGGCCAGGAAACTCCCTGTAGTGAAAACATCTAATTTCTGCATATCACTCGCTTGTGTCTTTGTCAAAGAACTAACGGAGGTGGGGAAGAAGAGGGTGCTGTGACAGTTGACTCCTTTATTCCGGTACCTACTGAACAGGATGCACCTGGTCCTGTGCTGGGGACTGGCAGTTGGAGTCAAAAGAAACATTGTCCTCCAAACGGCTAGGGTGTTTTCAAAAGTGGCTGGATGAAAATCTCCTTCAGCGAGATTTACACCCTGTTTACCTTCGGCAGTGAGGAGAAAGAGCTTGAAAGTCCCCTTCACTTTACAGGGAGGGCAGAGATTCCCAGCCTGATTTATGGGCCTGCTCATGCGACACCATAAGAAGTCATTTTGCATGACACACCCTCCGTGAGGCAGGCAGCATGGTCAGAGGTGCCCGGCTGGAACTGAGGATAGCAGAGCTGCACACATTCCCAGCAGACTTCTGGAGGAAGGGTGTCCCACGGTGTTGAAAATCGTAGCAGAACAAGGTAAAATAGAGGGCTAAGACTGCCCATGTTTCTCCAAAGTGAACACGGCTTGTCATCAGGTAATATAGGAGAGCAAAAAGGGGCAGGAAAGACAATATGGAAGGGACAGCGGAGAAACCTGAAAGATGCTGCTCCGCAGGGGTCAAGGACAACGCCCACAGGGATCTTTCAGACAGGTGTCCTACAGGATGTGGGGGAGATAACTCCATCTTTAAGGGTCCCACCCCCACCCCCAACTCCATAATCCAGTCCTTTTTTAAAAAAAACATAATTTCATATGGGATCTTTGGGAATTTCACATCATGCACCCCAATCCCAGATATTTCCCAGTCCTCCCGTATCTGCCCCTTGTAACCTCCTCCCCAAAAGGAAATGAAAAAATAAAAATTAAAAGAAAAGAAAGCAAGGCAAAAGAAAAAAAGAAAGACGAAACTAAACCAAACCAAGCAAAACAACAATAACCACCACAACAACAAAAACTAAATCAAACTAACCAAACAAAAAACCAAAACAACCAACCAACCAATTAAACAAACAAAAAGTCATCTCCCCAATGCCTTAGGGTAACAACCTGCTCCTCAATCAAGCATAGCCTTCTGTGCAAGCACCATTCTGGTCTTCTGTCTGTCTGGCCTCTCCATCACGGACTTGTTTGTTGTAGTGGCATTAGAAGCTGTGGTGTGCCACACAGTATACCCTTTTACACCAACAGCTCTACTTATTCATTGCAATGAGTCATTGGTCTGGTTCAAGGTCTCTGGCTTTCGCTAAATCATGGATACAGGACCCTTACCAAGACTCCTTGGATATCTTTCTGTAGCCCAGAGACATGGATCCTGCAGCCTTGGTTCTACGAGGCCTACCCCTTCATCTGCTCCAATAGCTCATAGATGGAGTAGTTGTTAGGGTGGACCACTAAAAACCCTGGAACTGGACCAGGGAAGCAGTTGAGTTGGTCAGCCTGGCCTCTGCCAGGTCCCTTGTGTACTGGCAGAGAAGAGACAGGCTAGGTCTCCCGATAGGGGTCCGGGTGGAACCAGTTCAGTGCAGCCCTCGGACATTAACATGGCTTCAGGCTGCAGGACAGACCACAGCCATCTCGTTGCCTATGGTGGTAGCACAGGGCACAGACCTTAGCATAGACCCATGATGCAATAGGACCGAGGAGCTGACACGGCCCTTGGTGGCAGCACAGACCTAGACATCACCATGGTCCTCTGTAGCAGCACAGGCCTCTCACATCAGGCGTTCTTCATCGCTGGCATGTTCCCAGCCCCTTCTCTCCTCACATCGCACAGTCCGCTCCACTCCTCTCCTTTCCTCCCATCTCTCTATCACACACTTCCTCGCTTCTGCAGCGCTCTCCCAGTGTCTTCCCATACGCCTGCCTTGATCATGCGAAAGCTCTGAGGAAAATGGCCATGGAGAGTCTTGCCCCAGTTCCTCCAAACACCTAGTTATTACTTCAGAATTCTTGGTCCTCAAAATCAAGGAAACTAACGAACTGTCACAGCCAAGAGGAGCCTGAGGAGACGCCGTGGCCACTCGAAATGTAAGGTCCTGCATGGCTTCCAGAAGCAACAGAAGGATGTTAATTGGCAATTAGGGAAATCAGAGTGAATACCAACCTTAGTAAATAATGACTTAAAAATACTGGTTCACCAGCTACAGCAAATATTTCCTAGTGATATTAGGTATCTATAACAGGATAAATGGAATAGAGGTTTTTTTTTTTTTTGGAAAATCCTATAAATCTAACTTACATTATTTAAAAAACAAAGATGTTTAAACAACAAAGGGAAATGAACTGTCCACTGTGTTATCTTCTTCAGAGAGCTGTTCACGTGGTTTACGGCCTTCTCTGAATTTAGGAGAATTCACATTTTTTTGAGACAAGGCTTTTCTGTGTAAACTTGACTGTCATGGAACTCAGTTTATAGACCACCCTGGCCTTGAACTAAGAGATCCACCTGCCTCTGCCTCCTGAGTGCTGGGATTAAAGGTGTGTACCATCATTGCCTGGCGAATTTACATATTTTCCACCACATGTGCCAAACACAGAGAGCTATGCTCTACCAAGAAGTGTTTCTTTTTTCAATTCTCTTAAAAGAAGTTCTCTGACCCCCTTTTGCAAGCCTGGGCAGTGTCTGTTTTCACCATGTTTTGTATCTGAAAGATCAAAATACATGTAAGATGCACATTAAAACTTTTGAAAGAAAACCACACTTCACAAACTAGCCTCAGCTGAGGGGAAAAAGGGGGTCTTTCAGGAGACATCTACTGAGCAAGAGCAAGGGTAAACAAAAGCCTTGTAGAAGAAACAGGAATGGGCTCCAAAATCGTCCCTCCGATCCTGACACTCATTTCACAAGGAGCTCTTCGGACTCTCACAGAAATTCTGCAGTCTGTCACGTCTCCATCGCCAGGATAAGAAACTGGGGTTCAGAGGGATTTGCTCCTTCCCTAATTCATAACTTAGTACATGGTGGAATAGTGTCTAAACCCAAGTCAAACCTCTAAACCTAGGCTCCTGCCCAATGTATCACTGATGCTTAGGCCAAGGAGTTGGAGTTTTAGACACGAGGAAGCCAGGACAAAATGGATATCCGAGGGACTGCAGCTTTGCCACTGGAGTAGCTTTGGTTAACCACGCGATGTGCGTTATTTTTACAGGGTATGAATATCTGAGTGAGGCGGCTCTGTGTGCATCCCAGGAGCCACAGGGAAGATGTTATGCAGCTAAGGACCATGGCCCCCAAGCTCCTGTTTCTAGGTCCCACGGCTCTGAGAAAGCACAGTGCCTGATGGGATGCTGAGATCCCATGGTTCCAGCCTCGGGGGTCTCACTTCGTAAGTCTAGTTTATGGGCTGGAAGTTGGTTTCACGTTTCTCAGGTGAAATCAGATTTAGAAAATTACTGAGATGGTCAGTCCCTTCCCACTTTAAATTTCTAAGAACAACTAATTAGCAAATTAAATCCCTGTAATTACTGTTCACAGATCTCACTGTAATTGCAATGGGCCTCTTCTGGCCTTCTTATTACATTTCCTTGAAGAAAGAGGATGAGTGAATGTGTATTTGTATGTGTGTGTGTGTGTGTGTGTGTGTGTGTGTGTGTGAATGTGTATGTGTTAGTGTCTGTTTGTGTGTGCATGAGTGTGTTCCAATGTGTGTGCACCCTTGCCTGAGGGCTTCTTGTGATTTCAAACAAGCACAAGTAGACCAAATGGGACAAGCATATGTGACTCATCACTCCATCCCTTGTGGTACAAATGGGGTCCAAACCAGGATGAAACCTGGACTCTCCACCTTAAAGGCGAAGGAGCAGATGGTGTGGCTGTTGGCCACACCCTTTGATGAGGGCTTATGTGTGTTAGGATGAGGGGTTGTTGCTCTGTTGAGAGGAGACACTGTATCATACAACACATCCTCATTTTCTCCTAATAGAGTAGCATATGTGGGTTTGTGTCTGTTGGTCAGAGCCTTTATCTCTGCCCGCTACCTAATTAGAGAAAAACACACACATTCCACTGCACTGTCTGTCCGGAGGATCAGACAAAATTCAGTACACATTGGGTTAAGGAAGCAATTGGCTGGCCCATAGAGGGACAGGGAGGGGGCTGCATGTATATGCTGAGTACTTTGTGTCCTGAGGGAAGGATGGCTTACATGTCCCTTTTGGTTCCCCTTGATGTGTGTCCCAGGTGTCACGCAGCAGCAGTACTCAGACCAAAGCACTGAAGTGGCGAGCCCTGGCACAGTTACCCAACTTGGCGTGCCTACAAATGAGATCCTGAGAAGGCAGCACTTACTAGGTGGAGACACATGGCATCCTTTTACTTAATTGTTCAAAGAAGAGGGAGTATACAGAGAAGCGAGAGGCAAGCTAGGACGCTCCTATCCCCAGAGGCCTGAAGTCAATGACCTTTAGCATTGGCTGAGCTTATTAGTGATATGTAGTTCCCAGACTTTTGGGCTCCATCTCAGAACTTCTGAATTAAAAGCTCTGGAGGAAAAGCCCAGATACCTGCATCTTCAAGAATCTGGAACCAAGAGCTCAGGCTTTGAAGTCAGGCTGCCTCATGGTCTGGCTGGGCAAAGTGGGAGTAACACACTAGTAGTACTCACCTGGATTAGTTAGCCTTGTGTTTCTACAATAAAACAACTCAGAAAAGAGAACTTCAATATGATAATTCACTTATAAGGGAAAAAGAAACAATAGCTCACAATTCTGAAAGCTCTAGTCCAAGATCACAAGGGCTCATGACTTTGGGCCTCTGCTGGGTGGCGCCAGATGGTAAAAGCTATGAGTGCATGGTACAGCAAACTGCTCAGCTCATGGCCAGGAAGACAATAACTAAATATAAATAAAGAAGGACCACCTGCTGAAGTCCTATAGTACCCTTCAATATAGACTTCTATGGCCCGAAGACCTTCCACAAGGATCCCCCAACCCAGGTTGCAAAAATTCCCATTATACCTATAGTGCCACCCTGAGAACAAATATATACTCATCCAAACCATAACATCAATCTGTGCAGAAGTTATCCTATGCAGAATGTTAAACCTGTTTTTTATAAACAATCCCTCCAACCTGCTCTAGGCTCAGTTACTATCAGATCTTTTAAAAATGGCAATGACAATCAAATGTCTACTCCTGTAGCCTTAGGCTCCATGACATCTGGTGGAAGTGCTTAGTCGTGGGTCCATCCCAAGGTTCAGGAAATCAGACCAACAACCACTAAGTTCTCCATCTTGGGGAGGTCAGTTCCCACTCAAACTTGGGTGTTTATCCATGAGCTGTGACACCATAAAATTCCTTTTATGACAATGCTGAATCTTATCGTACTAGGGTTGAATTCTGTCACCCTGCCTGAAACCCTAATCCCTTAGATCTTGTAAGTGTGACTGTGCTTGGATATACAGACCTTGCAGTTCACCCAACAGAGATGAGTACCTCTAATCCAGTATAATGGGCATCATTATGAAATGGGTAAATATGAACACAAAGAAAGATTTGTTCAACTGGGCATGGTGGCACATGTCTGTAATGCTAACATCTGGGTAGCAGAAGCAGGAGGACCAGAAATTCAAGATCATCTTTTGCTTTATAACAAATCTGAGGCAACCAGGGTTACATGAACCTCATCTCACAAAATCCAACCAACAAACTAAACGAGAGCAATCACAACAAAACCCAAAAGCCATGTTCAAAGAGAAGACACTGTAAAAACACAGGAGGAAAAGGATCTAGAACTTAAGGAAGCCATGCAAGCTCCTAGACCCTTTCCCTCTCAGTCCGCAGAAGGAGCCTGTGCTGATGAACCTCCATGTTGGACTTCTAGATTCTAAGACCAGCAAGACAGCAAGACAATACATTTCTCTGATTTAAGTCACCTAGTTGTTGTTTGTCTCAGCAGCCCTGGGATATGAAAGTATACAATGATCTACAGTCGCCTACCAGGTCCAGGGTTGTGAAAAAGCCTGGAATTTCCAATTTCCAACTTTCAAATGTCCTGAAATCTGTGTCCAGGGCATGGCCTGCTGCACCCCAGCAGGGACAGTGGCCCTCCCAGACCAGCAACAGTGCTACTGATGGGAGGAGGAGGCTGCACACTCCCCCTGGCCTTTCATTCTTTGAGGAGAAAGGGAATAAGGAAACAGCCCCACCCCCACCCCTTGTGTTCATGCCTGCTGTGCTAAGTGGCACAGGATGGCTCTGTAGCACTCAGCAGACGCAGAATTTGCTGCCCACCAAGTATAGAAAAATCAAAGCCTTTGGTGTACATTTCTCTGCAGCATGATTCACATATAGAGCAGCAGCAAATGGTTCTGCTGGGTGGTGGGGAGGGAAGACAGAAGCGCTCCTCATCTAGGGTTTCAGCTTTAATACAATACAGCCTTTGCAAGTCTATGCTGTCCTGACAGGCTCGTAGAAGTTAGGCTGCTGTGTGCTTGGCACAGAGTCAGTTCCAAGCCCCAGTCCTGTTAGTGGGGGGAGGCTGTGGCCGACGTGACTGCAGGACATGGCTTTGTGCTTAGTAGTGGGGAAGTTAGCCATCCATACCTCGGAGGTGGGCACTAGAGGCCAGGTACCAGCTGAAATGGAAAACCAGAAACAGTGAGTTCTAAGCCCCTCAGATGGTTCTCAGAGCTCCTCACAATCCCTCTGACCTCTCTCTCAATACTCCCTATTGGGCTTCAACAATACAAGACAATTGGTTCATTCTATCTCAGTTCAAATCCTGTTGCTGTCACATACCTGCTTGGTGACCTTCATTTCCACCTCTGGATAATGAAGAGATAAACATAAACTCTTTGAGACCATTAAAGGGATTATATTCAATCAGCCTCACATGTTTCATGGTGTCTAACACTGCTCAGCTAGAGCATTCAGTGGCGACTGGGATCGACCATTATCAGTTCACCCATAAATAACCCGATTTACCAGTATTTAGTCCAAAATAACTGCCAATTGACAACAGAGTTAGCAATCATCAACAGAGCAGAAATTGGCTCTCTCAATTTAGTTCCCCAATTTCAAAACCCCAGTCAATAGATTTTTCAAAGATTAAATGACAGTTTCCTGGGGTCTAGTTTAAGCCAGTCTGGAACCATGGTTCTGTGAGGAGAGAATTACAGTTGTAGAGTTCAAAGGACTCTGTGGGGGATGCCCACTCCTCCTCAACCACACAGACACAGTCCTGTTCCATTTTCTGTCAGTTCATCTCCGTCCCCCTGGTCTTGGAAACACTGAATTCCTTAAGCTTCTGGTCCCCAAATTATGGGTGTGCGACTCAATTTACATCAATACTATGAGAACCGCAGCCATCTGAAAAGACTGTTTGAAGTCATTTCCTTCTTCCTTCTTATTAAAAGTAAAGGCAAATGGATGAGCAATGTGGAATTTTAGGCTCTAGATTGGTGTCCTCCTGCCTTTATCTCTGAGACACTGGCTGGCCCATTACAGATGAGGCTTCCATATAGCATCTTATGGTGGATTTAGTGTGTAGGGGACATAGGAATGTGTGTGTGTGCATGCACATGTGCCCAACTTCCCTGTGACTCATGTATAAAAACAAAGGCTTTTCAGGTTACCCATGTCTTCTGAATAGGTGCACATGGCTCTGTCTTTCCTCAGCAAACTTCTCCCCTACCCAGTGCCTGTAGGAACAGCGTAGAAAGCAACTGAGCCAAAGCTTGTATCTCTCTAACGTCTGCCATCCTAATAGCCCATAATCATTAAGCATCAAGGAGCCATGTCCCTTTACTCCATTTCCCAAGCTCAAATGGCCAGAGACAAAGCAAGTTTCCTGCTTTATGCTTGGATAGTCATCAAGATAAGGGGGAGTCTTCCATGGCATTTTCTCAAGGGCAGAGCTCTGACCTCTGAAGCCCCACCAGGACTTCCTCACCTTCAACATCTGGCTGAGGTCAGGAGCTACTCATTCTTTTGGAAGGCACCTTAGCTGGGGCTCCACTAATTAACTATGTCCTGGGTTTGGCTGCTGCCCTGAAGACTTGGGCTCTAAATCCACTTGCCCAAAAGAAAGCCATGAACAGGACATTCCTGAGGCTCTGGCTCCATAAAGCTTACCACCCAGGGTTAGCTTTCAGGGGAGTTTAAGCGTGCTTACTAGTTGATTTTCCAACAACTTCTGTTGGCACTCAGCCTAACCTCCAAGGCCCACCTGACCTTCGGACTCCCTTTTCTCCTTACTGGATGGCTCTACCATCTTTCAGGTCTTCTAAGAGTAGTTGTGCTGAGAGGCTGGAGGGGCTGGGAACTCTGGTTTTTACACTTTTCACCTGTGGGGCTGTTCTGATCCCTCTGATTCATTCAGCGATGATTCATTTGGTGTCCCATTCATTCAGACACTTAGCAGATCACACAGAGATTCTTGTTAGTGAGCCTTCCTCTGTGGCACTGGGGGATTCCATGGTGGAAGCCCTCTTCTTTTCTCTGTGCCTCCCTATTACCAAGGCTAGCCTGAGACCCTGTGCAAAACAGGCTTGTTTGCATGCAGTGGTGATTTTAATAAGCTTGGCCCATAGGGAAAGGCACTATAAAGAAGTGTGGCCTTCTTGGAGGAGGTGTGTCACTGTGGGGGTGGGCTTTGGAGGTCTCATCCTTTGTACCTTAAGAGTTGCCTTGGTCATGGTGTCTCTTCATAACAATGGAAACTAAGACAGATGCTTACTGTATAAATATTACAGTTGCCATAAGAGTTGAGATATAAGAACGCAGACTAGAACTTTGAGCTAGGAAGCCACCCAGCCTATTCTTGCATGTGAGTACCTCACAGCTATTTCCACTTATTCTAGTCATATCTGTGGAATGAGCTATTGCTTAGTGGTGTGAGCAGGTGACTGCCTCTGCTCAGTCCAGAAATTCTTTTCCTAATAAATGACAAGCAATGACTTCATGATTATATTTCTCTCTTTTTTGTAATATTGGTATGTTTTCCCTAATATACACTTATTTTTTATTACTATTACTAGTTTTGAGGTAATATTTCACTATATAGCCCAGGATAACCTTTAACTCATTATCACCCGTGCCTTTGCTTTCTAAGTACTGGGATTACAGGCATGTGCCGCAGTACTTGTCATTTTTATATAAAATACATTTCTTCAGGATGGGACAGCCTGCTAGGAATGAGGGCACTGTCACTTTGCAGATGACTAAACTAAAGACTGAGAAAAATCTATTGAACTGAAGGTTCAAGGAGAGCCCAGATAAAGTCAGAAAGGTTGCTGCTGCCTTGTGTGGCTCTTTCCACACAACTCTGCCTGCATGCCATTGATTGGAGTGGAGTATCACCCAGACAGAAAAATCCACGTGCATTTTCATCTCTCTAGGTTTTCTTCCAGTCAGCTTAGGATAGACTCGTCACCAGGCTGAGTGTGGAGCTCCAAGTGTCCCTCTTAGGCTAGTGTCTTAGCCCTAACACTTGTCTGTAGCCTGGCCTCATTAGCTAACCCACCATAACTATGGTTATAAACCAGGGCTCATTTTGTCTTCAATACAATAGCCATCATAATGAAATTTCAAAATAATACATTAAAATGTTATTGCATATCTCCTCTCTAAGCCATATTGTCAATTGCTATGATGGGACTGATGGTGACTGAGGATGATACATCTTGTGGGATGGGGGTCCCACATGGCTACACAACATTCCTCTAGGACATGAATGCAGGGGATGGGGATATCAAGTGAGAAGAACTAGAAGGGTACTGAGATGTAGACAGTCCAGGGCACTGATTTCCCAGAAGAGCTTCCAGGGGAACTTAACAATATGCTAAAATACTTGAACTTTATTTTCTAGAGAGTGGGAGCCATAATTACACAGAGTCTATATGTCCAATCTAGAAGACATCTCAAGGATAATGCTTCACTCACCCATCTTAAAGATTGACATACTGAGGCCCAGAGATAGAAAGGGGCCTGCTAAAAGTCACATGAGTAGCAAATGAGAGTTCTAATACAGTCTAATGGTGGAAATGGATTAGTCTGTAGGAGTATGCGCTGGGTGGAGGATGCTGACAAATTAGGTATAGAGTCCATGTGCTTGCAGTAAACAAGGCAGAGACATCTGAGAAGAAACTCCCACAGAAGAGGCAGGTGGAAAGGAATGGCTCAGCACCTCCGGCTTTATCTGTGCCCCACTCAGAATCAGGTCCTGCCTCAGGTTGTTTCAGGTTGTATGGGCATCTTTAGTCATGTTAGCAACCCAGTAAGAAAAGCACCATGAACGTTGTTGAGGGGGAGATCAAAGTTTTAGAGAAGTCTGTTAACCTCCCTAAGTGCTCATGAGCTTGACGTTGAATGAAGGCCAGTGAGAACACCAAACACAGCCTCTTCATGCTCAACTGAACTCCCAAAATTTGAAAGTGTTGCTAAAGTCAGGAGTGAAGGCAGAGTGGATGTCTTTCACCTGTGCACAGCTAGGTTTTTTTTTTCCTCCTGCCTGTCTGTGCCTGTCTCTGGAGGAAGGGCAAAGTGACCTCTCTATAGATTTTTCTCACCATAAAAGGCAATTAAGTCCCCCTGGGAGCTGTTTAGATCAGAAAATCCAGCTTGTTTTCTGGGAAAGGCATGCGGGTCAACAGGGGTAATGGTGGCATCTGAACTCCTTCACTGACTCTGCAGTATCCATGACCACAATACTTCTTTTCCACTCGTCACAGACAACTGTTCATCTAAGCATACACACGAGCCTTCCATGTGGAAGCAGGCAGCTTTTGAACATGGTATTTCTCCTATTTGCAAAATGCAATCAGGAAGAAGCCTCACTGAATAGACAGCACATCTTCCTGTTCCATGCATGGTTGGGTTTCAGACTGCTAATGAGCTTTTCCTCTAGGACAGGGATTTGCATCCTTTGCCCCCATCCTTCTCCATGACTTTGCACTGACTCTGGTTCCTCCTGCAGCAGCACCACACAGTGCAGCATCCCTGGGTGTTTGCTATCATATCTCTGCTCTACCTTCAGCTGATGGTCATCCACAGATCCCACTAACCCACTTGACTCAGTGTTAAGACATCTCAGATGATAATATTCCAGATAGGGATCCTGTCCCTGCTTTCAAGGTCCCGAACAGTTCTGATTTTCTCTACTTCTCTTTGTCACGATGTTGTCTTTTACTCTCTCTTTATTTTGCTTCCTAACTGGGGCAGAAATAGAATTGACTCACGTCTACATAACCAGAGCATATTAGACAACATTGAATGTACTCCTGAAGAATAAAGGGACAAATAAAATAACAAGTTGGCGAATTCCAACAAGCACTGTGGTGGTTTAGAGGGAAGAAACACTGTGAGATTTGGCCTTGGGTGCTTGCTGACTCGGCTGAGAGGTGGGGCATAAGGACAAGGCTCCATCTTTGGAAGGAGACTGAAAGAGGGGGTCAGCACTAACCATGGGCAGAAACAGAAGTACAATGTCATATGGGGCATGGTGAAAACATCAATTCCCATGGCTACCCTGTAAGTGTTATGGAATGAAACTAGTAAGATATAGGGCAGAACCCAAATAACTGAGTAGCATGACCATTCTATATGATGTCACTGTTCAGACTGGAAAAAGGTTCCCCTTTGTGTGGATGTCAACTAAGCCCTGTGTCTGAGAAAATGGTGGGCGATTTTTGTATCAAAGAAAAGGGGCCTTTCTTTTGATAGATGCAGTCCAATACTTGATGTCCTTTGGGGAGCAGAACCAGTGACAGGTGTTACATCTGAGGGTTAGGATGAGGAAGTGTTTTAAATAATGCCCAACATGCCCAGCTGTGCGAAGATGCCCAACCTTGTGAGGCTAAGCCTGAAGTCAGGAGGCCAAACCGATAGCTAGAACCAAATTCTTTCTATAGAACCTGAATTTTTAGAGCTACATAATTTTTTTTAAAAAAATTTAAATGGATTTATTATTTATTTGTTTGTGGAGGGAAAACTGGGGCCTTTGAAACTAGATAAACACTCTACTAATGAGTGACACTCTCAGCCCTATTGGCCTTTGTTTCTGATACTAAACCTGCCAATCTGTATTGCCCTGCAGAAGTCTTCATACGGGGAACACAGTCTTGGTTGTGGCCCCGCAAACAGAGCCAAAGATCAGAAATTGGTCCAGGTGATTTACCTGTGGGCTGCTTTAAGGAAAAGGGCAAAGAGAAGAGCAAGGAAAAAAAAGAAGATAACCCCACCCAGTGATGCATAACTGATTGCTTATTTTTGTGGCTGAGCTGCAGTTCAATCCTGCAAAGCTTGGTTTAGAAAAATACACAAAGTGCACATCGGAAACGTCTGTCTAAAAGACCAAGCTCTTGATCATCAACCACTTGTATTTTCCCATCCTGAGTTAGTTAAGTGTGGTCCCTAGGAACAGCCCTTCCCAGGTCATGTGGAAATACACTAGTGTGAAGAGAGAGAACTCATGTCAGTGAACCTGCACTAGCCTGCTATCAGGTGGACTCAGTGGTCGCCATGACTACTGAAAAGATCCAGCTTAGCTTAACTGCCAGCCATGGAATCCACTGGGAAGAATCCAGTAAGAGGGCCAGCCCCCTTTGGGCTTCTTCCTTCCAGAATAAATTGAATGAGCTTCTCTGTCATCTGTCCCTCCTGTGGTAGCAAGCATCCCTGGACCCTAGAAGGATCCTAGAAGGGCTTCTTCAGCCTTAAACAGGTATTGGCTTTGCATCCTGCTGGTGCTCAGGGGCCATCATGGCTTTTAAGGGCTACTCATGTCCAAGCAGGGTAAGAAGGAATAGACTCTAGATTGGCTTGGGCTCTTTGGTGACCTTAAATTATTCACTCAGTGTTTTATGGCAGGCATTGCTGTGTAAGCAGCATTCTTCAGTATCCATTAGACATGAGGAACATTTATATTTTAGTGGCATCCAGCCACAGGTTCCCCATGACTGTTTTTCTGAGGTTGATCCACGAATACAGGAAGCGAAAGGAGTCCATCAATCAGAGTGTGAATCTCAACTCTGTAAATGTGATCTACAGTGCCATACAAAATCAGAGGAAACATATATTTTTTTTTGAAGTTGAGCTGAATTTCCTTTCTTCAGTCACTAAAGGCTGGGAATGCTCTGTGAATACTTAGAGCAGCAGTTGCCAAATTGTGAGTAACAACACCTTTTGGGGAGGGAAGTCAAAAGATCCTTTCACAGAGGTCACCTAAGACCATCAGAAAACACAGATATTTACATTATGATTTACAATAGTAGCAAAATGATACTTACAAAGTATCAATGAAAATAATTTTATAGTTGCAGTAACTACACCATGAGGGTATTAAAGGGTCACTGCTAGAATAGGAAAGCTGGGAACCACTGTCCTAGAGTCCAACCAGAGCAGATATTGTGAGGATGTTCTAACCAAAGACAGGTACCAGATCCCAGAATCAAGCAGGGTACCATAAAGTATAATGATGTATGTTAAGGACAAGAGAGGAAGCCATAAGGACCCACTGATAATGCACATGGGGAAACCAAGACCCTCAGAAGTCATGAATAAAATCAATGGTAGATCTAAAGCTAGAACTTAGGTCTAGATTCAGTTAGTGGCCTTGAAAATTCTGTATTAGCTTTCCTGGGAATCACTCAGCAGAATATCAGTGAGTTTACTGAGTGCATTCTACATGCAAGGCATTGTTTGAAGGCTTTCTGACACCGTGGCTTGTTACATGCTCACAGAGATCCTGTGAGAAAGGACTTCTCTTATTTGCATTTTATATGTAAGGAAACTGAGATGGGAGAGGTTAAGTAATGAGCATAAGGCCACTCAGCAACAGAGGCAGATTTGACTCTAGATTGGCTCAAGTCTCCTGGCTTACACCTTATGTTAATATGCTTCTCATAAGAATTCTCTATCTCCTGTGTTTCCAGGAAGACTCCAACCACAGATAGTATTAAAAATTGTCCTGCAGGGAAATGTTTTTCATCCCATCCACATTTAGCTCTCCTAGAGTTTCTAGCTTTAGGAGAACTGAAGAAAAGGAGGAAGGAGAACCATGGGAAAGTAATGAGTTCATGATTACAAAGACTCCCAGCAATTCTAACAACCCAGTGGGGAGAGACTGAAGAAGAGGATTGGTGAACAGAAAGGCTGAGCGTGAAGAGTAAATCGGACCTGGCTAAGGGAATGGTCTGAGTGCTGCTGTTGGATGCCTTCCTGAGAGCTGTGGGTAGGATCTGTGGACAGGTGTATTCACTTACTTTCCAGAAGCCAGGGCATATTCATCTCCTATGGTTGGTCTGGAAACTTACTAGTCCAGGCTCATGACGAAAACATGTTGCTTTCTGATGAAGTTATACCAAGAGCAAGGTCAAGGTCACTGAAGGAAGGCAGCACAGATACCCACAGAAACGACTAAGGGATGCTTTCATTCCGCTGAATCTGAGATGACTTCAGAGTGTGGGGTTAAAGGACAACTGGCTGGGAATGTGGGAATCCAAGTCTTCCTCCTGACAGCTCAGGCTTTAATGAGCACATCTGTTAGGCTTCTAAGTGTGGCTTCATTAATAGATGTGCTAGTGGCTACAAGTGAAGCATTGCTGGAAACGATCATCTTACACCAAATTCTTCAGACCCCAGTGCTCCAAGAAAGAGCAGCAAAGGCAACAAGTCCGTGGAGTGTATGACACTCCTGGCCATTAGTTCCCACCAAGCACCAGGGCACAGGATTTCCTGTTGCATTCACCTCGGCGATTAGGAAACTGAGTTAGAGAGATAAAGTGGTTTGCCCATGGTCACACACCTGTCAGTAGATCCAGGATTTCAACATGAATTGTCTGACACATGGTCTGACTCCAAAGCCCACACATTCTCTGGAGTATACCGAGTAGCAAATCTGAGTTGTTCCATGACTACCTGTTTTGAAGTTTGAAGAGAAGTATAAAGAAGACTAGCTAGAAAGCCTCAGGTGACCTACATTCTCATATTGAGTGTAGTAGAACATCGAGTCTATCTAGGTATAAGAAGGCTTGGGCCCCCCGAAAGGCATGAGAATGCTTCACAAACTGCATGTTGCTGGGGCAACAGGAAAGGCTGTGAGTGCAGAATAATGTATATGATGTGGAAAGTCATAAGTGAATCTGTTACTGTAGTATGGGACTGAGCATGAGATACTGATTGGACACAGTAAGCTTGGCTTTACCACTAATGTTTCTGTTTTCTCCGCAGTAATTAACTCTGGCTCATCCTCCCTCTCCCTATCCTCCTCCCCAAGTCTGTATATTTATGGTTAGCTCACCATGATTATCCTTCTTTTCTGTACTATCTAGTATTTCCTTAACAATACCAATCTGTGTGCAAGAGCTACATACATGATCACTTTAAAAAGTTGGGTTATTTTTTCTCATGCTGTGGGTAATCTGATTTAATCACATTTTAAAAAGTTATTCTTCAGGGCAAATGGTTTTTTATTAATCTTAGCAATGATGGATAAAAGGTCAGGTATAAAATATTTCACATCTAGGAAATTGACCTTTAACTTTTAAAAGAGATGTCTAGTGCAGGCACGGTTACAGAGGTCAGTTTGAGAAAATGTCACCCCAAATTGCACAGGTCATCTCTCACAGCTCTCTCTGAAATCACAGGAATAGGGAGAAAGCTGCAGGCTCTAGTCAGCTTTGAGATTTTCCTCTTGGGTCCCACATCATAACTGGAACATCATGCTGTTCAGGACCATGGCTAGCACTATGCCAACTCCTCCTCCATGAAGAGGACAGCAGAGGGGGAAAAGATGGTGACCTAGGAAATCAAGAAGAGACCATGGGTAAGGACAGCTAAAGGCAAGAATGATTAGCTTAGTTTTGATCCATGGAACTCACATAGTGGAGGAAGAGAACCCACTCTTTCAAGTTGTCCTCTGACCTTCACATATTAGTATACAAGTATATACACACATTAATATATTAATGTTAATATATTATATTAATTATATTATTCTATTATATAACATTATAATACTAATTATGATATTATTATATAATATAATAATAAAATATATGTTATATTAATATATATTAATTGTAGTGATCTTCCCTCCCTGGAGAAACCTATCTCTCAAGTTCTTGAGTCTTTGGAAGGAATCCACCATAGCCTTAAATTTCATATCCACTATGTCTTAGCAGGCCAGTATCCACATTCCTTAACTAATTTGAGCCCAGGAAGAGCTATAGCAATGAAAAGATACACAAGGAAATTCCCAGTACTATCATGGTTACCTTTTCCTTGGTGTCATGGACTCATAAGATAATACAGAGCCTTGGAGGACTGTGATAATTAGCAGAGCAATCATCTCAAAGAGCTTCAGATCAGCAGGCATGAACTCTGAAAAACTTCACCTTCCTATCTTGCCAAGCCTCCTCCCCAAGTCCACCCTGCAGGAGCCATTTATAGGTGATCAGTTACTAATTCATGAAATGATTCAGGCAGTGACAGAATTTATCCTGTCATAGAAAAGTCCTGTTTGGGGGAGTTTTAGGAAGCTAGGAAGTATTCGGGGCTCAAAAGAATAAAAGTCACTTTGCAGGAACAGCATGTGAATGTGAGGACTGTGATGTTTGCAGGATGAGGTCTGACATAGTGAGTGTTGGCCACGTTGCTCTGAGATAGCACTTCTTGACTTTACTACGCCATTGTAGCAGAGAAGAGCAGAGAGGAGGTGTATTTTTGGCCCCTGAGAATCTCTGATGTGGGTAAAATATTTGGAGAAGGGGGGTGCCCACGAGTAACCTTCTTCTTAAGGACATATGCAGTGTGATTAGCTGCTTTGAGTTCTTGATGCTGGGCCTTTCCTACTGTGACAGTCATTCTTCTTCACCTGTGAGACAAAATCAGACCATCCTCCCTTCAGCTGCGTCTCCTCAGGCATTTATATCTCAGCAGTGAGATAACTGACTAAGAAGCCTGTGATGAGATAGATTTGTTCTCCACTTACACACTACACTGGCCTCAGGCAATTCCACTCTATACTCCTGCCTGACCCATTTCAACAAGTTTCTTGTGTGGGGACCATTCTCAGCTCCATACACTCTTCATAACCAAAGTAAATCTTCCCTAATAATGACACATGTCAATCCTTTTTAATTTATCCCATGTATTAGCGGTGGCTTTCTCAGTTGTAAGCATTTTTTGATGTCTGCATTCTCAGAAGAGTCCCTAAGCCTATATTCCTGTGGATCCTTTCATTGTAGTTTCACTTGTAGTCGGGGTGATGTGTTCTCAGGGCAGATAGCTCTCTACCTCGTCCCTTACTTGTTTCAATAAATCTGTTTAAAATTCATAAGATGAGGAGTCCACACAAAGTCTAGACTACCTCTTCACATTGATTTGGAAATAATAGAAATATATAAATATACATGTACGCTCAGGCCAAGCGGGTATTCTCTGTGGTCAAGCTAAGCACCATTATTTTTACAAAAACTTGGTTTTCTTCCTGTGGAGAGAGCAAGGATGTAAATTACAGAAAAGAGAAACCGGCAGGTGACCAGCCTTCCACAGTCCTACAAAGTTCACCAGCTGCGTTTGTCTACTTCTGACGCCATATTCTTCTACTGCATATCATTTTCTATCTATTGTAGCTTCCCTGAGTGGAAACGTTGCGGGATGTATGCATCATTATATTATCCACTCAATAGTGTGTATTACCATGTCTACATGTTAAGTATAATTGTTTTCATTATTATAGACGTAGGAGAGTATGATACCAATTATTCTAGTGTTCTCTTATAATGGGCTAAATTATTTTCTTTTAAAAAGAACTTATACTACTATGGTCATGTTTGTCTTGAAGTGTGTGTAATGAAAAGCATGATGTTTCTTAAAGAACTCAGCTCCATCTTACTATTTTTAATGCATACCAAAATTTTCCTGTAGATCTAATGTGTGCAAGAATACTTTCCTAGTTGGAATGGAAGACTTGGGAGTACCAAGTAGTAGTAGTAGCCCTAACCCTGACACTGTATTTGAAGAGCTATGACAGACACTTAATCCAGGGGACCTGCCATAGATCTACTCATCAGTTTTTTGAGGGACAATTTCTAAGTTATTGATACCAGGAGAGATCTGCTTATGTGCACTGCCTCTGAGCATTGTACAAGGAGGGTGTGGGTTGGAAAATAGAGCATGGGGAAAAAAGGCACGGGGTTTGTCTAAGAACAGGAACCAGCAAGAAAACAGATCTTTGGTTAGTGCTAATAAGATATTAATTCAACTCACCCTAAGCTGCGCTACCATCAAACTTCATATTATACAAGAGAACATTCTTTGCTTATTGTTTCTAGATTACTTGGAAATTTTGTTATTAGCTACTGAAAGTATCTTTTTAAAACATTTTCATACAAAGGTCATATTCTTTCCCCTTCTTCAAGTCCACTAAGGAAACTACACCTTAACTATACATTCTCTCTCTCCTCTCTCTCTCTCTCTCTCTCTCTCTCTCTCTCTCTCTCTCTCTCTCTCACACACACACACACACACACACACACACACACACACACACACACAGAGCATAACCACCACCACCACCACCACCACCCAAAACAAAATGGGAGGAAACCCTAAAAACTGGAATCCATTTTGTGTTGGCCAACTGTTCCTGAGCATGCAGCCTACTTTGGGGTGTGGTTGCTATACCCAGTGCCATTCTGTTGAACAATCTGATTTTTCCTCTCCCAGAAGCTACCAAATTGTAAATAGCTTCTTGATTGGGAGAGCGGTTGGGGAGTGGGACTTTGCCTAAATCCCCTTCTCTGTGCTGGGATTTTTTGTTGTTTGTTTGTTTGAACTAGTGCAGGGAGCCAGAGCTGATGGATGACTCGAAGGAAACAACGTCTTCTAGACACAGAGCTGATACACACATGAAGTCATGGCGACTTGACAGCATGCATGAGATCTGTGCTGAAAAAGTATCAGCAAGAACCCTGAAATCCACTGCTGGTACAGTCTGCTCAGGTAATAGACCCCTCCCATGCTGGATTTTTCTCTTTAGTGCCCAGTAGTCAATGTTCTTATTTTCTCAAGAGCAGCATCCACCCTGTGGTGCTGTTAACCAATGCAATACATAAGGAAAAGAATTACAAATATTTATGGCTGTAATAACTTCCCACCCCCCAAAAGGGGGCATGGATCACATCATTAGAGAAAATCAACCCAGCATGTGGTATGCTTTTTATTTCTCCCTTAGATTTTAATTCAGATAATGTACATGTCTTTCTGGGGGTGAGACTCTTCTGCTTGGGGAAACAGGATTTTGTGTGGCAGGGATGCTAGATTGCAGATGGGATTCTTTCCCCCCCCCTCTGTTCTTTTCCCCCTTGTAATTGATACATTTTGTAACTCATAAATCCCATGGAGGCTTTACAACTGGTACTCAGGGATTCCAGGAGTGACAGCGTTCTGATGGATGTGTGCATCTGAGATACACGGTGCTTCCCCATGCACACGCTGTCTGTTTTACAACCTGCATTTTGGGAAATCTTTTTGTTCATATACTCTTAAGGTTCAACGACAAATGATAACAAAAGGGCTCTTTCTGAAAGATGCACACAGTTCGATGCCATCTGTCCTAGGAATTTCCCTGAATCCCACTTCCCTCAGGTTAGTCTGGGGCTCTTCGTCTGTATCAGAATCCCCTGAGATAATCTTCACTCGGCAACTGTCACACTTGGCTGTGTTCTTGTCTGTCTTTTCCACGGGACCCTGAGGTCCTTTAGACAGACACAACATATCTGTTTATATTCCCTGGCCTCTGTGGGGAGCTTGCCACAGAGGCAGTTACATATTTTCTCAGTACCCCTAGACGGTAGACAGGAAAGTGACTTCTCAGCTTCGTGTTCAGATCTGGAAGTTGCCTCTGGGTTATGTCTATCCATGAGTGAGAGTGTCTAACTTACATCAGCAAGTCATGAGTCCCCAGGAAAGCTCCTTGCCCTCTCCAACGTTACAGCTCTGGCTCTCTCCCCCTAGTTGGAGCGAAGTTAGGACTAATACTTTCCCCTTAGAATGCTCCTTGCCCTAAGGCGTTCCCTTCTCCTCTAGGGAATATAGTGATAAAGCCATAGAGGGAGGAGAAGGAAACTAGAATTTGGGCAATATTTTCCACCAAACCCACATCATCGAATGCTAATGGTCATAGTTAATCTTGCTGAGGGAAAATGGAAAATTTCAGAGGTGGCTGAGACAAGGGTGGTGCTCTCCTGTAGATTAAGACCATTGTTGGAAGAGTGAGTTGGTTAGGAAGGGGGATCCTGGCAGCCCTTCCCTCTGTCTCTGTTGCACCGGTATAGTGTCATTTGCTGTATTATCCCTGGAGGGAAGAATTTGCCAGCTACAGACCTCTTCTCACTTGAACTTCCAGCCTCTGGAACCTTGAGTCACACTAGCCTCTGCTGTTTGTAACTTTTCCTGTCTCTAGCTGTGATGGTTTGTATCTGTTCGGCCCAGGGAATGGCACTATTAGAAGGTGTGGCCCTGCTGAAATAGGTATGGCCTTGCTGGAGTAGGTGTGTCATTGTCAGCATGGGCTTTAAGACCCTCATGCTAGCTACCTGGAAGTCAGTCTTCTACTAGCAGCCTTCAGATGAAGATGTAGAACTCTCAGCTCCTCCTGCACCATGCCTACCTGGATGCTGCCATGCTCCCACCTTGATGATAATGGACTGAACCTCTGAACCTGTAAGGCAGCCCCAAATATATGTTGTCTTTTATAAGGCTTGTCTTGGTCATGATGTCTGTTCACAGCAACAAGACCCTAGCATTCT
Organism: Apodemus agrarius; assembly: GCA_964023405.1. Classification (NCBI taxonomy): domain Eukaryota; kingdom Metazoa; phylum Chordata; class Mammalia; order Rodentia; family Muridae; genus Apodemus; species Apodemus agrarius. The sequence continues at coordinate 100,516,376 of OZ030012.1, forward strand.
GCTGTAGTAGCAAGAAATAGACTAGTATCAGGCCAGATTATATACCTGAACTAGAGAAGGCTGAACCTTACAGCCTTCTATCTCTTGGAAGCCAGGGAATCCAGGCCCAATGAAGACACTTTGAGCAACAATCTATATTGGTCATTAAAACAGAAATTTGAGAAAAATGTATGTGCCATAATTCTTCCCACAGAGAACAATCCTAACCCCTTGGCAGATTCTGTTGCATTGGGTATCTGAGGACCGCTGGTTCTCAGTGTGGTGCTCTGCTCCTTAGCTCCCTGCATTCCTGTCCAAATCATCACTGATAACATGTACAGCAAACATGTATGGAGTGTTGGTGTGATGGTTTGAATTAGAATGGCCCCCATAGGCTCGTAGTGAGTGGGAGCATTAGGAGGCATGGCTTTGTTGGAGGAAGTGTGTCACTAGGGGATGGGCTTTGATGTCTCAGAAACTCAAGCCATGTCTAGTAGCTCATAGTCTCTTCCTGTTGCCTGTGAATCCCGATGCAGAAGGTTCAGCCTCCTCTTCCAGCACTATGTCTGCCTGCATACCACCATGCTTACCACCATGATGATAATGGGCAAAACTATAAACCAGATTCAATTAAATGTTTTCCTTTATAAGAGTTGCATGGTCATGGTGTCTCTTCGCAGCAGTAAAATGATAACTAGGACAGTTGGCTTGAAGGCAGTACATATGATCTTCTTCAGCTCCCTCAAGCTGGCTGAAGGAGAGGGCAATGGTCTGAGCAGGAACTAACTACTAAGGTATAAGAAGCAGGTGAGGAAGGAGATGGTGCAGAGAGTAGACAGGTTGGCCAAGAGAAGGACAAACAGAGATGTGTGGGGCTGAGAGACACAGAGTGGCCAGGTAGGAGTCACACAGGAGGCAGACAGAAAGGCCTAGACATTAATCTAGACTTATTATTGAGGTAAGAAAGTTTTAGGACTGAGCCCAGTTCCAGAAACAAGATGTGCTCCACCCTCATGGATCTGTATGCCAAGAGAACCCACCTTTTCCCTATAGTAACTCTCCAGTGGTCACCTAAAACACTCTTGACCTTTGCCTTTTGTAACCAAACCCACTGATACCAGTTCCATACCTCTGAAAGACCGAGTAGTCACCAATGTTCCTACTACAGCCTTTGTATGCTACTATTGGGCTGAGCGCTATCCCCTGGTGCCCCATAAAACTATTTAGAGCCTATTTTCTGTCACACCAGCAGCGACATAGGCTTTTAGGGATCCTGTTTCCCTGTCTCTGCTTTGACCACTTCTGCCATCCCACCCTCCATTCCAGGAGCTGTTTGTGGCTGTTCTTGTATCATCCCCCAGAAGGCTCACTCATCACTTAACATGGCTTAGGGCTCTGGCCATGAATGCATTTGGATTGGAATTCTGCATAACCAAGAGAATACATAAACACTTCCTCTATCAGATACCCACTGTTTTCATTGCAAACAAAGAGGACAACAGGCATTACCCAGCGAGCTCTTCTCAGTGGCATCAGCTCTCAGTGGTGACACTAGCTGAAAGCTGTGTGTTCAATGCCACCAGAGGCAAAGTGTGCCCTGGAGCATGTGACATCTGTAACTGGTAGTCACTGAGTCAATTACAAATCTTGTCACTTCATCATGTGCTTTGCCAACCCCAGCACTAGTGCTTTTCCCATGTCAAGTAAAGGTGAGTGGCTGTTACTGTCATGTTTGTGCCCAGGATGGTGGCTCCTTCTGGGTTCCGTGTCTACCAACTGTAACTACGATAACTATCAAGGGGGATAAACCCTTACTTCTCCAACGCCCAGAGTCGGGCATCTCCAGCTGGACAGTTGTCGTGACAATGCTGTTCCTCTGGGTGCAGTTGTCAGAGTCTTGTGCTGGTGTGCAATGTGCAGGTTGACTGGAAGGCACTTGAGCACAGGAGCTGTCAGAGTCACCGAGATGAAGGAAGGTGCCACGTATCAGTGCCCACGGCCAGACTCGAGCATACTTCAGGCTCTGCCATGACACTTTCCGACGTGAATGCATCTCACAGCGGGACAAGGACATTTGTTTAGGACACTGGAACACAATGTTCAAAGAGTGCCGGGATTACACTCGCAATAAATAGAAAAGCCACAAAGCGGCAGGGACGAGTTTGGAGCGTAAGTCTTTTCTCGGAGGTGACTGGGTTGCCACTTTTCTGAGGCATCAGTAGAATGCTTGCCCAGGGCAAGCTTCAAAAAAGCAAGGCAATCATTATTTGAAATAGACAGACAGAAACTCCTAGAAGGGTTTGCACCTTTGCTTATGATTAGTGTGATCTATAACCATACTGAGGCAGGAGCTCTGAACCTCCCTCGTCTTAAGGTTTTATTCCCCCGAACAAAATTTGATTGTGGTACTTCCAGCAGACACTGTGGCTGGCTCCCACCATCCATCCCCCCCTTCCCCAGTTCTGCAGCAAGCTCACCTCTAACCCCACTGGGGCAGCCTGACTACTTAGGAAGAAGACTAGTGTTTGGCATTCCACTGGCCACCGCCACTTAGACAAACTAAAGATAAAAACACATGCCAGGTAACATCAGAGGCACACAAGCGAAAGTAGTATTGGTGGCTGCCTTGTAATCTCACAGGACCCGCCTTCTTGTCTCAGGGGTTCCCATGCCCTGAGTGAGAGAGCTCGGGGAAAGGGGATAAGGGCCTCCTCAGATGCCACTAAATAGCTGCTTGCCAGCCTCCAGGCATGTTGCAGTAGTAGTTCTTAATTCAGAGTAAATTGGAAGTACTTTCAAACTTGTAAAATTCCTAATTGATCTAAGACTATTATCATCCGTATTCCACTGATGAAGAAACAGGTTTGAATACAAATGAACTCATCCAACATTAATAAAGTTAGTAAACACTATAAAATCCAAGAATAATTTGACCCAAAGTGCAAAGCCTTCATTGCTCTGATATATAGGCTCTTAGAATAATATTAGGAAATCTCACAGTTTACCTTCACGGAAGGAACAAAAGCTATATCAAGGTAATCCTGTCCTCTGCCAACTTAGAAAATAGATTACTTTGCAGGGTGGATTGCATTTAAAAATTAATTTTGTATCTTTCGCTTTTTATTTAGCTCCCTCCTGAGTGCTACCTGTAAGCCTCTGTGCAGAGTAGGCACTATGTGTGTACTTATTAAGTAAGACCCCTACAGTTCCCCAGTGGACGTGGCTCTAAAATAACCCTTCAGGACTCTGGAAATGCTAGCACATGGAGATATTCATGTCAGTCATTCTACTTCATAATGTACCCTACAGTATCATTGTTTTCCAAATCCATGAATAATGATTAGGTCATGTGGCCTGAAAGGCTTCTGATGATCTCTCAGGAATAAACATCCCATTGAGGTTCTTCTAGAACTGGTCTGCCAGGCACCATGCGCTAATTTCTGTATGAACCACCCCCAATACCACTTCTCTTTAAACACCCAGGTTTCTGAGCATCTGCTGCCAGCACTGAGCCTGACCTTGGCCCCTGTCTCTCTACAGCCCAGGAACCCATCTCACTCTACATCTTGCTTCTCTTTTACCCTTGCAACTAGGTTGCATGAACCCTTGGCTACTCACTGGATCATGTGATTGCCTCTAGCTAAGACATCCTGGAACTGCCTTGGAATTGTCTTTCTGCAGGTAGATCAGAGCATGTGAAGTCGGGATGCAGGGCTCTTTCACTTCTTTGCAGGTCAGTGAATGTTCTGTATCTCACTGCTCCCACTGAAGATGGGAAGGGTCTTAGCTTCTCCAGCATGCAGGTTCTATATGGTCACCAGGGTCATGGTGAAAGAGATGCTCACCTCTGAAGAGCATGACTGATTACCACACGGCTTGCACGTCAGCACGGGAGGTCCTGACTTTCACGTAGTAAGCAACTAATCCAAGATCTTATCGTGGAAAAAAAGGGGATGTGGTCTCTTAAAGGTTCCAATTCAAGTTTCAGAAGTAGAAGGCACTATGTATCTTTCCGTGAAGCTGGAAAGCCTTCGGTGATTAAAAAAGAGGACACAGTTGGGTTTTTAATACAATCCCCAACACCGACTCCTTTCTTTAACCATAAACCCTTGAGTCAGTGAGAACATCCAGTTTTACAGGACTTAAAGAAAGAGAAGAGTTTTCAAGATTTGCTATTCACATGATATTTATTAGGGTCCCATTGGTCTTGAGCATGTCCAAGCAGATAGATTTTTCTGTTTTGCATATTAAAAGTGCCAAGGCCAGCCAGGATGCTGGTGACCCTTATCTTAGTTGGTCACTGGCAGGCCTGATTCAGGAATTAGTAACGAGATACCACCGGGCTGGAGTGCCTTTTGTCAGATGACAGGCTCACTGTGTAGACTGGATCATTTGGAAGCAGGAAGACCTAGTTGGGCGGCTGTCAGCCCAAATCTATGGCCTCAAATGCTGTCCTGACATCTTGTCTTTGTTCCTAAGGTTTCAGTATTAAACCAAGGCTTGCAGCCACTTGAGGTGACTTATTAAAAGGGTTCTCCGAGAAGATGCCCTGACTATGTATTACCAGTGGCCCCTTTTTGGGGGATTAATTTCTTTTTTATTCTCTAACAATTTTATACATGGATATAATGAATATTAGTCTCTCTCATCTCTATTTTCCACCTCTCATTTCCTGCCTTCTCCTGCTGAATGACATACACTTTCAATAAACAGTGCAAGAAGAGAGGGCCATTTAGACTTGTGTAATCCAGTATTCTTAGCATTTCTTTCCCATAATTCATAGAGACTTTTGTTGCTTGTACATGTGTTTGTTTTGAGGGCTAGTTTTATTATAAGGGACTCTTGTTTATAAAGAGGTGCAATAATTAGGGAAATCACTGAAACATTCAAAAGGAAGAGAACACTGCTAATAATTTACTGCATTATGAGTCTGCCTAACAGCAAGAATTTACTCTCTTGAGTTCCTGAATATCTTCCCTGTGAGACAATTTCCCCATCAGCACCCCAATTGACTGTCTCCTCGGCATTATTTCGTGGCAGGTGTTTCACGATCACAGGGAGTTTGAAACTTAAAGTATAATGATAGGGATATGATGTGTCTCTTTAAAAGCTGAGTGGGGTAACAATTTAGCAACGCCTCCACTGAGTGAAATGAAATATTAACTTCACAGACACAATGACAGATTAGACTACCATCCATCTCTAAGGCGATTACAGCATCTGATCACACATCAGTGCCACCCCTAGGAAATGTGTGACACCCCTTTCCCACTAATAGTCACCCCTCACTTAGGTATTTGTGGAGTACTTGTTTGCATCCCTCTACAGCTCTGAAAGATCTGAGACACATTTCACCAAAATTTGCACACGATTAAAATGACATACAATTGAGAGGCAGCCTGGTGACAGGCACACCAAGAGACAGCAAACAAGGAAGACGTGGGGCCCAAAGAAAGGGCTTCATGGAAAAGAATAATTTTCAAAGGAGTAAGGGGTTGTTTAGCAAGAGTTTATCTGCATTTGCCACATGGTGGGACTCTGTCTGCCATATGTTACCGGAGTTAGACTTGATTTCAATTCTGTGCTGAGGCTCAAGTGAGTTCAAGCCACTACTGTTGATAGAACTGACACCTCAGTTTTTCTCTAGGATTTGATGATCTCAGATGTAAGATTCCTTTCCCTGCCCTGACTTCATGCGTCGGATTAGCTTCCTTTAGGCCACTGCTCACACCCAGAAGGCAATCATATGTTCCCTTGCCCGTCTGCCAGCTGTCTGTGAAGAAGGAAGATGGGTTTCCTTTATCACTATATTTTGCATCCCAGCACTGAGCACAGCCAGGCAGAGCTGGTGCTCAGTAAGTGTCCAATCTATTGAACAAAAGAATAGGATATGTATAAAATCTTCAGTTTCTTCCAGAACCAGAGCCAGGTGAAAGCATCCACCTTGAAAAATCTGTCTTGAAACTGCTCATAACAGTTGGGATGTGACTGCTGAAATATACCAGTCCTAGCTTGGGGTATTTATTCGAAAGTAGTATCTAGAAGCCCCATGGAAGGGAAGTAGTATCTTGTAGCCCCATGCTACAAGAATTCCCATTCTCAGGAAATGATCACTTCGTGGATCTACCCCAGGACCTTTGAACCTTCTAATCAACCTTTAATAATCAGAAATCCATTTCCTAAAAGAAGGGCCAGAGCCAGGGAACAATGGAAGGGCTTGCTTTCATTTGACACATGCAGAAGACAAGGCGAGCCACATTGCTGAGAGGATAATAGCACCTACATGAACAAATAAACATTTTCATAATTTGTCTACTAATTAAAATAGCAAATACAATCAAATTCAATTAACAAGGATTGGTCTGTGGGGCTTTAAATCAGAGGAGCCTGGTTGATTGCTCGGGAGTCATTAATTAGGCCAGGCGTGATTCCTCCCAAGCAAACCCTCTTGGCATTCACCTTGCTCAATTACAGGCTTCATGGCTGCCTGGGAGAACACAGGTGCTGTGGGGAGCTGGACTTCCAGACTCGGGAGTGAAGACTTCCCAGGATTCTGCAGGTGCTTTCTTTCATTCACGGAGGTCACAGACGGCTGCCAAGCCTCCTCATGAGATCTGTGCGGTTGTCGGAAGGCTCCAAGGGGGCTCGTGAAGACCGCCTTCCCTGAGCCCCACCTCTTCTCTCCTCAGCAGCGACTCACTTGTTTGGCCTTTGCATCTTGGTCCTAGCCTGTACGTGTCTATGTCCTTTGGGCAGCTCTAATTTCCTTGACACAGGCTGGAAAGTGGTCTGGCTCTCATCTAACGGTGGTCACGGAAGTTGAGTTCAACCACTGGCTCTCTCACATATATCGCTCTGTGCTTCATTCATTCCTAAGATTGTCAGGTTTATTCTGAGGGACCCGTTCTGGTTTCCTTCAGGGAGATGGACATTTAGAATGCCCTGGGGCTGAGAAGGCACAGTCCCAACAAATGGACATGCTGTAAGAACAGAGAGGGGTAGGAGGAGCCGTGGCCAATGGAGGTGCGCCATGATGGCCATGACCCACTGAGTTCTGAGAGATCCTGGCTTCAATCAAAGGACAGACACTTAGATCCACGAGCAAAAGACTCAGGTTTGGGTCTCACTTTGTGTTTTCAGATTGAATTATTTAAGGAAAAATAAAAAACACCAATTGGGCGATGTTGCAGGCTATGCCTACTCCTGCCTGCATGGTCCTGTGTGCCTGAGAAGGGACCACAAGGCAAGAGCTATACAAGAAGCTTCTCTGGGTCAGACAGAAGGCTCAACGAGCAATACACATAATGCCTGGAGTCTGAGGATAACCTGACATCTTCCCCATGCCAGTTGCCTTGGATTCAAACCACAACTCCAGGAGCAACTACATCTTGAAAGGGGAACAGCAGTGGAGGAGGTTGTGTGTGTGTGTGTGTGTGTGTGTGTGTGTGTGTTGTGTGTTTGTGGTACAGTGGGTCTCATGGATGCTGAAGAGTGTGCTGCTTTGAATTACACTCCAGAAATTTCACTCCTACACACTCGCTTAGGAGCTGGGCTTTTTCAGCATTGAGTTCTTTTCCCTAATGGAAGATGAAGTGAGGACAAAATGCAAATGTTGTTGCAATGGTTCTGTGTGAGGTGTGGGAGAATGTCCAGAGCATGTGTGCGCCCTTTGAGTGGCAGCATTTATTGTCCCAGCAGCTCAAAGCACTCTTTAAACCCACCTTAAACCTTGCTGCACTAGGCGCTCTATTCATTTGGCCCTGCGGCCACCTGACAATTGGGATTGGAATGGGCAAAAGGGTAAGGGGCGACCCCTTGCCATCCATTCTACATCGATCTGCCCTCGATATTCTCAGACTGAGAGAGGTCACCCTTTGAAAGGCGAGGGGACCAATGGCAGGGAGAGTGGCTAGTCCCTGCCTGTGATTTGGAGATCAGCGCTCTGTGCTGTGGGTTGCAAAGCCATTATGTTGTCTAGACTTTTTACCAATGACACACTTCACATTGTGAGTGTTGAAATAGCTTCCGAGTGCCCGGGACAGATGCACTTGAAAGCCGTAAAAGCTGCGCTGTCAGTCTCCCAGTCTCTCACTCCTGCAATCATCCTTCCCTTTGCTACAACTTTATAACCCCATTTGTGCTCTGCCCAAAGCACGGACCACACTGCCACCTCCTCAGGCGCCCTTGCCTCTCCTCTGCTCTCAGCCTCTCAGTTGTAATCTGTCATATAATTCCAAATAACACTGCTTGCTCCATCGACCTGCCATCGCATCTGGGGAAAGTTTTAGGAGGCTCTTCCCTGAGAAAGAACGGAGTCTTCATCTTTTGGCCTTTTGGGCACTGAGCTGCGTGGATGAATGGAGTAGACTTTGGAGTTAGAAAGCATAGCATGGCACCCAGCCAGATGTGATGGTGGATGGTTACAATCCCAGCACTTGGGAGGTGGAGGCGGGAGGACACTGAGTTCTAGATTCACGTGGATTACATATCAAAATGCTGTCTCTAAAGCCATCAATCCAAACCACAACAAAACCAAAACAAGGGCCCTGTATCCACCACCCCTTGCCACGCCACCCAGGCCTTCCCAGTATTTCTGAGCCTCAGTTTCCTTATTTGTAGAAGGAACCAGCACCCCTTCCCCCTCCCAGACTTGCGGGGCCAGCTCAGGAGATCAAGTAACATGGTGTCTGGTATGCACAGCAGCTTGAGGAAGAATTCTAAAATCATCTGGTGCCCTTGTTCCCTGGCTCCTCTGCTGGGGCTCAAGTCCTGGGCATCTGATTCATCCGTTCCGGCAAATGCACCACCTAGAACCACTAAGGCCCAGGATTTGATTCACTGAATATACTATCTACCTTTTCCTCCCCAAGAATCCTTTCATTGTTTCTTTAAGGTATCTTCTTCATGTTAAAAAATAAACTAACAAATACCCCACTAACACAAACTAGAAATTGCCCAGGATTAGGGTGGAGACCTTTAGAAGCTAGCTAACCAATAATCCAATTGCCGAAAATGTCAGCTCATAAAAGGTTTGCTCTTGATTTTCAAAACAAATGCAAATTGCCTGCCTCTTTTTCCTGTGGAGTCCCTGCCAGGCTTTAAAAGTAAGGCAAACCAAACCGTGTTTCTCCTCAACCCTGCTTTTTTCTTTGGCCCCAATTAATTACCACGCCATCATGTTTTTAAGAGTTCACTTCCCCGCTGATTTCAGCCCACCAGCTTCTCCCACCTCCTGATAATGTTCACAACAAGATGGAAAGAGAGACCCTGAGGTGGCCAGCTTGCATATATATATATATATATATATATATATATATATGTGTGTGTGTGTGTGTGTGTGTGTGTGTGTGTGTGTGTGTATATATATAATATTATATTATTTTTAAGAGGGCTTACATTGTTCTTGCATGCTCCCAAAGTAGAGTGATTGCTTCAAAGGAGCTCACAGTTCGAACTCCACAGAAAGTGATAAATGGAAGGTGATTGCCAGGCTGTCAACATAGTTTGCTGCATCCCCCAGGGGAGAAGACTAACGGAAGGAAAAATCAAGAGAAGAAAAGGCTCAACCTCATACATTCCATAGTGATGGAAGGCGGGGGTCAAAGGTTAAGGCTGACAAGTGAAATGCTAAGCAGCTCAAGCCAGTGTCATCAGGGAAGTCACAGGGCAGGGTTTATGTCCTATAACAGCGTTCTGCTTTGCAAAGCAGTGCCCACCTGGTGATCAGAAACCAATTATCTGTTAGCAAAAAGCACAGGGCAAACAGCTACCAAGAGGAGACTCCAGCTTTACATCCTAATGAAACTCCTGGCTCTCTCATAAAAAAAAAAAAAAAATCAATGTCTATATGGCTTCCAGGCATTTGGCGTAGACATCTATCTATATACTTCCCGGGAAAGGCGGGAAACTCTGGGAGTCTGGATGAACCCAGGGCTGCAGTGCTGGGCTTGATTGGATTACCTCTAATTGGGTGACTCTAATGAGAATTAACAACGCTGAGAACACACGCAGTGGAGGAACTGGAGCAGTCTTCATGACCATAGACACGACGGAAGATAAGACACCGTGCTCCTGGCTGCTTCCAAAGCATGGTTGGCCCCTGGCTCCTGGGCACAGGGCAGCAGTGGGAATCCTTGGCCACACTCACTAGCTCTGGTTGGGTTGAATCAATTCCCTGCCCCTTTACCTCCTCAGCGGGATTAAAGTCGCTAAACTACAGCAAATCCCATTGGGTTACAAAAGAAGTGTTCCATGAATTATCCACACACGGAACCTTTGGAATAGTGCCTTGAACATTGTAAGTACTGGTCCTTTTACCTGCAGTGTTTCTTTGCTGCTATTACGTTAGTTTACGTACCGTTCCATCATATAGTCATGCAGAGAACATTGAGGCTGGGTAAATTTGCTTGTGTTAGCCTGGGTTCAACAGCTTCTCACTACTTTAATTTTTTACATTTTTAAAAAAAAATTTTGGTGTGCTGGGGGAGGGGAATATGCAGGCATGTGCATGACATGGCATGCATGTAGAAGAGACTCTTAGGTGTCAGTCACATCTTGCCTTCCACCTCGGGTGGCACAGAACCTCATTTGCCACTGTGTATAACAGGTTTCCTGGCTTACAAGCTTTAGGCTACTTTCCTGCCTCTGTCTCCCATTTCATTTTAAAATGGCCAGGCTCACAGGTATATTTTGTCCCCCTGGGCTTCACATGGGTAATCTGGGGTTCGAATGCAGGTCCTCACACCTACATGACATGTGCTTTGTTTTTACCCACTGAACTCTCTCTTCAAATTCTTCTTACTACTTTAAAACAGAGACTCCGCTGGCTCCTGGCCATGCCTACTGGCCTGGTTCTTCCCTTTGCACTGGCCATACTAGCCTACCTCTCATCTCTGGCTGTCCCTGCTTCGCTCCCAGTCCTTCACAGGACCTCTTTATAGGCTATTCCTTTGGCCTGGGAGGCTCCTGGAGGGCATAGTCAATATCTGATTTCCTTTATTCTTGAGTCCAACAGAGGTTTATAGCAGGCATGCAGTTAATATTCATGAGTTCGTGGAAATAAATGAGTTAAAGTTTAAGAATACCACTATAAATAATAACAAATTGAATAATAAGAGTTAATTTTATTTGGTGCTAGGTCAACAGCCATGTTTTAAAACACTTTCTTACACCATCTCGTATCTATTCTGCATGTTGAGCTAGGAAAGGCAAGACCTGCTGGTCCTAGCATAGGTCTAAGGGGTGGGGGAGGAAGGAGGAGGACAAGCAGGAGGAAGAAGAGGAGAAGAGAGACCTGCTAGCAGATGACAGAAGTCAGAACGTGAAGCGCTTGATGGAGGAGAGCAGAGGAAACCTCAGCGGCCAGGATGGCATTCCGAGCGTATCTGCAGACATTTGCAGTGGCCTCCTAGAGGAGCCCAGCATGAGGGCTGAAGGACCAGCAGGAATCATCTGCAGGAAATGTGTGGAATGTTTCAGAAAAAGGGAAGCAACAGAGCCAGAATATGGGACAAGGGGACAAAGAAAAGGAGGGAGAAAGGAGATAGGGCTGGGGGTTGGCGGTGACAGGAAGGGCATAGGCCAGCTGCCCTGCTAGCTGTTGGCCTCAGAGAGGAAAGCTATGTGCATCTCCCATGTATTCCTGAGTCTAATTGTGATGTGGTCAGGCAGAGGGGAGGGAAAATAGACAGGAGATTGTTCCTGTTCCCACAGAGAGAATAGATGCTCCATCCCGAGCTCCTAACGCAGGGTAGCAAGGGGAGGAAGAAGGGTGGAACCCCTGGAGCACACCTGCCCTGGGGTGAAGGAGGAGGACAGGGCAGACAAGAACCCAGCAAGATGATGAGGCATCAGCGGCGGCCATGATAAAAGTCTTACAAACTCCTGCCTTTTGCCTTTGTATGAGTGAATTGTGTCCCAAGAGATAGAACAGAGCCCAGTGATGAAGCCAGACACAAGCCGTATGGACACCAGACCCCGTGGCATACTTACCAGAAAGTGCTAAGGAAAGACTTCATCATCGGTCTGGGAGGACATTGAGGGGTGTGTGCATGGTCCTTTTAGCTATAAACTAAAACTTGAAACAATTCCCTAATCACTGAGGGACCCTCATATGTCTGAGTTCTAAGTCTCCCAGCCCATGTCCTGGACACCTGTGACTTGTTTCGGCACCATCAGTCTTCTGTGATATCATGTGCCATTAGTAAGACTACCTACCGTCCATGGCTCTGCCTAGTGCCTCCCTAGGACACCTGGTTCCTTTTTGATATTCAGACACCAGCATTCAGACTCTTTCTTGTCTTCTCTAACTTCAGAAAGCCCCTGGGACAATGCTCCTGCACGATTTCAGTCCTGCCAGACTGATGCAACTTGGTCCTGCCTCGCCTTGAGGCAGGCTGAGCTTAGCAACCAGGGGTTCTGCTTACTTTTTGACCTATGCACTTCTCCTTCCATCTCAGGCAGCCTAGGACTCTAGCCCGCAGATACTATGTGCGTACACCCCTCTCCAAACAATGCAAAGTGTTAACAATCTAGGAACCCCACCTGCTTTGAGTTTCACGTAAACACTACTAGGAACAACAACATAAGATTCTTCTCCCCTTAATGACATCAAACGTATATTCTACTCAATCAAACTCTACTTATGTCTGGGTATGAATGTAGGGAGGCCATCTGGCCTGGTTTGGGGTGCACACATAATGAGGTAACACAGTGTTTCCAAGTGGACTTTGGGAAAGAATCCTCTGTTATCCTATTGCCTTGCATAATTGGGTGTGTTTCTACTTGGCTGGGCCTTCAGAGAGATGCCTTCCCTAGAAGGCAGCTAAGCCATGACTCCACATAGCATGCTTCCAGTATCTTGTTCTTCTCTGTATCTCTTTATCAAGACTAATTCAGATGATTGGTTATTTGATCATGTACTTAATGTCTGATTCTCCTGCCTGACTAATTCTGAGAGAACTGAAGACTAATGAAATGCAGCCAAGCACACGCATTATGCTCAGTAAACACCTGTTGAATAAATGAATGAACAAATGAATGATGGATGAGACTATGGCTCAAAGATCACACAGCTAGCGAAACGCTGAATCAGCATTTCGGCGTTCAAATTATCTGCTCTGTAGAGGCTTCAGGGCAGACACATTAGGAGGAAACAATTCTTAAAGGAGAATGAGCATGCCCTGGAATCTACAGCAGAGCTTTTCTCAGGAGGAAGAAGGATGGGAAAGGCCATGAAGGTATTAGCAGGGAGGGGGACTAGAGGGGCAGGATAGGAAAAGCCAAGAAGGTATTCTGATATGTCAACGAATATGGGTTTGTTGAAAATATTGGGAGGCTTAGCATAGGACAGGAATGCCAAGCATGCTTCTAAAATGTTAAACATTGTTTAATAATTTGGCATTGTATGATGAGCCATTTCTGTCAGCATGGAACATCCAGCCCTCCAGCTGGCTGAGAAAAGAGCAGGGCTGGTTTTGGAAAAAAAAATCACCAGCTCTCCTGGGCAGGCTAGCTAATCTGATTTTAATGTCTACCATGATGCCTTGGAATTGGGCTTATTCACTTCAAATGCAACTGCCAGAACCGGCTAGGTAGTCTCTCCCATGGGACACACATCCTTCATAAGCAGGACATGCAGATTTCTCAGGAGGGAAGATGAAGCCCAGGGAGCACTGCAGAGGGTGTGGACTGGCCAGAGCCTCTTAGGGCAACCCAACTACTGTGTGCTGAAACCAGGGGATCTCTCCTGTTCCGAACGCTACTTTTTGAACTCGTATCCTTCTCCGTGATTCCCACCTGCACTGTGATTTATCCCACTTGCCCCAGTATCTTACACGGAGTAGAGCTGGCAAAGCCACCTAAGACCCTCTGGCCCTAAGTCTGCACTATTGTGTCTGCCTTCTGAACTGACATCAATATCATACCAGTGTTCTAGAATTACAGAGGTTCTGTAAGCTTATGTTGGCACCAAGATTCAATTCGAAGTTGTTCTAAAAGGCCCAAGATAGAGTCAGCAGACTCCATGTTTTGCAAATGTGGGCAGAGCTTACCTTGTGGGAGAAAGGAGTTGATTTCACCTTTTCCTTCCAAGAAGAGCTCACACCAAGACTCTCTTCTGCTCTTATTGTGAAGGCTCTAGCTGTAGACTGCTGGGGGTTTGCTCATCAAATTGTAGAGGATGGCTTTGTCACATGTGTGTTAGCTAGCTTCTCATCACTGTGACAAATACCCTAGGGAAATAATTCTAAAGGAGGAAAGATTTGTTTTGACTCATGGTCTCAATAGTTTCCATTCAAGGCCTCTTAGGTTGATAGCTTTTGTCTGAGGCCATGCAGAACATCATGATGACATTAGTATATAGCATCTTTGGTGGCTAGGATGTAGTGAATGACCAACCTTTTAAAGCCAGATCCCACTTCTGAAGACTTTCCCTTACTACCACTAATGACATAAATTATGAATCTATCAGTGGTCAATCTATTGATTAGGTCAGAGCCCTCAGGATCAGATAACTTCAGCATTCATCAGCTGAGTACCAAGGGTCTTCAGGGCATAAGACTTTATCAAATCCACATTGCATGTAAACATTAACATATACATAGTAGTTGTGAATCAATCTACTATTGCTTTATTTGTTTATATACTAGAAGCCCCAAAATAGAAACACCCTTAGATCACATGAATAATAAAAGAAACAATATTAATAAACTAGGGTCTGGATACCTTAGGGGAGTAAGTCTCAACAAAGGAATGGATGAATGCTAAGAAGTGATAAAGCAAAGCCATCAGCCTACTAGAGGAGTTGGATAGGTCCTCACTGCAGACAACTGCTTTAGTGTGGAAGCCATAGCCCCAGGAACATGCTTAAACACGCTGCCTCCAAAGTCCATCAGAGTGTTGAACATTATTATATACCATGTACTTTATGTCAAATCCTGAAAGGAATACCTAGACTAGAGATTAGTAGATGGGGTTGTTTTGGTCTGTATAGAACAGAGAGACAAGATATTACAGTGCAGATAGGCACTTTCTATACTGCTCCACAAGGAGACAGAACATAAGAGTTGTGAGACCTCAGAAGGAAAAGCCAGGAAGGCAGAAGGTGGGGGTAGCTCTAGATCTGTAAGGTTTGCAGCAGGGAGCTAGTTTGCAAGGATCTGGGAAGAGTCCTAGGGGCCGTAAGATATGAGTTACTCAGTTGTTCCCATAGAAACAACAGACATGAACAAAAAAAAAGAAGAAGAAATAAAATTTAAAAAAGAAAACCACAAGGAAACCCAAACATGTCCTGGATCACCAGAGACCTGATGGGGATAAAACAGAATGCCCTGAATACACAGAAAACCACTTCAGTGAGTGAGATGTGAACGGACTGGAGCTGCTGCAGGCTGTGGTGCTGAAGCCAGCACCTCCGAGCAGTGATGGGGTCTGGGTCTGAAACACACAGAGTGCCCCTGGCCAAACAAGCTCTGTATGAAACAGCAGGACCAAGAGATAGGGACAGAAGCTGGTGCGGGGACCCCAGATGACAGACACTATTCTGCTCTCACTCATTTTCTCCAGGTCTCAGATCCCGTGAATCAAGTTCACAGTTACATCCATGTACAGCAGAAGAAGCCATGACTCAAGTTCAGACCATGTCCACATGCACACAAAGCAATATCAGGCTTGTGTCACCATAGAACTCTTTCCCTGCGGACATGTTTCTGTCCTTCCAGGATCATGCCAGAGGGTGGGGGAAGAGTTCCATTCTCCAGTGAGAGGGGCTAGAGAGGCTGTGTTCTAAAGGGCAGCAGGTAGGGGAGCCATGCTTCATGGTATTTGATTAATAGGTTTGAAAGCTGCTGCTGAGAGCTGCGTGAGTTACAGAGACACCCACTACCATCTTATACAATACCAGCATCCTAGAAGCCCGGTTCGCGGAATGAAAGCTATGATTATGTGGGGCAAGGGCAATTTGAAGGACATTAGACCTTAAGGGATGTGTCAGGTCTGGAGACGTATGGACAGAATGAGAGCTCTACGTGGGCTTGAGGCACACATTTGAGTCATGGCTGATGGAATGGCCAGAATACACAGCCTGTCCTTACTCAGAGAAAAGCGATGAGCATCTCAAATACCATCCCTTTCCCCATTATAAACGTAGCCCACGATGACTGAGAAAGAAAATCCTTCAAGATGGAGAAGCCTTTGACAAAATGAAAATGTTATCTATTCATCTATTTCTTGGGTCTATTTTTCTCCAGACATTGCTCTATGTAGTTTTTTTTTTTAATAAAGCACATTGTGATTGGATTGTATATAAAATCTCAAGCCTTGACTTGCTTTACTGAACAAAATATTTGTTTTTGTGACATATTTCACAAGAATCTGGGTTTCCATGGCTGCCTAGTACTCTCTGAAGGGCTCTCAAGTTCTTCTTTGGCCCTGCGAACGTGCCAAGCTACGCTGAAAAATGTGGACCATGGCTCTCTGGGAAAAAAGAGGTGAATTTGGGTTCCTTTCGGTTCCCAAGAGTTGCTGTAGCCCAGACTCTGTCAGCTGAACATGCTCCCCTTCCTCCTCCGGTCTGAATGCCGTCCTAGAGGTGATACTGAACAGATGACAGACAGCATATGGATTCTTCTAGAAGTAAGGGACATGAAATACCCACCCTTGGCACACGATAAATCTAGCAAACAAAGAATTGCAGAAGGCACAAGTGGAAATAGAGTTCAGAGGTACCCACTTTAGTCTTCTGGAAATAATAAGAAACGCAGTTTCTCAGTTTAAAATTACATTTATTTATTTGTATTTTGTTATACCACAAGTCTAAGGACCCAGGTTTTCAGAGCTCCAACATCATAAAAAGGCTCCATTTGGAACTAGAACTGACATTTAGATTATGTATGATGAGAAAGAAACACGAGGGCTTTCCAGTTAGCCTCAGTTATCAGACAATGCAAAGCAGTGCAGGTCCTTGTAGTTTACGCTGCTGTTCTTACGGTGGTGGTCTTAGCTGGGGGCCTCGCTCACACACACACCTTTCTGGGCATGACTGCCTTACTGAATCTGTCTGACTATGCTAGGGAGGTGGTTTTCTGGCTGTCATTTCAGAGAAAATGAGAAGATTCAGAGAAAGAAGTGCCATGCTTAAAGTCATAGAGAAAAAGTGTCAACACTGAAGACTTTAGTCTCTAGACTCCATATTTGTAAAGTGACCCAGCCTCAGGCTTCATCCTATGAACAAAATGGCTCCAATGAAGTCCTGAGTACTAGACATATTCAAGCTTGTTTATATTGGGTGTTTAAGTCACAAAGTGAATTCATTCCCAGATATAGAGGTAGTGCCACACATATAGCCAAGGTTAACTTAGATCTCTAGTGGCAGGTCTCTTTGCAAGGTCAAAGATTTTGGACATGTTTTATAGTCAGTTCTACAAACTATCACTACCTGCTTTGACCCAATGACCTTCAGCTGGGAATGTCTTAAATTTTGTCGGCAAAACAACAACAAAAAACAAAAATATAGTGTTTGTCAACTATAAAGACCTTAGCCTTTGGAGGGTGTTTTTGTAATCACACTCAGAAAAGGCCTGGAAGGATTATCTAGGTATTATCCCTTTAAAATATAAAATGTCCAAAGGTCACCAGATTGGGCAGGGACAGAGATGAGCCTTCAATTTGACCTTGAGTTGGGTTCCAGCCAGCCAAGTCCTAGTGTACCATCTACTACTGGGCAATCCACCCTCCCATGGGGCACCCCGAGATGCTTCAGGGTGAGACTTGCATTTGATTTTTTTTTTTGCTCCCCAAGTCTAGAGACTAGGTGTGAGTGGTACAAAATATTCAGGTAAGAAATACAAGCTGACTACTGGGGCTGGAGAGATGGCTCAGCGATTACCAGGACTTGTTCTTGCAGAACATGCGGTTCAATTCTCAGAACCCACACATAGTAGCTCACAACTAGCTCCAGGGGATCCAAAACCTTCTGTGACATTGTCAAGGTGTACATACATACATGCAGGCAGACACTCATATGATTAAAATAAAAATAAGCAGATTTAAAAAAAAAAAAGAAATAGCGACATGAAATGAGTAGTCAGCTGATACGTGCCTATGCACTTTTTCCTCTAACAATGGTTAAAGCTTAAACTGTGGACCTGAAATTGCAACTCAGTCAAAGGATGCTTCAGGTTTGCATTCTCCCTACAATCTTCCTCGCCCTTCTCTACCTCTGCCTGTCTGCTCTAGTAGAACTGTCTTCTCTTTGCTCTCTACACTTGCCTTCCTCCCCAGCTGCAGAGTTGAGAATGGTAAGTACATGTTTTCTGTACCCCCAACCACTCCGACATCTAGATCAATGCTTTGTACCTGGCAAGTATTCAATAAACTTGTGTTAAACACAGCCACCATCTTAGGCAACACGTTTGACTTGTTTTTCAGCCAAGGTTTACTGGCCTTTGAGAGTAAATGCTTTGAAGACCATATTTTTCAAAGAGCGCCTATGCGAACCCAGAATTAATAAGCATCTAAATTACAAATCTCACCATGTAGAACAAATTGGATTTCTTTTCATTAATAGCAAGGAAGCAGAAAACAAGCCCAATCCCAAGGGAGGCAAGGGAACACAGCTATTCACCATTTTCTCTTATTCTTTTTTTATTCCATCTATAAACCCATTTTTATTCAATTATGTAGCTCATAAATATGGCCCCTGCATGTCAGCACAGTAAACAGGCGGTCTCCAACTCTACAGCCCCTCTTACAGCACACCCAGCTTCGCAATGAGAGAATCACAGTTCTGGTTCTGGGATTGTTTTTAATCCCAGGAAAAAAATAAAACAATGAAAACTAGCAAAACCCAGCCAAGCTTTAAATGATCACAACAGTCCAGATACAAAGGTTCAGGGACACGGGCTTTTTAATCAAGCAAATGTTAACATTGTTTTCCATAATAGCATAGAAACTGCATTATTGATGGCAACGTCCAACATATGCACAGAATGCTTTTATATTTGCCTTCTTAAAAGCATATTTAGTTTACATAAAGGCTTGAAATTTTATACCAACCCAAGTACCATAATAACAATGATTCTTTCTCGTAAATACTCAGTATTTGAGGAAATCTCATCTTTGCCTTAAAGGTTTTCTTATGCATTCCCATTTGCTGACAGATGGCTGGGCAGTGGAGGAATGGAAATTGCTACACACTCCCAACCTCCAGGAAAAGCCCTTCTTTCCTTGCCTGTAGAGGAGAAGCACCTAGTCTGGCAAGCTGTCTGTAACTCTATAAGCCTCTTGTATCCATTGCAGAGGTTCTCAGTGTGGTCCAGGAACCCCCGGGATGTGCTACCCTTCATGGGGAAAGATTCATGAAGTCAAAATCAATTTCATAATTTGATGAAAATGTTATTCTTCTTTGTCTTCAGAATGCACAGCGATGTTCTCCAAACATGAGGAGCACTACCATAATAAATGCACAATCCTGTGCAAATAAAAGCACAGAAGTAAGAGTCCTGCTGTCTTCTATTAAGCTAGGTATTAAAGAGATGTGCAGTCATGTAAACCAGTGCAATTATTCCCATAGGACTTGCCTCATTTTACAAAATATAGTTATTTTTCATGTCATTTATGTTAAATGTAAAGAGTTTGCCATTGATTTTAAAAACACAAATTGTGCAAACAGTTTGAGACTATCAGCCTTAATTTCTAAAAGGGTTGAGTGTTGACAGTAGTAGAGCCATGGTGGCTAATTCTTTCTGTCAACTGGAGGAGGGAATGGGATCCCAGATTTCTCTGCGTGTCTAGGAGGTTGTTTCTGGTTGAGGTGAGCATTTGAAGCAGCATGTTCAATCCAGTAGATAGGGTTCTCTCCATGTGAGTGAACACTATCCGCTCAGTAGAGTTTGAAGAGAATGAACAGGTAGGCAGAGGAGAGGGGCAACTGTCCTTTTGCTCTTTGCCTTCCTGCTTGAGCTGGGCCATCAGCCTTCTCTTGTCCATAAATTGAGAATTGGACCAACAGCATCACTAGTACTTTGGCTAACAGATTTGGATTGATGTAAAGATGGGAGCAGGCATAATACATTACACATATACATCACATACATACACACATACAAACATATATGTACACACATACATATATATGTTTTACTGGTTCTCTCTGAAGAAATTTGTTGAGTTCAAACTTATCATAAATAGATTGTTTGGGGTCCTTGATGATAATTTAAAAAGCTTAAAGAGGACCAAATCTAGAAGCATGAGAACTTCTGATAAAATTGGAAGAATTAAGCTCTGTGAAGTCTTTGTTAAAGAGTGTTAATGAATATCAAAGATCTGGCACAGTGTAGACAACTACTGATTAAATCCTATTTTTCTTGCAATCAAGTCTTGGCTTCCTACAAACTATGGATGAATAACTTGGGTTATTTATTAAACTGAAGACGTGGCCACTCTATCCCCAGAAATAACTTAACTACCAAACTTTATATGGGTGGGAGTTAGAGTGGAGAAATATTCTACATTCTGGCAATGGCTTTAACTAAGAAGACGAGAGCTATTTTTAGTGCTGTCAGCAAAAAGATCCCATTACAGATTATGTACGATTTGGAAGTAGTTTTCTTTTTCTTCAAAGCACCTAAAGTAACCCATCACTACTTATGGCATTTCCTCAGGGACTCAAAAAATGTGTTACTATTAGAAGAGAAAATCAGAGATGCAGCATGCAAGCTAGCTAAGGCCACACCAAACATGAGGCCTATCCATGCATCCTGAATTGGAGGAAGACTAGCTAGTGTGCTAGGGACCACATTATTGGTAGTCCAGAGCAATGATTGTCAGAAGGGCTGAGCTGTCTCTGCAAACCAGCTTCCCAGTCATTTCCAGCAGAATCATTGAGTATGCAGAGCAAAGTAGGGTGCAGGTCAGTTGGTAAATAAGCAAAGATTGAGGGCCAGAAAAAAAAAACACAGCAAGAGAAGATAACCACGAAGGGGATGAGGAGGGGGCAACGCCTGTGCCTAATATTAGCTGAGGCTTCATTATCCTTGGTCAGCGAGGATTGCTATTCATGAAAACCCAACATTACTGATAGATTTAAACATGAATTCTCACTGAATATGTATGTAGACACACACTTACATGCATGTTATGATTAAGGATAGTGGCCCAGTAAATTGAAGAGAATGCATTATATAATGTAGGTCCAATCCTAAGCTAATCTTTAAAACATTTTCTGAGTAAGGACTCCTGCAGCGTTGGTAAAGAAAGATGAGTGTAAATGAAGGGTGCCTATGCAATAACTCAAGCAGGAATCTGATGACCAAGGGCGATGCACTCCCTTCCTGCCAGGAGAGGACCACTTTCAATTCAGACAGTCTACACACTACAGCTATTGAAAACAATCTGGAAGGGCTTCCTCCTGCTGGAGGGAGCTCTGGACACCTTTGTGGAGAAACATTAGCACTTTGCAGGGAGATGAGGGGGAAAGAGGCCATCCCAGCCTGTGGAGAAACCAAGTGGCGTTGAGGTACTGAAGCCACGGTGCAGGGCAACCGTGCTAAGGGTCCAGTCTGTCCCAGGCACTCAGTGTTCATCCTGCGGGCTTACCGATTAGCCTTTTGAGTATCTCTTGGTGTTTTAGTAGCTGAAGACATTTCCTTTTAAACCAGCTCCAGATTTCAGATGCCCAGTAGAGCTGTGGATGCGGGCTGGGCAGCCTCCCTTCCTTGCCCTCAAATCCTTCTTATTCTTCTTTGCAGCCCCATGCTGCCTCTCCATCCTGCCCTGGTGAATTTCTACCCTTCTGCCTCTTCACTCTGACCCTGCAGCTCATCTCCACACACCGCCATATATTCTCTTTTTTTTCCTTGTGGTCACCACTCCCAGCTGATTCCAATCTGCTGCAGTCCTTTCCCCTCTGTGGGCCAAATAAGGATTTTGTGAATGAACAAACAACTGAATGAATCTCTCCGTGTGATCCTGCCCTCCCTGGGTGTCAGCTTCTGGGTCTATGAAATCTGGCCACGCCATGCCCCCCTACAGTGAGGGAGGAACACTTCTAGCCAGACCTTTGGTGCCTCCCATTGAGCACAGCCTGTCCCTGGCACAAACTCTCATCAGCCCACGCCAGACACATTGCAGGCAGCTTCTCCCTGCTGACATTTGCAGCTCCTTTGTGCCCTGGGTGTTTGTTATCACAGAGTTTACTGCAGCCCCATACATCCACGCTATCTCCTCCTCCACACACTGTAAGCCTTTTGCACGTCCACAAGCCAATGTAAACGATGGCCATTTTTTACCATTCATTGTTCTTTCCTTCCCTCTAAAGGACATTTCATTCCACACGGTTTTAAAAACCTTAAGTAGGTTAGTTCTTTAAATATATACAACAGTTCGGTTATGCTTTTATATGTTATTTTCAGCTTGATTATGCTCCACCATTTTACAGATGAGGGAACTGAGGCTGAGAAATATAAGGTGACATAACTAAGGGTAGACAGCAGGCATGCACCAAGGATAGGCATTGTGTGCAGCCCTGTCTAAATCAGAATCAGACTGGCTCCTCCCACCCCACTGTTTGTTTACATTATCCTACTTATGAGAACCAGACCTAGCACTTAGTAAAAACTCCAGTAAATGTGAATAAATGAATGAATGAATGAGTGAATGTCAGGTGATCTCACTATGTTGAAACTCAGAACCCCTGTGACCTGTTCTATGAGATCAATAATGTAATAAATCCATAAAGAATCTCACAGCTGCCTTGAGCCCATCCCCCTTCCCAGCTGCTAACTTGTGACAGTTCGGTGGGAGGAGCACGCCAGGGGATGTAGGGAACAGTGGCCTATTAGCTAGGGATTTCTAATTTTTAAAATGGAAGTTTAAGGGGAAAGTAAAACTTGCTTTTCATGAATTTATTAATCGGACTGTAAAGTCTAATTTTCTATCTTCCCTTTTGCAGAATAAAAGGGGGCGGGAACCTTCCTGAGCACTCCCGTGTTGATCCCTATGCAAGCTCACTTGGAGAGTCAAGCACGTTTTGCTGGCAGATGCCTCCTGGCGTAACAAACATATGCATATACCGTTGGTTATTAATACTGCTTAGAGGTTGGAATCAGAGGTGGCCATCTTTCCCACAGTCCTTAGCGCTTGTTTCCAGCCTCTGGCTTCGGCTTCTACCACCTCCACTGTCTGTGGGTTGTCGGAAGAGGACCAGTCGTCTTTGGTGCTGCAAGAACACCTGAAGGCCGGAGGCTGGGTGAGAAGCTACCACCCTGGACTAAAACCCTTGGCAAAGGGACAAACCGAACTGTGTCCAAATGCTTCTTAATTAGTGGAAAGTTCCTAAGGTAATTACTTTAATACCCAAGGAGCTCTGCAGAAGGTGTGATGGAGGGCCCACATTTCACCTGTACACACACACACGCACATGCAGGAGAGGCTCCTGATGGACAGTGCTTACCCGGCTGCCCGCTAGCTGCCTGTCCATCTGTCTGTCTTGCAGAGCTCCGCAGTGCTGCGTGAGTGTACATCTATCTATCCCTTCTCTGATTCAGCCCCAGTTTGCTCCTGGTCACCTGCCCGAGCCTGGGTTGTATATCTGTAAATAAACTTGTTAGACCTTTTCTGTCTCCCTAACTGGGAGACTACATGGAACAAATAGAAAGGCAGATATGACACGTAGCCTTTTGCTGGGATTAGAAGTAATTTAAAAAATGTTCTCAAGGGAGAGAAGGTCAGAGCCAGAAACCATAAAGAAAAGTGGGTGGTTTTCCTTTATTAAAGGTCACGCACAATATAAAGAATCAAGATTTCTATAGAAAACAAATGAAAAGGCAAATGCATTAAAAGTATTTGCATTATTGTGGCTGGCCTAAGGACAGGTGTAATTTATATACAAAATCGCTTATGAATCAGGAAGTAAATTAAAGTAGAGCAGAAGGTGAATTAGGAATCTATGAGAAGCTTACGAAGGGGCTGAACATCTTTGAAAAGATGCTCAGTCTTGGTGCAATCGAAGACATACAAGTTGAATGACAGTAGTATATCATTTTCCATTTGGGCAAGGTGACGAAGTCCAGTATGGATAGAAGTGTGGAGGAATTATGAGACCATCATTAAGTTCAACTTCCTGGAGAGCAACTTAACAACATCTGTTGGTGTTTTAATTCTCCACGTCCTGTCTCTACGAGCTTTGCAGTAATACAGTTTTGTTAAAGGAGTCAACAGAGTGGGCTTTTAAGATTTTCATCACAGATACATAATGATTTCAGACATCTTCACAATAGAAAGCATAAGAGGAAGGATGCACTGTCTCAGATATGAAGATGACTAACAGAATTGCAGATTGATGATGGGGGAAAAGGCAGGAGAAGAGCATCCAGAATCCACAAAGTCAAGCCCAAAGCCCGCTCGGTGGCTGGCAGTGAGGCGGGATGCCAAGGACTGTTCGGTAAATAAGAGGTGGGGCAGCTGTGGACTTCTCTGGAAAAAAGAATAAATCTGGATCTTTATATCACCCTTTAAACCAAAATAAATTTCAGACAGACCAAAGATTTATGTGTAAATAACACCAGCACATAAATATTGAACAAGAATGAGTGAATATTTTAAAAATAATTTTGAGGTAAGAACTGCAGGAGCCATTTTGTTAAAGGAAAAATCTATGCTATGCACACTCAAAGATAAATTTTAAAACTCGGAGAAATAACTTATGTCATGGATAGAAGGCTCAAATCCCTATACAAAAGCTGATTTCAAAGCTATATGGAAAATTCCATATCTTAACCAAAAGACTGACAAAGCAATAGATAACTTCCTCAAGGAGTAGATATTGCTAATAAAGATGAAGATGTGACAGCATCTTCACACTGAATTATAATAAAATGAGGGGAAAAATATAGACATCACTTTTTTTTTTAGAAAGTTGGGAAAACAATGTAGGAAAGTAGTGCTGCTAAAATATTAGTGATGGGTAAGGTAGTTATTGAGAGTTAATATTTGTATTTCCCCTAAATTCATATGCTGTTGGCCTAAATTCAATGTGATGCTAGCCATTTAGGGTGTGTGCCTTAGGAAAGTAAGAGGCCACAGGGATAGAGAAGTTGTGATGCAGTTTGTGCTTGTACAGAGGATACCTTAGGGAGCTCTCCTAACTTCTGCCAGTCCTCAGTAGAACCTGGTTGGCCTAGCACACTGGTTATGGCCCATCTAGGCTTCATGACTAAGGGAATAAGTTCTGCTGTTCATGAGTTAACTCCATGGTGGTACTTATCACAGCCATCTTAGAGGACTAAGACAAAAGAAGGAGTCAGGGGAAGAGAGAGAGAATACCACTGTTCACCAGAGGCGCCAAAGGGGTTGGTGTGTTCATTCAATGATGGGGTAGACGATGAAAACCAAGCCCTCAGACTCATGGAGTTCTTATGTGCTTATTGGCTAAAAAGAATGATGCCAATTAGCTATTTGCAGCATAAAAGACATGGGATGGAATAATAGAAAACACTTTCTATAAGTGAGGAAATCTAGCTGTTCTAGTGCTGGGTGGGGGTTGATATGTGAACCCCAGTTAGGCTCCTAAGTGGTAGTTGTTATTGCTATTGACAGTTCCCATCCTAAGCTTCCCTGGCCCCATTCCACAGAGAGCTTTCAACTCAAGCCTCCATATCTTTGCATCTGCTGTTTGTTCTCCCTCTTGGGTCAATTATACCAGGGACTGTCTCTACTGCACACTCAGTTTTCTGCTGCAGTAGCATCTCAGTTTCTTCCTGAAGGACTAGCTGCTAGCTATGTCCCACTCTGCTCTTAGTCCATGGGTTGTATGAGAAGACGAGGCTCCTGAAGGAGCTCACAGTGACTCTGAGAAGTCTTCCTGACACACTCTGGGACAGCTATCGCCCAATTGAGCAAGGTTCATAAAGGTGAAGACCTGTTTCCAAGCCCTCTCTGGTCCATCCTCATAAAACTCTAACTCTTTAAGTGAGGAATCAGGGGGGCAGAGAGGTCTTGTATCTTGTACCCATCTGGATACTGATGGAGTTGGAACAAGCTCCACAGATTTGAGAAATAGAATCATGTAATACTTCATCTACAGCCAGTGAGTTGGGTGTGTGATAAGACAAACCATTGTGCCCATGTCCTTGCATCCACAACTACAGCAGAGCCACTGGAATGATTCATAAAAACATCTGTCATTCTCTCTGTCAGAGTATGAGATATCGCACATTTGTCCACTCTTTTCCAGGGATTACATGTAACTTGCTTTGGCCCAATAGAAGGAGAACAGAGGTGACTTGTCATTTCTGGGCAGAAGTCTTAAGTTCTAGGGAGCAATATGTCATTTTCACATGATTTTCATAATGTCGCAGCACATGGTAATAGTAGTACGAGGCTCTGGATGAAGAAAACTTGGAGGAAAAATTTTGTTTTGGCATATAATGCAACAGAAACATGTCTCTGTTATTTAAATCTTTCAAGATTTCTAACTTAGCAAACCATGACTCCCAATTTTTACTTAGACTATGCATTTACACTATTAAGTTAGATATCTCCCCGTGTTACCGATTGAGGGTCAGAGTGGATAAGTTACTTCATAGTCACAGAAAATAAACACACATGCTTCACTTTCCCTTCACACACACTTTGACCAAGAAGGTCCTTTGGACTACCAGACAATTAGAAAGTTGCCTCCGGTGAGCATCAAGTAGTCATAATGGAAAGGGTAGTAGAACATAGAATCCAGGACCCAGTTGATTCTGGCCAACCACCAAGAGGCCCAGTCCCATTGTCAGATGACTAAACATTCAAGTAAGTGCCCACAATTTTTGGCAGTAATCTCTCCAGCAACTACTATTTGAAAGTTTCTTGCATGGAAAGCATCCATGCTATCTCGTTCCATTCTCCAGCCGCCATATGTGGGGGCAGGGAAGAGTGTGGGGGATATCATTCTTCCCACCCTCTTTTGGTAATGAAATCCAAGGTGAGAGATTGTAGGAAACTTGTTTAATTTCACTTGTCTGGTAAAGGTTGGAACGCGGATTTACAATTGACTGATTCGATGTCCTGCATGATTCCTTTCTCTGTGTGGTAATTACAGCCAGCATTGGAAATGCTGCAGTAGTCAGAGATGGATCTGTAGGTTTGGGAGATCAGTATCAGTTTGTTCATTTGCAGAGGACCTGGTGAATGGTCAGCAGTTTATAAACTGAGCCTCTTGATGGTATGGCCAGTAGGGAAGACTTGAATGTGTATTCTTTGATGTGGGCCCATATCAAGGACCCTAGACTGAGACCCCACCAAGAAATGGCAAAGCCTCCTGGGTACATGGTGAGGCTCGGAGAGATAGCAAAGCTTTCTGGGAAATTGAGTGTGAATTGAAAATGTGTACAGAGGATTTCCATTGTAGCTTTATTCCTTGAGAATATTTATAGTCTGAAGTCTGCTCCCCTACAGAGACTGCTCCTATTAAGATTTGATAAACCTGACTGACAAACTCAGCAATACACCATAAACCCTGTCTTTTTGTTCAGGTGCATGTAACAACCCACTTCTCTGTTCTACTCTACGTAATAAACATTCTGAGCTTCTGGAGTGCTTCCATTTCTCCATCAGTGAGCCGAGTCTACCTGATCCCAATGCTTTCTGTATCCAGGTATCTGTGTGGATGTCTTTTTTTCCATTTCCTTGGTGCCCCACTTAGGTCTTTTAGTGGATTCATGCTAAACATAGCACAAGGTATTCAAAGCAGACAGTATTTTTCTACTTAAGTTTTGTTTCCGTGGGGCAGACACAATAGAAAAAAATCAACATCATAGTTGATTAGACAAGCAAAGAAAGCCTAACTGTGGTGGAGATGTGTGAGCAGAAGAAGACAAGAGCACCCAGGGCCACATACGGTGGGCCAAGCTTGGGGAGCAATGGCGAAAGACCAGACATTTGAGTGTCGTGAGCAAGGACATCAATGTTCCGGCAGAAGAAACCTTGAGAGGCAGATCCCAAAGAGGCCATAGGTGGTCTGCTAGCAAGCTATGAAGAGAATGGTTTCTAACCCTGGAGACATTGGAAGTTCTTTGAATTAAACAGGAGAGAAAGATGATCTACATCTTTATAAATATGCTTTATAAAGATTCTTCAGGGGCTGGAGAGGTAGCAAGGGAGTTAAGAGTGCTTACTACTCTTCCAGGAAACCTGCGTTCAATTTCCAGCACCCATGCTGGGCAGCTCCCAAGCACTTTGCAACTTTAGCTCTAAGTGTCTGGTACCTTTTGACTTCTATAGTTGCTCGCGCAAATGCGTGCGCGCGCGCGCGCGCGCACACACACACACACACACACACACACACTTACAAATATCTTAAAATGAAATCCTCCAGCTTTGAGTGGGAAAAGCACTAAAAAGGGGCAAAGTTGGAGCAGGGACACCTCTGAGGAGACTCGTGACATTTGCAATGTAGCTCAGTGGTGCAGTGTTTGTCTGGAAGGCACGGGCCCCTGGGCACTACCTAAACAAAGAAATATGAAAAATCAAAAACAGGACCATGCTGTGGAGATGAATGGGGGAGTCAATGTGAACTGTAATCCAAAGTTGCAACTGTGGTGTGGATGGGCCGGGTGGATCAGATTTGCTTCTGAAATGGCGTGGCGGACACTTGGCATTTCACATGGGAAAGATAGAGGGATATCCATTTGAGGAGGAAGAAGGAAACCAGCTCTGCTGTTGACATTGGACTTAAGGTGCTTGCGAGGCAGTGCCATAGAGGCGACAAGTAGGCAGGGGAGGTCAGGGGAGTCCTGGCCTCCAGATGATGGAAGGCACTCACATATCTGTACAGTCAGAGAATAACTTTAAAAGCAATGAGAAACCAATGGACAAAAATCTTTCCAGTATGTGTCTCTCTGGTAGAAGAGGTAAAAGGTAACAGAGAAAGGAGCTCCGAGAAACCTGTAGCACCAAGGTATCTGAGATAGAGAAATCTGTTTTCAAAGGAAATGGCAGTGCATGGCTGAATGCCCCGAGAGATCCAGCAGGAAGTGGGCAAGGGACGTATTTACATGTTTTATCTTCATTTCACTCAGCGGTGCCCTTGGCAAACATAATTTCAGCTACATGGTCAGGGAGGAAGGACCACGGGAAAGGAGTGAGATGATGCTCTGACGGGAGGAGATGGGGCCGAGAGTAAAGGAGACCCACTGAAGATTAGTAATAGGTTACATATCAGGAAGGCTTCTTCCTACGTGAATCCACATTTCTCAGCAGCTTCATGAGGTTGTTATTAATATTGTTGATATCAGTTTCCTTTTGAAGACAACCAAGCTAAGACATGGGTGTTGATGCTGGAGCTTTGTAGAGGCTCTGGATGTAGCTGCAGGTGCGCTGAAAGTGTGGATTTGGTTGCATTTTTTAACATGAGGTAGTTGAGTCTCTTCGCTGGTGGTTGGGAATGATGTTGTGGAGAGGGGCCTAAAATTGAAGGTTTCCTTGCAAATCAGGTGCAGCAATATCCATGAGGGCTCAGACATCCTTGCAGGGGAAGGATGGAAGGTAAGAACAGTGTCTCTACAGAGCTCCTGCTGCTGCATGATAAACTATAGAATGGGGTTGCCAGGGGTCAGTAATAAGGTCTGAGGACAGAGGAGGAAGTGCGGGTCGGAGCGTTTGTTACTTCGGGTTATGGGTTCCATATTTCAGGATAACTTCTTAAAAGCCACTTTATTTGTAAGTTGCTTTACAAAAGCACTAGGAAACTAATGCAGACATGCTAAATTGAAAAGATCTATTAGCTATTCAAGTGAATCTGCTAGAACTCAGAAGAGAGGGCAGGAAGAGGGGAAATAAGAAAGGTCTGTTTGAGTTATGTACCGTCTTCCCCACATTGCCGAGACCAAACTTAAAAAAAAGAACCTGCACATTCACGTGCTTTTCTTATAATTTTTAAAGTATTTCTGTACTTCTCTAACTACAGAAACCCCCAAAGCCACACAGAGCAGCCTGCTCTAAAGTCACAACAGAGGAGAAAGTCAAGCAACACTTAACCTAAAAAATAAAATATAAATAAATAAGTAAATCCTTTTCCTGAATTCTAATTTTTTGAGAGAAAAATTAAAGCATCACGGAAACGCCCGACCTAGAAGGTTCTAACTACCGGTGGCACTCCAGAATTCGCCTTGTCCCCAGTGAACTAGCAGAGAGCAAGGGGAATATATGGGAGGGTATGGAAGGAGGAAAAGGGGAAAAGGATGGAAATATAATATGATCTCAGAAAAATAAAAGAATTAACTAATTATTTTAAAAAATTTAAAAAGCAGGATGAACTTTAAAGGGATGAACTGTGTTTATTATGACATTTCAAAAGGAGTCATGGCAGGTTGGCCAACTCCTTAAGTTGGTTCAGTTTTATTTATTTATTTTTATATATAAAAAAGATGTCTTTGTTTTATTTGATGTGCCTGAGCCAATTCTCCAGCCCCTGTTCCATATTTCAACATGAAGGGAAACCAGAACTCTGGAGGATCCAAATTAGGGAGAGCCCTTGCTTCCCAGTCACTTGTTGGCTGCACCAACACACACTCCCTTTCCTCTCTCTTCCCTCTGTCTCTGTCTCCCTGAATGTGTTTTCTTCCACCGTCTCCTCTCACTTCTTCCCCAATCCCCACAAAGATCACCGTGTCCAGGTAGCCTGACCTGAGCTTCCACATTAAGGGATCCCCTGGCGGCTGTCTGTAGACCCCTCTTCCAAGCTGCCCCCAGCAGATGGGAAGCATCCTGAAAATGGCTCTTCCCTGTTTATCGTCTTTAGAGTGCCCTGTTTACCTGACCACCACATCCCCACCTCAGAGCTGAGTATGGTGCACGATTCATGGGAGCTGTTTCCCAACTGACAGCAAAACTCCATTGTATCCGGAACTAGCCTCAAATGCTTCATGAAAATAGGCATTCCAGGGCAATTTCGGAATCTATCATTTAAAAAATTCAAAGAGATAATGAAGACCTTTGCTGATGCCTACTAGCAAAATTAGAGCACTAAAGAGACTTTCAATCGTGATTTCTCCACCTTCTACATTAAGTCTATTTTAAAAGCCTTAAAAATAGCTGTTTAGCAGCCACTAGCCTGGTCAAAGAGACTTCTGAGACTATTTTACATGCCTCACAAGTCCCGTTTCTAATAGAGAAACACATTTTCTCCTGACTCAAAATGAAAAATTGCCACCATTTTACATGTTTGAGGATCTTGATACAATCTTGTTTGGGGTTTTTAAACCCTGTCTGATAGTTAAGAAACATGTCTATGAAACTGTTGACAGGGTTCTATTTTCTAACCTATATTTTACTTCATCATCAAACTGGCAGGGATATAATTTTAGAAAGCCAGCAGTGGTTCAGCTCTGTGCCCCCTTGCATGCGTCTCTCTGAGTGTGGGCAAGCATTTAATTCTTTATTCCTTCATTCAGCAAATGTTAACTCAACCACGGTGCAGCAGCCACTATCTCTTAAAGAGAAAAGGGTTTGAATGTTTGTTAAAGTGACTTTGAAGGCAAGGAGGAGCCATGGGTGCTTTCGAAGCAGGGGAAGAGGCCACTAGCATTGTGCCACAGACGGAATTATAAAGTTATGTATGACCAAGGCTATGCCATTCCAACAGCCTCAGTTTCCCCTCATTTGCCAATGGATATGATACAGGTACCTGACAAACTTCATTTCTAAAGTTACATCTGGGTGGAAGACCAATAAACAAATAAACAACAACAAAAAATAAATACAAAACGATCTACCAAACCTGAGAGGAGGTTCTGAACCAGAGCCTGGGTTTGAACCCTAGAACTCTTCAACTGTGAGGCCTTAGACAAGTACCTGCAGCGGGTTGCATTCCTATTTCCTCCTCTGTGCAATGGGACCAATCACACAGCATATCCAAGGAGGCTCTGGACGTGAGGAATTAGCAAAGGGGGCTGAGAGATGGCTCAGTCTGTAAGGTGCTTTCTGCACAAGTATGGGGGCCTGAGTTCTATCCCCAGCACCCACAGAGAAAGCATATGCCTGTACCCAGTGCCAGGCCAGTTGAGACATAAGAATCCCTAGAACTTTCTGGACAGCTGGCCTAGCCTACTCTGTGATTCCCGAGATCACAGCAAAAGATTTTGTCTCCAAAAACAAGGTAGACAGCTCCTAAAAACTGACATTAGAGGTTGACCTAAGCCTTCCACATGTATGTGTGCATACAAACATATACCATCACATACTGAACACACACACACACACACACACACACACACACACACACACATACACACACACACACACACACACAAACTAGTAGAAAATATTTTGAACCATGTATGGTCTTCACTGAGGTCAGGCTAGCTCTATGAGGCTACCAATTTCTGAGGGATCTTTTTTTTTCTGAGGGGTCTTAGAAATCCAAGGGGAACCCCCAGTGTTCTGTCCTCAGCAGCAGCTAGTGGCAACCCCAAAGACCTTTATCACTCACTGTGAGCCAGGCATCAGTAGAACAGCAGCTGGCCCAGGTGGTAAGGACCAAGAGGTACCATAACAACTGGATATAAAGAGTCAGCTCACTAGGGATGCTTGTGGCCGGATCTATGGGCTGCTCTGAACCAGTTGGATTTTCCACAGTCACAGATTAATTCATTAACATCCAAGCCTGCTTCACAGTCCTTTTTTATATATAAATTCCTTGGAAGGTGTTAATGGGACCATCCACAGCAAAGATCATAGTATCCGAAGAGATAATTAGTCTGTGGTGTTGGTGGGAGGCAGGGGATACTGACTGGGACACGGTGAGCAGAGGAATCAAAACAACTAATCTGCATTTTCTCAAGCCAATGCAGTGAAAAACAGGCCTGGCTCTCATGCCTGAACTCCCTTAAGATACCTGGGGAGCCAGAGATCTTGGCCAGACTTGCACACTGTCAGAACTGTGTGGAAGGCTCTAGAAGAATCACAACACAATGTTCATGGTTGCAATGGGGATCTATGACTATGGAGAAGCTCCTGGGGGCACTGGTGACATCAATTGTCACCTCTTACTACAGAGGGTCTCTGGAGAGTACAGAGGCATCTGAGAAGGTAGCTGCCAGCACATTAATCTATGTCAGCATGTGCCCAAGAGTAGATGCTTTTCCTTCTCTCTTTCTCGTTCCCTTCATTCTTCCTTCCATCTGCCTTTTCCTACCCTCTTCAACTTTTCTAATTATACTTATGTTTGCGTGACGCATACTATTAAGCATTCAAAGATGATTACAGAGATTCAGCTATAAGGCGATCCACT
This sequence comes from Apodemus agrarius, assembly GCA_964023405.1. Taxonomy (NCBI): domain Eukaryota; kingdom Metazoa; phylum Chordata; class Mammalia; order Rodentia; family Muridae; genus Apodemus; species Apodemus agrarius. The sequence continues at coordinate 100,549,626 of OZ030012.1, forward strand.
CCTACCCACTTCTTACCTTCTGAGCCCTACTCTATCATGGCTGCTTTCATGTTGCATTCTTATTATTTACTCCCTACAACATTTAAGCTAAGGCATCACTTAAAGAATCGTATGTCTTCCCAAACTGGAAACCCACAGATGGTCATTCCGAGAAATATTCATTCATTATTTCTTTCTTTCTGCTCTAACCCTTGGATCTGCCTGCAGATATTCTCAGAAATCCACGTTCACTACTGTCTTCTGCTCTAACCCTTCTTCCGCTGGCCTCTGTGGATGGAGTCAATCTCTTTCTGTCTCTTGCCCAGCCGGATTCCTCATGCCAGACTGTCATTTATATCTATCTGCCCATCGCAGGATGTCTCCAGCCATGGCCACTCCAGCAGCAACTGCCGCCTTAAGTCTTATGATGCTTGTCTCCTGCTCAGTCTAGAGCCCAACTAGTTGCCCTCCTATGTCCCCGCATCTGGTCCACTTCCCAGCGTCTCTCTCATGTAGAGTTGCACAAGCTCTTCTCTAGTAAGTAAGCTCTACAGGGGGACTGATCATGCTCCAGTCTCAGCTGTGCCTCCTGAACTCCTTTCCTGTTTCTCTGACATAGCAGTTCACTTCTTAGGAATCCTCTGTAGCCGTCCAGGCTGCTTGTGAGTATGACAGCCCAATACCCCAGGAGCAATCGAAGTAGAGGTGAGCAGAGGCTGATGCCCCTTCCGTCCCAGCAGACAGCTATAAGGCCCATCTCCACATGTACATGCATGATTAACTAAAGACTAAGACAGAAACCAATCACGCAGCCACATTTCTAATGATCACAAGCCAAATGCGGCTCGCGGTTACCATACTGGATGGTACAGAGAACATTCTCGACCTCAACAGTTTTGTTCTACACAGCTCCTTAGATGTTCCCTGGAAAGCTGGCCCCACTTGCCCACAGAAGCTGCCAACTGGAGAGCATACTGTAGCATAGGCTTATCCAACCTCCTCTGCTTTATTCTCATGGAATCTTTTGCAATAAACCCACACACAGGCTTTCTCTCGGGCTAGCATTCTTGGGACCAGGCGAACACTAGGAGTGTGGTGGGGGTCCTGAACGGCAGCCCCCAGCTGAACCCATCCAATCCTGTCTCTCCAGCTGTCAAGAGCAGGCTAGGCTATGCATCCTCCAGCCCAGCAAATGCAGGCTGGAGGCTTTCAATGGAGACATGAAATCTAAAGATTATGGAGAACAAAGGCCCTGAAAATCATAGAGGTTTGCATTGGCTTTGAGAGAGGATTAGTGGTCCTGGAGCTTTTCTCACCACCAGAAATAGGCATGGAAGTAGGGCGCATCCTGATGGAGAGGCGCTTATGCTGGGAAATCCACAAAGGCAACACAGTCCACACTTGAGAGTTCCAGCCCCACCATCCCTGCAGCTTGTGGACAGTACAATTTTCTTACATTTCATTTAGAACTCCATCAGTATCGCATGTGTGGGACCGCTCTACAAATAGGCTTATATTACCTGCACGATTAGTTAGGGGTGATGGTGTTTTGATGTCTTTTCGATTCAGTCCAATCTGACAGGCAATTATGGGGGACGGGGAACCTAATAGTGTGCTTTTGAATCCAGCGATAAATTAGAAGCCCAATTTAATCGTTCATTAAAAAATGTAACATCCACCGAATTTTGGTATGCCACTGCTGCATCTTTATCTCTGGAGTAAAAGTTTACTTCCAATAATAAGTACCATGATGCTTTCTTTTAAACACAAAATGACACTCCCCCACCTCCCCCCCCCCCACACACACAAGCTGCTCTTTTGGGTGACAGTTTTATTTGATCAGTAATTGCACCGGTTCCTGGCAAAAGCACACAGTAGCTGCTCAAGGTGAAGTCTAGCAGCTTCCAATTTTTAATTAGCCTGTATCTCCCTTACAGTTGGCTCTTCTAACGAGAATTAGAGCAAAGGAACTCACAGAAGAAAAGGCAACTCATGCAGAAAATGTCAATATCAATTTCCTAAACAAGTCATAGCGAAAATGCCACCCATCCAATCCCCCAGCGCAAAGCTTTAGAGCAAGAGGCGATCAGAGAATGGATTGGGCAGGGAGTATTATCAATTCATGGGAAAGGCTAAAGCAAAAAAAGGGGGGCATTCAATAAGTCGGAAATGACTTTAAACCAAAGCTTGATACTTTGAGCCTCAGGAGGAAAGGCATCTCTTTGGGGACTCATGTAGTGTTGCCTAGAATTGAACAACCCATCTTAGCATATAGGAGCTGCCGCTAGAAGCTTGGGAAAAAGTTCATTTGAGGACCAGTGGAAAGAAGGCCAGGCTGCGAGGCAGCCTCTGCCATCATCTGATTGGCCTCATCCCTATCTGATAGCCTCTCCAGAACTCCACAGTCTTCCCCCAGAAGGTACCGTGACATAACCAACCCAGACTCTCTGGACTCCTTCAGAGGCTGAGCCAGGTTCAGGGCTGAAGACGAAGCACCTGCTCTGTGTGGATATGATTAAACACTAACGTAATTGTATCCATGTCCCTAAGTGTCCATATGTGTGCACAAAGTAAAAGGAAACACATAGGCTGGGTCCCAGAAATATCAGGGTGCATGCAAATTACCAAAATTCCAGTAGGTGTATGTCTAGAAGACACACTTAGAAGGACATGTATGTTTCACCTGAACTGTGGATATGATTTCACTCTGGAAAGCAGTGTTTGTTGAGTATGCCTTTAGAATCTTCCGTATTACAAAATACTTTCCTTTCCTTTTAGGAAGCAGACAAAATGGTAAGACCGTGTTTGCAGTCTTAAGAAACTCTGAACCTTGAGCTTTCAGGTTGAACCTCATATCCTGCTCAACTGAGGAGTTCCTGTGGGCACCTCTAGGAGCAAGGACATCCTGGTTTTTAGCAGAGAAAGCCACTGGGATGTGTGTGTGTGTGTGTGTGTGTGTGTGTGTGCACACGCATGTGTAGGAGGTGATCATCAGTTTCCGTCTACAAATGGGAACTTAAAAGGCTATTTTGCAGTGGTTGGTGTGACTTTGATCAGTATGGCCACTGGGTCGAACATGACAAAAGTCCTCAGAAAGAAGAAGCTTCTTTTCTTTGGGAATAGAATGCTAACTGCCCAACTCCTCTAAGCAATGCCCCAGTCCTAATAAGATGGTCTTTTTAGCTAGTATGGCAGCTCGTGCCCACAGCTTCTGCGAGAAGCTGGCAACAACCCTTAGCCTGGGCTTTCACGGGCGTTATGTCCGTTCGTTTAGGCACCTCTCACCATCCATTGCAGCTTCGTTTCTGTCACTGATCAGAGGATTCCCTCTAGGACTCTGCTCTCAGAAACATGCTCATTCTAATCAGCCGTGAGCAGAAGGTCTGCTGCAGTCAAGCTTTTAGAATAATGGATCTTAAAATATAGGTCCCTTTGCAGTGTGTCAGAGCCATTCTCAAGGACAATGGGCTTTTGCCCATGACAGCCTAGAATACATCTCTCAGATTTAGGTCACTGGACGTGTTTTGAACTTCTGGATTAAGAGATAGAAGGAAAATAAGAGTACCTATACAGCCCTGCCCCTTCTCCCCTACAAGTCTGGTAGTCGCCAGCTACCCGGCATCAAGTGCTATGATGATGTCACATGATCAGGGTGAGCATAGTGAGGGGTTCTCTCTGATTTTGTTTATTTTTCTTTTCTGAATGTTCCTCAAAACCTCCAAGCTCATTGAAATTGAGAAGCAGGTACCCCCTACCGCCCCTCCCCCTGCACTGTACCTAATACACTTGTGACACTAAGGAAGCAATTGTGAGGATGAAAAGAATGTTAGCATACTGTACGTCTAGAGTGAGATCTTCAGTCTAAAGACACCATGCCGCCCTTCCTGAGGTTGTTTGCCACACTCACACACACAAATGCACACCTAGACTTTGAGTCTCGAACGAACAAAGAAAGAACCTTGAGACCCTGGCTGTTGTACTGCCCTGACATCCAGGACAGACATCGCCAAGAATATCTACTACCTCAGTCTTTCTTACTGATCCTGGATCCTTCTCCAGACTAGTCTTTCTTACTGATCCTGGATCCTTCTCCAGAATATACCTTGGACATCACAATTAGTAAGCATTGACTTTTGGCTGTATATTATTTACCAGCCCAAATCGAGGTCAGTTTACCAAAGGTCTCTTTTACTATGGCTCGGTGTTTTTACTATGGATGTAAGTGTCTGCTGGCACAAATCTGTGAGATTCCCTTAAATTTCCCTGCCTCTCCTACCCCAGTGCCACTGTCTTTGTACTCTGGGCAGACCAGTCTGTCCTCACCATGTCACATCACAGCACACTGGAGAAAGTTCCAGTTCCAAAAATCTCTAAGCACAATCCCAGTGTCCACTGGGCTCACTCAGAATCTGTCCAAGAGGGATTCATTCATAACGCTCACAGAGCCCAAACATCCTCATTTTCTTCCCAGTTACTTTTTTTATCTTGTCTAACTCTTAAAAATTCCCTTCCAACCAGTGCTGCTCACCTCATCTTGCCTTCCAGTACCTTCTGGATAGCCCCTACTCTCTCCTCTCAGTAATTGTGAGCCTTTTTCATGCAAATAAATCCAGCAAGACTCTCTTCCTCTCCATTTTCCTACTTCCTCATTACCATGATTCTGTACCAAAAAAAAAAAACAAAACAAAACAAAACAAAACAAAACAAAACAAAAAAAAAACCTGGATCCAAAGTGACAGAGTCAGCACCTTGTCTGTGGGGGGCAGGGAATCAGGAGAGAACATGGGTATTGAAATGGAAATATTTATTTCTTTTTGCAGGCACATCTTTATGTAGGATCCAGGGACTTCTGAATGTTACCTACTTTGAACATTTATTCTTCCTTGCCTAAAACTGCTGGTTATTTAAGAAGACATGAATATTTCAGTTTGAACTGCTGTTATCTGGCCTGGCCCCTGGGCTGGCTGTAGGCTCAGAGTACACAAAGGAAGGTGTGTGCGTGCGCACACGTGTGTGTGTGTGTGTGTGTGTGGGGGGGTGTCCTGGCTCAGGAGTAAAGGGACCAAAGAGTAGATCTAGTCAGCTATGGCATGGCTTCCAGTCCTTAGCCCACTATGCTTCTGAGGAGGCTTTCTCTTCTCTGGGACAGACCAAGAAGGCCCGGATGGGTCTGCATCTCTAGGTGGGCATGAGGAAGAAGCCACCAATCTTGTCTCATCTACTATCACAAGACACAAAGGGTGGAACTCCTGACCCGGTTAAGGTTTCCATTTTTTTTTAATCTGCCAGTAACTCTACTGATTAGGTAACTGCAGCAAAAGTCTGTCAGATGCCAGGAGCCCAGAAGCATGTGTGACAGGTCACTCACTGCCTGTGAGAAACTTGTTCCATGCCATGTGGCAGGTGTCACCTGCTTTCTTGTTTTCTTCCTGTGAGGTGCACAGACACACACCTGAGCCAGAAGCCAGGTCCTCCCGGCGTGGTGATATGGCAGAGCACTTTAGAGATTACCAAAGCACAACCACCTGCCCATCCCACTGCAGACAGCTCTGTGCTGAAGTTCATCTTCTGGCTTATGTCCGAACTCTTAGGATCTCAGCGTAGGGTATTTTCCCTTAGTGAGCCAAAGCCCGTGGCCTCTCCAGTCCAGGAGCCCAAGTTCGGTTTCTAGCAAGGCCATGGGTACTTGACAATGACCCAACCACTGCCCAGATCTCCAAGCCCTGCTGCTGAGCTGTAGTGCCCTCCTTAGTCATTCAGTGGGTGAGACCACTGCCCACAGCTCTGGGCTGTCCGAGGGCTCGCTCATCAGAAATGAGAATGGAGAGATAAAGACGTCCCATAGAAGAGCAGCCCCGAGCACATCCCCATGAGAATGAGCCTTATTGTGCACAATGCCAAGGGAAACAAACCCAGAACAAATGTGCCTGCTGTGTGATGCTACCTAGATGGAGGTGTATAGCAGGCAAGGTTCCTTCGAGGTGAGAGACATCAGAAGAACGGTCTGCTCCGGTTCTGGAGCTAGGCAGCATAGACTGTTAAGGAGGAAGACTCTTGGAGGGGCTGGGCATGTTTTATAATTTCATACAGTAGCCATAGCCTTGTGTGCCTGAGCAAAGATACCTCCTACGGTACCTGTACATTTTGTGTGCTTACCATGTATGAATTACGCATCCGTTTTCAACATCGGCAACTAAAATCACCTTCAGGACTTTGGCAAAGATGTCACTATGCGTGCACACAGATACATCACTTCATTCTAGTCTGCTCAGTTCACTCCAGGCAGCAGACAGCTCCAGAGCAGTCCAAATCCCCCTTTTGCGGGGCTCTGGGGATGTAAATGAAGAAGTACAGTGGATCTCTTTGCACAGTTCATGATCTGTTACAGACACAGCACTTAAGCTAGACTGAGAGAAGAGGCGGGCCTGGGAGACCTGGAGACAAGCATGCTGAGTCCTGAATATTAACAGCCACTGGTCTAGGATGTAAGCAAGAAAGGGCTTTTTAAGGCAAATGAGCAGACAGACAGGAGTAGTGGGGAGTGGCTCACAGCTGCTGACACTCTGCTGAACACAGGAAGAGCAGCACCTGCATCAGTAGGTGGGCAGAGCAGAGGCAGGAAATAGAGAGGATGGAGAACCCCCATAATACCATGAACATCAGCTGGGTCTGCCCAGCATCCCTCATTATTCAGGCACCAATTGTCCAGGGATCTATGATTTACCCTAATCCAATTTAATGCCATTAGCTTTGAATACCAAGTAATGAGTGAGCTTAGGAATGGGTCCTCTCAGACCTCTCTGCTACTGCTTGCAGCCTTTCTCCAAGGCCTGCAGAGCCTGCAGTGAGGCCTGCCTTAGACTCAGTGTCTGGTCTTTGTGTCAAATGTCTCCCGGCAGTGAGGGCCTGGGCTGCCTGGCTAAGATGTAGGTTAATCCTTCCCCTGAAAGCACAGCTGTCATGACCAACAAAGAATAATTACTTGTCTACATGGATTGTTTATTTCCTCTTTCAGTAAAGCCTCATGGAACATGGATATTCCTTCGTTTCCATTTCTATTAATTGCAGTGTCTTAGAGGTTGAATAATAAGACTGTGCAATCAATAGTAATGATGGAACTACCCAGAGCAAACAATATCTCCTCCCCTGTCTCTCCCTCGGCATCTATCTGCTTTATTAAGCGGCAAAGTATATACATTTTTTTTTCTGAAAGTGTACCGTCAGGGGAAACAAATCTACAAATAATTATTTAAAAAAATTAATCAGTAGTATAATTCAATTATGCAGCATGCAATGCAGAAAAGTTCTCTTAATTACAACAGAATTGAGTAGAACATTCTTTAGCCTTAACCTTGTTATTTTTCAAGGTGAGCTATTACTATCAAATTCTAGGATGGTTTTCAATAGCCCCTCTTTGCAGTGGTTGTCTGCAGACCCATTCACAAGGGATGCATTTAGCCAGATGTAACTGGAGATCATTGAAGGATATACAGGTAAGGAAGAGTGTGTAAAAAGCAGAGCATGGGCTAGGCATGCCTCTCTACAGAGACAAGCCAGTGGCCTTGGGTGGAAGCAAGTTCCCTTTCTGATCTTTTGATCCTCAAGCTGCCCCCATCGCCCCTATGTTATCAGGGCTCTGGGAATGAACTCACAGCGTCTACAAAACCACAGGTGTCCATGATGACATTGCCACGTCCTCTTGGCTCAAGTCCAGTTTTGCCTAAAGCTACAGAGATCCTTGATATGTATGTTGATGACTTCTTCTCTCCAGGGCTTGGAGATCTCTGCTTCTCTGGGCTCTCCTTCTGGTGCCATGAGATCTTGTGAGAAGCATCTCAGAGGCGCTCACCCTCAGAAACCATATCCTGGTTTCTGAACCAGGAACATGTCAATACCCTGCCTTGTTCATCCTTGTTCATCTTTTTTGGGGGCGTGGGGTGGGTGGGTACCAACCTCAGCAGTTTGGGAGAGACTGAGAAGATTGTTAAAGTGTGGAAACATTAACTTCTGCACAAAACTGGGTCTTTCTGGGCACAGCAGGGTATGTGGGCACAGGACATGAATACGCCTCAGAAGGTCTCCAGTGGCATGGATCCTACCTAGTCACTCTTGCTCTGCTGCTTGACTGGCTTTTCTCCCCTTCCTCACTCATGTGCTCCATCCCACCTGGGATTGTCCTGGGGTCCCCTCCCAGATAAGCTAACGATGCCCAAGGGTAGCAGACCTACACTGTGTTTTGCTACATGGGCTTCCCTTTTCTTCTTTCTTTTGAACCTCGAGTCCTAAGCAGGGCTGTGAAGGATGTTGTTCATAAGGTAAGCAAGGAGGGTATGGGCATAAAATCAGCAGTGGTAGTTAATGAGATCTAAGCCCTTGATTCTGGGCAGGCCAGGGGAACACGTGTATTTTCATTTACCTGAATGGGTATGGTGGTTCTTAGACACAATGATCCTGCTTACACAATACACATAAGTTACTGTCATGGAGAGGCAATTGTTTTGAGTGTGTCCTTGTTTCCGGCTTAAGTTCTGACTCGTTTGTCTGGGCCAACCTTGTCCTCTACTATGTGTTACACGCAGCTGCTCTGGTTATGATTCTGAGGTATTTAATCTAGGCCTTTAAAGTATTTCTTCCCTTCTTTTTGTATCTGCCAGGACTCCTGTTTCTCAGACCTAGTACAACTTAGGGTGCTTCTGGGGCTCCTAGTATCCCTAGTAGTCCCATGCCAGGGCCTGGGAAACCACATGCTTGGTGCATCTTCCCTGTCTCCTGATGCCATGGATATTTGGGCCTTCAAAGCCTCTGTTCTGCTTCTAGTATCTTAAGGCACTGGCTAATACTTGGCAGGAAGTCTTAACAGATTCAACTGCCACAAAGAATTATGGTCAAGATTAGCTGAAATGAAAAAGGAAGGGGTAATTTCAGTCAAGTCCAGGGGACCTGTCTGAGTCTCTCCCATGGTAAAGGCTCCAGTGTCTATGCTTTTCTCAGAGTTCTGCCTAAGGTCTCAGGAGAGGCATTGTCAGGGCTTCTTTTGACCTGAAGATTCCTATGGGGGGGAGAGGGAACATCAGGATGATTTCTATGGCTTTTCTTCCATGAGCATACAGTTCATTCAAACCCTAATGAGGGCCTGTAGGTGGGGTCACCAGGCCTTGACCCCTGTGTATCCATGCCAAATACTTCACGGCAGACATATCTCAGGTTGTGAGGTGGTAGTTGGGCTCATGTCTTGGAGCTGGAAAACAGCAAGCTACAACCTTTGCTCAGCATGCATTCCTTGAGGGTGCTGATGATGAGGTCAACTGTCAAACACTCTCTGAGGTTTGTGCACTGAACTCCTTTGGGAGATAAACTAAGATGTTCAGAGTGTGTTCAGTGTGTTAACACCGTGGACTGATGAACTAAAAAATGCCTTCCGGTGCTAATCTCGGTGATTCAATGTGTTGACAGCTTTCTAGTGCTCTCACCCTCATTACCAGGAGTTGACAGAGTAGTTGAAGTTACCAGAGGGAGTCAGTGTCTATGTGGTTGGTTGAAGATGCTCTCACTGACGTTCAGGAGAGGACGATTAGATCCCACTACTCATTAAGGACCCATCTTACACCAAGCCCTGAGCTCTGATTTGGCAGTCCATTTAATTTCATGGGACGTGTATAGGCGTCACCTCTCCTTGTTATCCCCATTCATATGTGGCACAAAACATTATGAGTTTCATCTAAGTCACAAATATGGGAAGCTTTGGCCTCTTCAGCTATAACCCTGTTGTGAGAATTAATTGAATTTAACATGAAAAAGTATCCTGAGGCATGATGGATGATCAATATAATCAAAAAATGAAAATGAGAATATTTCCCAGGCCACAGAAATTGTCAGATGGTGGGTCTGATTGCAAAGGTAAAGTTCTTTTTAGGAGGTCCCTCCAGCACATGAATATGCTTCCCTCATCTTGGGGGCCTTTTTGTATTTCTCAGAGCACACCGTAAGTGTCCAGGGAATGCGTGGAAGAGGGCATGGGCTGATTCTGCAATCAAAAGACACATGTGTGGATATGCAAGGTTTTCAAAATGGAGCAAAGACTAAAAAGAAGACCATCAGTCCCAGCCTTCCTCAAACACTTCATTCTATTTCCATCCTGCGGCCAACACAATGAAATACAAAATACTGAATGCTAACATTGTAAGCAGTCATCCCAATCATTATAATTTTGCTCATTGACTATTGCATTCCACACATAGTACTTTTTGTATGAAATAGAGTTCTTCCAGCCCCATGAGGTTATTAATGGTGGCCCCTCTATATGGCATGCACAAATTAAGGATGCTATGACTCCATATTTTGTAGCAGGATGAAGCCAATGGTTCGGGACTAGGTAGCTTGCTCAAAGTTGCTCGGCTAATCCTGAGGAGCTGGGATTTGAATCTAGATTTAGCTTTTACAAAATCGTTCATATTTTCCTCCAAAAGACACCCCACAGCCCTTTAGGAATCTGCATATGAGCCATAAAAGTAGTAAAGATTGTCCTTTCTCTAGCTTAAGCATCTCCACCTGCATCCCACCCATCTGGCAGATTGTAGAATTGCAGGAAGCTGATGGCATTCCTGTTGTGAAGTATCCCTGGTAGCTGCTCTAAATACTTCTATTATTGTGACTAAGGAAAAGAAGGAGGAGCTTAGAGTATGCAGAATTGTCATCTCTTTGTACTGGAAGCTGCGATAGTTGATTTAAGTAAACATCTTTTGTTCTCAGCTGAGAGCCTATGTGCATTTGAATTGTCTATATTACATAGACACAGCTTGAATTTCATAGCTTTCCTTTTTTAAAAGGAGTAAGGCCTCCGCAGGTAGCTTCATGTGTTAAGGATTGTTTAAAATCCTCCAAAATCAGTATGTAGAAACTAAATTACAAAGGTAAAAGTATGAGAAGCAAGACCTTAGAGAGATAACAAGGTCATGCAGGTGGAGTCCTCATAAACTGGATTAGTGCTCTCACTCAAGGAGACCCACGGATACTCTTGGTTCATTTTCCTTTTCTACCATGTGAGGGCACAGGGCAATTCCCAACTATAAGGCAGCACCCACTGTGAGGAAGAAACTTCACCAGAAACCAAACCGATTTTCTTTTAATCTTGGACTCCCCAAGCCCCCAAAACTGAGATACAATCTCCTGTGGTTCAAAAATTACCCATTTGCACTTTTTCCCCCTTTGATAGCCCAAACAGATCTTTCAGTTTATAGAAACATAAGAACACGATGATGGATAAAGGTGGACTATCAAACAAATTGCTTCTTGTTATTTTTCTGCTCGGGAACCACCTCTCACTCAAGCTTCTGCCCTGGTTTATCTGAGACCTTGGTGAGCAGAGGTGACCTCTGAGAGATGGAGGAAGATGACCATGGAATGTGTGTCCCTCTAAATGGATGTGATTGGGGGCAATGAGGCACTGAGCCATCAGCTGTTTGGTGAGCCAGTGCAAATGATTCTGGTCCCCAGGAATAAAGTCCCCAGAGATGTTGCAAAGAATTGTCCAGCTTGACCATATGAGGATGTGATTCCTCTTAAACTATTACTTTCTTGCCAGAGTCTGCAATGGTGATGAATTCTCTCTGGGCGACGATGGAAGGTCAAAGCATAAACACTTCCAGTCTGTTGAGAGGAATGATGCTGGGGACAGACCAGGGAGTCACAACTATCCCTGGGCATATGGCCTTCAGCGTCCACAACTCTTTTCTCAGTAACCAGGTGGCAACTTGTATCCTTTTGAAAGAAGAGGGAAGCTCAGACTTTCCTGTGGACTGTCATGATAGCAGTCGGAAATATTGAATGTCCCTTGTAATTGCTATATCCTGGACCAGAAATTCCAGGTGCTGATCCAGAGATGCACCCTGTGGATCTATTTGTCTCCATCCTGTACCTCCTTTCCACATTCTTCTTTTAAAAAATATATTTATTTTATTATTAATATGAGTACACTGTAGCTGTCTTCAGACACACTTGAAGAGCGCATCAGATCCTATTACAGATGGATGTGAGCTACCATGTGGTTGCTGGAAATTGAACTCAAGACCTCTTGAAGAGCAGTCAGGGCTCTTAATCGCTGAGCTATCTCTCTAGCCTCCCTTTCCACACTCTTGTATGCACACACAGTTAGTCCTAATGGGAGGAAATATAGGTGTTCTTTATTGGTCTAACATAGGAACCATTTCTGCGGAGCTCAACAGCGGGTGCTACGTGGTTTTTGTACTTTGTTTCCAGCTCATGTATTCTGCCCTCCTGGCCACATTTCAAGCACCTCTCCAACAAGGACTTGCCCACATTCTCTTGCAAAGATGGCTAACACTATAGATCTCAACCAGTTTTCATTCAGATGCATCCTTCCTAGGGCCACTGGGCCCAGGGCATCTTATAGGTGGAGCCCAGGAACTGGTACAAGGTGAACTGGAGCTCTGACATGTCCTGTGGTCCCTACGTGTCAATCTCCTCAAGTGTGTCTACAACTTCTGTGTAAGGCAAGTAAACAAAAGTGTTCTTCAAGAAAAGCCCTTTGGTAATGATAACCATTAAATCTTTATTTACCATGGTCCTTGTGAGCACTAGTCTGCATTTTTTTCTAATTCTCCTGGCATGTTTATCCATGAAAGTGGGCTCAATGTCATATGTCGGCCAAGAAGCATATACATGCTCCTGTAAATAGTGAACCAAGTAACCTTCCTACAGGTTCTCTCTGTTTTCTTTCTTTCCAGCCTGATTGCTTCAGAACTCCGCAGGTCTTTATAAAGCTCTAAGAATATGCAATTGTAATCACCACGGTACAGACAGGATTCTGAGAGTCCTTGAGGGGATAAAGCTTTTAGAGGATCACGTCTATTGAGAGCTGGGCTGGGGTTCGAATCCAGGGGCAAGTGTTTTCTCTTAACAATATTTCAAGCTCCGAAGAGAAGAGAGCCCTGGCCTGGGCAGTGCTTGCCACTCAAACGTGAAGACTTACATTAGGAATCCCAGAACCCATGTAATGCTGGGTACATAGCATTTTCCCACAATGCTGGCACCTCTTCAGCAGGTAGAGAAGCAGAGAAGAAATTCCTGGAAGATACCCTCCTCCATGCAGCCGTAAATAAGATATTCTGTCTCAACCAAGGTGGACAGTGAAGGACACACAAGGTCGTCATCTGAACTCAACACCAAATCCTCACATACCTGTAACAAGCACACTCACAATTAAAAAACAAACCAACACACTACAGTCCCAATTCCTCATAATGCTTGGGGTGATTCTCCATTGGGTGAAGAATTGGGTTCCTGCACTCAGAGTTTGAGTCAGCAATAATGAAATCTTGCCTCCCAGAAAGGGCCACTGCTTAATTTCCTCCTGGTCTGCCCCGAATCAGTGTTGACCATTACAGTTCTGTTAATTAATACCAAGTTTAATCTTCTTTGATTACAATCATTGATTGTCGAGGATCCCTTGACCATCTCTGCCAGCGGGTGTGTATCTGAGTCTCCAAACACTCAGGCACCATAGTACCAAGAGAAAGGTGAAATGAAACATTAAGCCTGGTTTATGGTCAATTTAATTAATGCAAATGTTCAGCTCTGTTCATTTGGCCCAATAATGCTTTCCAATAAAGCGATTGGGGACAAACACTTCCTGACTGTTTACTCTCCATGTCCTCTTAAAACATCCATTTCTGTGGAAACTAAGCAAGGAATTGCCAAAAGGACATGAGTAAGCTCCGAGCTATCTCCTGTAAAATCCCACCTCTTGACGGAAAACCTGAGTCTTCTCAAGGCAGAGGAGGAAACATGTGAGTTGACAGGACTAAGGTCGGAGAGAGAGGTGGGGGGTACCGGGGGGAGAAAGAGACACAAAGAGAGACAAAACAATGAGACAGAATGAGAGAAACAGAGAGACAGACTAATAGACATAGAAGGACAGAGAGGTAGAGTTAGGCAGAGTAACAGACATGGAAAGGGACAAGCAGAAGAGAAGGAACACCATGGAACAACTAATAAGATTTCTCTGATCACCTAACCAACGGCCAAATTATTATCAAAGAGCAACTTTTGGGATCCTCATTCACAGGCAGGGTCAGAATGACTCTGAACATGCTATCTTGTTCTGTCTCTGCCCACACCATCTAAGGTGGGTGCACACCATGACTTCTAGTCTACACCTGTAGGAGGACAAGACTCTAAGAACCAAGGGGGCTACCTAATACCACACATCTCATACCTGGGACATCATCATATGCTTCTAAGCTCACTACCACCATGTGCTGGCTGCGACCTGTACAAGGGCACCTGTACCCATTCACACAATGTCTAGATTATGAGATGTTTCTCCTAATCACCACAGCACCTTTATCTGTACAGCCATATGCCTATGGGCAGAGTCTTTCCCCCAAACATAGCATCCTCTAATGTATTCTAAAGTACCACATGAGGTTTGTAGCACAAAGTCCAGCCTACTAATCAGGAATGTCATAGCATTCACAGCACTGTAAAATGCGTATCTCTTTATGTCTCTGAGCATTTCCTGATCCAGTACTGACTTTCAGCCTGTGTTTCAAGTATACAACATTAGGTAGGCACCACTAAATCACTGACAGATAAAAGGGATCTATGTACACATACTGAGATATTTACCTACATGTTTTGGGGTCAGTTCTTGTTAGAAGAGCCTCCCTCAGAATCATCTCCACACTTAAGAGGCTCTTCTTTCTAGAGAAGGCACCACTGGGTCATAACCACTGGGTGTTCTCACCACAACACCCAGAGCTGGGCATTAAACGTCATTTCCTTTGCTTTGGTCTGTATCCAGTTCGTTCTCCATCAGTGTTTTCAGGATGGATAAAACTTTTTTAACAGAATCTAATAGATGTCAATGTGAGAAAATTTCATCTCACAGTCATGGTCAAGGTCCAGGTGGGCAACATCTCCTCTATATGAGGAGTCCCTGAAGACGTTCTCCTCACTATCTTGTCTTTCCTGTCTTGGAACTTCAGAGTCACTGCTCAAGTATCACACTCCCAAATCTCAGAGTCATAAGAAGCTGAGGGCCCAGAAAGGCAGTGAAGCCCTTCTGTTGAGAGAACTAGAAGGCAAGTGTGTTCAGAAGTCTCCTGGCCTGAGGCACAGTAAAGCCACTATTACAGCATTCATTGACCTAGTGCTGCTACTCAGCCGTATCCTTTTGTTGGTAGAATATAATTTCCTCACAGGTCAAGATTTTCCTACCATGTATATTAAGAAATCCCAAGTACTTAGACTAGAGCTTCGGGTATTGGCACATATATGTTAAATAGATGGAGTAGAGGCAGATGCAGCTTCTCCATATGCCAGTCTGTCTTGGGCCACCTATGAATTATATCAAACAACAAAACAAACAAACAAACAAATATAAAACAAAACCAAAAAACCCCAAACACTGTGGTTTTAGACAGCATTCCCCTAGCAGGTAGGTGTACTCTGTCTGATGAAGGATGTAGTCGTCTCCCTTCCTCTTCTTTCCTTCCTGCTTTAGCTTGCATCTCTCTCAGATCTACGAGGTTCCACTTTTCTTCCGTTCCATTGTTCCTTCAGTTCCACAGACTCTCATGTTGTCCCCAAATCCAGATGTACATCAGACTAAACAATGTGATGTATGGACAGAGATGTGTAGATCAAGACAGAGGTATTCCACACCAGACACACTGCACAGAGTGGCATCAGATAGCTGGGTGGGCCACCGAGTTGCTTGTATCTGCACTTGATTCTTTTGCTCTATTTTCCTTATCTTCCTTAAGCAAGATCTGAGGCTAAAAGTAGAAGATGGATGGCCACACAGGCATCAGCAGGTTAAAAAATGGGACACTCAGACCTGAGAGCATTGGAGAGCGGTGGTTCATTCTTCAACTTGGATTCCCAGGTACAGTGATCTCGTGACCTTGCATTTCTAGTAAAAAAAATTACAAACTGGAGCCTCAGTTGCCCTGGTCTTTTCTGCTTGCACCCAGAGTAGGCATTGCTAATGGATCATGATCTTGTTTTCCATGGAGTCCATTTCAGACCTAGCACTCTTTCCACGGTGTTCCAGAAAAAAAAAAACAAAAAACAAAAAACAAAACAAAAACAAAAACAAAAACAAAAAAAAAACCACCAACCAGAGCAGACCCATGAAAGGCTATAGATTGCTTTACACTTTTCATGCAAATAAAGACAAAATATCCACAGTCAGGCAAAAAGACCAGTCAGTCTACGAATTGGCTCTTGATTTAAGCTTGCTGTAAAAGATAATAACTGGTTAGACAAATAAGATCCTATCTTCTGACTATTTGTCTGTCTCTAATTTGTCTGAGCCTTAACACCTGGCCCAAAGAAAATGAACAGAACACACCAGTGGAAATCCAAGCACAACCTACTTAAAAATCAAGGTGGAAATGTAGGGAGAGCCTTCTAAACAGGATCCCAAGCATGCAACCCTGAATTGCTCTCTGGTTCCTAGATTTAGAATTGTCCTTCAGGCATTCACACATGTGACAGTTTAACAAGACATTCTTTATAATTACCGTTGGAAGAGCCTAGCTTCATTATATAATAATGTCAGACTCACTCTCTTCTAAGATTGAGTTCAACCTTCTGTCAAGTTTCTCATTGTTGTTTTGTGTCTCCTGCCTGCTGTGGGGTTTGCAATGCCTTACTTCATTTTCTTTTTTGCTGTTAGGCTCCTTGTTGCTTTCATCCATGTGATTAAGTACTTACATGCTGACACTCAAGGGACAGCATCTTCTTTACATCCACTTCCCCAAGCAGACAGATTACTGGACTAAGTGGTCCCAGGACACCAGCATGGAGAAAACCAGACAATGGATAGACCACTCTCTACCTCCCAGCATCTGCTTCTGGGGTTGAGCTATTTGGAGTAGCAGGTCTAGTACCAGGACATTTTAGAGGCACATCCTCATGTATCACCAAGAGTCTACCAATGGCTGGCTGAACTGGGCATTGCACTATTGATCTTTTCATTACCTATGACTGCCTAGCGAACGGCCTAGAGCCTGTGAGTCTCCATTTCCCAGTGCACAATGCTTTCAGAATTTATCAGCTTGGATCACAGCAAGGATGGTCAGACTGTTGAAAATACCTCTACTTGCCTAATTTTCCAGACTCCATCCCTGCATATCCTTTGGATGTGCAATGTTTGTGCTGAGTTACAAACGTCCTTCTCAGTAGTTCTAGTGCTAGTGGGAAGAATGATAAAAACCAGCCCTTACCTAAGAAAACTGAAAGCACTCATGCTTCTATTTTTCTTCCGGACAGAACTGGCTTTTATGTCATAGCAGCAGCAGCAGGATTGTTTTTTGAGCGTCAATACCAATGGAAAGAACATTCAATTGCACTTAATCATACTCAATGGAGATGAGGCACCAGAGTGGTTACTTTTTTATTTTATTTTATTTTTTTTTTGGCAAAGGCATGTTCTGTTGAAGACCAGCCATATTAGGTTCTGATGATCCCTACACAGCAGGGGTTTAGAACTCTAATCTCAGGGCACCTACAGAGTTCCCACTCTCCACCTTTCTCTTCTTTACTAAGGTTCCTTCTTGTATTTTCTCTCCTCTGATTGGTGCCAAAGCCTCAAGCAATGAGCTTGGCCCTAGGACTCCTCTCCAGTCTCCCTCAGCCCTGCATGTAGTGCCAGAAGAGAGCATCCACAATTGGGACCTGATTTTTGTTTCTGCAGCAAGCTTGCCAACTTTAAGGGCACTGTGTCATATATATGCCTGAGAACCTGGGTGCTTCCAGCTGGACCATGTGGGACAATTGCTGGCTCAGCCTTATGCCCAATGAATCCAGAACACGCAATCTAACCTCTACACTTTCTCTAAATAATGACATAGTAATAGTACCTCCTTGTAGGGTTATCATGCAGGTTGAATAAACTGAGGTATACAGTGCACTCTAATGGCCGGTATACACTCAATGCTGCTTGCACGCCGGGGTGGAGAGGAAGGTATTGATACAAGACTGTGAGCTCCCGTAGCAGGAGCCAGTAGAAACATCTGCAGGCACAGCATTGAGTCAACACACAATGAATGCTTGTGCTCTAGATTCTTCTCCTAGCCTACCTACTACCTGTCAATTATAATAATATGGTAAGAGCCATCATTTCTCAGCTGTTCCTCCAACCAAATAATCAGAGAGGTTATCTCTGCCCCAGACTCCAGGACGATCCATTTTAGAGTGAGGTAGGTAAGAATAAGTATAGTTTGGCAACCTGACACCTTGCTTGGGTTGAGATATACACAACTCTTTCACAGCAATCCTTTTCACAGCCTGGATCCCTGCCTGCATCAAGTAGCGTATACACTTCCTCCAAACAAAGCAATTGAGTCATTCTGGCATCCAGCTCCCAGCAATCCTTACTAACTCCCATCTCATGGTCAAATGCATCCTGGAACATTTCTGGAAGATTGGGGAAGTAGATCAATCCAGCCTAGACTTATTTGTGGGTATATGTACTATAAGGTAATCAGAGTACCCAAAATGAACTTTTAGGAAAAATCCCCTATTTATCATCCTATACTTAAGCATCATTGGAGATATATATATATATATATATATATATATATACACATATGTGTGTATATATATACATATATATATATAAAATTAAAGTCAGATTCATGGGGAAAGGATATGAACACCAACTAAGGCATATATAACTCAAGCCTGTTAATCAAACTAAATATTAACTATACCCTGACCCCAGTAATCAATTCCTTCTCCTCCTGGGCCCACAAAAGGAAGCCTTGGGCAACAACCAGGGGATTTTGAGCAAATTTCACTCAGAGCCTACAACCTTCTTTCGCTGTATCTGAACTGTATACTTGATTGGCTTCTGAACATACTCTTTTTCTGCGTTGCTGCCTGAGTGTACTTTTTTGATGCTTCCAACAAGATGTCAAGGACTTGGGAAGTACCACAGACATAGACCGCCAGGGACAGTGAGTTAAGGTTGTCTCTCCCTGATAGACAATGGGAGGGAATGGGGGCCACCAGCAGCAGCAGCCAGGGCTTCCTTAGGTACTAGTCACTCTTTTTGATGCCACTGCAGATGCTGAGGCAGAAAAATATGTGGAGAAATATGGCGTTAAGTATCTTTAGGCCCTTGGTTAACATTTTTGGCAGCTTGATCATTAAATACCTTGTTTTATGCCACTGTATGTATTTCTGATGTGTGCCTTTGTTTAAAGATGTCACTTCAATGACACCGAGCTTGCAGGAAACAGCACTATGTGACCCATGACTGAATGAAGCTACTCTGACACGTATTTTGTCCATCAGGCAAATCACAGCCATTCTGTACCTAGAAACAATGGGCAGCATTCCAGCCCTGTGCTCGTGGGAAGGCGCGCACATTTTAGACAGCAAAACCACTAATAAAAAGCACAAAAGTGCAAAATTGTGGCACCAATTCAGCAGCAACAAAGATGTCTGTTTACTGCAGAACTCCTGCAAGGCAGAGCAGCATCTTCTTTGATTGCAGCTGGAAACCACTGGGTGACTGCTCTGCTCATGGCCATGGATATGTGTGAAAGAATCCCAAGTCTTAATACAGGTTGCAAAGTTTGAGCAAGCAATCAAACTGGAGAACCAAGTCCACAGGGAATGTCACTGGCCATGATTGTGCACTGGCCAGAACACAGCAGGACACTCATAATGAACATCGATAGGGCAACAGCTTCAAATGTTAGTTGCATGTCAGAATTAGACTTCGGGCTTTCTCTCAGGGATGTGATCTTCTCTGTGGAGTTATCCACATGCTGTTAACATTAATGTCTTGTTTTTAATAAGGAGCTAGATTTGTAGGGCAGAATACGTAGATTGAGCTGGTGCTAACTCACTGAGGAAAGGTATCTTTAGTTTCCTTGAGGTCAAGGAAAAGAAGAGGAAGATCACATGCAATGCTTCATTTGTTTGGTTAGGTAATAGGCTTTGGTGAAAGCAAGAACGGGCACTGCCCCATATATCTATCTTAGTAAGTCTGGTTAGCTGTGGATAATCACCAGAGAAGAGCAGATCAGCTCTTGCTCCCAAGTCCTAGAGTTCTACACTGGATTCTGCAAGCTAACTGTATATGCAACCACTGGGATATATGTAAATTACTCGGGGATCTCTCCACTCCAGCTGGCTGCCCATGACCCACAAGGGCCAATTCTATCAATCAGCTCACCCATTCTCTTCACCCACAGCTTCTCCTAATGCTCTGATAGTACATAGTAGCCATCATATATGGTCACCATGTATTTCCTACCCTGAGCCAAGTTAATCAAAGGTGCCCACTGGACCCATACTCACTCTCCTTCTGGGCAATATTTGTAGGTCTTAATAGATGGCTCAGTTGATAAAGAGCTTATTATGCAAGCATAAAGACCTAAGCCTGGATCCCCATTACTCATGTAAAAAGCCAAGCAAGATGGTCCATGCTGGTAATTGTGCCACTGGCACTGGGGCGGGGGTTGCGGGGAGACAGGAGAATCCCTGAAGCTTGACAGACAGCTACTTTTGCCATATTCCCAAGCTCCAGACTCTGAGATATTCTAACTAAAAGGCAGAAAAGGTCAGATTGGTTGAGAAATCTCAACCCAACTTGATCTTTGGCCTCCATACACACATGGATAAAACGAAAACATAGACACAGATATACCATACCTAAAAGGCTGCTTGTTTGTTTCTTGATAAGAAATACTCACACAGTTTTTACTGTGATCACCATTATCTAAATGAAGACCTGAGCCTCTGGAATGTGAAGACAACGAGAGAACATGTTTCACTGACTTCAAAAGCTGTGTTTTTGATGGCATAACTTTCTTATCTTGGAATGATGATCAGCACTGGTGTGACACTCAGCATCAACGACAGTTGGTAGGTCAAGCTCTAAAAACATGTCAGCATTGATGACAAGTTACAAAATACATGGAGGTTGAAATAAAATTGTAAAACACCCATCATGTAAATAAATACAGTCCTACAGTATAGAAATCCCACCTGAGATACTATCCATTTAGTGAGAAGGGTAGGTCCATGTCTGGCTCAATGTCTCCTCTGCATAAAGAGTCATGATGTTATATGCATATCATGATTTTACTAGTAACAGAACAGGTGCTGCAAACAGGTTTACGAAAATAAAGGTAATTATTTAAGAAGGCCCTTCCTAATTACTTCTTGTCATCAGAGAGTTTCACAGTTTCTGGGAATCATTTGGCAAGTGTCAGAATGATGGCAATTTTCAACATATTGTTAAAACCCAAAGGAGTCTAGTTTCAAAGATATTAAGACAGAAGTTTCCACAAAAGACATTAAAAGAAGATGAGGGTGAAATAATGAAGGAGGAGGAAATAAGGGAATTTAATCAAAAGTGGGAAATCCATCCTCATTTCAGCTTTAAGCAGATGCACATCTCAACGACCAACGGGAAAAGACAAACCTGTTGGAAACATGACTTCTCATTCTCATGGTGACACATTTATAGGCTTCCCAGGATCTGACTAAAGAGAGCTTGAAGAAGAAAAAGGAAGAGACAAATGGCTTGGAAATGACCTCATCTGTAATCTGCAGCCACATGGAGGAGATAATGTCTTCCCAAAGCTGGGCATGGATTAGCTGTCAAATGAAAAACCTATGTCTAAATATTTGACCTGCACACAAAGTATTAAAGTAATTTCAGCTACATATGTCTATGGGAAAGTCAATTGCCCATCTGGAATTAGCAAACTGGTAAGATGAAAGTTTTCTCAAAGGGCCTTTTCTTAATCGTCAGTTCTGTTTAAATAACCAGAAGGCCAAGGAACTAGAAAGAATGTATGCAAGAGAAAATTAAAGTCACTATAAACACCAGGGGGAGAGCACAGTCAATAAACAATGAATAACATAGATGAGAAAAATTTGCATTCAGAAAAAGAAGTGGAAACACTGACCATTGGCACATAAATGTATACTGTTAGTGAGCCTGTAAAAAGGCCAATGGAAAGGAAAGTGAAGAGCCTTGAATATGCTCCTATCTGTGGCCCTGCTGGCTAGAGCTGCCCTCCTAAAGCAAATTCTGAATTCTGGCTCAGAAGTCACTATTGGCCAGGAACAATCCTTGTGCCCAAAACATCATAGCACCTTAAATATATTTACATTCATCACTACTATTAATTTTGCTTGACAAATCATGAATATACACATCTGTGAGATAGAATGTTGTTATTTTTTAATCAGTTTTTATTTATTATCAATTAATGTGTGTGTGTGTGTGTGTGTGTGTGTGTGTATGAGAGGACACTCTGGAGAGTCAGTATTCTATCCCAGTGGGATACAGGAATTTGAACTCAGGTTGTCAAGTGTTATAAGAAAGTCCTTTTGCTTACTGAGCCATTTCACCCCCACCAACTAACAATGTGATATTCTGAAATAGTTATGCAATATAGCATAGCTAAAACAAGCTAATTAATATATACCATACCAATAGTTCTATATGCTATAGTCACCCTGCTGTGTGACAAACCTGAAAGCCTACTATTCATCACATCCATCTGAACTTCTGTGCTCTCTGATCAAAAGCTGCACTTTCCTCTTTCTGCCCCATCCTTCAGTGTGTGGTGATAATTGTTTTCCACTTCTTTGAGTTCATCTTGACTAACTTCTACATGTAAGTGAGATCATTTGCTATTTTTCCAGCTTATTTCTCTTAGCCAGAATGATCTCCAGATTTATCCATTTTGTCACAAGTGATAGGTCTTCCTCATCTTAAGGAGCCAGTACAATGTTCTGCTCTTGCCGTATAGCACATTTCCCTCTCTGTTCCTCCACTGACACACACTTGGATGGTTCCTACTCTTGGCTATGGTAAAAAAAATGGTATAATGAGGTAAAAAAAATCCACACACTGAAAACCATTCTCTCTCTCTCTCTCTCTCTCTCTCTCTCTCTCTCTCTCTCTCTCTCTCTCTCTGTGTGTGTGTGTGTGTGTGTGTGTGTGTGTGTGTGTCTCCCACAAATAAACAGAAAAGTGTTCCACATTCATGAACTAGAATAACTGCTATCCGGAAAATGTCTACAAATTCAGTTCATCATCTGTCAAAATTCCATTGTTAAATTTTGAAGAAATGGAAGAAAGCAATCCATAAATTCATAGCCACTGAGCAGACAATACAATCCAGAGCAAAAAATAAGGCTGGAGTCATCACATTCCACTTCCAAAATATATAAAAAAATATTCTGACCCAAAACAATATGATGCCGGCCTCAAAACAGCAACTGGTGGAAGAAGACAGAAAACCTAGGGATAACACCCACACATTTCCCATCAATTGGTTTTTAACCAGTTGTGCCAAGAATAAACAATGCAGGAAGGACAATTGTTAATAAGTGATATTGAAAAAAAACCCAGATATTCCTCCACATATTAGAAGTAACTCAACATGAATTTAACCTTAAATGTAAGACGTGAAGCTACAAAACAGCTAGAAGAACTGGGAGGAAAATCATCTTCATACAGTTCATACAGCATCAGTCTGGGCAATGATTTTTGTTTTTTTTAAATACAGCCCTGAATAAATTGGCAATGGAAGCAAAAATAAGCCAAGGAGATTACATCAAACTAAAAGCTACCTGAAAGTAAATGACGCCATCACCAAAGAGAAAAGGCAATCCTTAGAATGGGAGAAAATGTTTGCAATCCATTTGTCAAAATAAGGAATTAGTAGCCAAAATAAATAATGAACTCAATAGCAAGATAAAAATCTGAATCACTGAATCTGAACAAATGTATCGTAAAATGTCTCAAAAATGGTCATTGGGAACATGAAAAATTTCTCAGTATCACTGGACACTGGGAAGTGCACATGAAAATTTGGGTTTACTGTTTTTCTACAACCATTAGAAATCTCTGAGCAAGAGAATGAAGGGTGAGTGGGGGAGGGGATGTAAAGGGAGGCGAGCTGTCTTCTCCCTGCTCTTTGCCTCTCCCCCCAATCTTTCTGTGATGTGCGTCGTGTGTGTGTGTGTGTGTGTGTGTGTGTGTGTGTGTGTGTGTTAATTAGCACAATCATTTGGAAAACCAGTATGAAGGCACCTCGAAAACTGGAAGACGCAGCTATCCTGTTTCACAGCTGTCCCACGTCTGGGTGTCTATCAAAGGGAATGAAAGCAGGATGTCAAAAGGACACGTGGACTCTCGTGCTCATCACAGCTTTTTTAATATTTATGTCTATATCAGCCAAGGTTTAGAAATAGCCTCCATGCCCAGCAGCAAGAAAACTGTTAATTAAGTTACGACATATCTGTATGTCAGAACAGTTTGCAGCCATTTAAAAACACATTTTAAGACATCTTAATCACATGAGAATTCTTTAATATTGCCCCAAATTCTGAATACAAAATGTGATCCCTTAGCAAACACACACACACACACACACACACACACACACACACACACACAGAGAGAGAGAGAGGGGGGGGAGAGGAAAGAGAGACAGAGAGAGAGAGAGAGAGAGAGAGAGAGAGAGAGAGAAGCAGAATAGTAACTGTACTCATTGCCATGTGACAGTGAGATTGCCAGTGATTTCTTCTCTATAAACAGCTGAGCAAACATAAATTTCCAATGCAAGAAGATACAATCACAGTCCCCAGTGAGCTTGATCCTGCTCTTATGCAGGTGACTGCGGCTGTTGGCTGTGGGTTGTCAATTGGACAACAATCTTCCATTTCTCACATAAACACTTTTCATTATTAAATCATTTTAATCTTTTAAGTGATCCTCTGAGACTTTTCCATGAACAGTATGGTCTATGGGCTCCTTACAGAGCAAACAATTATGTCAGGTCTTTCATCGGAAGGTAGCATATACACTTTAAAAGATTGAAACTGATCCTCTCTACTCTTTGAAAGTGTTAATTGTTATTTGTTCTTACTTTGTGTGTATGCGTCTTAGGGGAATGGTGGTCACTCACTTGTGTGTAGTGTCGATGGAAGCCTGAAGGTGCAATTATAGGTGTGTGTGACCTTCCTGATTCGTGTTCTGGGAACAGAACTCAGGTCCTCTGTAAGGAGAGTATATGCTTTTAACCACTCCACCATTTTTCTCACCCCATCTCTCTTTCTCTCTCACCCTCTTCAACTGTTCCGTTAACACTGAACTTAGTTTCATGAATAAATCATTTTATTCATGAATAAATTAGCGTACTGCTAAAATGTTGGTCTAGTGTCCACTATCCATCTTTCTGAAGCACAGCCCTTGCTCTAAAAGCTTCCTGGTCATCAAGGGTGTCTCCTCTGCTGATTTGGGAATGTAAAGTTCATCAACCCACAGCATGCATTCAGGCATAGAGCAAACATGTGCCCAGGATGCACTGGCTTAGAAGGATACTCACTTCTCAAATCCAACAGCAAAACACACTACAAAAACTCAGTGCATTATAAAGCTCAGCAGTGGTCCTGAAGGTATTTTTAGTTAATGATATTTATTTGGTTGTGTTTGTGTTTGATTGAATCAAATAGAAATCTCAGTCAAAAACGCCAAAACCAGGAAAAAGAAAGAAAGGAAGAAAGGAAGGAAGGAAGGAAGGAAGGAAGGAAGGAAGGAAGGAAGGAATAAATAAATAAATAAATAAATAAATATGCTAGATGCTTTGAGAAATGCCCCCTCCATGGATTGTCTAGTTTATGCTCTGCGATATAAAGAGGGATGACAGAGAATGTAAATGACGAGAAATGAGTTTTAGAGATTGTGAAGATAAAAATGACCACTTCTGAGGTCTATTTTGTACCAAGCACAGTATAAATTTTCTTATTTTACCTCATTAAATCTGCATATACAACCCAAGGAGGCTGATGTGCGAAGAGGGATGTGAGCTACCACACACATATCCACATGCTATAAACGTGTATGATTAACACTGAGGAATCACACATGCATCCACATGCTACAAAAATGTACACTCAACACTGAGGTACCATACACATATCCACATTCTATAGCATGTACAATCAACACTGAGGCACCACATCACATCCACATGCTATAATATGTACAATCAACACTGTGGTACCACACACATATCCACGTGCTATAACATGTACAATCAGCACTGAGTGCTACAACAATGTACAGTCAACAGCGAGCTATCATAAATGTTGTAGCATTTACATGCTACAACAGTGTACAGGCAACACAAAACACATTTTGGAAACTGGTTTGATCACCTTTTGGGGAAATAGCACTCAGTGAGGTGGATTTTGGAATAGATGTGGCTAAAAATGCGGGTCAGTGCCCTTCTTCACCAAAGGGAGGGCTTTTGACAGGGGCAGCCCCAGTCTCCAGCAAAGAAGTGAGGAAAGAGACTGAAGGGGCCATGGTTTGGAGGACGGGGCTCTCACCTTCAGATTCCTTATCAAGATGCCTTTCTAAGAGGGCCCAGGAAGAGCTTTGTTTCTTCAAATTAGGAAAACATAATGCTCAGATAAGAAAAAAGTGGGGAATGGGATATTATGTTGGCAGAGACATAGTCTATACACAAAGAAATCGGTTTTCCAGAATTAGGCTTTAAAAACTTTAATATTTTAAAGCGTCCAACATGCCCTCGGTTATAGAGATAAAACATTTTCTTTTCTTAAAGCTCATATTAAGACTTTTATTTATTTTTTTTATTCGATATATTCTTTATTTACATTTCAAGTGATTTTCCCTTTCCTGGATCCCCCCCCTCCCCAAAAGTCCCATAAGAATTTTAAAAGCATCAATTTGAACCTTGTTTATGGGGCCAGGGCTGTAGCTTAGCTAATTGGCAGTATGCTTGTCGAGAATCCTGTCTCTAGCATAGGTTGAGCCATGTTGCTGGATGCCTATGATCACAGTGCTTTGGAGGTGAAATCAAGAGAATGTGTAGTTCAAGATCATACTGTTATATAGTGAGCTCATGGCCAGTCTGGGGCACGTGAGCTTGTACTTAAAAATGGTATGTGACTAGTTTCTAAGGCGCAGAGACATGTGATCAACAGGGTCTAAACAGGTGTGTTCCTAAAGGGGTACTGTGTTCTGTTTTGCCCCGTTCACATGGGGGTCACATGTGATATATCTGAAGGGTCTTCACAGGCACCAAACCATTAGCAATCTGTGAGTTCTCCAGATATTTTGAACCATAGCCTTGAAATAGCATGAATAACATAGTTTTTCTTTTCATAAAATGTACAAATGCACATGAAGGAAAATTATCTGTCAAACCTCCTCACATTTATTGGAGACAAGCCTTTACTTCTTGCAGGAAATGAACAATATTAATAATTTGACTATTTATTGTGCTTTTCTAAGATCTCTCTCACTTTCCAGTGTTTTCATGTATTTGCAAGGAAAGGGGAGGGTCTGAGAAGTTAAGAGATATTTTGTAAAGCTGTTTCCTACGCTATTTATGATGTCTAGAAAAGGATAGGGAGAAATATGCTGTAATTTGTTGTCATAGGACCCACAATTGTTTCCCCAAGGAAAGTTCCAGAAGACAGAACTCATTTCTCCGATCATTCTGCAGTTACCCGACTGCCCACAGCCAAAGCTTTGCACTCAGAGGTTTTGAGCAGGGCCAGGACAATCCACTCCATCACCAAGGGTGTTATCCAGTTAAAGAATAACACATTGGTCTAAGGACAGAAACAGTGGGCAGTCAAATTTGAAGCTGTCAAGGTGCTTTCTTTCTTTGGGAGGTAAAACACCAACTAAGACCTGACCCTTTGGGTGGGTCCTCATGTCCTAGTTTCCTGAACTCTCACATCCTTGTGATTAGAAGAGATAAAGGTAAGTCTCTTCAAGACCTAGCTCAGCTGAAGTTAAGGAGTCGTGCCAATGCTGCAGGTTCCCTTCTGGCTATGTCTTCAACTCAATATACTCTTGTGTGTGGCCTTGGCAAGGCCTGGAACATGGAGAGATCATGGAGTTTTGGCACATACTCTCCTGCCTACATTGAGCTGTTTTGTTTTTGGTTTTTTTGTCAACTAAGTTATGAAAGAACAATTATACAAATTTGATTATGTAACATTGTAAACAAATCTAGATGCTGACAACATAAATTAGGGAACATTCCATTCGTCTGGCACCAGTGCACAATTCAGACCTTGGGGCTGACAACAGGGCACATAGGGATGGGTGGATTCACCCCGAGGGCCACAAAAG
Organism: Apodemus agrarius; assembly: GCA_964023405.1. Taxonomy (NCBI): domain Eukaryota; kingdom Metazoa; phylum Chordata; class Mammalia; order Rodentia; family Muridae; genus Apodemus; species Apodemus agrarius. The sequence continues at coordinate 100,577,791 of OZ030012.1, forward strand.
AGCCAGCAGTGACCAACCACGACTCACAGACTGACCTTGACCGCCCCATCCTACTTCAGCCTACATAACTCTCTCTTTGTGGCTAAAACTTTGAAATCTAGAAATATCTCCTGCACTCTCAGCCTTTGCCTTGGCCACGGTTGGGACTCTGACTGTCTTGGGCTATCTTACTGGCTTTATTTCCTTGGTTTCTACAGAGATACTCAGCCATATAGGTGCAGCCATCACTGGCTTTTATAAAATGGTGTGCACCAAGATGCAGTTGCCCTATGGACCCTCAAGTCTCTGAGCCTCTTTCCTCCAAGAACAGAATTAAAACAACTTGGAACAACTCTGCCCTCCTTCCATGTTCTTCGGTTTTCACATTTTTTAAAGATTTAAATATTTATTTTTTGTGTGAGCGCTCTATCTGCATGTCTACACCTGCACAGCAGAAGATGGTATCAGATCCCATTATAGATGGCTATGAACCACCATGTGTGGTTTCTGAGGATTGAACTCAGGACCTCTGGAAGAGCAGTCAGTACTCTTAACCGCTGAGCCATCTCTCCAGCCCTCCCTACACATTTCTTGATTACACAAAGAACTTGTGAAGGTGTGAGGCTCTATATTTCTTTGGCTTATTTGTTTGTTTCTTTAGGGCAACGCCCTGCAATAGTGCACTTATTACTAAGCATTACTTATTACTCAGGCTAATCTAAAACTGCTCATTCTCCTACTCCTACCTCCTAGCTTGAGACTCAAGGAAAGGCTCGAACTGCAGGCTTGAGAAGCACATTTTAAGTTGAAACAGACTCAGTTATGAGATTGGGACCTCAACAAAGGTGGAGCTGTAAAAATCATTGCCAAATTTGAATTTCCGCCGTGAGTTCCACTGCACCACATACTCCCCCTCCCGTACCTCATCAATCAGCCCTGGGATTTGCAGCTGTCTTGCGCTGGGCTCCTGCTATGTGGTTACCAGGTCTCATTCCTTCCACCATAGCCCCTCTCGGGTTGTGTTCAGCCTTTTCTCTATAAATAAACCCCATGTGCTGTTATTTAGCATGCTTCAGTGTTTCTCCATAAGTCTCAGAAAGACTCACTGAAACCTTACAGATCTCTATGCTCTACCCCGTCTCCCATTTCAGCCTCGTGTCCCCCCTATTCTGTCTATTCCCACACTTCTGCCAAGCCCTCTCCGTGTCCCTTAGCTATGCTATGGCTGCTATGCCCAGGTTTGACAGGTGCTCTTTGACATTCACCCACCTCCCAGCAGCCCACTCTCTGAAGCGGGCGGTCCTCCTTCCACTTTCCAGCTTGGCTCAGACTTCACGCCCTCAATACTCTGCCCAGTTTGTTCCTGCCTGTTTCCCTTTGTGGCCTTCACTGAGAGAAATTCTATGTAGCAAAAATCATGTCTGTCCTGTGGCATGCATAATGCCCCACTGACAAAGAGAGCATGCGGCTTGCCCAGAGAGGGTACCTAGTGCGTATCAGAGGAAGGAAGATAGTAGGGAGGAAGGGAGGGAGGGAAGAAGGGAGGATGGGGGAGGGTGCAAGACAAGCAGGTGGACTCCCTATACATTTTCTTTTACCTCCACACAAGGAACCAACTGTCAACAACCAGATTAAAGACCAATCTTCATGAAACACTTTCAGTTCTCTCTGCCAAAGACGAAAGGAAAGTAAATTAGTTCTTCAGATTCTTAGTCAGAATATATGAAGTTAGTGCTGAGGTAGATACTAAGATATGGAACCAGATGCTGAATACACCATAGAGACTTTTAATGGAGTGGGACATGTATGATTATTTAAAAACTTCTTTTTCCTTACAAATAACAAACCCAATGATCGCCTTGCTCTGGAAGAGATGCCAGGTTTGGTCCTGAGAACGACGGGATCCCTTTCTGGATTGTGCTCCCTCCTTCCTGCCTGCCACAGGGCTGAAAGTGTAATGCTAGACTTGGAGCCAAAGATGGGACTGTGGCCCTCGCAGAAGAGACCAGGCATTCTCAAGTCCCCACGTGTTCCCAGCCAGCATACGCTTGGCTCAAATGTCACCACCTGACACATGTACACAGAGACCCAGCGGCAGAGGGTGTGGGAGGGGGGGTGCTGTCTTAGAATTCATTCAAGTAGGAAATCCTTTCTAATTCCAGACTGTCATTCTGGATTTCTTAAAGGTCACACAAAAAAGCAATATCCTTTTCTACACATACATAGAAAGCTCTGCATTAAGGGCTGCCTGAAACTACATCTCACATCCACGAAGACTCTATTATTAAAATAGCTTTCAATTTTCCTGTTTGCCTCTGAAGTTTGAGGAAAGAATGATTAATTAAAGAGAATGCTTTGCTTTCTCTTCCCCCCTTGAGTGGGTTTTCTCATTCAGCCTCGTTAGCCTTGGCCACCGGCCCATCCAGTTGAGGCTCCATGCAGTGCCATGCTCTCAGCCTGGAGAAGGTCTGGCTGCTCCTTCAGGGCCAAGACACTTGCAGGGATGGCGTCTCTGGCATTCTGGGGAAGCCCATCATGACTAGCATTACATTCAATGATTATGTAAATTTGACTTCTACAAAGTAATTGAAATAGATTGTTCTCATTTTTCCCTATGAAAACTTCATGAAACATTAGTCTCAAACCCCAAAGGAGGTGTAGCCAAACAGTTGTGACACGCAGCTGTAACCGGCATGAAAATGTTCTCTAACTTACTCTAAAATAGTACAGACACTTTTTTTTTCTTTACCAGGATGGCAGGGGCAGATTCTCTGGGAATACCTGCATGAGTATGAAATCCTGGAAGGCAGGACCAGATCTGGTTTCCCTGCCCTGGGAACCATCTCAGGATGGAATGGATTCAGGTGAAATTGTGCTGAATGAATGCATGATCCCCAAAGACACACTTGTGGGTACCAGGCATCCAGATGCTGAATAATTCCTGCCTTCCCAGTACATTGTTAGTCTGGCTTGGCACCAATTGTTCCCACATTTCCAATAAAAAAAATGAAGCAAGTTCTTCTTGTGGGACACTTTCTATTTCTTAAAGTGATTTCAGTCTTGCCTAGCGTCCAAGCTTGAACTGAATGTCTTTGGGGATCCTCCCTATCAGCCACAGGCCACAAACCACGACAGAAACCTTCTCTTTATGTCTCCCCCAGATGACGCTGTGCTCCGAAAGCATCCTTCTCTGCTGATCTACACTCATGGGTTCACAGAGCCCTCCCTGACATCCTTCCCTCCCAACACTACCTAGTTCTTTTTTCTGGGACCCATGGGTTATAGTAGTTCTCACAAATGGTAAGATATACATAGGAAGGGGTTGCCATGCAACCAAGGAAAGGAAATAACTTTCTTCTCTGCCAGTCTCTCACTATCAGGGCTCCCTAAGCCTCAGTTTTCTCATCAGTAGAATGGAGGCAATGATGCACCAGTGTGGAAAGATCAAGTTAGCAGAAATGTATAAAGTACCTTCATTTGTCCCTAGAGTATTATCAGAGGTCCAAATGGAAGCAATTTGCTGTGAAATGCCCTGGCTCCAGTCACATCTGCTTATTAGACTGCAAGACACAGCTCAGTTTCCTCTAGTGAGCTGAAGTCCCAAACAACGGGATGCCAGGTGAGTCTTCAGTAGTGCATGGGCTCAGATCATGCTTCGTTAGACTACTTAGTGTCACAGCTGTGCATTCTCAGTCGCCATTCCCGTGTGAGCCCGGGACAATTATTCCAGTCAGAACATCTGTTGGTGTTCATTTATCTTCATCTGGGTTCAGATTTTCAACTGGATTGGTCTGAACAGGGAAAGCATCTTCATTCTACTTGTTAGAGTCATGGCATATGGAACTAAGGTGCCATTTGCACCAAGATCTGTCTACGGGTATCTCAGGGAGGGTGAGAGGCAATGGGAAAGATGAAGCTGTGTTCCTTTCTTGGTAATTGGAGCGCTGGATTTGACAACAGACAGAACAAAGGGGCCGAGGTTAAGCCCAAGATACCATTTTATAGTTGAGAATCAAACCTTACTATTCAGGGCCCTATGAGAAAGAGCCATTTATCAGAATACAAGGCAACTTCTGACTCCCACAAGCTGCACATGGCTAGGTCTGCAGGGAGGGTGCCACCCAGGGCAAAAGGAGAAGACAACCAGGTGCAGCGTGGGGCCGCTGAGGAGGAGGTTCGAGATTATCCTAAGATGCCTGTGGACAGCAGATATCAATAGGGGTCCAGGACTCATTTAGTAGATTTTCTGTTGGCAAACTCACTTTGAGTCCTTCAGGTCATAGGCACCTGGGAAGACATCTACCTGCACCCTGGAGAGGGATACCGTAATCGTGCAGCTGGTATCATAGGTCATAGAATGGGAACAGAGATCTAGACCTGTTGACAACACCTGGACCTATTACCATGGTCACATGCTTATCTGTAACTTGCTCTCTCAGAGGCTTGAAGGTAGCAGGTGTTAACTGCAGTCACAATGCTTAGTAGTCAGGAGTCTCATTCCTCATTCCTGGCCCAGCATAGGTCAGGTGACTCTGCAGGTATTGCCTGGGGTCTCCTTTGAACAGCAATGGAGGACATGTTCTCTGACGGGACATTTGTTGAAGCCAGTGGGGCACAGGAACCCCCTTCCAGGGTGCTGGAGATTCTCTTCGCCTTCATTTCTTGCTACCCTGAGATGAAGGCTTTCTCTGGGGACACCGTGATGGGTGAAGGGATCCAATGAAATGGCAGAAAGAGTGTTGACACTGAGGACACCTTCACTCCCCACAGCCTCTCTTCCTTGGAGGACAAACAGCACCCCTTAAATCATTTCGGGGCACAGAATCACAGCAAAGGAAATTAATCACCTTGTTTTGTTTGAAATTTTAGATTCAGGTGTCCTGTGTTCCTGTGCTTGTACCATTGTGTATGTATGTATGTATGTATGTATGTATGTATGTATTTGATGAGAAATCATGTAATTCAGGAGTCCTGTATTCCTGTGCCTGTGCTTGTACCATTTATTTATTTATTTATTTATTTACTTACTTACTTACTTACTTACTTACTTATTTATGGGAAATAATGTAATTCAGAATAGCCTGGAACTCACTCTGTAGCTAAGGATGATGTTAAACTCCTGACTGCCGAGTCCTGGGATTACTAGCATGTATGCCACACCTGGCTATCTATGCTTGGTTTTAGAATGAAAAAAAAAACTATCCCAATATGCCAGTTTAACCCCCCCCTCAGAGCTTCAAATAATGGTTTCTTAATGAAAATACATTCCTGTTTACTATAAGGAATCCAAACGCTTCTGAAGGTCACTGTGTTGATGTGGTGCAGGTGAGATTCACTGTCATACTGGCCTGGGGCATGCCACAATGCCCAGATATCCATGATGTAGGATTTTTCAGTCCTATAATTAGGAAAGTCTTAAGGAAACCTGGACAAACTGGCAATCTCAATGAGAACCACAACCTAATTGTTCCTAGTGGTTGTCTGGGTTTGACAAGACCACATAGGTATTGCAGGATAATGAATTGGAGCCTTTTAGGATCCACATTACTGATAGCTATTTAAGCCAAAACCTCAAGGTCCATGGTAAGGTCTTTCACTGAAAATCAGCAGCCATATCTCAGGAGTAATGTCAAATAGGAAGTTTCCAAAGGCTATCAAGGTAAATATGTTCTTCGCTCTGGGTTTGATTTTTGTTTGTTTGTTTGTTTGTTTGTTTGTTTTAGAGGCAGCCACAAATTGTGGGCACCCAGAATCTTAATGATGCTTTCAGACTTGATTCAGAATCCCCACAGTAGCTGACGATAGTGGTTACTCTCTTTTAGGAACTTTGATAGTATATGCTAAGTCCATCTAAACTCACAGCCCATACATAGCCTTTTGACTGGTTCTATCACTACCAAGAGGCAGGCAAGGAGGCTGTAGTGTACAAGCGGCCCCAAGAAGCTGCTAAGGCACTCAAGGCTCCCTTCTGAAATTTCTCCAGACTCATCTCGTGTCTCCTACTTACCCAAACATGCCCCTTCAACCCTCTTACAATCTCTTGGGTTGTTTTGTTTGTGATTTTCCACTTTTGTTGAGAGTGATAAAATCACCATAGCCATGGTAAGGGTAGCACTGCCCACATACTAGGTACCGCCCTGGGCACTATACAGTCCTGTTTCCAGAATGTCTCGCCTGAGGGGGTGGTATCCATGCATATGTATGGATGGGAAACTTCTGCTTAAAACATAAATCACCAAAGCAAGCAGACAACTAGCTACCCACTGACCCTATCCAACATCAAATCTACCTGCTTCTAATTTCTTTACCTGGGTCCAAAACACAGGAAACAAGAAGATCTCAAAATGTTTCAATGGGCCCCTCACCATGAAACCTCCCCCAGGGGCACTGTCCACTAAGAACCACCATTATTTATCAGGAATATATCCTGTGATCTAAGGGGCAGGAGATGCATTCAATTAACATTTCATGTAGAGTCAAAATTCATGATTCTCTTGGGGGAAAATAATAAAACGTCACCTTAATCATAATTAAAAAATGATCCCCAGCTTCCATTTGATATGCATCTAAATCTATTTTAGTGTTATTATTGTGGAAAAAGATTCTCCATCAGTGTCTTCACTGGCTCATAAATAAGCTAAAGTAAAAGCAAAATAAATTTTAAGTTGGAAGTATCAACGTAAATGCATTTTTACAAGTTGTCTTATTTACAGTCACAGATTCACAGTTTATTGAGTGTAAGCTTTAAAAAAATGTTGCACGTATTTGTACTGCATAATAAGCAGACTTTGAAGATACAAGAAAATCAGCAACATGTGTGCCCCAATCTCATTACTGACCATTTGAATCAGAGAGGCATCCAGTCAAAAGCATCTCCTTAGGTCGCAGAAGAACAACACATAGAGGCTGAGGTCCTGGCCAGTGTCACCAGAGATTAAAGAAGTCAGGAGGAGCGACATCTTCCCTAAGGAGAAGAGGACACTATCATGGTGGCCTGCCCTGCCTCCAGGAAGAAGATGGTCTCACTGAGACTGCACACTCTCAAATCACACATCTGCATCATTATGTTTTGCATTGTGGGAGCCTCTGGTCTCTGGACCATGGTACTGAATTTACAGTCCATAACCCTGACCACTTATCCCTTCTCCTAGTTATTCCAGTAAACTCACTGTTATCATCCCACACATCTATTTTGGTCATTTCTTTCTTCACCCCACCAACCTCTAAGCTTTGTACATCCACCATTTGTCATACTTACTCTGTTTTAGGCAGCTCTTTCTTTAACTATGGCATCTCCTTCAAGCCTTATGCTTCATGGGCACTAGGCTTAGTTGCCTTTGTGTCCATATTCGCCATGCCTATCATGGTACTGGGTACTGAGGCAGCTGGATAAACATGTCCACTATTGTGATATAGAACTGAATCAAATTTGTTTTACCCTGGATCTTGGGCTCTTTGACTTTTAAAATATAGACTTTCACCCCATTATTCTTTCAGCAAACATTGGATACATACCAAGTCTTCCATGAAGCCTTACATACCAAGTCTTCCATTGAGACTAAAACTCAAGTGTAGAGCTGGTGAGATGGCTCAGTAGGTACAAGTGCCTACCATGGAGCCTGATAGTTCAAGATCCATCCCTGGAACCCACGCGGTAGGAGAGAACAGGTTCTCTCAAGTTGTCCTTACACACATACACACACACACACACACACACACACACACACGAACAAAGAAAATGGTTTTGTATGTTTTTTGTCAACTTGACATAAACTAGAGTCATCTGGGAAGAGGAAACACAACCAGAAATTACCTCTATTGGCTGGCTGTGGGGGCATTTTTTTTAATTGATAAAGAAGAGCCTTGTCTACCATGGGTGGTGCCACCCAGGTCAGGTGGTGCTTGGCTGTATAAGTAAGCAAGTTTAGGTAGGTCTAGGGAGCAAGCCAATAAGCAGCACTTTTCTATGGTCTCTGCTTCAGTTCCTGCCTCCAGTTTCCTGTGCTGAGTTCCTGCCTTGTCTTTTCATCATTCCATAGATGAAGAACTGTAACCTCTAAGCTGAAATAAACCCTTTCCTCTGCTAAGTGGATTTTGGTCAGTGTTTTATCTTAGCAATAGAGAAGCCAAGTAGGGAAAACAACAACAAAAGCGACTGTAGATGAGTGTTGATAGATGACTGCCAGCCCTGGACTATGGTGCATGGTGTTGTTGTGTGCACATGAAGCAATGTAAGAAGAGAACAACCCGACACAGGCTTTCAGAGTATCTTCTGAGATTCAAGGACATTCTGGAGAAGGAGACATGGGCTGGGAATGAGGGGAGCTTGGGCTTCTCTACACCTGGCTTCCTACAGAGGCACCTGCATATCAGCAGAGCTGAAGACTCCGAGAAATCCACAGCAAGAGACTCTGGCATTTACAAATTATGACATTCCAATATTTACTCAACCACAGAACTTTAGAAATATGAGATAAAATTAACATTCTGTAGGAGCAAGTATCTCAGAGAACAAATTGCAATAAACATCAAAATAGAATTGCAAACCTAGTAAAATATAAACGCAGGCACAGGAAGTCACCTGGTTGGGGAGGGGTATGATGAAGCACATGTTTGAGGGAAGATTTGGGGCACTCTCTTACTTTTAAATTTGTATCAATAGATTTTTACTAGGGGGCCTAGTGTGTGCCAAGTGATGATCTCAGCACTGGGCCGAGCATAGAGTCTGAGTCTATTCTGTATGTGTGTGTGTACAGGATGGGGAAGAGAAGAATGAAAAAGAAGAAGGAGGGGGAGGAATGAATATGACATGGGTCTCTTCCTTTCTTACACACACACACACATACACACACACACACACACACACACACACTAGCATGCATGCAAGCTGCCTAAAGCAGGATTTTTTCCATCCATAAATATCACAGTCAGCTAGTTAGGTGTGGAGTTGGGGACTGATAATAGCATCTCAGAAGGGAGTGTGGCAAGTCCCTCACAACATGATACCTCACTGAGTCTAGCTGTATATCAATATAATCCCTTTCTTATTAACTACATCATAAAACCATCTTCTCTCCAGGTCACCTTCTCTCCTACTCATTTTGTCCCCTGCCACATCAGTTAGGCATGTAGACCCACACCGACACATCTCGAGGTAAGCAGTGTTAACAAGACTGCTAGCATGTTGCTATATAATCCTGGCTGACCTCCTTCCCTTTTAGCCATCAGTGAGCTCTTGGGTGAGTTTGCAGGCACTTTTCCCCTCACCGCGCACTTTGACACTTCTTATTAGATCTATCACTTGACAGGACAAGAACCATGAACTAGGCAGAAGATATTTGGATCTTGGTTGAACAGGGAAGGCCAGACATATAAATCTTTTGCTGAGCTTGGCAAAAGACCTAGCGCTGCCATGGTCGCTCTGTAAACTTGTCTTCTAACTGATGAACTGCAAATAGATAAACTTGAGTCATGTATATCTCCGGCATGAATATGCTTATGAAATACCAAGTAATTACACAGTAGCTCTGAAGCGGAGATCTTGCTCTGTAGCTAACTCCACTTGGTGCTGAATCTGCTGGTCCATGGACCGTATTTCAATAGTCTGTAAAGTTTTTGTTCTTTCTGTGTCTGCAGTATCCAGTCTTATCACCCCTCGTAAAGGCGCCTGCAAATGTACATAAAAGAAATTACCTATGTGACTCAGTATTCAAAACTGAGATTTTTGCTATAGGCTCTCAGCCTAGGGTCAATGAGGAATCTATCTACTCAACAAACGTTTGAAGTTACACGTACAAGTGTACGCATGACAGATGCTCTTCCTCTTTTCCAATCCGTGTCCCATAAACACTGCCTTCATCAACTGACCATGGACAAAAGGGACCACTACTGAGACATCCTGGGCTACCAAGACCTCTCCATGACCCATTTGTAAGGAGCAGCTGCAGTTTTTGCAGGATAGAGAGATAAACTATGGATAAAGCAGAAGGGACAAGAGTGGGTATTGATAAAAAGAATGCCATGGAAAGTGCAGGCAGCATGACAGTGTGTGGGCTTGGATCTGCGGTTCTGATGAGGGAGAGCATGGGTTGGTTCAGGCCCTTAACCCAGGGCGGAGGTGCCACATTGCAATGATCCTGGGGGGAAAGAGGTGCTTAAAGAATGAATGCTCTCCCTCCACAGGCTGTGGAGTAGTGAGGACTCTGTCAGGCCCCATCGCTTCTGTGAATCTGTGAATGCCAGACATAAGCAGCCTGGGGAATGGGAGCCATGTCCTCCCATAAAGTTCAGAGTCCCATGAGCTCCTGCTGCCTGTTAACAGCACCTGAGGGATGGTGATGACTCAATGTCGAAACCTTCAAGGTCCGTAAAAATGCCATTGTCCGCAGCCAAGTGGAGTCAGCTGGGGTGGGAGCTGTATATCTATTTTATGGTAGAAAAAGGTAACTTCCATGGGCTTTAGGAGGCGAAACACAGGATGGACACTCAGGATGCAACAGGCCAGGCCTCTAAAATGGTTCTTTAATTAAAAAATACTCGTAGTAATTGCCACATGGAAAGTGTAGGGGTATATTTTCTAATACTAGATTTCAAATGTGTTTTATATTTCCACTTCTGTAATTCACAGATTTGGTGGAAAGTATTAAAAATGTACTTAAAATTGAGAAATGTGTGTGTAGCTCAGTGGGAGAACACTGCTTAGCAAGCACCATTCTCTGGGATTGAGGTCCAGAGTGTCTCTCTGTCTCTGTCTCTGTCTCTGTATCTCTCTCTCTCTCACACACACACATACAAACACACATGATTATGTCTATTGCTTGTGCATCTCCCCTTTCTTTGGTAGGGAAATCTCACTAACACCTAGGATAAATGAGGCTCTAGTTCTCTCATTTTCTGTATTCACAATATACTGTCCAGGTACTCTGTAGCACACAGAATGACTCTTAGCAATACAAGTGTTTCTTTCTTCCCAATAAGGACTGGTAACTCCATTTGTTTTGTTCACCGATACATCCCGGTTTCTATGACACGCCTCGCATACAAGAGTCCAAACAAAATCTGTTAAGTTCGTGGCTAAATTACTCTCGCTGTAATCATATGTAATAGACTAGTCTGGGGAAATAGAGTCAGGGCAAGAAGCCTTGAAACAGCTCTAGGACATGAGATTCGAGCTAGGCAAAGGATCAGTTTCTTCCTTAGTGAGCTCATATTATGCCTTCTTCCTACCGGAAGACAAAGGCAAAGTCCATTCTCCTTTCTGTGTCCCATGTCCTCTGTCAGAACACTCTTCCACAGCACTTTATCACTGAACACAGAGACATCTTTAGAATATTCATGACCGAAGCAATCCCAGTGTTTACTGACAATTGACCAAAGACTTGGAAACAATAGACTGAAGATCTGGAAATGATTTGTCATCCTGACTGTATGCAATGGGTATAAGCAGTTACAGTTAGACAAAATGGATAAGTGCATAAAGAGATGACACACTTAGCATCGCTATTGACTTCTTTGCCTTCCCCTCCTTCTGTTTCCTTCTTTAAAACAATTATTAACTTATTTCAAGTGTTTGGATGAGAATACACAGAGCCATAACCACTGGTCACAATTTCTAAATAGACTTAACCATTGTATTTCATATCGTATCACTTTGTCAACAATTATAATGCCTAGATGTCTAAAAACATTAGTACATTAGAATGTAATAAAACCTGGCATATGCCATTTCTCACACTCCCAGCCTCTAAGATGATGGTTAATGTTGTCTGGAAGGAGGAAGGTTCTCTCACGGAATGCACATAGCCACTTAAACCTTTGGTCTCCTCTTTACTGACCAAGGGCCCCCTTAGTGTCTGTCCCAATCTCTCAAAGCTGTGTTGCTCCACTCTGACCTCTTCCTAGGCTTCATGCTGCCAACTTAAAGAGCAAAGTCAATTATCACCTAGCATTTGCAAACTTCCTGCCTCCTGGCTTCCAGGAAGCATGTCATCTCACTGGTAGTCTGAGTGTGTGCACACGTAAAAATGTTATCTAACCTCTGCGTAAATGTCTTTGTGTAATTATTGCATTATAGGCATTTCAACTGGAGAAAATGAGGCTTATGAAGAGTAGGCATCTTCATCGAATGGTAAATTACACAGTCAGGTGGGCATTCAAATCTCCCGCTGTTCCTAAGCTTTCTTGTCTCTCCGTAACACCACACAGCCCCTTACACATATTTTCTTTATTCAGGAAAATCTACTCAATAAGTACTATCACTGTAAACGTGGCCAGTGCTGAGGGTGGGGCTTAGAAAATGCCAAGGCCAGAGGTAAGTAGGTAAGTGAACAGAGAAAATATCGTGCCACGGTACCTAGAAAGTACATCCTACCATCCTATCCTCTAGAATGAGATATCACAAATCTTCTAAAACACAATATTCCCCCTTCAACAGATAACACCACACACACACACACACACACACACACACACACACAATTTGTTTCATGCCATGCCATCCAGCACAGTGTCCCTTCCACACAGCCAACCTCTGTGATGTGTGTCAGCAAAAACTCAGATTACTGAGGCCTTTGTGCAACCCAGAAGGGGCAGGATTCGCTAGGACGGAGGAGAGTTAGAGACAATTGAGACAGGTTTAGAAACATCTGCCCCGTGTCACTTTTGGATTTTCCTCTCAAATAATGCCTTCAATTCACTTGGACAATCTAACTTTCTTTCAGACTCAAAACCATTGTATTTTATACCATGAATACTGAATTAAAACTCTGGAATTCAAATCCTTTCTTGCCTTAATCGGTCTATTATTTCATTGCATCACAAATGACTTTGTAGCTAAACTGAAGGCTCTGAGGCATCCTTGAAATTCTCCTTTGAAAATTGACATTTTTTTAAATCACTCTCTAAATTCAAATTAAAATGGTTTTGACATGACTTTTGAGATGCTTTTCTGCTTAACAGTAAATACTCATGTGTTGAGCAGACTTAGTCAGTCTAATTCAGAAAAGATGTCACAATGAGCCGCAATAGATGTTTTAAGATTTGGGCAAAATTTTTATCTAACATTTTTCTTTTGATGTCTTGAGTCACAAATGGCAAGTCCCATTTATAAAATGAAGCGGAAACTACTGATCACCAGCCACAAAACGAGGTACAAGAAAAACAGGTACTGTTGGACTTATTTCTTTTTCCTTGTAGAATGTATTAAACATAGTCCTGTTTGGGCAGTATGGGTATTTCTCTGCTCTGTTCAGGAAACATTCCTAAAATAGAATGCAGAGAACTTTACCTAGCTGAAAACCATGCATAATTCAGCATAGAGAGCAAACTGCAATCCCTTTCCACTGTTTGGGTAAATGGCTTGGGCTCAGAAAACAGAAAATTTCCAGAGTGCTGAAAAGTCCGATTATATTTCTATTCGATACCAGGGCCTGTCACAACTGGAGGCTCTGGAAATCCGTCCTGTGGTCCCAAAAGGTCAGAAGGAACATCTTCAGTCCCCATCTCTGAGACAGGGTACAAGGAAGATACTGGAGTTCATTCTTGAGAAACCATGTTCAACTCCACATACACAGGCGCAGAGGGAGCCTGTCCTTCTGAATTCTGCATACTTTATGCAAACAGGTGCTGCTTCCCTTCCTCTGTAATTTGAAAATATCAACTTACCTTGTGTAAATATCTGATTAAATTTACAGAAATGGTTTTGAGAAGTCAGAGTTTACAGTTGAAGATCATAACTTCAAATCCCCGGATAGCATAACTGCAGAAGCCTGAGTGGATTGTTCAGTCTCTTTGTGCCTCAGTTTGTATTTAAGAAAAAAAGATAAAAAGAGTTTCTCATAAGACTGCTCTTTTATGTTGTGATAGAACAATAGAACCCTTCTGCATTAAAGAAAAAAAGAAAGAAAGAACATTGGGAAAATATGTAAAACAATGGTCTTCAGCAAGTGAATAACAAACATCCCAGAGCAAATGAGGGAGGCTGGCTGCCTAGTCAGTACTTTCAGGTATCAGCTTAATCAAAGAGGAGAGAGGGCAACTAGGAGGGGATGAAGTCATTTGGAGATCTCCAGAAGGTTTTTTCTCAAGTCTGGGTCCTCATCAGAAAATGCATATAACTTCGCTCCTAACACTGGAGGGAAAAATTCCCACTAGAATGAACAAGGAGAAAAACTCCTGAAGTATGCATAGTAGAAACAGTCCATCAGCCAGGAAGAGAAACTTCTTGATAGATGAGGTAGGAAGTATTGTCTTGGAAGCAAGGAAAAATAATGCTTAGAAAGTATTCATTGGGTCCCATGCATACCAATGTTAAAAAGCAAGATTGGTGTCAAATAACTTCAAGAAATTACAGAAAAAAATACCTGCAAATGTTTAAGAGAACAGCAATACAGAACCAACAGAGTAGCAGCTGAAACAGTATGAAATTCATAATGTCTAGAATCCAATAAAAGAATTACCTGGTGTCTCAAGGACACAGGAAAACTCAATGTACATCCAGAGGAAAAACACCCAACAGAGACAGACTCTATCAAATTGTCAGAAGTGACGAGCCGATAGAAATAGGAGAGACATGATTATTAAAGCAGACTCGTAAGCAGATTCCACGTGTTGAAAAGGGGAAGCATGAGAAGATCAGGCAAAGTATAGAAAGTCACCTCCCAACACACACACACACACACACACACACGTGCGCACACACACACACACACACACACATACACACACACACACACACTTCCTAAAGTTGAACATATACAAGGTCTGAGTGAGGACTCTATCAGGTGAATGAATACCTGATTAGGCAATATAAGAAAAGGAGGAATAAAACAGCAATAGAAAATACACCAAATAAAATACAGAGTAGAAAAATATTGAAAATGAATAAATGGAACATTTGTGGTTCAAGACAACATTGTGCGGTCTAACATGTAAGCAATCTAAGAACCAGAAAATAGAAATAGAAAACGATTTAAAGTAAAAGTGGCTGAAGTTTAACAAAATCCATAAGCCTGGAAGATGCTTGGCTCCACCAGCTAAATGGCACTGGTGCTGGGTGGCACAGACTAGGCTGACAATGAGGATTCTCACCCCAGGAGAGAGTAAAGACAAGCCAGATGTAGACCTGTCAATCACAGTACAGGATGACTTAGTGCTGCACAGACTCACAGGTAGGTCCCCGGAGTATCACAGCACTGAACACAACATAGACTCTCATTTAACAGATAACATTGTTACCTCTAAGCATGCATTTTCATTTCTCCCCAGATAGACCAATTTATCTGTGTTTCTATCCAAACCAATGGCTCAGAACCTTTCCAATGCTGTGACCCTTTGCATGCTGATCCCCATCCATAAAATCATTTTTGTTGCTACTTCATAACTGTAATTTTGCTAGTTACGAATCATAATGTAAATATCTGTTTTTTCCTGGTCTTCTTTGAGGGAGTCCTGATACCCAAATATAGAACTACTGATCTAACCTGTACTGTACTGCTGACCTTCTTCTGATCGGAGAGCTCAGGACTGACCTGGAAAATCTCCATGAAAAGGGAGGGTAGCAAAGGCTTGGTTCAGGACCTGTTTGTGCATTCTATCTGGCCCTCAGAGCCTTCTCATTGGCAATTCTGCTGTTAGGCCCACATTAATCAACCCATGACACCCAATTGTGAAAATCAAGTATGTACTAAAATCATGATGGATGCGATGAACATATTTTAAACCTACTATGTGCAAGAAGCCCATTTACCATAACTAGCACTCATAACCATCTTGAAAGCTAAATATTATTATCCCTATTTTGCATTTGAGGAAACAGAGGATAAGGGAGGTTGAGTCACAGCTAATTCATAAATGAGTAGAAAGGTCTTCTGAGACAGGGGTCACATGAGCTCCAGGAAAGAGGAAGGTTCTGTGGGTGGTGGTGAGACCTGGGTGGCTTCCTACAGGATGTGAAACAGCTACTGGGGGAGAGACAAGCAGAGAGGAAGAATGAGACAACATGCCTGTGGAGAAAGAAGAACCCAACCCAAAACAAAACACAAGAAGTTACCACAAAGTGTGTGAGAATACCCACATATGGGGACTGAAAGTGGAGTGAACCCAGTATGGAGTCCAGCATTGACGTCATTTAGGTCCTGAGGTGTATGGGGGGCGGTAGTAAAATGGCAAGAAAATTCCAGGCATCTAGTTGTGAGCTAGGAAACTGAATGTCTAGGTCACTTTACAATCTCGAGAATAAGCCAAACAAAACTCTGATGGCTGACACTAGTGAGGGATTTTAGATCATCCAAACCCCAAGACAACAGAGCCATCTGCATGAGCCATCCAGTTTCTATGACTTGTCTGTTGGCTGTTATTAGTAATTTCATGGACATTTTATGGAGAAGGAAACTTAGGCTCTGCAAAACTAAGTGCTATAATTTGCTCACACTTACAAGGCTGGTAACAGGTAATTTTGGGTTTAGATGCAGACTGAATGTCCACCGTCTGTCCCCTGTAGCCTGGTAGCTAATAGAGTCTGCCCAATGGTACACCAGTTGCTATGTCACCATGAGCAATATTTCTCTGGGAAGAGCTTTTCCTTAGTGACTATGAAAGCATTTAGGAAGACATCAATCGTTATCAAAGGGAAATATTAGTAATGGCCTTTAGCCAAGGAAATTGGATTTGAGACGGTGACCCTTTCTTGGTCTATGCCTCACAAGCCTGAACCTCAACATACAGCTAGAAGGACCCACATGTTATAGAGTAAGGTCCTAGAGGAGGCGTCTGCCACCTTTTATGTTATGGTCAGAGAGAAAAATCCTTAGGTTTTACAGCCCATGCGATCTCTATCATGACTTCTTTGCCTCTGTGATGTCTAAGTAGCCCCAAGAAACAAGTGTCTGAAGGAGTGTGGTTGTGTTCCAAGTGGGGGTTCATTAACCAATCAACCTGTTTTCTATTGTCAGACAACAGCTGCTCTTTCTCTATTCTAGTGTCTAACTCGTCCATTCTAGAAAAGGATCTATCGATGGAAAGAGAAAACACATTTCTAACGAAATGGAAACCTGCAGCCAGCAGCCAGCCAGATGTGGACCATGCTGAGATGAATATCATGGTTTATAAAGACAGCAGAAAAGCACCAGACTGTTTAAGACAGTCTGTCCACATGAACTTCCTATTAGATGGAATTTTTAGAGCAGAAGGAAGTGTCAACTAATGTCAGATTTTTTTATTCTTGACTGCATGGATGACCATGATTTGACAGACAGGATAAATATAGGTAAATTAGGAGTGTCCCTGTCCTCAATAAACCCATAACTCATGGAGAGGTAAGAGATAAAGAGACAGCCACTCTATTACAGTGTATTGGGAGGGAGATAGCCATGGGGCACAGTGCGGGTGGGGAGCAACTTCTACTGAGACCTGTAGGCTTGGGGCGTGCAGAGGAAACTGAGGAAGGTCAATGTGTAAAGACTGAAGAGAGAAAGAAGACCATGGAATTAATTAGCAATGCTAATAAGGAACCAGAGACTTGGGCCTGAGAAGAGACTGTAGGATGCTGTAGGAGGAAGGTCTTGTACAATATTATTATAGGCATGTGTACTATGAGGGAGTTTGCCTGGACCTTCATCAACAGAGTGCACCAAAACCTTTTAAACCATGGGGAATTACATGCCAGAAACACAGAAGAACTTTTTTCTAGGTGTTCATATGAAAGAATGGATAGGTTGTTGGGGGCAGGGAGTCTCCAGAAAAGAGCTGCTGGGTCTGAAGGTGGCATTGGTTGTTGTAAGAACACTCACAGGGGTTGTGCTGATGCTGTCAAAGGGTGATGGGATATCAGTGATGAGGAGAAGAGTTAAAGAAGATGCCAAGTGCCTGGTTCATTGGCTGGCTAGAAATGGCACCAATCAGTCCAGGACTCAGTGCAGAAGGTCACGTGTGGAAGAGAGGAAAGGGACCTGTTGATTCTGACAGTGGTTGCCCCCTGAGTGGGTGGGTACTTGGGGCTAAGTACAGGAAATTTCACAGTGGGGGAGCAGGTTGGAACCTTAGGCTGTGGGAAGTACAATCAAAGCCCATTGCAAGAGCAAAATTGCAGGAGTCCAGAGGGCAAGAAAGCAGAAGACCCAGAGGGGTCCTAGGGAGACATGAGCAGAGCAGGAAAGTCAGAAGGGCAAAGGAAGGGGACAGTTAGGTGGGAAGGAAAGACACAGCGTTCCTTGTCAAAGATGGCCCATAGATTATTCTGCTATGTTTCCAATAGCCCCACAGCTAGATCTGATTATTCTAATTTCACAGGAAAGAGAACTGGGATAATTGGGGTCAAGTAACCATCATTTTCTTCCCATAGCAATATTACAGTTCTCAATAAAATTAATATCTAACACATATTTAGTATGTATTGTGCTCTAGGCACTGTTCTAAACATTTCCAATATATTCATTCTGTCAATGTTAAAAGTAATCCAATATTATTCAGCGCCAATGATCGTGTGCCACTAGTCTCATCTCTCAAATGAGGAAACCAAGTAGAAAATAACCTGGTGAAGGTCACACAGACAGAAAGCAGCAGAGATGTAATATGCACATTCAAAGCCTGTCTTCCAAACATGGACTGGGAACGAGTACACTAAAAGCTCAAATTTTTCTGAAGCCTTCTCCTCAACAAAGGTTAATCCAAAGTCTATTGTATTCCAGGTATTATGTTAGATGATGTATCCCAAAAGTGAGCTAACATACCATAGTTCCTACATCAGTGCATCTCAGTTCAGTAGGGTTGAAATGGACAAAGATGAACAAGGAAGAGACAAGGGAGGTAAATGGCAGATAATGAAGGGGAGTGGATCTGGGTATTGGTCTAGAGAAAGGCAGGCCTTTATTGAGGGCCCCTGTGTAGAATCCTTTTCCAAACCTGAGATGAAATAAAATGTGTGAACTAGTTCAATGGCCCAATCATTGAATATTTTAGACTTGCCTTGACCTAAATTTAACTCCTCTCATGTGTTTTCCAGGGAAAGGTATTTTTTTGATGGTTAAATTGTTGCTCAAAGACAGTAGGTGCTTTTAGAAGTCCCTTAAAGCTCCTTTTCAATCTCCTCTTGTGGTGAAGATGAATTTAGGTATTTGAAGCTCAAAGGCGATGCTGGTTAGATTTTGTCAACTTGACACCAACTAGGGTCATCTGGGAAAAGGAAACCTAACTCAGGAATTGCCTCCATCCAATTAGAAGCAAGTCTGTGAAGCATCATTTTCTTTGAATGACTAATATAGGAGGGACGAGATCACTGTGGGTACTGCTAGCTCTGGCCAGGTGGTCCTGAATTGTATAAGAAAGCAGATTGGCTGAACCACAGAGATTAAGATCCTTCATGGTTTCTGCTTCAGGTCCTGCCTCCAAGTTCCAGCCTCAAGTTCCGGGTTCTGCTTCCATTCATGATAGACTGCAAGCTATAAGAGGAAGCAACCCTTTCCACCCCAAGTTGTTTTTGATGTTTATCACAGCAACAAAAGTGACCTAGGGAAGAGGGTTGTGATGGTTAGAACTATGGAATTGCTCCAGTGATGATGGAAAAGTATTGATAACTCTGGATCCAGGAAGCTGAAAACCTACATGTCTTTTAGGAAGAGGGGCATGAGATATGAGTATTCATCCTCCAAAATACAAGACATCTACAGATTCTTAATAATAGCCCCTCAACCTCCAGGTAATAACTATTCCAAGGTCTCAACCTTGAATGTTATGATGGCTGAAAAAGTCTACATTAAGAGCAGAGAGAACCTACAAATAGTTCTCTGTAGAGAAATAGTTGACTTAATTTTTAATGGGAAAATCACTGCCTCCCTTTACAAGCAAGTTAAGGACATCTCTTACCTAACAAAACTGCCAGGATGAGTTTCTTCCAACTGCTAATGAAATCTTCTAAGAACCCAACATTATTTTGCCCTTATAGGGATACAAGACCCCAGGGAGGCCATAACTAGTGTGGGTTGTTCAGCAAGGTCTCCTTCTATATACATCTAGGTTAGCATCATCTGTAGGGGTTCTATGACTTCCAAAGGTGGATTTGGAAGAAGCTGTGCCTATTTGCACTGTAATAAAAAATACCACTTGCTCAGAGGCTTATAAACAGAGGAAATTTATTTCTCACAGCTTTAAAGTTACAAAAGCCTAATATCAAAGTGCAAATAGAGTTGTGGGATGCTGACTCCTTGCTGCAACCTCATGTAGTACAAGGGGCCAAAGGTCTCCTTGAGGTCTTCTAGAAATAAGGATATAAATGCTCTCCATGATCTAGTTACCTCCCAAAGGTAAACATCACCTCTAAATGCCATCACACTAGAAATATGATTTCCATATAAGAATAGTGGTAGGGAACATTCAGACCATCACAAGCTGTATTTTGGCTTACTTCAAGCACTGGGCTAGCTCTATTCATTATTGAGGGATTAAGTGCCTACTTTGTTGATTTATCTCTTTGCTATTAGGCTCATGGACCTGACTATACAGCCATGTAAAAATCCCCCCTTAAATACATCAGCCTCATGTACTAAAAATCAAGATGTAATGTTCCTAATATCAGAAACCAATGCCCAAACCACTTTTGTCCTATTCCTGGAGTCCTCTGTCCCATTAGTACTCAATTTATGCATCCACCCATCTATCCACACACCCACCTACCTATCCATGTCATCCACTGACTGCATGCATTTTATCACACCTCACCATGGGGGCAGGGAATAAATAAGACAATCTCCTCACAGACTGTTAGAGAAGATGCACAAAAAAAAGCAGTGATTTCAACACAGCATTATAGATTCTATAATGGCTGTATATCAAAGCTAGAAAATAGATTCGGCTCCTGCCTCACATTCTGCACAGAGTGACATTTATGACATACTGTGTGGGTGAGAAGAATTAGCCAGTTGAAGGGTCTGTCTGTTCTCCACAGGGCAGGAAAGAACACTTCCTTGTTAGCTCTTTACATTTCAGAGAACAGGAGTGTTATTTCCCTGTGTGAGGAATATCTTGACAGGGAAGAGCCTGGGAAACTGATTTGGAAGCCCCAGGGAATTTGTGGAGAAGCTGAGTGGGCGCTGTGCTCCAGGAAGTTGGAACGAGCAGCCCCGCCTCCCTTGCTCTCCATCTTCTGCCTGGGTATTTTCTTCTTCTTTCTTTGCCTCAGTGACTTTGTAACCTCAAAGAAAAAAGCACCCATTTTGGCTTTGTTTTGTCACGTGAAAGGTAACTTAACAGATATGTAGCCCACCGGCCTATGAGAAAAAGATTAAAAAGGATGGGAGAATGAGAAGTTTAAAAAGGAGGAGAGAAGGTTCCAGAAACAGGTTCTGGGTGTTTTCTGATATGTGACACTATGGTATCTTACACTCTCCAGAAGCACCAGCTTCTGAGGTATGGGACTGGAGCAGAGACACCTGGAAGCTGGTGCCATTAATGGCTGAAACTGCTTTGATGGCAGAGCCTGGGCATGGACGGATCCTGGTGGGAAACAGCTGGCAGTGGGACTAGGTGCTGCTGCTGTACTCAGGTGGATAGACATCAGGAGTTTCATACTGTTCATGAACACATTCTCTGATCTTGGGGAAAAAGATATGGGCAGATGGCTTTCACCTGTGGCTCTGTAAATCTTGTGATCCAGAACATGAACCAATGCTCATGGCTCTGCTCTGCCCAGTTCATCAGCCATGAAGTAGCTTGGAATCCTCCCTTTGACTTCTGAGAGGACCAATGAGAAGCCTGCATTTGTTCCCCCATGCATATTTTCAATTTAATTTACCAACATTAAATGATGAATTTTTTATAATAGAAAATTATAGTAGATATGTTAAATATCTACTATAATAGAAAATATAGTAGATATATTAAATATTTATGTTATAATGAATATCCACATATCAATCTCTATCACATATCTACTTCTCCGTCTAACTTCTGATCTACCTTACTTTCAATTAAGCTTATTTTATAACTATGTACACAGTCACATGAAATTGTAAGAAGCAGCACAGAAACATTACAATGCTATATAGTACAACATCACAGCCAGGAAACTTGTACGCAAACTATCATGGTACAGTGTATTTTCATCCCCATAGAATCACACTCTTCTGCAGACACCGACCTTCCTCCAGTCCTCTTTCTCTTTAACTCATACCAACCAGTAAAGCTCTTCTCTATTTCTGGAATTTTTGTACCTTAAGACCATCATATAAACGGAATCTTGCAGCCTCTTTGGACTGTCTTTTTTTTCATTCCTCATGATTCTGTGGCCATCCATCTAAGTAGTTGTACATTTTCCACAGCTCATTCTCAATATGTTAGCATCATCCATAAACAAACAAATAAGCAAAAAACTCTAGCAATTTTAGTGGAAAGAAATCTATTATTTAAACTCTTTTTTTTTTTCAAAAAGTCAACTTATGGAGGTTTTAACCCTTAGCAATTACTGGCCAAAAACATCTTGAAATGTTTCCAGTGGGATATACATACATACATATATATATATATATATATATATATATATATATGAATTTGCAATGAGAATAAAAATGTCAGTGGCCATATTCATCTTGCATGAAATATTTGAACTTTATGCTGCACTAAAAGAATAAATTGTCTCTGTAATCAGACATGGGCAATTAAACAAGCAAGAGAAACAAATCTTGTAGCTTGAGTTGAATGGAAGCATTGCGACAGCAGTAATGTAATCACCGCCCGGGAGTCAGAGGAGGAATGTGTGCCCAGGAGAAGTGTCTGGGTGATGTTTCTTTATATAATGGAGGAAAGAAGTGTAATTTAATTTGCGAGCAGCGATCTTTAGATATCAATTAGAAGTTTATTCCAAAGAGGGAAAACACTAACCAGAGATTTATGGAATTCTCCACAAGAGGATAGAAATTGAGTATTACTAGTGTTCAAATCCTGTACTCTGTATCTCCTCAAGAAAGATGCCCAGTTTCCTGGTGGAAATGATGGAGGAGGATGGCTATCTGGTTATTGTCTGGAAAAGCCAACAGTCATACAAAAAGAGCCTTTCTCTGTATGGTTGACAAGGGTCCTTAAATAAAGGATCAGTGAATGAAAGTAGAGAAGGCTGGGACTCTTGTTTCTGCTCGGTTTTATGATAAGGGAGAGCAAATTGGGGAAAGTCAAAGTAGCTATGTGGGAGGACTGATTAGGACTGGCACCTACCAGAACAAGAAGCCTCCCATCCACGAGGGTCGGAGAAGCCACTTCTATAGCTGCTCCTTCCTTGAGGTCAGGCACAGATCACCTGACATTCCTTACTGTAGGCATAATGTTATTGTGCACTGTGTAAAGATTATCTTTGGATCTTTCAAATGCTGATTTCTGTGTCCCCATAGCTGGTTGCAAAACATTGCACCCCAATTATTTCCTGACTGGTAAATACAGAAGTTGATCAGCCAATGACTGAGCAGGCAATAGGGCTGGACTTCCTCCCAGCCAGGAGAGGTAGGCGGGGCAGCCAGAGAGTGGGGATCACAATGAGAAGAGTCCAGGAGAAGTCAGGAGAAACACCTGGAGCCCATAGAGATAGATCAGTACGAAAATGCAAATATCGCTGAGATTGTGACTGGGAGGCAGCCAGATTAGCTTAGAGAGTTAAAATAGAGTAATACTGCTCAGTGGTTGTGCCCTTAAAGCGTGTTAAATAAATATAGTAGTCTAGTCTCAATTATTGGGAACAAGCCTGGCAAAGAGGAAAACTGCAAGCCTCCATGGACTTGCTTTTGTAGTGATCGGCATCTTTTCTGGCTCCACATTGGCTTTCATATAGCTCAGAACACAGACCTATGGAAGTCTTCAGGAAATTAAACTGTGGTAATCTGTGATCCTATAAATTTAAGCAACGCCGACCTAAAGTTATTGCTAGACTGCTTGGATCCTAAAAATGAAACTGAGATGCATCTTTAAGATCTCAAGATTATTACAAGCAGCTATATAATGGTTATAAGCAATGCTTAAAGCTATGTAACAAGAAATTTTATAACTAATTTGAACAGAGGTATCATTTTCACTTGAAGTTCTGTCTGAAGTTTTTCAGATGTGTGTCTGTGAAACCCACTGTGTACATGGGCACAAGAATACCAGCCTGATACTGATAGGGTTTCTGATTATAGTTCATGGTGATGCTCTACTGCCTGTGTTGCCCCAAACAATGCCTTCATTGTAATATATACCCAATAACCATTGGCTAGATTACTAAAGAATGCTTCTTGAGTTTCAAGAATGGTACTAAATTTTAATTGTACATTTTCCTGTAACTCCTAAAATGATCCCAAGAATTAGCTTCCAGTCAGATCTCCTTCTACAGATGTAAACAATAGAAGATTCCAATGGTTGAAAAATTTCCCCAATAGAAGGGGCAGGCTAGACTGTGCCTATTATAATTACGATCCCAAAGCTCACACTACTAACTCTGTTACTATATTGCTTCCAGAAAGGGTTGAATAATACACAAATACAAATCCCACACAAAGACATACAGATGTGTTCTCTGATGGTCAGGGAATCACTCACATTTCTGGAACCTTCATTCCTACAGAATATGAACAAGATTCACCTGGAGTACTGAATCTGATCTCCATTTAGTTGTGGGACTCCTTTGAAAAAGTCAACCCTATATTTCTTAGAATAGAGTAGCTGCCAGCTCAGGGTTGCAGAGGGAATGGAGAAGATGAAGCCCTCTGAAGCAACCACATTATGACTATGCTTTCCAGTAGAAAATTAAAAGCATTTGTTTTTAACACATTAGCCGGAGGTCTAGGCAAGAAGCTATCACAAATTCTTTGCGTTCCTAGTGTATCTGTGTGAGACTTCTCCCCAGCACCGAAGCAGGAAATAGCAAACCACTGAGGAAAGTGAAGTCTGATATAAAAATTGAGGTGCATTCAATCCATCTCTTGAACAGTGTAGAGCCAGTACTCGGCATGAAAGAGGGTCTTCAGCTTTGTCCAAAGGCTGGCATGAACCATCAGGGACTGCAATGGACTGGCCTAGACTCTGGGAAGGAGCTGATTGGCAGGGGTTCTTTGTCTACCAAGACACAGTCAAGTATAGGCTGCCCTGCATAAGAGTAGTCCCAAATGGTGTTAAAACATCTTTGCGTTGAAATGCATTGAGCCATGGCTGTTATTAGGGATCATGCCGTAAACACATTCTTAATAGTGGAATTTTCCTTTGGCCAGTAGATTCTCCCCCTGAATTCTATCTGAGCCAACAGTGAAGACATTGTTAGTCTTAGGTGGGATGTCAGATTTGACAGAGAATGGGGTCATCTGGGTGAATAAAGACATTTCTTTACTGATATTACCTCTCCTCAGCAAAGGACCCAAGTTACTGAATTGAGAGTAGAGTTTGATTTTCAAGTCTGCCACTTACATTCTAAGAATGTCTTCCTGGGATATATTTTTATTTTTCTGGACTCAAAGTCCCTATCACAATGGGAATAAAATGGGAGTATTCATTTCTTAGGATTAAGGGAAAGATTAAAAGGAGTTTCAAGTGTAATAGTGTTTTCTAGAAGTTGAGGAGAGTTGGAGGGACAGGTTAGTCAACAGTTACTAACTTATGGTTGTATAGGAGAAATTAATTCTGGTGTCCCAACACACAATAGAATGAGTCTAGATAAGAACCATATTCTGTATATTTCAAAAATAAAAAATTAAAAAAGAAAACTATAAGGAAGAATTTTTAATACCCCCTCCCAAATGTGAGAAAGGTTTACAAAGGTAACTCTGTTAATCATGGTTAGAACATGATATAAGTATATATGTACCAAAACATCAGATGGTACCTACGAAATACATACAAACACCTTGTATTGGTTAAAAATGAAGTACCTGACTCTGAAAATGTGGAGAAGTCAAAAGGCATTTAGGTGCAAGGCCTAGCATACAAGGGACAGTTCTCATCATTTTTACTCCCAGTCTGTATTTCTCTGTCCAAAATCATTGCAGCCAGCTGTGCTCGAGAATTCAGATATTTTTGGAATTTAGAGAGGTGTCATGGTGTGTGCAATTTACATTACAGAGCACCACATGCCGAGCTGAGGTCAAGGCCACCTCATCAAAAATGTTGTTTGTGTGACTAAACCTAGGGGAGGTTTATAGTAATCAACACAAATAATCTTCCAACTAAATAAGTCTGGAAATAAAATGTATGAAATCTCTTTATTTATGACTTTCTTGAGTTTAGGCCAGTCGGCTGTTGACCTGTCAGGTACTCTCCTGACAGGCTTCTGTGTCTATACTGGGGAAGATATCTTCCCATTTGGGTTTTTTGAGCTTTGTTTCTGACTAATCCTGGGGACTTGGTTGAACGGCAGAAGGATCTTACCTAGACCTTACCCATGAACCTTTTGGCAATACTGTAGAATTCACAGAAGCCCAGGTCTCTGCGGTTAGAATTGGACTGTTATACTGAACTTTCTGTCTCGTGTTGAAGGTCCAGTGCCTTCCCAGATCTACTCGCTAGCTTCTGATATTCCATGGCTACCAGCCATAACTAGTGATGGATCTTTAACAAAATGGTCCTCATAGAGTTGAAAATAACCCAAGTATGCAAGAGGTAGAGGCAAAAAGATCATAAGTTTGAGGCCAGTCTGGCTATCTAAGTTTGTGTCTTAAGACAAATACAAATGCTTTGTGACCTAGAACCATTGTTTGACAAAAGCCTTTTCTCAGGAAAATAATGAGTCAATCTGGAGATATAGCGCTGACTGTGGAAACCAACAGGGCAGTTTCTAGGAAACATGCTGTTTCTAGGACATGTGCTGTCCTTGTAGATGGTCTATTAAGAAATGAAGACAGAAATACCAGAATTTCAGTATGAGTAAAAATATAATCATGTTGAATTATCCAAGTTTATGTATAGCCCTGATCTTAGAAATACAATGGTCTTGTTATTTAGTGAGGAGAAAACTCACTTTTGGGCATACCTATGCTAATGTGCACGCTCACTCATTTTTCTGGACTTCTTATCAGCTAGAGCATGTTTAGGTACTTCCTGACAGACTCACTGTATTGAATTAACTCTGTGGTACCAGTAAGTTTAAGCATCTTGGCTGCAGTGCTAGGAACCCAGTCATCTGAATCTTCAGAATCTACAGATCAATCACCTTTCCCATGCATACCAGCCTCTCACCATAGACCCCATCCATGTTCAGCATAGCAGTCCGTATACACTGTAGGTATCCCTAGAATCCAGGAAGACAATGACAAGTCCTATTCAGCTTGTTGCCTCCCAAGATTCCTTAAGTTTGAAAGACTTTGCCTTTTTTCCATGTTTAGTTCTTAGCCTCAGATATAGTCTGAGGAGAATCTGATGAGAATAAGTAAGTATCAAGAATAATGATTCTCATTTTAAGTTTTCTATCTCTTTGAGTATCCTGCACATCCATCCTTAGAAACACTCAAATAGTATAATTAAGTTATGCTTTATGTAATAGGAGACATCATATGGCAGTGGTTTTCAACCATCCTAATGCTGTGAAACGTTAATACAATTTCTCATGTTGTATTGACCCCCAACCATTAAAATATTTTGCTATTACTTCATAACTGTCATTTTGCTATTACTAGGAATAATGTAAATATCTGATATACATATGATCTTAGGTCCTACATCTTGAGCTTAGAGCATTTGAAGACATTTTGACTGAAATGAATAGAGATGCTCTTGACTAATAGGTCTCCAAATATTAAACAAGGAGTATAATGCTAATAATAATACACATGGGAGAAGCACCTGCTTTGTTGCTGTCAAGGCAGGGATGGCAGCTTTCTAAACTAAAAGACATATAGATAGATCAATTTGTGTTACAAGGGGGAGTGGTCTGTAAACTAACCACAGTGGGAAGCTCAGGTGGGAAGATTGACCAAATTCCACTTATGGTTCTGATCATTTCCATAACTCTCTTCTATTTTGGAACCAGAACCACTGGCCTCTATTAACTTTAGAGACCTTCGGCTCAACACAGTACAACGCTGAAGTCATAGGTCCGCACACTAGAAGACACTTACAGAAAGCTGAACAACATCCTCCAGGGGATGCTGTGGGCAGAGAACCTTGCAGGCTTTGACAAGTCCAGTACCTGCCAACATGATGCATTTGTTTTCATCAAGGCGTCATTTTGCTGACCACAGAGAATGGAAGAGAAGCATTGCAGGCTATGACATCGTAGTACCCAGAGCAGGATGCCATGGTTTGAAACCAGGCTCCTTTAAAACCATTTACCATTGGTTTTACCAGAACCCTAAAATCATTCACAGGTTATTTATCCTTTCTTCTCCCATTTCCCCATCTGTAATATAGAGAAAGAAGCAGTGCCCACTCACTGTGCAGCTGGAGGGATGTAGAGTAGATGTGACAGGAGTTATGCTGTACTTGCTACCTAGTATTGCGTGGCCAGAAGAAGGTCAACCAAAAGCTTGGGGGGAACAGGAATTCCAAGAGCATGCCTGATGGGTGATTTGCCTTTCTAAATGGGCTATTCTGGAGAGCTATTCAGGAACCTACAGCACCTTCTATAAGGCTAGGTGCCATACCACAGCTGCACCAGGGTTCAACCATCCCTCTGTATTTACTCATCTCTAAGACACCAAAGCAGAAGAGCAGCGAAGCATGAAATATTAAAAATTACATCAAGAAAAAGAACTCTGGAAATAAGATCAGTCCCAGATAAAATATCACCATGTTTCCTTAAGAAGCTTTGAATCCTTTGAATTAAGGAAGTGTAGCTCGAAAGGTTACCTGCAGGGAATCTAGAGCTTTTAAAGCCCTGGGCTTTAATTAAAACTCACCCTTGTGCAACTAATGTGTGAGCCCCTAGGTCCCCTGCATGCTCTGGGGGAAAGCAAGGTCAGAAAAGGCCTTTAATGAGAAACTCCCAAGTCCTCAGCTGTAGCTGCACATGCGGATTCTCATTGCCTTTCTTCTCTATTCCTTAGGAAAGTCCATACACCCTTCTCTGCAGATGTGGATGTCTTGAGTACTTCCTGGAACTTGTGACCTGTGTTCCTGATGGCCAGAGCATGCTAGAGCTATGTGCTAACCAAATCAAATTGAATTCATAGTTATTAAAAACAAAGTCTTGGGAAAAAGCAGTTCTATGAGGTCCCTACAATGACCTTGACTGTCACTCCACCACTGTCAGTTGGGAGCATACCCATCATGTAGGTGGAGATCCCACCACACACTCTAGGACCTCTGTTCCCACTAATGTTCACCAAGATGGCAGGAAGGACTGCACTCTTTAATCCCAGCTCTCTGACTGTCTAGGAAGACAACTTCTGCTATCTTCTTGCCAGGTACCCCAAAGACCTTACTATCAGAAGCAACCCCAAGTCATCATTTCCCTTAATAGGTGTTAGTCTCAAAACTATCTCTTCTCCTAGTTTTATTGCTCAGTAGGTAGTTATAAAGGTGTCCCCACATTGTAAGAACATTTTTTCCAAATTAAATTGGTTCACTTTTCTGTGATCCACTCTGTTTCAATATTTTGCACAGGGTGTTAATTTAGGAAAATCAAGAGACTTGGGAGGTTATTGTTTGTTTGTTTGTTGGTTTTTCTACGTTAACTCAAATCCTCTTTAAAGACTAGTATATCTAGCTATACGGTAGCATTCTAACAACAGCACAACCAATAGGCTTTTGTTTTCAGTGAAAGCCTTCCTAGAGTTCTAACAGCCCTTTTGATTGACACCTGACTGCCTCACCCTTATTTCCTGCTTGGCTCAGGGATGATCTTTCCAACTCAAGATGGATAAACTTAGGAATGAAGGTGCCTAGATTAAATGGGAACACCACTCAAAAGTATGACAACTTAGGGCGTAGATGAGTTGCATCTGTCCTACCTACACTGAACAGTGACAGACAACACAGGAGCAAACAGGGACTAAAGCTGGAACCACTCAGCTAATAGGGTGTGGCTATTTCCAACAAGAACTGGACAGTTTCTGCTGACGGCAGTGGAACTTCAAAATTGCCATGCTCCAGAAGTGACAGCTGTCACATTTCTCATCAAGGCTTATTTGGTTTTGCTTTTACTTCCCGAACTCCATCTCCTTGATTGCAAAATGGCTACAGAGCCCTGCTCTTGGCCAGCCCACTACTGGCCAGGATGTGCCAGTCATTTTGTGTCTGCTGAGTCATCAGATCAAAGTGGGGAGAGGACCCTACCTATTGAAGTCCACTTGAGTTGCTAATGTGCCTCTCAGCTGAGGAAGATTTGGTTTGACTTCTTCCTTCCTGCTGGAGAGAACTTTTCAGATCCAAACTCATCATATTCAAGCTCTGCTTTGCACTTGACATTTCTTAAGTAGTTTCATTTTCTTGCCTAACAAGAATTCTCTGGCTTTCTCAGGCAAACACACCCCCCTTTCTGCTCTAGAAGCTGCTGACTAGGGGGAAAAGGGGAGGGGAGGGGAGGGATATAAGAAGACATGTGTCAACGAGCCACCCATCTAAGACTACAACCCTCTGTCAAAATGCCAACCCATCTTAATTCCTTTCAGGTTTTAAAGATGTACCCAGAACTTTAGAATGGCATTGTGAGTCAAGGACCACTTGGCTTAATGCATTTTCTTATTCTCCGTTTCTGTGATGTGCATTGTCATTAACAAATGATTCCTTTTTATAGCAACTGTTGAATAATAACCAGTCTTGCCTGGATCTCAGAAGACACACACAGAAGAGGGTACATACCACTATGGGTTGAATGAAGATGAATCTAACTAGGAGATCCAGTTCTTCGGCAAGTGACAGCTTGAGGACAGCCATCCAGGAACATGGTGGCTTATTCTCCATGACCATAGCACATTAGAAGACTGAAGTAGGAACCTGTGCTTTTAAAAATAACCTTTGCTTTAAGGAGGAAAGAATTAGACAGGCAGATGTAAAAGATGTTCAGAGGGATCCAGCTCCAGAGCAAATTGGCAGACCTCAGCATGCACAACATCCTTCCTTCTCATAAGAGTGAGCCATTAAGGAATGAAGTCCTGAGGTCACAGCTCTGGATTTCAGTCCTGCCCTAACCATTAACGAACTGCGTGACCTTGGGTATAAAGTTTCTCTGGAGCATGGTTTCTGCACCTATAAAACATTCAGAATGATATTACCTCCTGTGTGGATTTTGTAAGAATTCTGAGAGGGCGTATGTAAGACATCTGTTATGGAGGCAAGAGTATACAAACCCCTAGATGTGTCCCATTCTCTGTAGGACTTTATTGCACTGCATTGCTACTTGGTTTCCAGCATTTCCTGTCTGTTTCCTGGGTTTTGCTGTCTTCCCATTTCATTTCTGTTGCCACTGACATTGAATATGTGCATGGAACTTAAACTTTGCAGTATGCGTTTCCACCCTCATTTGGCTTGATGGAGAAAGGCAAACGAGCCTTTCCTCTGCCTAAGCCCCCATCCTGGGAATGGAATTTTCTGAAATGGAGTCAGCAGCTAACATGTTATCTGATATACTTACTTCATTTATTGTTTTTGAGACAGGGTTTCATTCTGTTGACTTGGCTGACCTGGAACTCACTACGTAAACCAGGATAGTCCTGAAATCTCAGAGATCTGTGTGCCTCCACTTCCCAAGTTCTAGAATTAATGGCGTGTGTCATCATATTTGGCTTGGTTTTCTGATTTAAACAAAAAAACAAAAAAACAAAACAGTGACAGCCAAGAGGTACACTGGTTGGAATATGCCCAGGGGTGCAGCAGCAGAGCTAGGATTGCCCTGTAGTGGAGGAGTGTCTAGGTCACCAGCAGAAAGCAGATGGAGTGGATGAAGCTGAGGAATCTGGGTGTCCTCCTGAGAGATGCCTAAGGAACGCCTCCTGGCAATTCCTTTATTCCCTTTAACTTCCCTAAAGACCACAGAACCTCAAGTGCCCTGCAGGAAATCCCTTTCTGTGTTAAATACTAAGTGTTTTCATTCTCCTAATAAAACCCAGACGGATTCACCTGTCTAATGCTAGATGGCACGTGGGAGCACTGTTTAAGCATCTCATACTATTTAGTAGATTTTGTTCTTAGAGCAATGCAGCTTGAAATAGCACAATTTCTCTGACACAAAAGAGAGCCAAGCAGGCACACAGAGGTTGAGTCTCTTGTATGTTATTGTTACTATATTCTACTGAAAAATCTCATTTTATTGTTTGTGATCTGTCTAGCATTGTGTAGAATGGGCAAGGAGTCTCAAGTTTTCCCCATAGCATCAAAATAGCCACGAGCCAAGGGGAAGATTCCTATCTCTGTCAATCCTAGAGACGAGTCACACTTTTCTCCCAAACCTTGGTGTTGAGAAACCTAGCATTGAAAGAAACAACAACAACAACAACAACAATGTTAATTTAAAGAGTGTCTGACCAAGGACAAGTCCGGTTCCCCTGTTCTATCACCCTTCACATTTTACTAAAGAAGCTTCATTATTCCAAAGAATGAACCTGTCATATATGGCAGAGATAGGAGAGGTGGGAGGAACTGGAGAAAGAGGAGGAGAAAATAGGGCTAATGGGTGGTAGTAGGGAAAGGGACAAAGCAAAAGATGAAACAGAGAGCCACAGCCTCCTGATCTTCAACCCTGCTAGCCTCGTGAGACCAGGTGGCACTGAACCCTTGGGCCAAGTTCTCTGTGTTCTCCTGAGCTAAGGACAGCTTCTGAAATATTCATCTTCTTACCCTGGTTTTATATCATAGTGTACAATACATAAGTATTAGTTATTTTGGTTCCTTGATAAAAATTTGATACCTTCTGATTAACATACACATAATAAAGTCTAATTTTGTTATGTTGTAGGAAGACTTAAAAAAATATATGGGGCCTGCCTGTGCTTTTCCAGAGTGTAAGAAAAACAGATAAGACTTCAGACAGTCAAGAAAGATTGCTTTCATTAAATTACAAAGTTATTGGATTTCTCCCCCTGTTCTGCCTCTCTCTCTTCTCAAAGCTGTCTGCCATGTGAGTAATCACTTGGGTGGGGATTTTCCCTGGATCTCTGGAAGGGATTCTTGAAGACACTATTTAAATAATTAGGAGGTCCTTTAGCAATGGTCAGTGAGCAGTGAGGGTGTGTTACAAAGAGGTCAGGGGAGCTGGATAGTGTCACCAGGAGTCCTTGCGCAGTAACACAAGCTCTGGCTTCAGTCTCTTAACTTCTTGAAGCTGAAGAACACAGATCACTGGTCTCTCCCACTCCCTGCTAGGCACCTTTAAAAATCTCTTCCAAATGGATGAATGCGATCTCCTCCTCCTCCTCCTCCTCCTCCTCCTCTTTCTCCTCCTCCTCCTGCCCTTCTTTAATCATCAATGAATAAGGAAACTGAGGCCTGAGCTAATATGGATGCCAGGGGGATGCCTTACGTCCTTGGCTTTTTATTTTAGATTAGAATGATACACCGACTGAACTTTTCAGATCACTGAATCCTGAAGTAAATTGACTCTGGCATTGAAACTCAGGGTACATCTCCAACCTCCTGTGAGGCCTGCATGCTGCCCTGGCTCTCATTCCCTTCTGATACATCCTATCCAGCTTCAATTCCTCTGACTCCTCTATTGCTTGTAAGAAGGCATGCTGACTGGTGTATCCAACAAGGCTACATTTAAGCCTCTACTCTCATCCTGCTAAAACAAACAGAGGCCACACTGACCTTTGGTAAAGAAAAGCGGATCCAACCCTATCTCAAACACATTGAAGAATCCTGCATTCTGCATCATCAGGCCGGACCTAGTATAGGTACAAGAAGGTAGAACCGGGCCTCTCCCTTATAGAGCAAAGAATAGAATATTGACCAAGCTGTGTTTCCTCGGCATGGCACCTCTGACCACATCCTGAAGTGACTCTAGCCTCAAGTCTCTGGACAGGATGAGGGGCAGGAGCTGCTCATTTTATCATAGGAAGAACTTATAGACAGAGCTAGTCCCCAGGTTCCTAAGGACTGGCTTTCTCCGGCAGTGAAATACATAGGTTGATGAATTATAGACTCTGTCTACCTTTTTGTTTGCACTGTCCAGGGCCTGTGGGATTTTCCTCTTCCCACTACCTGCTGAGCTCTACACTCTGGGAAGCGTCCATTACCCATCCATCCCCCGGTGTTATTTGAATGGGCTCATTTTTCTTACCGTGGGGCCCACGTTTTGTGGATAGAAAGGACATTCTCTGTGGTGCCACAGCTAGCTCGGGGGTGGGGGTGGGGGGGATAGCCTAAAGTCCTCACAGCTGCTCCAGTCACGTGTCATTTAGTGTACTGCATTTGATCCTAAAAGTGACACTTTGAGGAAAGGTCTTCAAAACTAGGCTACACTGATGTCAACATGGTCTAGGAAAAAAACAAAGGACTTGGTAAAGGGTTAAGAAAGGTTAGTGGGAGAAATGACAGTCCCAAGGAACTACAATAAAGAAATCCTAAGGGTTCTAATAAGGAAGAAGAATGGTAGATAAAAAGAGAGGGTGTTTGTTTAACACAGGGACAGATGTCCTTGTTAGATCTTCTTTTTATGATAGTAAGGACCCTGTTTCTTTAAGAATCAAGTCAGGGGTGGAATACGGATGCATTTGAGATTTCAGAGAATCTTTGAGATCACACAGTGCACTTAAATATTGATGGACAATAGGATGGTAAGTAAATAAGATGTTTCAAATACCCTCTGAAATCCTGACAGCCACGAAAAGGACTGAGTTAGAGTTGTGGGTGCTATCGCAGGACCAAGTTTACAGCTTGATATAAATCTGAAAAAGCAAGCTACATGTAGATATTTCCGTAGAATACTATAAGGAAAACAATACAGATATCCTTTGGATGATATGTGCACATATGAATACAAATGTACTAACATATGTAGGTTACAAAAATAATGTTAACTATAGAGGACCATATCGGGCCTGGGAGTAGTAGTTAAAGTGGTGTTCATTTAATTTGCAAGGTTCCTTTTCTCTCCTGTTTTAACAAGGAGATATGTCCATATATTACAAGTGAGATTCAGAATGAAAGGAGAAGTGCTGATAGCTATGAGACTATTTGAGGCTTAATTGCTTGATAATTAGTTCATTTCTTCACCAATATCCATCAAACAGAGGAGACATAGGGTTCTTTCCCTGACGGAGCTACAACAGAGGGTTGGTGACCACAGCAGGGTATTTATGAAGCTGTGCGGCTCCCAGAGCCTGAGGACCAGTGCCTGGTGGGTCTTCTGATCATAAAGGAGCATTATAGGACTAGGAGACAATATGTGGCCAGGTTTGTAGGACTAGAAATATGGTTTACTCGAGAAAGTCAAGCTTTCTCTAGCTGATGGGAGGGGCGGTATGAGATGAAGCCATAGGCATGGTCAGGATGATCAGACAATGGATGATCTTGTACAGACTTTAGCCTAAAGGACACAAAGAAGTGTGAGTGATTTGCTATGTGATCTGAGGCCAGCTAAAGCAGTTTCCCAAGCTGAGAGGCTCCGAGTGTCCTCGGAACACAGCTCAGAAACTCCCTGCTACCATATGCACAGGCTTAATTTTAAAGAAGTGCAGCAGTAGAATCAACTTATAATTATCTGTCTCCAGATAAATTGCCTTGCGGATTACCAATGGCAAAGGAAGAATGTTAATCCCAAGCTGACTTTCCATTCTTGCCCAGGACACTGATGGCTGTCTCTCTGCTATCAGTCACCTCTCCCATAGGTCTACAAACTCATTTTAACACTGGACTGAGCCAAGCCAAATCTGGGAGGTAATTTTCTGCTAAAAATGATTAGCATAATGCATCAGAAAGCCGAGTGCGAATGACTGCTTAGTCAGAGGAATGATTACAGCATGCACCACGAATAGCTGTACTTTGGGGACAGCACAGCCCCCACAGAGTGTAACTGTGTTTGAAATGTGCCCCTTATCAGATCTGTAATGTTGGCACATTATTAGTTGCTAGGCACCTGATCCTTCATGCCGTGTCTGATAGGATCGATGCAGAGGACATTGATGCAGGTTTAGCATCAAAAGTCATCAGGCATAGTGGGGCTGGAGAATCAAACACTGTCCAAACTACACTTGCAAAAAGACCCTTAAATCTTCTTTAAAATATGAGCTCTGGGTCCTCAGAAGCATCAAGACATCCTTTTCTATGCCCCTCTTTTGCACATGTTCAAACTGATCCGCTGATGGCTAAAGTTTACTTCAAAAAGTTGCAGAAGAAATGATAAGTGGGGTGAAGGGCAGGTCATACAGAGTAGCTCAAGGAAATGAAATGCACCCTGTTACTTAATCCCATTTTAATATGGCAACTTTTCCAAATACCCCAAAAGCTTCTGTCTAAAATTTCAGCCTATAGATAAACGTACAAACCACATACATTTCTGTACATCTGTGCGTGTATGAACTATCAACCACACCCTAGGTATTCTGGGGCCTCTCTTTGTGTTTCTTGCTCTTGGCTATTTGAAAACTGATAACTTGATCTTGTCAAACATTTACCCTAGAATGAATTGTATATAATAGAATGAGAAGGTGTTTTGTTTGTTTGTTTGTTTGTTTAAATAATTGTGATGGCTGACCTTGGTTGTCAACATCACTACATCTAGAATCAACTAAAACTCAAGCATCTGGGCAGTCTTATTGGGAATTTTCTTGATAGGATAATTTGATGTGAGAAGATCCTAAACCTGGATCATTTGAGGTCTGATTATGCATCTTAAATATGGGCCACATCTTCTGGTGACAGCCCATATAAAAGGCATGAAAGAAGGAAGTATTTTGCTTTTTTACTTGCCTGCCCTTTTTCTTCCTGGCGAGTTCATTATCCTGCTGCTGAGGTTTTTCTTTTCTGGTAGTAAAACCTACTTCTTCAGGATTACAATGTAGACTGAGCACCAGCTGAGACAGCCAGACTTAGAACTGAACAAGCACAAGACAAACAGTATTAGATTAGCTGGACCACAGCGTGTAAGCCTATATCTATCTATATCTATATCTATATCTATATCTATATCTATATCTATATCTATATCTATATCTATACCTATACCTATACCTATACCTATACCTATACCTATATCTATATCTATATTCCATGTGTATATATGGAATATGTATATGTATGTGTGTATATATGTATGTATGTGTATATATATGTATATATATATGCACATGTAATTCATTCTATCATTTCTGTTCTTCCAGAGCAGTGTTTCTCAACCTGTGAGTCATGACCTCTTTGGGAGTCATATATCAGATATCCTGCATATCAGACCTTTACATTATGATTCAGTTATAAAATAGCAATGAAATAATTTTATAGCTGGCGGTTACCACACCATGAGGAACTATATTAAACAGTCTCAGCATTGCTCGAAAGAATCCCAACTAATAAAATAACCTCACAGAAAGATCTTAAATATACCACATTTTCTGTATCCATTCCTCCATCGAGGGACATCTGGGTTCTTTCCAGCTTCTGGCTATTATAAATAATGCTGCTATGAATATAGTGGAGCATGTGTCCTTATTGCATGCTGGGGAATCTTCTGGGTATATGCCCAGGAGTAGTATAGCAGGGTCCTCTGGAAGTGTCATGCCCAGTTTTCTGAGGAACCGCCAGACTGATTTCCAGAGTGGTTGTACCAACTTGCATTCCCACCAGCAATGGAGAAGTGTTCTTCTTTCTCCACATCCTTGCCAACACCCGCTGTCTCCTGAGTTTTTAATCTTAGCCATTCTGACTGGTGTGAGGTAAAAACTCAGGGTTGTTTTGATTTGCATTTCCCTAATGACTAATGATGCTGAACATTTCTTAAGGTGCTTCTCAGCCAATCAAAGTTCTTCAAGTGAAAATTTTTTGTTTAGCTCTGTACCCCATTTTTTAATAGGGTTATTTGGCTCTATGGAGTCTAACTTCTTGAGTTCTTTGTATATTTTGGATATTAGCCCTCTGTCAGATGTAGGGTTGGTGAAGATCTTTTCCCAATTTGTTGGTTACCGTTTTGTCTGATTGACAGTATCCTTTGCCTTACAGAAACTCAGCAATTAAAAACAATGAATTCATGAAATTCTTAGGCAAATGGTTGGATCTGGAAAGTATCATCCTAAGTGAGGTAACCCAATCACAAAAGAACACACATGGAATGCAGTCACTGATGAGTGGATATTAGCCCAGAAGCTCTGAATACCCAAGACACAATTCACATATCAAAGCATTCCCAAGAAGAAGGAAGGAGAGGGCCCTGGTCCTGGAAAGACTTGAAGCAGCATTGTAGGGGATTACCAGGACAGAGAAGTGGGAGGGGCTTGATTGGAGAATGGGCAGAAGGAAGAGGGCTTATGGGGAGGGAGAATTGGGAAAGGGAAAATCATTTGTAATGTAAACAAAGAATTTAGAAAATAAAAAAGAAAGATCTTAAATTATGAAAAGGAAACTGAGGCCAAGACAAGGAGTAACCCACAAACACCCTGCTCAGGGTCGGAGCTGAAATCAGCCTGGCCTTCCCAATTGCACCTCACTGACTCCCAACAGAAGTCTGGTTCCAACTGTCTAGGGGACAGGATCACTCCATTTAAAGTCTACAGAACATTAAATAAAAATCATGTTCCCATTAATGCAGCAAGTGGATACTCTGGATACTACTGATGTAGTTTTCAGGATAGGAAAAGGGAAAATGGTATTATGAATTAGGATCTCAAATTGTCCTAGGAAGCCTAATGGTCTTTTAGGTTCGGTCACCACCTAATCCCTGTCCCCAAATCCCACCTTAATAACTGTCAGTAGGGCTCTAGGAAGACCTCCTCTTTCAAGCCCATTGCATAGATGAAGACCACCAGACATCCAGAGAGAAGCATTTTTTCCCATCCATGGCATCTGGGCAACTTAGAGTTCTAGGAGTCTCCACAATGGATATAGCAACAGAAACAAAGTGGCTTGATGTTTCCTGCAGCCCCTGTGGGCTCAGCTCAAGCAAATGTATTATTCCCCTGAAGATTACATGGGAAAACCAGAAAAGTGCTTTCAGATTTCAGGCATCTGCATCTGTACCCTTTGAGGGACACCTCTTCCCCCCAGGGTGTGAAGTATATTGGTTGGCTGGCTCATTGCTACCAAACACCTGCCTAAAAGTGTGTAGCGCTGACAAACGCATCTTGGGAACCAGATGTGCAATGACTAACACATCTGTCACATATTGAATGCAGCGTCTTTGCTTGAGGAGCCAGAGCCTCATAAAGGCTCCGACTGCTCATGG
This sequence comes from Apodemus agrarius, assembly GCA_964023405.1. Classification (NCBI taxonomy): domain Eukaryota; kingdom Metazoa; phylum Chordata; class Mammalia; order Rodentia; family Muridae; genus Apodemus; species Apodemus agrarius. Next base: position 100,617,008 of record OZ030012.1, read on the forward strand.
GACATAAGATATGGTGGAATTAGGAGGCCTATGCTAAGGGCTTGCAAAGGGTCAGGCCCCAGCTTCTTACTACCACAGTTGGGAAGTTCTACCTCGGTCCTTCATCTGTGAGATGGAAAGAGGGGCAGCAACTGCTCTTACATAGCGGGCAGATACAGTGAAGCACATGAGTGTTAGTGATGTGGCAGGTACGTAATCAAGAATGGATCTTGGAAGAGACACGGAAGGTTCTGCCTCGTTCACTATTACATCCCAGCACTTAGAGCATGAGGCCAGTGTGCAATAGCAATGAGTGAAGGAATGGATGTGTGAATACCTATACGGCTTTTGCTTTATAACCCTATCTGTGCTTATAAAAAGTCCTTAAAATCTATTAGTTAAATGTCTACCATAAACATAAAATTAGCACTATGTTCAAAGTTGAATTGATGACAAGCCTTCTACATCCTGACCTGAGTTCACACCCTTTCATTCCACCAGCCTCCTAGCCACGGGCTTACAGAGAGAACAGTGTATACATGGGGTACACATTCCCTAAGCAAGAAGTCACTGTGTCCTGGGTGCCAAGTTGCAAACTCTGACATTACTGAAGACAGCTGACTTCTAACAGACTCAACCAGAAACAGGTTGTATAGTCTTACTTGGCACCCATGGAGTTTACACAAAGCCAGAGGAATGACCTCTACTGCCTACAGCATGAAAGCCTAGCCCTCAGATAACTTACTTTCAGAATTGAGAAGAAAGGACCATCTCTTATCAGTGGAGTAGAAATGAAAATCTACCAATGGCCAAGGCTTGGAGGAAGCCATCCTGTGGGATTAGAGTCTGTTCATTCCTTGTCTTCCTCCCACCCAGAAGTGAAAATTCAATGTCCTCCCAATATTTACCATTTTAACTTTCAAGGTAAAGCTGATTTAAGCAGTTCAAGTGCTGTTCTACAGAACTAGATCAATACTGATCCCTTGCTCTGGCTGGTGACCACCACAACATGACTGCTCATTGGTTCTGTAGAGGTGGAATCCCTAGCTTTCAAACATTCAAGAACAATGAAGGTATGGAAATAGGCACGGCAGATTTTTCCACTAATATATATATATATATATATATATATATATATATATATATATATATATATATAGCCTTGACCAGAAGGTCTTATGACAATGGCAAAGAAGCAAAGCACAACCAGGAGCTGCACTCTCTACATGCTGTCCCTTTGCAGAAAGTGACATGACCAGAACGTGCTGGGGAGTGCTGTTTACAGCCATGGATCCGTATTTTTTCCCCTAAGTCCTCCCTGTGTTCTTAGCTGTTACAGCATTCTGTAAGCGTTGACTCATTGCATTTTCCCAAGTTCCCCCTGAGAGGCACTGGGAAACTACACAAGTTACTGAGGGAACTTGTTTATATAGAATTGTGTTCAAAGTCAGGAAAGAATATAAATACACCAGAAGGTGAAACAGAAAAAGATGAGAAGAGGATTGCAGGGGGAAAAAACACAAATCAGCATCCTACTGAAATTTTACATTGTTAGCACAAATACAAATGAACACTGGAGAACCGAGGCTATGTGAAGCAGAAGGCATAAAGTCAAAGCGGCAAGTGCATTGTGGGAATGCCCATGTGCACAGGGGTCCGATGCCTTATCTCTATTTGTGGGAACAACATCAGTAAAGTAGAACAGAGCTAGAGTAAACAAAAACCTCACCTAATACAGAACAAAAAGACCATGGTAATGGTTAGATAAAGAGACTCCCTTGTATTACACTATGAGGGAAGGAAACTGGTAAAGAAAGCCTTGTCCAGGGTTCAGAAAGCTTCAGTGTGCGGTTTCAGGTTAGTGCAAACGATCCCAGAGACGGTGAATTGTTTTTATTGAAAGGAAATGTCAGGGGATCTAGCTGAGTGACAGAGTGTAGGACTATTATGTCCAAGGCCCTCTGCCTAATCCTCTTTATGAGAGAGAGGGGTGGGGTGGAGAGGCAGGCAAAGAAATTAAATTGGAACTGCATCCTCTGTCCTACATCGAAACAGATTTCTGTAGGTTAGCGAACTAATTTTTAACATAAGCCTCAGATAAATTACAGCAGCATCTGGATTCTTTTGAAATGAAAAGGGCTTCTTTCACTTAGAGTAAAAATAATAGGGAAAATAGGAAAAAAAAAACAAGTTTTGAAAGAAAACATAAATGGACTTAAGCAATATGGTTCACATTTTATATCGCACACAACCCAATAAAGCAATTAAAAGCTCAAGGGCCAGAAGGACAGCTCCGTAGGTACAGACGCTTGCCACCAAGGCAAAAGACCTGAACTCAAAACCCCAGGACCCACAACAGTTCCCACAAGTTGTCTGCAGCTCCCACACTGACACAGTGGCACATGTGCACAGGCGACAATGAATAAGCAGGTGTGGCAATAATTAAAAGCACAAAAAGGAACAATTATGTTCTCCAAATATGAAAGGGCAAAACCTGCAGGGTTATTATAAAAATGAGAAAGTTTGAGATGGACCTTTTTTTCTATTTAAATAGAGAAGAATAATCACTTTGACAGTAAACATGGGAGATAGGAAGCCTCCCAAACAAAGAATCTATACCCGTTTTTTGCTATGTTCACACTCCCCAGTAACCAACAAGATAGGGATTAAAATGTGGTTGCAATTGTGTTTAGTAAATTGGCAAAGCAGGGAGAAAAGCAATTACTTTCTTGAGTGGCGAGGAACCAATTGGTTCTGGACAGCCAGCCCCGCAGTGGAAATAAGAGTGAACACGAACAGCGCCTGTGTTGGTCCGTCATCTCGGTCAGGCACGCGTTCTGTGCAACCGTCAGTGAGTGCCTCAAGATGTATACGGGGTGTGCACCAAGCTCAGGGTTCCATCCACTCTGCTCTTTGTAGGACATGATGATTGTAAAAATTACCACCCACATCTATCCACAGGTGTGCTGAACCTCTGACTCGATTAGACACGTTCAAAATGTCAACTTAGGTTTTTAAACAACATCCCCAGGAAGGCATGGTGATGGTGATGATGATGATGATGATGATGATGATGATGATCTGCCTTTAAAGACATTGAAAGACAGAAAAAGGACAGTAAGCACAGTCCAAGACGAAGGTCAGAGAAATGTCTCTCCCAGCTCTGAAATTGTGTCTTTAAGACTGAAAATGTGTTAGAAGGGGAAGAGTGAGTTATCCCTACCGCCCTTTTCTCACACACCGAAGAACTGGCATTTGGAGGGCCATGTTTCCCATCGGGGCTCACAGGGTGGATCTGGAACACCCTTTCTCATGAGGCAAGACAGCCTGGCAAGGAGGGACAGCTGGTGTTACTGTTTTCTTTGCAGCTCTAAAGCTTACCAGGTTCAAACACGAGCGTCCTAGAGGACGGGAATGGGACAAGGGAAGAGCACTTCTCATGGGAAGCTGGAGGGAAGCCAGGTACCTAGGTGGGCATGGGGTGGGCACAGGAGAATGGAACCAGTACCCACTGCCTCATCATCCTCGTGAGCCTGGCAGGCCAAGGCTGAGAATAGGAATCCCGGCACAGGCAGAGTCCAAGCACCGTGTCCTAGATCCCATGTGGGCCGGTCAACCCCCTGCGGTGGTTGTAGACTTCTGAGCAATCATGAACCGTGGGCAGTGCCCACGGAGCACAAATCAGCAGATCTCCCACGGCCCCTTACTCTAACCAGGCACCTTTAGGCACCGCGAAAGCCCGGGAAGAGAAACTTTCTAGATGGCGAACACGGTCCCAGCGTCTTTCCTCTGCTGCTGTGCGTCACGGCACATTTCTCAGTTGCTTCATTATTTAAGAGTGGAAGCACCAGAGAGCTGGCTCGGGAGCCTCGTCTGGACTAAAGAGCCCTGTCTGCTACGCACATGCCGGGTGTCTTCACATCTGACAAGAGAAGAAGGCTATGAAGCAGGTCACGCCCACCTCCAGCCGGTCTAACTCATCTCCCATAGGCTGGGGCTGACTCCTTCAGTCTCCTTAGAATCATGCTGCTAACTCCATCTTGCCACTCCTTAGCCCTTTCTGCCTTATTCTGGCCTCTGCCTAGGAGCCAGGAGACTATAGCTCAGGGGCTCTGCAGGGCTAGCCTTGTCCACTGGAGAAGATGCCCGGCGCCTGAGGCAAGGATAAGCCGGCTCAGCAGCTCCACCTTTGACTGTCTCACTCCCCTGACTCCATTACCTGATAATATACCCCCACCCCTGCTGCCGCCAACAGACTAATTTGGAGCTGTTTGCTGCTCTGCGCCTCAGCGGCAGACTTTCCACAGGCAGAGATTTGTTACTAATAAAAGCAAAGCCTCTGAAGTTACAAATTGTATCTTTTTTTTTTAATTTTTGTTTTAATAAGAGTGGATTCAAGGTTACATCTGTGATAAAATCCTTACTCCTGTGCCTTCTGCTCTATTTTCTCTACATAAGAGAGAAGATGGATCTCCCGCCTCCAGGAATACAAGGCATGCTCCTGTGTGATTTGTAGCTCTGTGAGCCCAGCTGTTTGTATGAATCAGGCTGCTCCCTGGGGCAGGAGGCTACTCTAACTAACCTATGGCCTCTAGCTCTGGGCATGGTAACCAGCGTAGTAGATATCCAGTCATCCTGGGTTAACAGAAGGCAGTGCTCACTGGGAGACAGGCTCGCTGGGAACCCAGACTTGTGATCGTGAGCATCTAAGGAAGATGGCTATGTAGATGTAGCATATGGTGCTCAGGTAAGGATGCTCAGGTAGGATGCTACCCCATGTAGCAACGGTGCTCATTTTCCCATCGGCCTTACTGCTAATCAATAGCTGATCTCCGGCCTCAGTTACAATATGCCCAGCAGGACCTCTTCCCACAGCTCCCCACACAACACCCAACATGGTGATTTCCCTTCATTTCTTGTTTCCAGCTAATACATACATGTGTTTGGCCTTTTTTTTTTAAAAGGCATTTGTTGGGCATGTGTGTATATGTTCCCATGGATGCACATGGAACATGTGTGTATGCTGCCGTGTGTGTGTGTGTGTGTGTGTGTGTGTGTGTGTATGTGTGTGTGTGTGTGTGCAATTGTCCTCATTCACTACCTACCTTACTCATTGAGGCAGGTTTTCTCAATGGAACCCAGAGCTCACTGATACAGCTGGGTGGGCTGGCTTGCACCAGGGATGCCCTGTCTATGCCTTCCAAGAATTACAGGTAGGATGCCACCTGGCATTCATGTGTTCTGGGGATCCAAATTTTGGTCCCAATAATTTCATGGCAAGAGGAATCTCCTCAGCTATTTAGCTTTCCTGTCTACACTGTACATGCCTCAGAGGGAGATAGATATATATGTGTGTATATATGTATATACACATATATATGTATATGTATATATGTATATATATGTATATATGTATATATATGTATATATGTATATGTGTGTATGTGTATATGTGTATATGTGTGTATGTGTATACATGTATATGTGTGTATAGATACATATATATGTATATGTATATATATGTATGTATGTGTGTGTGTATATATATATACATATACATATATATACATATACATATATATATCCTGTTGTTTCTGTTGAATTTGTCCTCCAACCAGCTTGGAGGATTTAATGTGAGATAAAGTATTTGAATTGAGTTGATATAGCGATTACACAGGTAAATATAAAATTAAGATGTAATAAGCAATCAACAGGACTCTATGAGTATGATATCGTAGCAAACCTCTTCAGACACTGTATGATATCAGGCACATTAACCTCTCTGACTATTCAGTTCCCCAAATTTAAGATCCAAATAATACATTCACTTCCTCATCAATTAGATTGCAAGCTGGTAAAACCACTCTGGAAATCAGTTTGGCAATTCCTCAGAAAATTAGACATACTACCACCTGAGGACCCCGCTATACCACTCCTGGGCATATACCCAAAAGGTGCTCCTACATGTAATAAGGACACATGCTCCACTATGTTCATAGCTGCCTTATTTATAATAGCCAGAAGCTGGAAAGAACCCAGATGTCCCTTAACAGAGGAATGGATACAGAAACTGTGGTATATATACACAATGGAGTACTATTCAGCTATTAAAAACAATGAATTCATGAAATTCTTAGGCAAATGGATGGAGCTAGAAAGTGTCATCCTGAGTGAGGCAACCTAATCACAAAAGAACACACATGGTGCCAGGTGGTGGTGGCAGTGGCGGCGCACGCCTTTAATCCCAGCACTTGGGAGGCAGAGGCAGGTGGATTTCTGAGTTCGAGGCCAGCCTGGTCTACAGAGTGAGTTCCAGGACAGCCAGGGCTACATAGAGAAACCCTGCCTTGAAAAAACAAAAAAAGAACACACATGGTATGCACTCACTTATAAGTGGATGTCAGCCCAAAAGGCCCATAATTAATATATAATGCCTGTCATATTTTCACATGTTCCCCATCCAAACTTCTGCCTACATCCCCTCTCCTGACTCTTCCATTCCCTTCAGATTTTAAAGTTCCTAAGAGTCACTCACAGGTCAATCATGTTTTGAAAACCATTCATTTATTGTCATTTATGAATGCCAGTCCCCTCCCATTGTCTTCAGATAGCCAAAGGGGTAATAGTTGGCTTGATTATAGCGCTGCTATGGCTGATTGCCCATGAGGCAATAATAGAATTAGATGTAAGCAACTGCAAGAACCATAGAGGGCTGGTGTTGTCCTTCAGGTGGGCATGTGCTCAGTGCTTTCACCCGCCCCCCCCAAAAAAGTGACATCAGCATATATCTGGTGTGAGAAACTAAGCATCACACTGTTGTCTTTATTCCATGTCTTACTGCCACTTCTAAGTTCTGTCACTGATAGGAAAGGATGTCTTTAAAACCATCAGCCATATGAGCACAAACGTTCACATATACATGCAAGTGATTCTAACATTTAATACATGGAGAAGTTATTAAGTTATTAAGTAAGGGCACAAAGCACAGTATACACGCGGATGCAAATGATCCTAACAGTGACTCCATGGAGAAATTATTATGTGCTAGCCAGGAAATATTTTACATGAGTTCTTTAGTGACTTCTGCCCCCATGCCTGTAAGGCAGGAATCATAATCAACTCCCCCTCCAGCTCTAAGATGAAGGGACAAGGCACAAGAACTTCGTACAAAACGGAACAAAGGAACAGGTCTCACCTCATCCTAGAGAATCCAGATAATATCAGCTAACCCCTGCGTGTGCCTTCCGTCTGTCAGATGCTACTACACACGTCATTATTTCTATATCCCAGAAAGAGAATTTAGATATTTGAAAACATCAGAGATAGAAAATGTTAGCGCATCAACCGGAAATTGAATCCTTCTGACATCCCACCCAGTAACCCAAAGGACAACTCTCCTAGAAAAACAGAAAGCAAAAGGAAGAGGTGTGGTCCAGGAGATGATTTGTAAGATAGTAGTGCATCATTGGGTGGTCTTAGCTGCCTGCAGCTAATCAATATCTCAAGAGACATTCGTCTCTTTACTGTTGTTCTACCTGGTACCATCTGTCAATAGTATACAGGACAAATGTGTGGTTTATTTTCTTCCCATTCTCCAGGACCTACATTAAGTAACATCTCCGCAGTCTGGCCTTCTTCTTCCTCTTTCCCCTCCATCTTTATGCATAACACCATTCATTACCAGCCTGGAATCTCTCCAAGACAAGCACTGCCAGGAGAAGCCATTGTCTTGTCAGAAAAGTCCATTAAGGCTGTCAGAGTCCCTAACAAATCAATCAGGCACCAGGAGGCCTTTCAAAATGATATCATTTGCCATTCAGGCGGAAACAAATAACTATCCCAGGTGAGCAGAAGCAGCACGGGCCAGGAGCCAAATTGCATGGTGGTCTCAGGAAAGGAGCTAGCAACTGCCACCAATGAATGGCACTCTGTGCCTATTTCTCCTATCTTAAAAATACAAACCCTGCCAGAACCTTACAAATACAGAGGCAGATACTAGCAGCCAACCATTGGACTGGGCATGGGGTCCCCAGTTGAGGAGTTAGAGGTGGTCTGGAGGAGCTGAAGGGGTTTACAGCCCCATGGGAAGAACAATGATTTCAGCCACCCAACCACCCCAGGACTCCCAGGGACTAAACCCTCAACCAAGGGATACAAATGGTTCCAGCCAAAAATGTGTCAGAGGAATGCCTTGTTGGGCATCAGTGGGAGGAGTGGTCCTTGGTCAGGTAAAGGCTCAATAGAGGCCCCAATAAAGGGAAATCAAGGGGGTGGAGGTGGGAGTGGGTCGGGTGGAGGGGCATATATGTGGAGGCAGGGGGTGCGAGGAGGGGTTGGGGGGTCTTTGCGGAGGAAGGAAATTGGGAAAGGTTTTACCATTGACAATGTAAATGAAGACAATATTCAATTAAAAAAACACAAACAACACACCTCACACCTTCTCTTGGTTTTTCTCTCCCTTCAGCAAATACCCTACTCTTTGATCTCCACAGTCTTGATCCTTAGAAGATAACTGGTCCCAAAGCTTCACCACCCTACCTTACATCTCCTATTTTCTGTGGAACTAATGCCAGTCATACTTTTGTTCACTGTTTCCCTGAAACTACTTTTTAAAGCCATAATTGAGAACCAGGGTGCTAAATCTAATGGTCCTTTACCCGGTCATTATCTACATATCAGCAGCTTTGAACCAACCCTTATCTTTTTCAAGGGTCCCCTAACTGTTGTAACAACAAAATCATAATGATTAATACAATGGAATTTTATTTCTCAACTTGAAGGACACTGTTCCTTGTGGTCACTGCAGGGTCAGACCAGGCCACCATAAGATTCCCCTTAGGTCATGGGGTCCTCCACTACTCCAAGAGTACAGGAAATTTTATGGCTACATCTGGACTCACCAATATTACATTTCCTCCACTGCACTGTCTAGAACTCAGGCATATCCACTCCCAGTTAGTGCCCAGGAAAGAGAAGGCCAGGGCTGATGCTCTACTCCCCAGTTTTGGGTGATCCTTCTCCTCTTTCCATTGCTCCCAAATACCTGACTCTCTGGGTTTCATGACACAGCGGCCATTGCTTCTTGGGTTTCGTCACTTCTCCCATCTCTTCCCTTGGAGAGATGAATGTCCATGGCTTTAGAGACTAGCTGCACATCAACATCCTAAATTGACTTCCCAGGAAGATCTCCCCACGAGCTCCAGACTGACATTCCCAACTGCTCACTTTTCTACTATGGTACTAGGGATGCAGAAATCAGAGCAGAGGGGGCATCCTAAGGTGAAAGGGTCTCCATCCTTCACGGGCCTGTTATTCTTTGAACTCCCTTTAAACCAGGCAGCGGCTCCCTCAGTTGTTTAGGTCTAACGCCATGGAGTAGTTTTAGACATGAGCCAGACGATATGAGAATATTTTGTTCACTCTGCCCGCAACCACTCTCCTGTTGACCTAAGCTGCAGTCACTCTGTATTGCTGAAGAAGTTTCTCAATGGCCTCTCTGATGCCACCCTGGTCTCTGACAATTTGTTCTTATCGCAGTAGACAGAGAGCTCTGATCAGAATACAAGGGGGAGCACGCCCCTCCTCTGTTCTGCCTCTGCAGCCACCTCTCTCCAAAGCAAAGCCAAGCTTTCACTATGCCCATGACTCTCCTCCCTGCCCCGCATAGCTATGACACCCAGCTGCTTCCAAAGTACCAGGATTGTTCATTGTCAGTCTCCCTCCTGGAGACATTCCACTCAGCGGATATCGGTACACCCCTTCACCATCTGCACGCCACATCCCTGCATGCCATGTCTACCCAGACTCTCCCAGGCTCCCCTCCTCATGCTATCTTCCAGGATCTTTCCCTGTTTCACTTTTTATTGAATCAGCTCCACCATTCACATGTCGGCTGTGTCTATGATTTTCCTGTCTGTGCCTCACTCTTAGCCCTGTGGAGAGTAAGCGTCACAAGGCTAGAGAATACTGCTTGACCCACTGAGATAAACTGAGTTTATAGAGGAAAAGTTTAGCACGCAGTAAATATATAAATAAATCTCTTACAATCGATGATCAGTAACCGTACCATCAAAGCTTAAGTTGCCAGAGTTACTGTGCAGTGGCTAACATATGCCAGCCTGAGGTCTCATGTTTTCAATTCAGCTAAGCTCCTCACAATCTTCCCCAACTCCCCACTGAGAATTTCTTCCAGGCAGCTGATCTGTCTTTGCCCTTCCCTGACTTTAACTCTTGTGTCTTCCCACAAAACTCACACACCAAGCAAACCGGCAGTAGGCTGGTCCCGTCCCTACCCCTTTCTTTGTTTTCCTTCACTTGGATGCAGAGCTCAATCATCTTCCAAAGACTATTCAAAGAACCGTTTCACACTAAACCTTCTTCTGAGGTCCCCACATAGATTAAGATGACCCCACAGTGCTCCTGTGAGTCTCCCGGGCTCGTTTGCTCCCTGAGTGAGCCTTTCTGAGGGCTAGGATGCACATCTCAAGCAGTAAGTTCAGGCTTTTCGCTCTTGGTCCTTGCTTTTTATTGTGTAGTTGGAACCAGTGGTTACAGGTAGGAGAATAAAACACTATCAGAACAAGTGGCTTCCAAGTGTTATCAAAGTCCTACCAAGGTACATATTAGTGACATGTCATCTCTGATGGGAAGGAAGAAGATGAAAGGCTTAGCAGAAGATGGGATGAGGCCTAAAGAGGCACTAAAAGGAAGAGGTAAGTGGGGAGGACAGTCACCCTAAGACTAGAGAGTCCATGGCTGCAATCCTGACCCTTAAGAACCTAAGGCAGGATCACTGGGCCTTTTAAACCAGCCTGGGCAGCATGGTAAGTTCAACATCACCTAAGGCTATTGAAGACACTCTAAGCACCAATAAAGCTAGGAACTTAATACTATTTAGCAAACCCAATTGAGTCATTGAGAAATGTTCTTTTAAAATCCAAATTAAATTAAAATTGTAATTCAAATTATACAATGCCTTAATAAGACGGAAAGAACTTTTTAGAACTAGGGGGCAAAAAAAGAAGTGTGAAATCCCTATGAAATTGGGATAAGAAATACTTCCAGATGCTTTTATATGCATGATGTACCCTCTTTTACCACACACATGTTGACGATATTTAAGGCATTGTTTCATGCCTCATACACTGAGTGAGAAATTTGGAAACAGTATATGGTTGGGTAGCAAGGACAGGCAAGTGACTCCCTTCTCAACTCAGGGGCTCTCCCTCCCTCCTTCCCTTCCTCCCTCTGTTAAGACTTTCTACTACATTTTGAGGCCATAACCCAGAAGCTAAGGACAGGGGCCTTCTAATGGTTCAGCAGTTCTCTAAGTTCTCTAAAACCTACGGAAAAATTCCCAAGCTTTTTTTGGGGGGCACTAAGTTCTGTACTTTTCATTAGATTTCAAAGAGACAGTGATTTTTAAAACATCTATAAACCACTGCACCATGCCACAAGCTGAGGCTATTTGGAGAGATCAAAGGAAACCCGGCTCTCATGGAGTCTCCTCTGAAACAAAGCGCCTCTATGGCCTGGACTGGGGCCTCCTAGGAGACACCTGCAACTGAGCTACCAGCTGCTTCCATCCTAGCAGAAATAGTACCTGCCAGCCAGAAGCTGAACTCTATTTCTGCACACTGTTTGGGTTCAGTGCCACTAAATTTAAAAGACCTTTGCAATTTCTAACACCCACTGTCTGACTTGGATTAAATGTCATTAAAGTCTAATTAAGTGATTGCTAGAAGCAAGATATACGGAGTCTACAGTCTCAGGTGTGCTCATTTGGCTTGCTTATCCCAGTTGTTCCTACAGTTTGGGGGACTATCAGATTCACACGGGTGCTTATGTGCAGACAAGCTCTCCAGTCTGCTGCCGCTGAGCCCCGAGGGAGAAAGGCACGGAATCGAGGGCTTGGAGAACTGGGATGGGAAGAAGTGGGAAGAAAAGACTTCCAGCGTGCCAACATCATCCTCTGTGCCAAGCACCACCTGGGCAGGGGCCTGGGTGCTACCAAATTTGATAAGCACTCTAACTGACTCTCATCAGCAGACGAGACTCTGAACATATTAGCTTTGCACCAGAAATACCTTCGTTTTAAAGCAATTCTGACTTCCAGGTCCACTTGAGACCTACTTGGCTGAGTTGTCTAGGGAAAATACCCAAGACTAGGCCTTTTGGAAAGCTCATCTTGTGGTTCTGATATTCAGACAAGGAAAGCTATTAGTTATAATATAAAAGGGTGGTTTGACAGAGGAGAGTTGGGCTTTTACGAAGCCCATTTTCCTTTCTGACTCAGGACTACACTAAATTCCCTCACCCACCTAATCAGATCATACTCAATCTTCCCAAGGGACAAGAACACATCTAAGGCTATATTCTGCTCATATGCGAAGTGGAGGGATAGGAACACAGAGTGTCCCATAGCAATTCCATCCTTAATTGAGAGAGTATGATTTTCTTCACCTTGGACGGCTCTGCTGTCCTATGGGGACTTAACAGAGAGGGAGGGAGCTGGAACTTGGATGAATTACCAGTGTGTAGCTGCTGAACCACACAAGGTTCTGATGACTTGAAGAGTCCAACCAATGACTAGAGTCGATTCGCACCCTCACTCGGCCTCCATTGCTCCATCACGGAGTCATTATCCCAAAGGCCCGCGTCTCGAGTCTTCATTTCTGCAGTACATATAAACTCTATCTTGGTATAACAAGATGAATAAACTATGTCTCAGAGGCTAAATTTAGCCAAATGTAGTTAGAGCTGGCAACCTAAAATAGTACTTATATTTTAACTGTTTACATTAGGGTTTTACCTTGTAGTTATAACGCTCTCCATGTTAACCCTTGATCTAGGGAACAACAACAACAACAACAAAAATACTTAATGGTGAATCCTTTTTGATGACCCCTGGTTTAAGGTGTTAAATAAATGATGAGGTGTCTCTGGCACGCACTACCTGTATTTCTATGTCTGCCTTGCTCTCAAATAATCCCATGGAGATGTTTTATTAATAAATGCCTAGGCCTAAAGCTAGGCTGGTTTCCAACTAGCTTGTAACTCAATTATCCCATTTATACTATTCTATGCCTGCCATACTATTCTATGGCTGGTTACCTCTCCTCCTTTTCATATCTAACCCAATTTCCTCCAAGTCTGGGTGGTGAATCTCTTACACGTCTTCCTTTCCCAGAGTTCCTCTCTGTGTGTGTCCAGAAGTCCCACCTTATTATTTTGCCTTTGATATAGGCCATAGACATTTTATTTCAACCAATCAGAAGATCAGAAGGTACCTTAGGCAATCAAGGAAGGACAGAGACATATCTTTACATGGTGTACAACACCCTTACTCAAACAACTACGTGCTCTCATCTTTATACAGTATATGAAAACAGAATATCCTCCCTGCCCTGCCCTGCCCCTGCCCCTGCCCCCAATGAAAAGCCAGCAACAATGCTGGGATGCTATCTGCATATCTGGAAACTGAATTCATCAACTAACTAGAGACCCTGGGGAAAGACTCAAGCTCCATTTGAGACAACAGACCCTGAATTTCAGCCTAGTGAAATAGGAAAAGGAAGACACAGTCTCCTACCAGTTGAAACTATAAGACAACAAATAGGAATTATGTTAAACCACTAGATCTGTGGTCCTTTGTTACCCAGGTTAAAAAAACAAGTCACGTAGATGTTCTGATATCTAAGAGCCGACCGTTTTCACCAGGGAGAGGCACTGAGTTCTGCTGTCTCACTTCTGCAGTCCTTCTTCCTCAGCTCTCAAGTTCCTCGCCATCTGTAAAGTTACAGCTGACTACCCGAAAGCCTCAGGGCGTTTGAATCTTTGAAACACTGGGGCCTTGGTAGTCCTGAAAGATTAGACTGCTGTCAGGGACCCCTTGAGCCAGGTGTAGAGGATACTGAAGTGAACAAATCAAGCTGAGTCTCCTGCATTCACCCTGCCTCATGGAAAAGGACTGTAGGAAGGGCCCGTGTACCCATGGAGGTATGTGTGAAAGTATGGGTGTCAGGTATGAGAACTCTATGGTGTTCCTAGTGCTCATGGGGGTAATGCTCTGTGCATCACTGGCCACACAAGGAAGATGAAGCCTGCTAAAAGCCCTCAAGGCTGTTCCCCTGGCCTGCTACATCTATATCAAGCTGCACACGAGTGCCATTTTCCTCCTACCCAGGCTCTGAGTGGCTCTCAATAAAGAAATGGTCACATCCTTTGATCCACACATATCTGCATTCTATTTCCTGGATCCCAAAGCCTTGAGGATTTGGTCTGCCAATCTATAGGGGTTTAAAACCTCTTCTCTATTCAGGCAGATTCCACCCTGATCCTTTCATTGACTTTGACAAGACAGCAATAAATTTTCACTACAATAAATATCTGTTCTTCATAATTCCAAAATCTTGGGCAAGGTTATAAATGAAACAAAAGGTTTAACCTGTGGCTAAATGTTGTGGATTTATCTTATGTACCCAAGGGTATATTGGTGAATGCTCACCAAGAAGTTTTTGTAGCAAGGCGAAGAACCCTAAGCCAAATTCAAGCTCGTGTGGTCTGTTCCACATTTTCTTGTCTACATGACTATTACAAACATGTCACTACCATAGCCCTTTTCCTAAAAATTCATCTTCTCCAACAGTCTCAACTGGAAAAGCCCATTGAGATTGGCTTGACTAATTTACAATGGGCAATTATCTATTGTAATAATTAAAGTCCTGTTATGCGAGGACGTAGAGCATACCTATCTTTATTTGTCTATCTACTGATCAATTATCTATTGCCTTCTGTGATAGCTTGAATGAGAATGACCTGTATAGTTTTATACATTTGATTATTTGGTCCCTAATTTCTAGAACTCATGGAGAAATGGACTTGTTGGAGGAGGGACTCTGAGGTTTCAAAAGAATCATTCCTAGTGTGCCTCTCTTTGCTTCCTATTTGCAGGTCATGATGTTATTTCTCAGTTTTTCCTTCCACCAGGTCCTTTTTCCACCACCATAGACCATCACCCTCTGAACTGCAGGCCCACTTAAGTGCTGCCTTTCATAAATTGCCTCAATTGTGCTGTTTGTTACAGCAATAAAAACCCTGACTGATACACCCTTAAAATGCTTTCTCTGTTACTTTTGTTGAAATACAAGTACCAACTATATAGGACTTAAGACCATCCATTTCAAGCTCTATGAATGCAATCCATACACACACTTTTGGATCAAGACTTCACTATTTCAACACTTTTGATAATTTGAGCTAGAGTTTTACATGAGATGGAGGCTTGCCTACGTAGTACAAGGCATTGGGCAGCATCCTTGGTCTTCACTCAACAGGTACCATAAAAAACTCCCACTATAACAACAAAGAAATGTCTCTGGACATTGTTGGGTCGCCTTTGAGGAGGGGGGGAAATCACTTCTGGTGGAAAAAAATGATGCAAACAAGGAATGCTGCCAATCTTTCAGAAATCTAGCTCTAAACATATCTGCCATACGACTACACTAAGGCATGTAAGCCCTGCTTGCTTGTTTTGTAAACCTAGGTTTCCTTATCTTAAAGTAAGAGTAAGCAAGCTGCTGCCATTGCAAGTTCATATGGCTGGTGAATATGAATGAAATTATATGTGCCAGTCCTCTGGGATAGTGCCAGACACACAGAAGGTTGGCAGTAGCTATTACTTTTATTGCTTTTATGAGATGTAATAGCCTGATACCAAGGTCCAGTCTATCTGTATCTAGCAAGCTCTGTCTCCACTCTGCAGTCTGCTGTAAATACCACTGAACAACCATTTCCTAGTGGGGACAGCTAGCTTGTCAGTGGTGAGCTGAGGCTTTGGCCTTCTCACATTTAAGGGAAAGAGGACTGCTCGCAAGCCAGGCTAAGCCGTGTTTGCCCACATAGAAAAACAAACCATGTGCTATTTGTTTGTTTTTGTGATGTCTTTAAACTTCTTTATCTCCAGCTGCAGGATTCTGCAAAGTAAAATTCAATTAGTATTTATCATCCTTTTCCTTGCTGAGTAAGTCAACTCTTTTTATTTCAGAAAGACATAAAAATGTGGACGAACCAGGTGTGCCTAAGGATTTCAAGGTTTTGAGGTGAGAAAGGCCTGGGTGTGAGAGAGAGTGGTAATGCTTTTCAAAAACAAAGTGACCATGTTGCTCTTGTAATCACACCTTGTTAGATGAATGTTAGCAGGAACTTCACATTTGGGGTTGTAGAAGTTGGCTTTTCTGTTGCTGTGGTGAGCATCACGATCAATAGAAACTTGATAAGGAAAGGGTTTATTTGGCCTACATCTCCTGATCAGAGTCCATCATCAAAGTTAGCCAGGGCAGGAGCTCAAGGTAGGAAACTGGAATCAGAAACTGAAGAAGAGGCCATGGAGGAATGGCTTCTTCTGGATAGCATATTCAGCATAATTTCTTTTGCCACCCAGGACCACTTTCGCAGGGATGGCACTATCTATAGTGGGCTACATTAATCATTAACAAGAGAATGTCCCATAGGCTTGCGTATAAGCCAATCTGATGAAAGCATTTTCTCAGTTGAAGTTCTCTCTTTCTGGATGACTCTAGCTTTTGTTAAGTTGACAAAAAAATGTGACCAGCACAGGGCACAGGGCTGGCTTTCCTCTACACACGGGTGTTTAGAGGCTCCAAGGTTCAGCAGTGCAGCACAGCACAGGAGGGAGGGATGAGGCCGCTGTGCCTGACCACTCGTTTTATAGCCCTGCTTTCAGTGTTATAAGCTGGCTACCACTCCAGAATCCTCAACGTTACATATGCATATCATAGCCAGGACTGGCTCTCATATCAAACTCACTCTGATGACCACAAGGGTCAAAGAAGCACGGGCCTAAGACTTCCCGTGTTTATTCCTTCCTCCTTTCCCCCTTTTTATCCAGCCCATTCTAGAAACCTCAGTCTGCTCAGGCAAGACTATGCTAGATAAGTGTCCTAGCCTTTAACCCATCCCCAGGGTCTTCCAGGAAGTGACATTCTTGTTGCAGCCCTATACCTGACTGCAGCCTCTTAGATTTCTTGGCCTTCATTCGTATGATCCTCTTCCCCTCATTTTCATTCCTCTTCCGTAAGACTGGAGAAGGTCCTGCAATCTCTGGTAATGAACAGGACTCAATTCCAGAACCTAATTTACCAGCCCCATAGATGACACTAGAGACAGCACAGCTGACCCATGTTATTCTTTGACAACACCAACAATTTCTTGAAGAAACCCATATAATATTAACCATAAGTAGAAAAGTGGCCACCTAGAGAGCTGCCCATAGAGTCCAATCTGGTTCTGAAATAGCTTCATCACGGCATCTACCACAGAAGAATGGGTCTTGCTTGCAGTGTGATATAAGTTCCTGCCCATTTATCATCACTGTGGTTAGCCTGAAGTATACAGTCAATAATTTCATACAAATGAGTAAATGTGAGATAGAGGAAACATATTGTTTGGAGTGTGCAAACTTCCAAATATACCCAGCTTACCAGCGTCTTAATAGCTTAAATCACAGGACACAGACTAGTGGCCTGGGGACAACTTCATTATGCGGTGTAGTGTTACACAAACATGGTCTACATGGTACATTACAGGTATGATTGCATTATTCTTTCTTCAAAACACTTGAAACCATTTCTGAATTTGTGACTTTGGAAAATGATCATAATGTAGCAGTCTTGGTCTTACCTATCTGCATGAAAAACATTATAAACTTAATTTTTCTACTAAGTACTGAAAATTGGAGATAAATAAAATAACACAAGGAGGCTCTAAATTTGGAGAGGAGAAACTCTGTTATTTAGGGAACATTCTTGAAGCCTAAAAATAATGTAATGCTGAGGATAATGAAATCCCTGGGTTTTCTTCTTGGCTCATATATTGTGAGTGAAGAAGTCAGCAACATAGAAACATCAATAAGTTTAGGAACAAGAAGAGAAAAGTTGCTCTCCCAAGATAAAGGACTTAGAATGAGCAGTGCTTCAAGAGGGAAAGTTTTCTGACAATAGCCAGTTTACTCAGGTCAAGTAAGGAGAGGCAACATTTATCCTCGATGGTTGATAATGAAGGCCCTGCTATGGGCAATGAAAACTTCATGGAGGACCCGGATATCCACTCTTTCCAGGCAGGAATGACCAGCTCTAATTTCCTCTAGATTGTTAGGTTGATATCAGGAAAGGCTCAGCGAGCAATCAAGGCTGTTAACATTGCCCAGCTAGTGGAGCTACGTCTACTACAGAATGACTGAGACCATATAAAAAAGCCAACTTCTAGGCATGGCGGAGATGCTGTCTTTCTGCCTGAGGTAGTTGGGAGAGCTGGCCCTGCCCCTCACTGACTGCAGTACTTGGAAGAGTGGGCCCTGTACCTCGCATGGGCAGCACAGTAGAGATGGCTCTGATGGAGAAGGTGGGTTGGCCCGGAGGACATGAAAGCAGGAAAGCTGACCCTGTACCTTGAAGTTGCAGCACTGAGTGAACTATTAGGGCAGAGCTGGTATAGCTTGCCCAGGTGGTACAGGTGCCGGAGAGCTGGCAGGCTGATCAATTCAGCTACCATCCAGGCTAAGATCCAGATCTTTGCGTTGACCCAGCCCAACACATGTCTCAGCTACGGACTTCTGGGGCATGTGAAAGGGCTGATCTTGCAGACCAAAACTGTAGTTCCTCCCTGACACAGAGCAACAACTATATCCAAGAGGAGTGCCGGTGAGGACCCCATAAGCCAGAGCCTTTGAACTAGAATAACGACTCATTGTAATGAGCATTTGCAAATAAAAGATCTATGTACCAAAGGATATACTGTGGGACACACTGCAACGCACTCCAGCTTCCTCGAAGAGATATTTTTGTTTTGTTTTGTTTTGTTTTGTTTATTATTTATTTTTTTGTTTTTGATTTTCTTTTTTTAGGGGGTGGCTTTCAAGGGCAGAGTGCAGATATTAAGAGACAGGGAGATGAGTGGGATTTTCTTGCATGATGTAAAAACACAAGGAATTAATAAAAAGTTTTTTTTTTTTTTAAAGAAAACTTCTATCACACTTAGCAGTAATGAAGGAAGGGCCACCCACCTCCACATATGTATCAGTCTATCTTCATGTTAATGAAGGCTAAGTAGAAAGCTTAGACGTCTTGGTTGTCAGTAAAGTGCTGGCAAACACACCCTTTCAACTGACTAAGCAACTTTTTAATAAAAGCTGATCAAAACAGAAGATGCAAATAAGACCCACAGTTTCACATCATAATCTAAAAATTCTGATAAAAAAATCTCTTTTTTTTTCAAGAAAAAGAAACATTTCATGCTGAATTAAGAAAAGACACTGATAGATGGGAGAGTAAGGTTACACAAAGCCTATAATTATTTAACCTCTATAGATTGAATACTTATCCTCCCCTCTCTAAATTCATACATTGAAATTGAATCTCAAATGAAATGTTATTTGAGGGTGAGTCTTTGACAGAAAATTAGATCAACAGAACAAAATCCCAAGATAATACTGAAAGGAATTCTGAGAAACTCTGTTCAAGTGAAATACCAAAGAAAGTCCTTATGCATCCTGCCTTATGAAGCTGGAAGCCCAGGAAGCTCTGGAGGATGGATGGGAGGACCTACCTGAGCCACAGAGCACATAGCAAGTCGGAGGCAGCCTTGGCCCCTCGTATGCAAGGGAGGACGGGTGGCTATTAAAGAGAATAGAGTTCTAGCAGACACCAGACACTTGTCCTGAAGAGATGAGTCCACCACCTCAATAGTCCTTCCCCACCCCATCGGCCCAGAGAACTCTGGCTTTCAAGGGCCCAGAAAGAAGTGTCTGTTTCCTATTTTGATTCTCTCTTACTTGTCTTAAAAAGCTTTTGTGTTTTCATTTATATCCTATTTTTTACATGTATCTGACTTTGTATACAGTTTTTAATTACTGCAATCCTATTTTTCATCTGTTAAATTTCCCCATTTCCCTTTTAATATTTTTTAGGATGATTTTAATCTTAACATACATTTTCAAAACTTTGATATCTTTATTCCTATTTTTCATCTACTTTTGTGAGTTTTTATTACTAGGAGATATTTTACTCTTTGTTTCTAAATAACTCTCACTCTTTCTTATCCATTTTTTTCCATTCTTCGTCACTCGGGGTCCTTTTGTCTGATCTTGCTCCCCCCCCCATATTTCTCCAACCTTTACCCATTTTACTTTATCTCATCACTATTTCTATACTTACCATAAATAATTTTGTCTTCATACCACATTCCATGCTATTTTTACATTTTCTTTTCTGTAGTCATTGGCAGTGCAGTAGTGGGTTTTAATCACTTTTTAGTGATTTCTATTTCCGTATCTTGTTCTGTTTGATACTGTTACTGTCACAACACTTTGCTTTCTCTTCTCTACATAGTACCCCAGATTAGGTCCCTAAGAGTAGGGCAGTTCACTAAGAAGATCCTGAAATAAAACTAAAAGAGATACCCCAGAAATAAAAAGGCAAGGAATACAATCAAATTCATTCTATGATGCCAGAATTATTCTGATATAAAAGCCTGATGAAGATACAATGAAAAACTATAGATAATACCTGTCATAAACATGCATTGTACATGCAAAAAGTATTAATAAAACACATGCAAAAAATCCAAGAACACATGATCAAAGCACAATGCATATGTGTACAAAATTCTCAATGGAAACACACACATACACACACACATACACACACACACAGAGTCTTATTTTCCATTATCAGTTGAACAGTTATATAAACTGTGGTATATCTTACAATGGAATAGTACTGCAGGATAGAAACGTTGAACCAATAGTCACCATTAAATTCCAGAGAAAGATGTGGAGTTAAAAATACAATTCTAAAGGGTTGTTTATTACATAGTTTCATTTATGTAACATTTGAAATGATTAAGTCACAAAATAAGAATAGGAGTGGGGAGTTGTGGGTAGGAAGGGAGCAGGGTAGCTGTTTTGAGGCAACAAAGATTTGTTCTCTATCTTGGTTGTAATCCAGGTCAATGTCCTTGTTATGATTCCATAATGTAGCTTTACAAGATGTAAGCAACAGGGAAAGTAGACAGAGAACACACAGGACCTTTATATGCCATCATACAACTTCATGACAATCGACTATTATCTCAAAATACCTTAATTTTAAAAAAACTCTTCTTTGCAAATATTTATTCCTTGCTTCGAGGCAACAATCTGTTCTGTTGAGCTGTTCCCTTTTTGGTCACCACAGGCCCCTCCATCTCAGTTCTCCCTGAGCTGGGCCTCTATCTTTATTGGACACTTATATCTCGGTAGAATTGTTTGAGAAAACTCAGTGGCTGTGGAGGAATTGCCTGTGAGTCAGCTTGCTCCCTTGCAAAGTGAACTTCAGTGGCACAGATGGCCCGTCCCTGAGCTCCACGTCCATCTCTTGCCCCTGCCCCTATGCTATTGAAAACTGATTTGGGGCTTGGACAAGGAAGTGGGCTCAGATATTTTGGTCATTCTGACAAGCCCTTGGAAACAACTGTCAAGGGAGTGATCACAGGACTTTGCTTATTGCTTTGCTTGTTCCTCATTGTACAGCTCACCCTTAATACTTGCATATAATTAAAATGGTATAAAAGTATATTGGGAAAAAATAAACCCATCTCAGTCTCAGAACTGTTAAACAACAACAACAAACTGGGTTGTAAGCCATCGGTTTGTTGCAATTAGAATCAATCAATATTTACAGAAAATATTTAATCTAGAGGTTGTGCTAGGAGGACTTACAGGCAAGCAAGCCTGATCTGGTAGGAATAACAGACAGTTAATCAGATTGCATGGGAAAGTACAGCAGAACCTGAGGCTGAGGCTAAGAATAAACACATTGGAGACAATAAGTTTATACTGATCCGTTTACATTTTGCGGTAAGTCAAGCTTGCCTTTCTGACATTCACCAAATACTCAGCACCAACTAGGACACTCCTGCTCAAGGCCAGGGAGAAGGAAGGCTTGTGAACAGACAATTATGGCTTCATATGCACGTGCTGATGCAGAGGTGAGCACTTCGGGAGGTAGGGACCATGGGGATCTTACCTGGAGAGAAGAGACCACTTCACATAACATCAGTGAAGAATAGGACCAAGTCCTAGGTAGGATGCAAGTGGGACTCTGATACAGGACAGATTGCCACTTTCCTACTGTGAGCTCTCAGATGCTAGATACCAGGTGGCTCAGGAGCCTGTTTGTTAATCGAGTTTTGACATTTCTTTCACAGATGTGAGAGAAGGAGATGAGTTAGGTGTTATGGAAACTGTGGGGGCAGGACCATGTGAATGTGAGAGCAAAGAGTACACTTTGGACAAGTGCAAGATTGGAATGCAAAGGTGCATATGAACACCCAAGAAAGGACTGGCCGAGTACAAGTTCACTAGCCCAGGATATTGCAAGCTTGAATGTGTCTACACTACTCCTACCTCTAACCTGGAAGGTGCATTATCCACCTTGGGATGAAAGATGGCCTTCGTGTTTACATACAAAGAATAGGACTACAAGGGGCTAGCATGGAGAAACTCCCTATGAGAACACAGATGGAGAGGAGAAGTACCTTTATCTCCTGACTGCCCAGAATGACTTGTGATTAAGGGCTGAGTGACAGCGTGGCTCAGTATTCTCTGCATGGGATGATCAAAGGGAAGATGAGCATCAAGGTGGCCCAGCAGTAGAGTGGATAGAGCTCTCCTCAAGTATCAGTCAACCCACCACATGAGGGGCTGGCATGAAGTCTCACCTCTTAAGAGTCAGATTGGTCCAGGCAGCCATGTGACAGATGCATAGCAACCAGGGGCAGCTAAGAAGAGACCTGGGTGACCTCAGAAGTGCAGGTTCTATGGGGGTGCTGTGGCTTATAGCTAACTCCTTTAGGGACTTCAAGAAAGACATGAGATAAAGGATGGATTGTGTGTGGTGCTTTGACATGTAAGGAGCGATATCGACGGCCCAGTAGGTCTAGGAGAACAGGTTTGGCATGTTCCAGATGTTTCTTTCTCCTCTCTTCCTTGCCCCAATAATACCATCCACAAGCAGATTGAACCCCTGCCCCACAAGCATTCATCTTATCATTCAAAAAGAGAGAATATTGTGTTTTCATGAAGTCCGTGGCCACCCAAGCCAAGTGCTGCCAAGGATGTCATTTACCATGGCACTCTGCAGGAACTTAGATAAATAATAATAACTTTTAAAGTTTGTAGAGCATATTGAACTTGGCTTAATAGGCCCTCTCATCAAAACTCTGAAAAGGTGGCTCATAAAAAAGTAATTAGTTTATAGAGACTGTCAAGGTTCATGGGGGACAGCTGGCCTTTGATGCCTCATCTGTGATTACAGGCAGATACAAGATAATAAAATCGAGCCCTGAACCCACGCCAAAGTATTCAGTGATCTCACCCTCCATTCCCTGCCAGGCAGAATGAACTATAAATGTCTGCTTGTACTCCTGTCCTTTGATGTGGGACTCAAACAAGTCTGAGATACTTGGATCTTCTGTCCACACGCCCCAAACTCCTACCAAAGTAAAACCACTGACCTTACAAAAGCCCATTCATAATTAATAACTGTGGTGAGCTCCATTGCCAGGCCTACTCAATATGTCCACTGCAGAATGCTGCAGCATGGATTCTAGCAAATCTCTGAATTGGTATTAACTTTGTAAACAGGGCTATTAAGTGGTCCGATTATTGACAGTCAGAACTGATTTTCAGTCATTGATTTTGCTGTGATGATCCCCCGCTACAGCTTTTAAAGAGGATTTCCTTCATGCGTTCAGACTCCTGGTTCATGCCCCTCTATGCGGTTCACTTAGCTGAGCCTCTATAGTCTCAGATGTTTCTGCTGCCCACATGATGCTGCCTGTACCGCCATGCTAATATATGGTTTTCATTGGCTTCTTTTGTTTCTCAAGAGATGAGCCTGAGAAATCTCAGGAGACAGAGTAAAGAGAGCAGAATTGCTAATGGGCACTGCAGGTTTCCTTTATTACCACCTAGAATGGTTGACTGAAGACTTCTGTCTCCTAAACAGTGGAAATATAACCCATCTTTGTTTAGGTTCACAGCCTATGGATTTAGACTGGCTCTATCCAAACACGAGGATCTCAAAATCCTGGGCTCCAGGCCTGAGTCTATGACTAGATATGCCTCCTGGGATTCTAGAACAGAGGACGGTGTAATTGGCATACAGAAAGGTTATAAATACTAGTGGCCTGGTGTTGGGTTGTGGTAGGACAATGCTCAGGAGTCTAAAGTCGTCCATCTCCATGTGGCCCAATTGGACACTGACAGTAGCAGTGGACACGAGACTTGTCTCAGCTAGGAAGACAGGAACTAAGCTGTCAGGGGTATTAGCTGAGATCTGCTTGTTCACATGTGTACTTGTACTGGCTGATTTTGTGTGTCAACTTGATACAAGTTAGTCTTCAGAAAGGAGGAGTCTCGGGTTGAGAAATTACCTCCATGAGATCCAGCTATAGGGCATTTTCTCAATTAGTGATTAATGTGGGAGGGTCCAGCCCATTGTGGTGGTCCTGGGTTCTATTAGAAAACAGGCTGAGTAGGCCATGGGAAACAAGCCAGTAAGCAGCACCCTTTCATGTCCTCTGCATCAGGTCCTGCCTTCAGGTTCCTGGCCTGCGTGAGCTCCTGCCCTGACTTTCTTTGGTGATTAACAGCAATGTGGAAATGTAAGCGGAATAAACCCTTTCCTCCCCAAATTTCTTCTTTGTTCATGGTGTTCCATCACAGCAATAGAAACCCTAACTAAGACAATCCTTTTGCCTCTCAAGTGCCTAGTGAAAGAATACATAGAGACCTATATCACCCTAGCTGTGGCCACCTTACACTAGCCTCTGGGAGTCACTGGATTCCTACGGACCCTTAAACACATCCAGCAAGGATCAGCTGCAGTCGGCTCAGATTGGCAGAGACGCCCAGTTAACAGACAGAGTAATGAGCAAAGATGAATGGCTGCTGTCGTGTGGCTCCTAAGTTTTGGTGCGGCTGCAATACAGCAGTACTTAACTGAGACATCTGGGCTAGAATTACAACTTCATTACCACTGTGTCCTGGGCATACTGTATAATCCTGTTTAACCTCCGTCTACCCTATAAAATAGAGATAATAATGGTGCCTATTTTAGAGGATCGTTGTAAAACTTAAATGGCGCAGGCTTTGTAAACACAGTGTATGCTATAGAGCAACAATAAGCCTTGGCCAAGTTTTTTTCAGTGCTGTTGTGTGCAAGTTGGTCTCTGTAGGAGGATACAGGACCAAGGGGACATATAGGAGTTGTCTCTCTCTTCACTTGCTAAGCTGTGTGCTGTGGAGTGAGACAGTGTCATTTGTAAAAAGGAACACCTGTCTCCAATTTGCACGGTCACCACGTGAGCTGGCAGCACTCCTGCCAATGCTTTTTCTTTCACTGTTCACATTTCCTCTTGTTTTCCTAGAGCATGGTCATTGATGCAGGGTCCCAGAAAACACAGACTTTCCACATTCCAAGGCTTCTCTCCACCTGTCTCCCGGTGGGATGCTCAAGAAGCTTATTCTGAAATACCATGTCACTCTTCCCAGGGTTTCCCACTGCGGCTTAACTCTTCCTCCCCAATTTAACTGATCATCCCACATCCCAGGACACTTATCAGGGTCCCAAGTCAACTAGGGTAGGTGGTATTCCTAAATGCCTCCTCAACCTACTTGAGGAGAATGGGCACTAGTACCCACTGATCAGTCCTTAAACACGAGTCCGATGTAAATAGGATTTAGTAGAGTCCTCCGTTGCAGAAGGTCCTGGGTTAGGGAGTGCATGTCTATTATATGAACAGCATGCAGGAAGCAGAGGCAGGAAGAATCCCAACTCAAAGCCAGCCAGGACTATGTAGTGATATCCTGTTTCAAAAAGCCGAGAGCACCAGGCCAAGCTTCTTCGTGGGTAGTGTTCCAGCTCCTCAGTCCCTCCTTGCTTTCTCCTTCAGTCAGACACAGATCCCTCTAGGTGTATCTGATTTGTTTGAAGCCTATATCCTCTTATTTCCCTGGCTGATTTGTTCCACTGCATCCTGGTTCTGAGTTTCCAGAAGTCACCAGGGAAAGCCCCCTTAGTTTCCCTGATGCTTGCCCACTCTGGAGCCCACCATGGCCCACCCGGCACAGAAAGGTACAAAGTTAATGTCAGCACACTGTCTTGAGCCAGAGCCCCCATAGAGATGATGTGAGTGGGCCCCAGGGTTTGGCATAGAACAGGAGTGGAAGGCATGAATGGGCCGTCCAAATGAAGTTCATGGAGGCTAAGCTGCCACACTGACAATGTATGAATTGCCTTCCCAAGAGAAATAAGAAGGCAAAACACATAAGGTTATATATTGGCAGAAGTTACATAGACTGGCCGCATCAGATATCCTTGGATAAACTGATGGGGAAGGAAAAGAGGGAAATGAGAAAGGGTTTGGAAGGATTTATTCCCGAAACAGTCAGGGCAAAGCCTTCACACACTCACACTACAGAAGGTCTAGAATGCTTCCCCTCTCTTTGGCCAGCATCTCTTCCATAGTGGGCACCACCCACAGTCTCCGTAGGAAGATAAATACACTTTGCCCCCACTCAGGCCAAGGCTGCAAGTACTAGGATTTGTGAATGGCCCTCGCACTGGGATGGAAATGTTCCTCCTACTGACAGTCATCAGCAGGTAACAAAGAGAAACTAGAATTATCGAGCTGAACAGCCGGGAGAGTACAGTATGTTTTGTGGAGATAGCCAGGAAGAGTCCCCAAACATACCCATCTCTGTCAACGCTGGAAGCTGCCAAGCCAGAAGTTCAAAGAAAAGAACTGCCAAATCTGTACTTAATCCCACACCGGTGGCACACAGGGGCTTGCCCTCCCTTCCTGATTGGCAGGAGCCCCAAGCTCACACAGAACCAGGCTCATGGCTATGACCACTGTAAGGGCTTTTGCTGGTACTGGAGGACCACAGAAGAATTTTCCGTTGCCATCTTCCCAGAGATCACAAGTCCCACCGTGGCCAGGTCTTGCATCTTACTTATAGTCAGCTGTTCCCATTACCCTTCAACTGTTTAGGTTTTAAAGCAACTTCTATATTTCTCCTATATAAATCTGGAAGCCTTTGATCAGACTCATTGCACGGAGGCTGAAAACCTGGTCATGGGGAAGGAGGTCTCGGGATCCGAGGACTTGACCATCATGCTCCCCTCCAGGTGCAGGAGGATCGGAGCCCCCTATCCTCCCTGTCGAAGTACACGGCCGCAACCCATTGCTGAAGAAGTAGCTGTTTCATTCACTCTTTATGAATTAAAAGTCCAAAATCAGACCCGTTAGCTCTATTTAAGAAAATAATTTCATATGGTTGACAATGGAAGAAGAATCCTTTTCTTTAGCAAAATAAAAGGAAAATTATTTAAAACAACTTACTCAGCACAAAATAGGGGGATGACTAAATAAATGTTTGTGTGATATACATTTTTCTGTCTTATTCTAGATTTCACTTCTGTGAGGTCTGAAGAGGTGGTCCCAACTGTGGACTACAGATAGGTCTGGACCCAGTTCTTGACAGTGAAAGCTAAGATGTAACATGTGGCCGAAGCCAGTTACTCCAGACAAAGCCTTATTTTTCATTAATTATTGATGCATACGTGTATTTATGCTGCCAGGAGGAAAGGCTGGAGAGTCACAGAGTAACGCAAATGCAGATGACTTGGGCCCTGAAGCCATTCCTGAACACACCAGATGAGGGTGCCCCTCTAGATGAAGTTTATCCACTGTGTCTGAGTCCTGTCCCAGACCTCTTGAATGACTTGTAATGCTTCTGCAAGCCACCAAAATATTTGCTTATATCTTTCTAAAAGTTGGCTTAAAAAAACAACAACAACGATTGTTTAAAACAAAAATGCCAGAAATGAAAAGCAGTAATACTTACCCCCATAGAAACTGGCCTGACTAAAATACAACAGAACACTATTACAACTTTAGTTCGATGTTGTTGTCTATGGAAGGTTCTGTGATAGATCCTGTTCCTGTTTTACCAAGATAGACTATCAGGTACGGGAGGGTGCTGGTGATGATTTGATTCTCCTAAACTACACGTTTCTTCTTGAATGATCAAAACAAGCAAACAGAAGTTAAAAGGGAAGAACATAGCATGAGAGTGACATTTAGTAAGCCTGAGTTGGATGCCATACAGATCATCTAAAGCCAGTAACAGCCTCCTATAATGGACAGCTGACAGAGTGGAGAAAAAGGTGAGACCCAAGGCCTGAGAGCCTGGACTCGGGGGAGATGAACCTGGGAAGTTTGTAAGAGTTTTTAAGGTCCCGTTTCCTTACTTGCAAAACAGAACCATAATAGTTAGTGGGTCTCCCCCTTCACAAACTGGTGAACTCTGAATTACATTCAACTGGATGACAGGCACATGTATGTGTATGTGTTCATTTATAGTAAAAGGGTACATAGTTTGCAATTCTTTAAAAACATAGCTTGTAATAGGTTATTCCGCAGGGATAAATTATGGGTAGAATGTACGAATATTCACTCCTGCTTAGCTGATATTTATTTATGGAGTTGTACATAGTCTTCAAACTATAATTTGGCCAGTCATTCCTACACTGCCATGATGCTAAGGAATTGGGACAACAGTCTGATTGGGCAACTATATCGAGCCTTAGAACAGACTCGAGACTTGTTCTTCCCCTTTCCTTTATCATCAACATCACAGATTATAATTGCACCATTGTAATCAACCAAAGAGGAAGCGAGCACTTGTGGCTTATTGACGATTAGAAGAATCACAATTCCTCTGATGATCCTCATCATAACCACGGCTATGACTAACACAACTATGATTTATCGGACATGTTCTGGCTGCCAGACAGGGCTCCGGGCAGTTTTCATTAATATCTAATTATGTCCATATATTAATCCCAGGAGTTGGTGCTATGAATGCCTCCATTATGAACGCTCCCTTGGACGAGTTTAGCAACAACTCTGAGATTATAAAGTTGGCAAGTGCAGACAGCCTAAATGCAAAAAACGTGTGTGTCTCATAAGGAACATAAGCCAGCAAAAATAGACAAATGCAGCTGATTTCCCTCTTTGGTGGAATTTAAAGAATGCTGATATCAGATGTAGAGTATATAACAGTGGTCAGCAGAGGCTGGTGGGGCTGAGGCTATGTTGGCCAGAGTATACACAGTTGCAGTATGTTGAAAGAATACATTTAAGAGATCAACTGTTGCTGGGCTGTGGTGGTGCACGCCTTTAATCTCAGAATTTGGGAGGCAGAGGCAGGAGGATTTCTGAGTTCGAGGCCAGCCTGGTCTACAGAATGAGTTCCAGGACAGCCAGGGCTACACAGAGAAACCCTGTCTCGAAAAAGAAAGAAAGAAAGAAAGAAAGAGAGAGAGAGAGAGAGAGAGAGAGAGAGAGAGAAAGGAGGGAGGGAGGGAGTGAGCGAGGGAGGGAGGGAGGAAGGAAACAAAGAAAGAAAGAAAGAAAGAAAGAAAGAAAGAAACAAACAAACAAAGAAACAAAGAAACAAAGAAACAAAGAAAGAAACAAAGGAAGGAAGGAAGGAAGGAAGGAAGGAAGGAAGGAAGGAAGGAAGAAGGAAGGATGGATAGATAGATAGATAGATAGATAGATAGATAGATAGATAGATCAACTGTCCAGCAAGGCGATTAGAGTTTGTGATAGCATATTACTCTTGGAGAAGGTAGGCTGGGTGTGATATCCTATCACTAAAAGATGATAACTCTGTCTCGGTTTCCTTTCTGTTCCTGTAATAAAATACTCTGACAAAAGCAATTGGAAGGAGAGAGTTCAGTTTGGCTCACAGTCCCAGGTTAGCAGTCCATTGCACAGTGAACTCATGGTGGAAGGAGCTTATGACAGCTGTCCACATGACATCCATAGTCAGGAGCCGAGAGCACACACTGCATGTGAGCTGTTCGGCGCCCTCCCTCGTTCTTATCCAGTTCAAGGTTTAGCCCATGAAATCATGCCGCTCACACTGACCTTCCTACGTCAATTAACTCAGTCGTGAAATTCTCTTGGGCATGTCCAGAGGTCCATCTCCCAGGTGATTTTACTTTTTGCCAATTTGACAACAGCACTAACCATCACACCATGTGAGGTAATGTATTAGCCACTGAGATAAATTTCAGTACTCCACAATATATTGATATGACTTTAAACAATATTTTACACATTATAAAGTATACAATGATGTTCATCTACCTAAAAATAATAGAAATAATGAATGCTTATGACCTTTGCCTTCCCCGCTTACTATAAGATATCATGGCCAACTAATCCCTGGAAGGTCTCTGCCATTAGGCTCCTATTGAGCCCTAGGTGGAAGCCAGGTCCCTAGACAGGTCCACAGGAAGGTAGGAAGGCAGACACGGAACTCAATAGGAAAAAAAAATGGAGTCATCCATGAAAAAAAGAGCACTCCTCGACACACCCAGCATGGTAACCAGCTAATCAAACCAGGTCAAATCATATTCTAGACAATTTTCTAGGCCGCCTCCAGAGACTCACCCAGGCTGAGAAGCCAGCCAATTATGCCCGATCATCCTCTGCAGCCCTGTCCTTACAAGAGACGAGTCCAGACTGGCCCAGTGTCGACAAATGAGTAGTACTTCTATTATATCTGAAAGGCAATCTAATTCCCTTCAAATTTAAAAGTCTCCACAGTTTCCTAACAGGCCTCAGTGGGGCACATGTAGAAATTAATAAGTTCACGGTGTGCCCAGCTGGCTTTTATTATCATTTTTTTTTTTTTTTTGTCCTGCAACGGATGGACGGGATTTCCATTATTACTTGAGGATTTTTTCCATGTCTGATTCTTTAAGAAGGTCAAGTCTACAGAGCTCAGACTCTGAGTTGAGAAGTAAGCCAAGCAAGTCTAATGGAGCTGGCTGACGACCTGTGGAGGTTTTGCTGGTCAAATACGACAAGGATTTGGAGCAAAATCATAGGGACATGGAGCTCAGAGGGGTCCTACAGAAGACAGGCTCCTGTCGCACCCACAAGTTCACCTATCCTAAAATTCCAGGCTAACTGCTTAACTCCAATGCCAATTAGGTATTTCGTGTATAAAATAGGCATGGAGAAGAGGCTGGAGAAGGGAACGCAAGTGCATTAAACACGCACCACATTTGGAGCATGCGCTGTGGACATTCTTTACAGTTGATTCAAAGAACAACCCTGGAAAGGCAAGCTCATTCACAGATGATGTTATTAAGGCTGATACAATCCGCTACCCTGCCAGGCTGTCACCAACTCATCATTAGAGTGAGCAGCATGGGGGCCAGAGGAGGAGGATGCAGATGGCTCAAATAAGATGACAAAGTCAGACAGCTCTTGGAGGAGCAATCTAACCTTTTCCAGGAGCTTGCAAATGTTTGACCAATTCATTGTACTGTTGAAAACATAGCCAATAGACCCAGAAAGGCAGGTGTGTTGCAACAAAGTAGAAATCGATACATTGCCAATAGGGAAAAGGTAAACTCTAGAACACTCATTGAGGTACTTACAGTGTTAACATTATTTAACTAACACTCAATTCTAATGCTAAATGCAAGAGGTGATAATAATTTTAAATAAGGAATAGATACGTGACTGAAAGGATGCATTCTGAAATGCTGACTCCCTAGTGGGGCGTAGGTGCAGCTCTGTGCCTTTTGATTTGCACATTACAGTACTTTCCATGTTCCCTACAGCCAATGTTTTTCCTTTTACTTAAATGAACACTGCTGCTTACAAGAGCATATAATTCTAAATTATTTTTCAACAGAATTTTTTTTTGTGTGTGTGGAAGATTTTTTTTCTAAAAATCCTAAAAGGAAGGCGAAGGAAGATAAGAGAAAGAAAGTTGAACAAAAATGATTTAAAGGGAACACTTTTACAGAGCGTAGCTCCGTAGCTCCGTTTGCCTGATCGACAGGAAGTAAAGATGCAGGCAGGAGGCCAGGGAAAGTGACGCCCCACACACCCCGTGCAGGAGTGGTGGAAAAAGGAAACCACAGCTCCTGCTGACGTGGAGGTGATGAAGCAGGCAGATATAAATTTTTCAATTTTATGAGCATGATAGGGATCTGAAATAAATCTTCAGTATTTTCTTTTTAAGATAAATGTTTTAAAAATAAATGCCCGTAGCATAGACGGATGGCTAGTGTCTGTGTCCTGTCTTACAGCTGGCCATAAATAATACTGAGAAAAATAGCTTTGACCATAGTAAAAAAGCACCTTTATTTTTTACTCTTAAGAGCTTGGCAGATTATATTTTGATGCATAAACCAGATTTCTTTTTAAGGCAGCTGCAAAAATAACAGGTGGAGTATAGAAATTGTCTCTGGTTGGAAATAGCTACTCGGGGCTTGGCCAAGGGCAAATCTCAGTTTCCAAACACGCCTCAACAACTGTGAGCACATCTGATGAAATCCAAATTCAAGTTTAAGGCACTTGATGGGGCTTCAACTTAAGAACTGCTTTATGTGAGTCTCCAGGTGAATGTTTTAAATGTCTGGAAGCCCCTCCACAACTGAGAAAGCTAAGTAAACTGCTATGAATATAAACTCTCAAAGATCAGATTTGCTTGAATTTAAATGTCTTTTTTTTTACTGTGGTCTCTCTGTTGAGAGTGGGTCACTTTGCTGTAGACTTTAGGTCCCTGCTCACAACTGGACACAAAGGGTGTTCCGTTAGGGGCAGGCATAGTTAATAGTAAGACACACTGCTCATCTTAGGAATCCTCAGCCTTCTAGCACTGGAGTGACTAAAGCACACCCTGTTACTTCCTGGGAGTTTGCCAGCAATTTACACTGTTATGCCTGAAAGAGAGGTCAACCCCACAGACAGCAATGGGAAAGGCTGTCTGTGGATAAACCCTGAGAGAAGGGGTGGGTGCTGGAGTTCACAGATAGATAAGAGAGGGAGCCAATTGGGGGTTAGGATACAGATCCGTGACTCCAGCACCCATACGGTTATGGCCAGAAATCACAGGTTTGAGGACAACCTGGAATCTACACTGAATCAGGCCAGCCCAGATAAATGCTGCTCCTTAGGTCAGAAGGAAGGGAAAGAGGGAGGGACTAGAGAGGGAAGGAGAGAAAGAAGGAGAGAAGGAGGGATGGAGAACAGAAAGAACCATAGGAAACTGTGACTCAGCTCTCTGTATGTGAGATCTGATTCATGGAGATTAACCAGAATTTTGCATTTTTATAATAAATCGACCAGTTTCTAAATGTTGTATCTATGCCAAATGAAACAGTTCCGTGACCCAAACTGTTGATATTTCCTTCAAAAATCCTATTTCTGGACACTGTTAAAGGCATTGGTTAACCCCATGACCATATTAGGTATGCCCAGAAGAAATGGGGGAGGTAGATTGTTTCTAGGCTATCAGAGAAAGGTAGGAGGGGCATCTCATCCTTTGTAGAAAAAAAAATATGGCCTGAGAGTTATACTTCAATGTTTCATTTGGCCAGAGGGCTTTGGAAGATGTCTGAGGATTCCCCATCCTTAAACACTACAGAAGTCACAGTTAGGTGCCCTTGGTAGCCAGCATTCTACATAAAGATAAAGCCTTCCAAGAGTCTCTCCCCCTCTCTGTAAGAATGGGCGTGGGCTTATCTTCACATAACACTGAGTTTAACCCAGCCCATCACTCCCAACTTCATAATGTTCTGTAATGAATAAAAGGCCTTCACAGAGCATTTCTCTTAAAAGTGCAAAAGAGTCATTTTTTTCCTGCCCAAGTAGCTCATAATGTAGCAGACAAACTGTCAGAAAAAATAGACTTCATCATGGTGAAAACCCCTGCCTGGCACCCATCGATCATAAAGCAATCTTCTAGAGGTCTTGAAAACCTTCATTAAATTTCCTGTCTTTCTCTTGACAGTTATAAAATGTTAACAGTGTTCCTCGTGATTCGGGCATCTTCAGACACTCTTTGTCTAAGGCCTCCTACCCAAGGCTTTGCCCTTTTCCTTGTCTTTACACAAATCCACAGAAGCAGGTGATAGTATAGTATCCTACACACACCCTTTCTGGAGTCTAACCTTTGCAGGACATCAGGATGAGAGCAGTAATAGCCTTGAAGACAGAAGAAATCTCTCTCGCCAAAAAAGCACAAAGGGCAAAGTCACCCTGACTTCAAATTCCTCCTCCGAAATCCACATTCATGTTGAAGATCATGGGCACAGTGCCACCCTACCTTCAGCAACTGTGTTTGATACATTTTATTTTCCTTTTCTTCCCAATCTACCAAGATACAAGTCCCCATGTGGTATGTAGCTAGTGGGGAGAGTGATTTCCACATTTTGTCATGTCTG
Source organism: Apodemus agrarius (assembly GCA_964023405.1). NCBI lineage: Eukaryota > Metazoa > Chordata > Mammalia > Rodentia > Muridae > Apodemus > Apodemus agrarius. The sequence continues at coordinate 100,651,375 of OZ030012.1, forward strand.
TGGGCCATCTCTCTAGGAGCAAAATTCTCCCAAGGCATTTCACCAGCCCAACTCCTTCAACTCCAGGGACCACCTCAGCAATTTATCACCTCCAGAAGAACAAAAATGGGCATGTAGCACAATTCTTCAATCCCAGTACTTAGAAGACAGAGACAGAGAGAGGCTGATCTCTGTGAGGTCTGGACCAGCCTGGTCTACATAGCGTGTTCCAAGATATTCAGAGTTACGTAGAGAGAATCTGTCTCAAATAAAACCAAAACAGCAAAAGTAATCACTCAAAAAAGGAACATAGATCTCCCGTGTGAAGGAGAATAACCATAAGGAGATGAAGAGTGCACACTTGCAATGAGAAGAGACACACAGCATGAAAACCACAGGCCATCTGCACATAGGGCGGCGACAGTAGCTTTTAGGTCCTAGCACAGCTTTATGAAGGTTTGACATCAGGCCTCCAAAGTGAGACCTGCCTGAGCATCCTAAGATAGCAATCATCTTACCCGCAAAAGGCACAGGGGCGTCTTTATCCAGGGCTACCAGTGGAGGGTCCAAGATGACTGTGTCATTGTTCTCAGTTATGACTCCATGATACGATGTCTCGATCCATGGCTTGTGTTTATTGACTAAAGAACAACACAAAACAAAAAGATGCTAATGTTACTAACTGATACAAAACAGAACTAGCAATGTTTCATATTTGCCACATCACAGACCTAACAACCTAGGTCTAATTGTTATCCCACTTGTTATGTAGAAAAGATTCAAAGATGTGTATCTACAATCTAATAACACACCCATGGCCCACATAAGGTAAGCATCAATTTAGACAGATGCTATTAAGAGTTAAATTTTCTAATAACACCTATCAATAGATGTTTCTAAGTTAAAATTTATTATCATTCAAGAAACCAGCATATTATACTGTGTGCTATAAATTCTGACTTCAACTTAACTTGGTCCATCTGTAGATGTCATTAGTAGATTAGCACACATGCATATATAAAAGACGTATGTATGGATCCCCAAATTTTATATATATATATATATATATATATATATATATATATATATTCAACAAATACTGGATATTTCTGATAATGTAAAGGCTATTCAAATTGTCTGTTATATATCAATTAAAATTTCTCAATAAATTGACCAATTCAAATCATGCATTGCATAATGAACAACTGCATCCGTAAATGTGTATCAAAAGTGTTACAGGTTTAATGTCAGTGTATCCAAAAATTATGTTGGCATGATGACCTTCAGAGCCTCAACGTTTGTCCTTATTTAGAAATAAGATCTTTACAGAGGTGATCTATTTTTACCTGGGCTACTAGAGTAGATCCTCAATGACAATGACTGGTTGTCTCTATTGAAAGGGGAAATTTTCACCTAGAGACAGTCAAGCATGCAAGAAACGCACTATGAAACATTGGAGCTGAGAAAATAACTCATTTGGTAAAGTGCTTGCTGCATACACATTAAGACATGTTTGGTCCTCAGATCAGATCTTAGGCAAATGGAGACTAATGCTTCTATCTCAGAACTAGGGAGGCAGAGACAGGTGGATTCCTGGGACTTGCTGGATACCCAGCTTATAAATGAGTACCAGGTCTTAATGAAGGACCCTGTACAATAATAATATAAGATGGGCAGTAGCTGAGGAATGACATTCAGGTCTGACAACTGGTTTCCTCTAACAGGAGACATGTACCAGAACTTCTCTCTCTGTCTCTCGCTCTTTCTGTCTCTTTCTCTCTCTCTCTCTCTCTCTCTCTCTCTCTCTCTCTCTCTCTCTCTCCCTCATACACACACTAACTAGAGTTGTGCTTCTGCTGGCTATTAGGTACTATCCAGGATGATGGGAGATTCTACCTAATAATTTCCCAGAGTACAGATGAAGAATGGTCTTGCTATATCTTTATTGTAGATGTCAGGCATTCAAAAGTCTGACACAGTATATTTCCATTTTTCTGAAGGTAGTCAGTTTTTGGTACTAGATAGGATACACACCAAGCAACTGTAATATACTAACAAGAACTAACAATGGCTAGAAGCTTGAGAGAAGATGTTACAAAACTTTGTATGTTCACACATAGACATCTCTGGTGAATATCCAACTTGTACCCTTGAGCCATTCATCTCCTTGGAGAGTGTTGTCTAATTTTTGATTTGTCCCTGTGCCATTTGGATATCTCCAAGGGAATTTCAGTTCATCTCCCAAGAAAACATTCTTCCCTCTCTAGTCAACACTCAACATACGCATCATCAGTGATCCTTCCACCGTGAAGTTCTTAGTCTTTCTTTAAAACCTCATATACCTGCAGAATTAAGAAGGCAAAGCAGGCACCTTAAAGAAGAAAAATATCATGCCAACCTAATGTGTCCAATCATCATACTCTGCCCCATAGATTCCAAGTTGTGATCATATATCTTCCCCACAGCAACCTCTGAAATAGGTGTGATCATTGTAAAAATGGTAAAGAAAAGGTTTCTACGAAGACTGCCTTTCTCAAGATGACTACATGTTTCACAGTGGACAAAAATATTATCATGTTACCATCTACCAAAGATATCCACGAACACAAAAATACATTTATTATTTCACACATGTAACACTCATTGCAGAATGCTGTCCTCCGAGCATGACAGCCATAACCATCTAAATGAAAGGTGTGGTGACACACAGGAACCCCTCATGCTGGGCCCACTGAGGTTCCCTCACAGGAGGCATGCCATTAGATTCTCACCACAGATTCCTATTCCCTCATGGAACACCTCCTGGCAACATGGAATCCGGCCCTAGCTGCATATGGTCTCTAAAGGTACTAGCATAGAGAGTAGAAGACTAAATGAAGGGATAATCCACCTGCACAGCCATGGGGGAGTCTTCATCCATGCCGAGGTGAGAGTTTTGGGTGACATGACTGTTTGGGGGGGGTCACACATTACTAGAAGTACCCCCTTGCTTGTGGTACTTCAAGCAAGCTCAATACATTCATTAGCTCACCGGGCTAGCTACAGTTGGGATCACTACTTTGGTGATCGCTGTCATTGCTGCCCCACTGGGTGAGTACATGTTTGTTCACAGCTCTCCCAGAAAAGTTCATGGAATACGACATTATTGTAATGGATTATATCAACTTTTCAGTAGCCATGGAAAGCCAAGAGCTCAGAGAATTGAGATTAATTCTGCTGCCCTTTCCCTCTCCCAATCCATCATCCATCAAAAGTCCATTTAAAAGCTGTCCCAGGACTGGTGAGGGACCACACCTAAATCACCATCTTTCCATCTCTCTATGGCTCACCCATTCCCCAGCAGCCACAATCCGAGTGAGTGGCTGGCAGTCTGCTGGGGCAGGGATATGTGCCAGGCTAGTCTCACGTCTGAGCCCCTGAGATCCATTTCTGCTGATTGAATCCTTCTCAGAGCGGAGAGCAGCTCTGCCCATTTCAGGTATGCACGGGGCAGCAGGCTCATCCATTCTTATATTCTGTCGTTCAGACCTGCACTTCATTATGGACTCCGTAAGAATTACAGCCATTTCGGGCTGTCCCCGTACTCCTCTGCTCCTTTATTAGCCATCAACACAAATGCAATGTAAATAATTTGCAGCTGTTGGGAGAAACAATTAATCTCTTTTTTTTTCCTTAATTAAACCTAGAGGCCTATTCATTAGAAATGTATAACGAGCAGACACAGGAGCTCACCATAGAGTTTCGGATCCACTGTGCCACCCAGCTCAGGGCAGGTTTGGTTCAGGTTTCAACTCTGGCTTAGACATTTCTGGGTGATTTTACATGAGTCAAGGAGCCTCTCAGAGTTTCAAAGCCTTCAACTACAATACTCAGATGATGGTGCCACAAACAGGACATCCTGTCACTTAAATATCCTGAGCTAGATTCAGGACCTTTGTCTTTTCATTCTTCAGATTCATTGTGGCCTCCGGGTAGTGATAGCTTCTGGATGGAAGGGGGTTTATAGACTAACTTGAAAACGGAGGTTGCTCCCTCATCCATGGAGGCTGATTTCCTTCTACCTACAGGTCTGCGTCCCCTTATTCCTCTCACAGCTGCTATCATTCAGATGCTACTTTATTATAGGCATTTCATGCATATGGGTTGACTAATCCAGTTTTACATTTATTTATTTATGTATTTATTCAGTGTAGTTACATGTGTGGGTGTGCACGTGCCATAGTACATGTGTGCAGGTCAGAGCACAACAGATAGAGTTCTCTCCTTCCACTGCTTGAGTTGTGTGATTCACACTCAGGTTCAAATGCGTGGCAGCAAGTACCTTTTCCCACTGAGCCATCTCCCCAGCCAGGGCTCATTAATCCTTACAACAATTACAGTGGTGAGAATTTGTATCTCATTTCACAGGAGAGGAACTGAGACTCAAAAGGGCTTAACTGTCCCATTTGGAAAATAAAAATGCAAACATGCAGGGAGTTGTCTGACTTCTCACCCACATTCTGGGTTCCTCAACTTGTTTTGTTTTTTCAAGTTTGACTGACGTTTTCATCTTAATATACAAACAAAAAAATATCTATGTTTTGTCTACAGACCGAATCCTTAGGGTTGCAAACCAATAATAGTGTCATGGTTTGAATAAAACTTCCCTATAGGTTCATTGTTTTGAATAATTGTTCTCCAGCTGGTAGAACTGTTTCAGAAGGATTAGGAGGTGTGGCCAGGTTAGAGGAGGTGTGTCACTGGGGACAGGCTTTGAGACTTTTAAAGGACTCATGCTACCCCAAGTATGGTATGTTTCTATTTCTGTCTTTATACTCTTCTCTCTCTCTCTCTCTCTCTCTCTCTCTCTCTCCCTGCTTCTGACCTCCTAAGATGTAAACTCACAGCTGTTACTGCCACCATCCCTTTGTTTCACCATCTAACCCTTTGAAACTGTAAGCCCAAATTTAATATTTTCTTATAAGTTGTCTTGGTCATGGTGTTTTATCACCAAGACAACAAAGTAACTAAGACACCGAGATAAGGCAAGTATTGTAATTCACAGTAGTTCAGTGGTCATTCCAAGAACAACATCTCTTCAGTGGAAAGCAAATGGATCCCTTCTTCCATTATTATGTGGGTCATGCTTCATTTAACCTTGCATCATGTTGGAAGCAGCCTCCTTCATAGATATTTCTTGTTCTATGAACTTAATGATTGCCTTAGGTTTCTCTTGAGAAATAAATAGGGACTTCCTACTCATTTGTGTATAAGACTTTAAATAATTACACCCTTATCTATTCCCTATTTAGAAAACAGAGATGTTTATTTTTCAAGTAGTTTATAAAAATTTCAGGAGTTTAGGTGAATGTAATACAATTATCATCCAAACACCAATAAGCTGCCCAATCCATTTTCTGCTTCCACATACCCGAAGATTGGCCTCACCCTCTCAGACACACACACACACACACACACACACACACACACACACTCCATAAAATATACAGAAAGAATTCTGAGCATTGAGGCAGAATGGGGAAATTATTTTTAAAAATTGGAAAAATTCAACATCTATGTATAGATATCTATCAAAGAATAATTAAATAGGTTCCTCAATCTTCTAAAGAATGTTTACAAATTCCTAAAGTTAACTTTTACTTAATAGTAAGGACTGGATGCCTTTTCCATATAAATAGGGACAATTCAAGGAAGTCTACTCTTCACCTACAGTGACATTTTATAGGCAGGGCAAACCATTGCAATAAATAAAAGAATCAGTTTGCAATGGAAAAAGTAAAATTGTCTTTTTACACACACACACACACACACAAAAAAAAAAATAAACCATGATCTCCAGTTTCAAACCTCTATCTGCTCAAACATTCCATGAGATCTAAGAAGTACATTCCATAAAGTCCGAAGAAACACAGTCAATAAAACAACACAATAAAAGTACCATTTGCGGGTACTGCCTATGGATAAGTGAAATTTTTAAATAAAAATTACACTGATAAGTGGATATTAATGAGCCCAGAAGCCCTAAATACTCAAGGCACAATTAGCAAGTCAAATGATTCCCAAGAAGAAGAAAGGAGAGGACCCTGGGCCTGTAAAGATTGGATCCAGTTTTGTAGAGAAACTATGGGGGGAGGGGAATGATTGGGGAATAGTTGGGGGGGAGAGGAATTATGGGACGTATGGTGGGGGGGAACTGGGAAAGGGGAAAGCCTTTGGAATATAAACATAGAATATAGAAAATAAAAATTATAAAAAAAAGAACACAAAACACCTAGGAATAATTCTCACAAAACATATGTGAGGTCTCTATGTTCTGAAATTCAGGCATCTGCTGAATGAATTTAGAGACCTGAATGTAGAGACAGTGTTCATGAATTGGGAGTCTCAATAGAAACATGATTAAAGGTCTCCAGAATTGAGCTATAGAGCCAAAGAAACTCTATGGATACCATCTCAGGGCTCGGGAGAGGAAACAAGGGATAAAGAGCTTAAATGTCTTCAAAAAGTACAAGCAGGAATCTTTATTATCAAAATTTAGAATCCACATGTTAATAAAAGACACATTGCCAAAATAATTTTGAAGAGAACAAAGTTGGGATATTTACACTATTTGATATTAAGATTGATTGAAATGCTGTGGAGTCAAGATAGTGCAGGCACTGATGAAAATGGTGGGCATGTAGCGCATTGGAAAGATCTAAGTCCGGTAATAGTCACACCTCCATTGTAAATTCACTACCCACAAAGGATTCATTGAGGAATGGATAGACTTTTCATTAAATGCTCCTGAGGGAGAAAAAGATATTTGTACACCTTAAAACAAACTTCAATCTTACTACACTGCATCCATAACAATTGTCTCTAAACAGAGCTTACATAGCTCTATGCATATAAACTAAAATTATAAAATTGTTATAAGAAAATATGAAAAACACTCTAGTGTCCTTGGGCTAGATTACTAGAAGGGACATGAAACATACCAGATAAAATATAATATTGATAAATAAAATATGATAAAATGATAAACTTCTTTTAAAATAAATCATTTCTCAGGAAAATAATTTTGGACAGCCACAGACTGGCAGAAATTATTTAGAGAACATATCACATCAAAGGCTTGTATCCAAAAATACATAAACAATACTCAGAATTCTCACAGATGAAGATAAACATCCTAATAAAAATGACCGACAACTAAACAGAACTGTCAACAAATAAATATATAAAGATAAAATGTGAACATGGAGAGACACCCAGCCTTGCTGGATATCAGAGACATTTACATAAAGGTGCAGCAGGGTCTCAGCATGCTGCTGCTGAGATAGCTACACTGAAGGAGGTAGGACCACATTCAGATGGAGCACTGGAATTCTCATTGTTGCTACTAAAAATGGAAAATTATATGAAATGACACAAACAGTTTAGTTAGGACTCTGTTTGCTTTTATAAAACTACCCAGCAATTCTAATCCCATAGGATTTTGTCTTGAGAAATTAAAACATAAACTACACAGAAGACCTCTGTGTGATCAGAAAGCTTTTATTCAGGATAGTGTCAAGCTGAAAGCCAATAGGTGTGTCCAGATAATGGACACTCACACAGCAATATAAATAGATCAGATACTGATACACGGGAGGAAGCGGGTCAACTTCCAAGCCACTCGCTGGTGAATGAGGTCAAACAGGAAGGCTGCTCGCTATTTAGTGTCATTCTCTAAATTTCTAGAAATGCAAACGTGTAAGGACAAATGGAGCAAGGAGCTTGCCGGGAGGAGAGAGCTGCTTTCTATTTTGATTGTGGCGGTTACAACATTTACATGGTCATTTTTCAAAATGCATGGAGCAACAGTTAAAAGCAACAGTTAAAAGTTAAAAGTTGAATCTTTTTATGTATATATAAACCTAGCCTCACTATGTGGAGCAAGAACACATGTCTTATCCTCAAAGGCCTGTCAGCCTAAGAGAGAATGCATGATAACTACAGCATAAAAAGGGACATGCAAGAAGAAACACAGACTCGCGCTAAAGGAAAAGATCGGAGCACTGAAGCAGACACAGTAAGACAGCATTTATTCCAGGATGAGGGCTCTGATGGACAGATATGAACCCGCCGTCACACGGAGATGCTGGTGAAAGTTGGCGGGTCTCAAGAAAAATCCCAAAATAAAACAAACAACGAAACGGATCAACAACAGTAACAGGAAAAATATCATGTATGCAGGAAATGGACATATGAGGAAAGGAATGGATCCTGGGGGCTGGAGGGAGATCAGCGAGGTTATACTAATCAGAATCCATATTATATAGGTATGAAATTATCTGAAACAGACAGACAACAGAGAAAGGAAAGAGAGGACAGAAAGAATTAGGGACAGAAACAAAGATCAACTGAGAGAAGGAGGGAGGAAGGGAGGAAGGAGGGGGGAAGGAGGGAGGGGGAGGGGGAGGGGAACAGGGGGAAGGAGAGGGGAGGGGGAGAGGAAGAGGGAGAGGGAGAGGGAGAGGGAGAGGGAGAGGGAGAGGGAGAGGGAGAGGGAGAGGGAGAGGGAGAGGGAGAGGGAGAGGGAGAGGGAGAGAAAATATAAACCAAAGAAAGACAAATGAGGGAGAGGATATCAGGCAAGGGATAGAAAGCTACAGAGAGATGTTAGTTATGTTTGGCCAGAGAACAGAAGGATCCAGGCTAACCACTAGGCTGAACTGCCAGGAAGCATCCACATAATATAAAGATCATTAACAGACAGAAATCATTCATAAGCTACTTCCAAACTCTGGCTCCCTGGGAGACCAATGAACTATCTCCTATCCTGGAAAAAGAATTAGGTATGAATGCTTGTAGCCTGACTGGTATTACTCATTCACTCCCTTTTTGCAATGTTGGAACCTTGAGCAAAATACTTTGCCTGTTTGTTTCAATATGCCGAGGCCAGTCCCTTTCATGCTTGGCCTGGTTTAGATGTAACATCAGAACTGACCTTGTATCATTTCCCTTGGGATAGTGTTCCTGTTTGCTGCACACACGGCTTTTGGAGGGTGACCAATCACACCCTGTCCCTTTAGGTCTGCTTCTTGCCTGTCCTGTCTCCTCTCCATGCTTCAGAATCTGCAAAATACCTGGGTCTTTGCAATTGGAGGAGGGGGTGCCAATTCAATGCTTGTGCTCCACTTACAGAGAAATTAGGTCTCCCCACCAGTGCTTCTTTAAGTAGAGCACGGAGCGTTTCTCACGGGAGCATGCTGCACGCTTCCCTTTGCTTCTACCCCTGAAAAGGCACGTTAAGGCTCCCCAAAGCAGCAGAGCACTGTGGCTGGGGGCGGGAGTTACCTTTTGGCTCTTTCTCCTTCCAACGTAAAGTTCATCTGTCTGGAAACTGTTAGCTCTCAGAACTCTAATACTGGTTCCTGTGTAAAGCTTAGCAAAAGCTTTCAAGGGGTTAACTCTACTCTGTCTAATAGGGTGTCCTCATTGACAACTGGTCTGTGGCATGCCGTGTTCCAGTTCACTTTCTGGTCAGCTCTTCAGATAGCAGTTTAAGCCAGGGTGGCCATCACATCCACGAGGAAATGGATAGATCTGAAAGGCTGGCCTGATTGTATCATGGAAAAATTTGAGGCTCAGAAACTATAATTTGTTTGGGGATGGGCATATGACACAGATGTTTCTAAAGAGTTGGAGCTGATATTCATACAATAATCACACAGGGTTTGGGAAAAAAATGAGACCTCATTTAAATCAGGGAAGCCAACCTTTCAGAGGATATAAGATAAGGGTGTGGTCCTGGAGAGGAAGGCTGCATCCAGCCCAACTGTAGAGCCATGGAAGCCAACCATCTACTCTGCTTCCTAACCCTGTGCCCCAGCTCCCTCTTCAATGTACATCAGCCTGATGAGAATGAATGAAGACTATCAGTTCTTTTTAAAAATCACTGTTTTCTTCCTTAAATGGCTTTGGGTGGGTGTCTATTCTTGCAATGATTCCTTACGATAATAAATCTTGTCACATTTTTAAAAGTATTTATTTGCCTGCTTCAGAGTATTGGGGGGGGGAGCGGGTACTGTCTAGAAAAGATTTTCTACATTTTCAGTCCTGGGCTCCTTCACCAGCTTCCCTCAGAAATTGTATAGCCATCTGATGCTACTCATGTGTGCATTTCTTCCTCTCCTCGAATCCCTGCCTCTCATTCTGTTTGTCCTTTGTTTCAGATTAAGTCAGGCTCTAGATCTCCCATAGTCCTTTGGACTTCCATAACACCCTATACGGGCTATCTGCCTAATGCATATTCATTCTCCCTTTCCTATCATTCTTCCCCATGAACCATGCTAAGCCTTGAGGCACCTTGGATCTGAGGATGTCTGTGGCTTCTGACAGTTCCCAGGATATTCTAAATCACTAGTCAACGAAGCAGGCACTCCTCTACCTTCTAGGTACCTCCAAGATGGCACGTGGACAATGGCTGATTGCAATGAGTACATCGCCCAGATACAAAGAGGGCATGTGTTACCTTACGGTAACCCTATCAGTTAACGAGAGGCAATGTGCTCTGCTGGAGGTACCAATTAAAGTGTTTTAAATACAAACTCCGGGTGCATAGCTCACACATGCTAAAATCCACAAGAAAGGAGGCTTATTTACAGTGCTTTAAATATGTTGGAAGTATTGTGGGAAGGATGGCTAAGTCATTAGTCCTTCACTGTTTGGTAGGGGGTTTTTACTGAAGAAGGAGCTTCTCTTCCCTTCTGCTCTCTCTCCCCACCGCCACCCCTTCCCTTTCTCTCTTTTCATCAACTTATCCACTATTTGTGTTTTCCTCCCATCTATTCCTTTCTATCCACAAATAATTGTATAGCATATTGAGTACTTCCAAAGTTGTTAACTGAATGCTAGTGTCTTAGGGTTTTATTGCTGTGAACAAACAGCACGACCAAGGCAACTCTTATAAACGACAGCATTTAATTGGGGCTGGCTTACAGGTCCAGAGGTTCAGACCATAATTATCAAGGCAGGAAGCATGGCAGTGTCCAGGCAGACGAGGGGCTAGAGGAGCCGAGAGTTAAGATTAGCCTCCAGGCAGCTAGGAGGAGGGTCTCCAAGCCCACTCCTACAATGACACACTTCCTCCAACAAGTCCACACCTACTCCAACAAGGCCCCACCTCCTAATAGTAAGAGTCCCTGAGCCAAGCATATTCAAACCACCACAAATAGTAATATCAAGATAAGTTATATATCACTATGCCACATAAATAGTGGATGGGAAGAAAGGTAGAAATGTATACATTGTAATGATATATATATATACTGTTATAACTGTGAGTTTTGAGCCTGTCTCTATACAAGGCATTTGGACAATTAACTAAAGTTCACTCTGGATTGACCCCAAGTTAGATTGAAAGGAGTGCTGAAATGTGTAGGTTCAATGAAATCCCAATCAAAATCCCTATAACATTCTTCTCAGAAATAAACAAAACATTTCTAAAGGTTATATGGAACCACAGAAGACTAGATATCCAAAGCCAATGTGACCAGAAGCAACATGAATAAGTCTGGAGGGATTACCTTTCCAGATTCCAATCTATAATATGCAGCCACAGTAATAAAAGCATGTATCATGGAAACAGAATATAAGATAAGGAACAAAATAGAAGATATAACTATGAGTGCATATAACTACAGATATCTGCTATCGGACCAAGAGGCCAAAAAATATGTGGTAGAGAAAGAAAAAAAACTAAATAAATAAACCTTAGTATCTTTAACAAATGGTGCAGGGAAAACTGCATGTCCACATGCACAGCGGAATTAGACTCATATCTACCAGTCTCCACAAAACTAAAAACCTCCAGATGGATCTAAGACCTCAAAGTGAACTCCAAAACGCTGAGAGTGCTAGAAGAAATCACATGCAGGACCCTGTAAGAAATGGGGCTAGGAGGGAACTTTCTGAATAGGACTCCATTTGCTCCGGAAGTAAGGTCAGCCATTGAAAAAAACTGATCTCATAAAATGATAAAGGGAAGCAAGCAAAGGGGAAGTTAATCGAGTGGGTTGCTCAGAGTGAGGGCAGAGCCTTTGCTAGTTTCTAACTTCTAGTGTTCCATACCAGCAGAATGTCTTCACCGGATCTTTCAAACTTCTCCTTTACACAACGTAGGTAACCACAACCCTGCAGGCTTGTTTAGGAGAGCAACTGCCAAATCTGGCTCAAAGGAACATCACACCGTACAGGTCCCTAAAAAGGCTCAAATCCACAGCCTACGATCAAGGAAGAGACAAGGCTTAGGGTGCCCCCAAAATAAACACTCTATAATTGATAAGTCTTTGTTTGAATAAAAAACCTCTTCACCCGCGGGCCCTGGGACACCAGAGTCCCTGAAGAAGCCCAGGAGCTGTTCTGGCAAAGATGGTGTAGAAGAGGGATCGGGGAGGGTGCAGTGTTTTATGTCTCTCTTCAGTTGCGGGAACCAGCTCATTTTTCCACACGAAACGTCTTACCTTCTGAACAACATTATTGGACTAAAGTGTGCACTAAATTGTTATATCTGTAATTCCCCAGGATTGTTATTACTTCAATATCTCATACTTCACTGCATTTTAAACATTTGAACTCCTAAAACCAGACAGTAACTTACTTTCAAATTTATGTTCCTGAAGATAATTGTCTAAACCTCTTCTGTAATTGCCAGAAGCAGACCAGAACAATCATAGAATTAATCAGAAGCTGCTGCTACTGAAGACCTACTGTGTGCTAGGAGTCACAGCACCACCTAAATTACCTTGTGTGAGGACAGCATTAGTTTTATTTCGTGGACAAGGGTACAGAGATCCGGAAAGTTTATGGGATGCAAACATTCATGGTTCCTTAATGGAAGGGATCAGATTTCCATCCCAGCTTCTTGCTCCTAGCTCTAGTTAAGTATCCCAGCAGGAATTTGTTTCTATTTCCTGTGGGTCAAGCTTTGGATCAAGTGCCTAATAGGATGTAAAAAGATAACATCGCCAAGACCAAAGCTGCCCAAATGGCAGTTAGGACCACCCAGGGAAGAAGAAAATTGTTTATGTCTAAATCTGCATATATACATATATTCTGGCACTGTGCAATTTATACAATATTATAGAGAGGAAAGGGAGGAGGAGAACATGTGTATGCTTATTCCAGGAACTGATTCATGCATTGAACAGGTTCAGGGGTTAGCAAATCAGAAGGCTGACAACTCAGGCAGGAGAAAAGTGCTCCAGCCCTAAGACACACTTCCATCTTTTCTGGGAAAGGTCAGACATTGCTATGAAAATGCCTGCCATTAACGCTAATCTCTACTAAAATTAACTAAGTGCCTATGTTAACAGTTATAGATCTAAACAATTGCATGCTAGCCCTCTATAGTAGTGCTAAAATAACTAGCCACTATAGCTCAGTCAAGAGGGGTCTGTAAGAGGATAGCTTCCACCCGAGGCAGAGACTTGGATGGGAATGGGAATGCTTCTTAACCTTAGTTAAAGACACGATACTTTTGTTTCTCTACCGGCAAACTAATAAATAAAACCTGTGTGGCTTATGCCATCAACTTTGTTCTAGAAAATAGCAAATGGGCATGATACATTTTTATTGTGAATTCCATCCCATGCCTTCAGATCCTGAGATGTTCACGAAGATGGATGGCAATCATCTGGTTTACAGTATATTCACTGCAAGGTGCTCCCCTGCCTCTCCGTGCTTCAGAAAGAAAACACTGGCAGGCTGATTTCACTTCTTATTTATGGGAGCTGTTATCTGCATTTCTTCAGCTCTGGCTTAGAAGGGAAGGAATATCAGAGCTGGAGAGAATGGTAGAAAAAAAATGCTCCCCCCGCCCCGCCCCAATATATCACGATATTAAAGCTGAAAGCCAAATACACTAGGTCGCTCCACGTTTAGGTCTGAGAACAGCATAGCTGATAAGAACGTTCCGGAACACTTGTGTTCCTGACTGCTCAGTTTAGCCCTGCTTAGGCAGCAGCTGAGCCAGGGACTCTGATCCTCCCCAAAGACGCATCATGAGACTGAGTTAGATCCCCTTCCATGTCCTCCCACGACCTCTGGTTATCTCCAGCGTCACATGGATTTCGCTGCATGTAAATCCTCCTTTGTGTCTCTCCTCCATCAGATGGTAAGGAAGATGCTGCATCATTTCTGTCCCAAACCTAGGACAACAGTTCTCAAAACATGCTCATGGGTACTTGGGAGAGGTCCCTGAGACCCTTTCTGGAGGTCACAAGATCTACATAATTTTCATAAAAACACTGCAGTGCTATCTGCTTCCTTTGCTTTAATTTTCTCTGAGGGAATATTCCCAGGGAGTTTGATACTGTCGCGGACGGACTGCAGACTCTGATATGAAAAGCCAGCTGTCTTCTATTGAGCCAGACAATACTGACATTTGCAAAACTGTAAAACAACGGTGCTCTCTACTCTTTAAAATTTTTTGGATATGTTATTTTTCAATAAAAATTTTGTTATTTTGCCTATACTATGGTTCATTGTGTTTATTTAAAAATGAAGTTGTAAATATGTATGTTTAACATGATAAGCTTTAATAACTAAAGTAGTTTAGCTCCTGTGAGTATTTTGTTCCCTTTCTCAGAAGAACTGAAGCACCCACACTTTGGTCTTCCTTCTTCTTGAGCTTCATGTGGCACAGAGACTGAAGGAAAGGCCATCCAGAGACTCCCACACCTGGGGATCCATCCCATATACCAAACCCAGACACTATTGTGAATGCCAAGAAATGCTTGCTGAAAGGAGCCTGATATGGCTATCTCCTGAGAGGCCCTGCCAGAACAGAGGCAGACTCTCAAAACCAACCATTGCACTGAGCGCAGGGTCTCCAGTGGAGGAGTTAGAGAAAGGACTGAAGGAGCTGAAGGGGGTTGCAACCCCATAGGAAGAACCACAATATCCACCAACCAGATCCCCCAGAGCTCCCAGGGACTAAGCCATGAACCAAAATTACACATGTCTCTAGCTGCATATGTAGCAGAGGACAGCCTTGTAAGGCATCAATGAAAGGAGAGGTCCTTGGTACTATGAAGGCTGGATAGATGCTCCAGTGTAGGGGAACTGAGGGTGGGGAAGTGGGAGTGGGGTGGGTGGAGGAACACCCTCATAGAAACAGGTGGAGGGGGGACAGGATAGGGGGTTTCTGGGACGGGGAAAACCAGGAAAGGTGATAACATTTGAAATCTAAGTAAAGAATATATCCAATAAAAAAACTTGAAAAATAATGACTAAATTAGTAAATATCACTGCTTAAAACTATAACAAAACAAAATCTTCCAGGGGTTATTAATATGAGTTAGGATTCTTAAACTGTTCCAAGACAAGAAAGGTTGCTATAGAGCCTGGTAGAGGATTTGAAAGGAGTGAAAACACCTCAGAAAGGGAGGAAGAAAGAGTGAGAAGAAAGAGCAGGGGGCAAAGAGGAAAGAAACAGAAAAAGAGAGGGAAGGATGTGAAGTCACCAGGGCAAGTCACCACTGTCAGCTCTTGAATACAACTCACTGGGGGGAGCAGGACCCTGCAGTGACTGGAGCCATGGCCGGTCTGAGCAGAGGAAGGTAACTGGTTGAGCAAAGGACTTTGCCTGCTGCTTCTCAGACAGCACACAGGGAGAGCCACGGACTCTGGGGGAAGACTGGAGGCCCTTTCCTTTTGTATGAACTGGAATGTGTGCAGGAGAGGGAGAGAGAGAGAGAGAGAGAGAGAGAGAGAGAGAGAGAGAGAGAGAGAGAGAGAGAGAGAGAGAGAATCACAGCTCCTAGATCTCTCTCTCTCTCTTAATTTATTTACATTTCAAGTGTTATCCTGTTACCCTGGTTTCCCCCCACCTCCACGGAAACCACCTATCCTGTCTCCCCTCCCCCTGCTTCTATGAGGGTGTTCCTCCACCCACCCCACTCCCACTTCCCCACCCTTGCTTCCCGTACACTGGGGCATCTATCCAGCCATCATAGGACCAAGGACCTTACCTCCCATTGATGTCTTACAAGGCTATCCTCTGCTACATATGCAGCTGGGGCCATGTGTAATTTTGGTTCATGGCTTAGTCCCTGGGAGCTCTGGGGGATCTGGTTGGTGGATATTGTTGTTCTTCCTATGGGGCTGCAAACCCCTTCAGCTCCTTCAGTCCTTTCTCTGACTCCTCCATTAGGGACCCTACGCTCAGTGCAATGGTTGGCTTTGACCATCTGCATCTGTATTTGTAAGGCTCTGGCAGGGCCTCTCAGGTGACATCTAAATCAAGCTCCTTTCAGCAAGCCTTTTTTAGCATCCACACTAGTGTTGGGGTTTGGGGACTGCATCTGGTATGGATCCTCAGATGAGACAACCTCTGGACGGCCTTTCCTTCAGTCTCTGCTCTGCACTTTGTTCCCATATTTGCTCCCATGAGTATTTTTCCCCTCTCTAAGTAGGACCAAAGCACCCACACTTTGGTCTTCCTTCTTCTTGAGGAAAAATCTAGCAAGAAGAACTCTAAATTCTGAACATCTCTGCTCCAAATACAAGGTAACAGCTCCTAGATCTCTTACAACCTAGTTGTAGAAACAGTCACACAAATTCGTATGAATAGTACTCATCCCTACCAAGGATGCCAAAGGTTAAGAGCATCATGATGAATTTCGGAAGTGAATTTGGCTCCTGCATTTTCAGAGTGCTTGACAGGCAATGATCATGTGTTAAAAGAGAAATCATGGTGGTGGTCATCTTAAAGGCACTAAAAGCATTCATTTTTCACAGAAGTAAATAGAAAAGGTATTTTTGAGACTCTCAAGCCCTAAGATATCCTTCTCCAAATTGATGTGTGGGGCCTCTGTTCTCACTGACACTGATCATGGCATCTGTCGGGGGGGTGATGCTCCAGGAATGTGCATTGAAAGACCACCAATGAGTGACAAACTTGTGCTGCTGATGCTAGTTATCTAGACAAAAAAATCATCGTCAGTGATTCTTCTCAAATGAATACAATTGGCCTAACTCAAAAAATGAATGTTTAAGGGCAACTATTGGTTGATTAATTTTAGATTGTCTATGCATTAAAACCTCTGGAAATAAGTAGACGAAGGAAAAGCACAGATGGTAGATGAACAGAGTAAATGAAGGAACATGGTAGATGGTGGACATCGTGCTAGAATGAGGAAAGAGGAGAATTCCACAACATTTCAAGATTCCAGGAGGCAGCTTAACTCCTAAGTCCCCAAACAATACACTCAATAGAAATATGGGCTCTGAACAGAAAATGCGTATTGTCTGCCAGTAAGCTCATGAAATGTATGAGCAATAACTTGCTTTGGTATTGGAATAAACCAAAAGATTCTTATGAATATGGGCAGAAAGATACGTGGAATTATACACCATGGAGCTTCCGATGGGTGCCTTGCCATTGACAGCATGCCGTTTGATGTGCTGTATAGTAATGAAAATGAGGCTATTTATAAAAATAGTTACATGTTGAGTCTTAGAATGTTTTCTCAAGTCATTTAAAAAAGAAAAACCAAGAACTGAAGTTCTCGGCAGTGCTGCCTCTCTCCAGGGAGCATTCAAGGGACACAATCTGTTTCCCACTGTGTCTTCTACAAAGGATGAGGGTGACATTTCCTGGATGCCCAGCTGGCATTTTGAGGAGTTAAGAGGGCCCTTCCAATTCTGTCCAGTTCCACAAAACCCACATGAGAATAGACATGCAAAGGTTTTTATGGGAGAAAAACAAAACATGTAGAAAGAAACTCAAAGACAGAGCCATGGCAGCCTTAGAGGAAACTAAGCTGGCTAGGACCCTTAAGTGTAAAGCTTGCGTGCAGAAGCATAATTCAAGAGTGAGTCTGCCTGAGCATGCTCAGCACCTTCATCCACAGCCATTGGGTGGGACCACAAAGGAAAGATGGTCAAGGTATTTATGTAACTACCTAGAACTTTGCCCTGCCTTTACGTATTCTGACATAATGGAGTCTGTAAGATACCTCCCCAGGCCACACAAACCTTAACTTTAAAAACTGTAGCCAAGTATTATTCATTCATTTGATAAATACTTATCAAGAACTTGTGATATGTAATACCCTGTTCCAAGCATAAAACAGAAAAAAAAAGTGTATTCCCAGAACTGTCTAAGGAAATTTGATTATAATTCACTTAGACTAAATTATAATTGAAGCATCTTAAAACAAGTGGACAGAAAAATATTTCCCTCTCATACCCATTGCAGACAGGAGTTATCAATCCTGCCTTGCTTAGATATGACCCCAGACCCTTCCTGAAGAGGATGCTTCTGGCAGCCTCTACAAATCAATAGTAGCACTTAGTACAAAGCTCATTTGATATCGTTGTCTTAGGAGCTGTGGATAGTGGGGGTGGGGTCTGGACTGTGAAGACAATTACATACTCAAATGAAGTTGTCTATGCTTTGAAAAACTGTCTCTAAGAAGTCTGTAAAAGCATCTGTCTTAGGGAATGAATAAAGTGTAATTAAGACTATATACTTAGCTTCCTGCTCTTTCTTCTTGGTCCCAACTATTTCAGACATTTTCTGAGACACTCTGATCTCAAGTTAGAAATGTTCTAAAACTCTATAATCCCTTGACTTTCAGAATGTCACATGTCCATAAGGTTATTGACTGGGCGAAGCCAGAAGAGAATGAACACTTGGTGAGACTATAACAAACTGGGCTGAGCCAGGCGTTCACAATAACCATTCAGATGTTATCAATAGACTTTTCCAGTGCACCAGGATAGTTGGGCACAATCAGGAATCTCACAGTTGCTAAGGAGAAGAGGAAAGCCAGGATGTCCAACCAGCCTTATCATCTGATCTATTCAATTTTCTTTTAAAGACAATGCCCAGACTATATATAATTTATAAATACTTTTCAGATATTCAAGAAACCTCTCCCTTCCCACTGCCATTTGGGAAAAGGAACAAAATTGTATGTCTTCCCCAGCTTTACTCCTTTCCTCACAGGCACCTTCTCAAAAACTGTTCCCACTGTAGCTGGACAAATCAACGCTTTAAAAAGCACCTTGGTCAGCCGTTTCCTGGCCATCCAGGCATCCACAATCATTAGCAAGCTCTGACAGTTCTAGACCAACACAGGAGAATGCAGAACTTCCCTTTCTCCAATAGACCAACAGCATTGCCTCCCATATTCTCTACAAGAGCCCCAGTTTGCCTCCATCTCTCCAGTCTCAGTACCTATCACCCTTTCCACACAGCTTCGGGGTGGGCATTTCTAAAAGGGAGTCTGACCAGAAACAGTCTTCAAGCTGCCCACCACACAGTCCACTTTAGACTTCTTCCAGACTCACCGCCGAACTCTCTTCCCATAAATTTCTTGCCCACTATAGCCTAACCACACTGGTTTCCTCTTCGGCCTGTAGATTTTCCGTACTCAGTCTCACACTGAAACAACCAGCACTAGCTCTATCCCTGATGCTCTTCCCTAGTCACATGACCAGCTCCTTGACATCAGTGCCCTTGACTCAGACCTCCAAGTAGCTGCTCCTGAAGACCCTATCCAAAGCATCTCCCTGCTGCTCACGCAAGCCGTCCTAACCCACCTGGATTCATTTTATTATAATAACACAGGAAATTACCGTTTGCCAGCCTTGACTTTTCTATTGTTTCTCTTGGCCCTCAGGAATATAAGTCCTGGAAATACGAGTCTTGTCTCTACTCTCTATCACTGTTTATCTGGAGCCCAGATATTGCCTGGGCCATTGGAGGTACCAATCAATGTACATCAAGCTAGAGGAAAAGCTAGCATCCATCACCACTGTCGGTGAGTTCAGAAGTTTCTCTCCAAGCTCTCTTTGTAGAGCCCTTTTCCTGGCCAGCCAAATCTTCTGGAAGCCCCTTCCTTCCTCAGCACTCACAGCTTGCCATGACAGGCCTCTGTTACCTACACCCCAGGGTCACCAAGGCATCTGTGTGTCTTATTTAAGATGCTCTCTATACTCAGGCTTTCATTTTATGTCCTAAAAGAATTTGGGAAGTCCAGCAGAAGAAAGTCCTTTAGAAGAAAGAGTCTCAAGAAGGGAAGGGATTAAGGGAACCATTTTCAGAATGGTCTTTTGGGTTCACCTACCCTTGAGTTCCTTTCTCACACCCTCCTCCCAGACTTACATGGGCACACTTGGTACGTTCAAACCTTACAGCCAACCCAAGCTACCACTTACCCAGGCTGGTAGAGAGACGTTAACTAGGCCTGCCTTAAGGATAAGTGGGGCAGCCCTGTTTCATGTAGCCACTAGGCAGAATGCTAAAGCTCCCAGCCGGTGCTCTTGGGTAGCTCTAGCCCAAGTGGTTGCCTGTTCCTTTAGCTGTCTGGCAACCTCATGTGTGTTCTGTGCCAGTGGGAACACTTGTCCTTCCATCCCTCTGTCTTTATAAAGCAGCACCTGCCCCAAGACAGGACAGGGCCAGAAGCAAGATAAGAAGAATAGTAAAGGGGACGCATATCCGGCACTCTCCTTCAATAGTGGAAGCTGAGACCGTGAACTCTCCTGCACTGATGTTGAACAAGGCCCACACCGTGCCCTTGCCTATCACTCTTCACGGCCAAAATTCGTTGACATACCATATGAAGCAGAAAGCCTTCTCAAGCCTCTCTGTTTATAGGCTTCCCTCTTGGGTATGTCAGGCTTCTTTTTAGAACGCTGGGGCAATTTAGTCCAGGTATCGATAGATAGGGGCTTCGAGGTCTGTCTCAGGACTTTTCCATAGATCGCTCTTTAAATATCCCTTAGATCGCAAAGCATTCAGGCCTTGGATATAATGATTATCCCAAACTCCTCTGAGCATAGAGTCAATAAACATGGGATCTCCTGCTGCACAAAGGAAGGTAGAAGACACTTGTGAAGCAAAGCTTTGTGAACTGTGCTGGCAAACTTACACCAACTCAACACAGGCTAGACTCATTTGAGGAGAGGGAACCCTAATTAAGAAAAATGCCTCCATATGATTGGGCTGTGTGCAACCCTGTAGGGCATTTTCGTAAATATGACTGATGTGAGAGGAGCCATCCCATTGTGGGTGGGGCCATCCCTGGGCTGGTGGTCCTGGGTTGTATAAGAAAACAGGTGAGCTAGCCACGTGAAGCAAGCCAGCAAGCAGCAAGCCATGGTTTTTGTATCAGCTTCTGCCTCCAGGTACTACCCTGTCCTGGCTGCCTTTGAGGATGGACTATAATGTGGAAGTGTAAGCCAAATAAACCTTTTCCTCTCCAGCTTGATTTTTGGTCATGGTGTTTCATTGAGGCAATAGTAACTCTAACTAAGGCATGAACTCCTCATCCTGAGATATGTGATCAAAGGAGCCAGTACCACCATCACTCCGGACATAACTTTCAACCTACATTCCAGAAATAACAGGGCCAGTGGGATTCATACATTAACTTCCCCAGACACACTGAGGTCCACCACGATATTTTTAGTCAACAAATATTATTTAGTGAATATGTATATATGCCAGAATTTTAGATGCATAGCACTAACAATTACATTCATAATTATACTAATTGCACTAAGTAATTATACTAATAATTTTAATCAGGTTAAGTGCTCAGAAAGAGGACATGATTTTATAAGGACATATGTCAAGGGGCAGAAACCTAATTGAGTGTGTTAGTGAGGGCCATTTTTTTTAAGTGACAGATGTGAGGCTGGGAGTATAATTCAGAGACAAAACATATCCCTAGAATATGACATCCAGGTTAATCTCCAGTATTGAAAACAATTAATAGATTTACAGAGAAGCTAAGTTGTGACAGGTGGGTCATTCTATGCAAAGAGACTACCATGGGGGAGGGGGATGACTAAAGGAAGCAGGTGCAGTCCATTTGAAAAGACTGATAGATCCTTCCATGTGGGGTGAGATAGCTTCCACTTAGGAAAGTTCCCAAGAACATTAGGCCATTCAGAATGCCACAGAATATAAGACTACCCGAATTAATAAATGCATTGATTAATTATAATGTATTATTATTAATGTCTGTCAATTATTAATGTTCCATGTATAATTTTGTAGAAATTCAGAAGAATGGAGGTCAATGATAAATTCACCTTGCAGGCCTTCAGGAGCAGGATCTGGGTGGGACTTGGCTGGATCTTGCATGATAATTTAAGTAGAAGAGAAGCAAAACAGAGTCAAAGCCAGGAAATCCACTAGCGCCGCTCCCTTGTTTTCTCATGTATCTGCTCACTGCTCGCATTGTCTATGGTTTGACCCTCATTAAAATGTCTCTATCCTAAGTCAGCTTTCCACCCCCTTGCCAAGGTTCACCCTTCCTCATTGCCCCTTGAAAGTGAGCTGGAGGCACAGATCCCCTGGAGCTATTTATATTTGCAAGTGACATGTCTAAAGAAACATTTTTTTTTTCCAACCTGGTCCTACGAGGCCAAGTATTACAAGTAGCTAAGTAATGTCCAAGAATTTATTAAACACTAGATTATGTTTCTTCCCTTATGTCAGCCATTAATACAAGCTCATGGAAGAGACAGGCCTCTCACCATACAAACCTAATGTCAGTGATATCCTAATGAAGGAAGATATTTTCACTAAGAATGAGATGCAGCGGGTACAAGGGAAATTGAGCCAATTTTCTATTTGGCTTCATTGTTTTTGCTTTTGTTTTGGGTTCTGGGTTTTGTTTGTTTTGTAAGAATGAATGCTTTCTGTGGTATGAGCACATGTCCTGTGTGCTGGGACATATTATGTTTGGCATGTTGGGTTCCCTGGGACTCTTAGTGTGCTGTAGGTTTAGGAATGTTCCTGAGATCAACATCTCTGAAAAATAAAGAGAAAAGCAGGAAGATCAAAAGAAGGTTTGTGCCTCAACCCCAGTGACAGTCCTCATCGAACTCCAGGCTGCTCTGGAGCCTGGCACTCCCCAGCTAGCCGGCAATGGGTGAGCCAGTATCTATTCACAGTCTTGGGATGCTTTATCCGGACCTGAGGACAGTGTGCTACTATGGGTCCTTTCTGAGGTTGAGGCAATGCCTGAAGAGAAGGAACGCCATTTCTACCCACATATCTGACATCTGACCTGGGAGACACATGCCAGGACCCATCTACACTTTGAAAACTGGCAAAGCATCAATATGTACATAGCACATCTTTTTTTACCGATAAGAAACTGAGAGTTGGTGTGAGTTTCTTTTGACCGGAAGCCTAGGTCACATTGAGTTCTGATTTTACAATATCTGCTTCCCACACTGTCTAGTGGTTACTCCAAGTAGGTGGGTAGAAACTCTCCCTCTGCTCCTACCACAATCCAGCAAAGCCTAATCACCCAATGGACCATCTACGTCACTTTTTTAACTGAGGAGAACACAGAACTTGAGGTAAATACAGTACCCACATATCTTCTTTTGGGGCGGAAGAGTGACATCTCATCTCAGGTTACATTTGGAAAGCAGGGAATAACATCAGTGTTAGAAACTTGTAAGTATAGTTGCCTAACTGGGCAAACAAAAATCCAGAGTATCTGAGAAGGTTGTCTTCTGATAAAAAAAAATGAATGGACATATCTGCTATGAATGTGCCAGCACCATGGTTAGCACATGATTCCATGAACAGAGCCATGGCTGCTTATCCAGCATCTGAAGCATTCACCACTCTTTGTAGCCCTATTCATGGTGAGGAGAAAGGCTCCATCCCTGACTTTGGGTTTTTCAATGATGCACTAGTTTTTTTTTTTAGGTCAAACTTTCTCCCATCTTGTTTGCTGGGGATCTATCTACCGGTATCCAGAATTCTCACTGGACAGTTACAGCCAAGGCTTGGAGTGTTGGCCTCTTTTTAAAGTGTTTATCACTCTGGTTGGCTGCATGAACCTGGGAGAGTAGGGTCTAAAATGGAGGTGGACTAAAGTCTCATGCAATAGCCAACTTTATTCAGAGCATCAGACAATTTATATTCAGAGCGTTGAGTCACATGAGTAAGGACATAAGAACATAAAAGCATGAGTAAGCACATAAGAACAAGCCACGCATGGCAGAACATGTTTTTCCACAGAGGCGTGTGAAGTAAACTCACTATCTGCTACACCTTGGAGGAGCACAAAAACACATTCCGAGAACAAATCTGTGGTATAGAGGATCAGAGATTGCAAGAATCTTGTCTTTTTTACTTGGAGTTTCTTACACGGGCTCAGAAATCTCCTTATATACCTTCCTTCATGGACCGTGTTCAGACAGCAGAGGACACACTGGAGCTATGCCTACTCCCAACAGGAAACTAAAGCACAACTGAATATAAGTGAGATGAAGGAAAATGGAGAAAACAGATTTTTTAATCATGAGGCGAAGGGTTCAAAGAGAAGATAAGGTCAGTGGGATCCTGAGCAGTCTTTTGGGAGTCTCTATTTCCCCAGGAGTTAAGTATTTCTCCAAAGACTCCGGAGCTTTCCTTTGTCTGCCTTAGAGAATGAGTCTCTGGATTCACACCTATGATAACCTCCTGCCCCCTGGCAGCCCCTGTTTGTGACCTAAACATCTGCTCCCACTTCATCCAGAACAGACGAAGGATAGCAAAAGACCCAGCTTTCCCTACAGTCTCCTCATCACAAAGTTAGCCTAGCATTTGGTCTTAGCAGCCACGTGATACAGAAGACAGGTACACATAATCAAATGGAGCCACGTGACTGGAAAGCCTTCCATCTCTCTCAACCCTCCAGAAGAGCCATTCCTCTTTATCACTCGGAGATTCATAAAACGGGCATAAGTGAATGCAGCAGTTTAAATAGTTTTCTTTTAGGAGTTTGGCACTAAATACATTAAATGAATTCCCTCAGCCCTTGGACAAGAGGCCATTAGACATGGACTATTACTTGCATTATCATTACATTAGAGGGTCATTATGAAAAATAAAAGTTCTAATCAGCACGAACATTTATAAAGTGCCACGGTAGGGAACATGCCAGGCTGGGCTGTCTCACACATCCAAACTAACCACAGTGAGTAATGA
Source organism: Apodemus agrarius (assembly GCA_964023405.1). NCBI lineage: Eukaryota > Metazoa > Chordata > Mammalia > Rodentia > Muridae > Apodemus > Apodemus agrarius. The sequence continues at coordinate 100,676,342 of OZ030012.1, forward strand.
CTTTAGATAAAAAAAAAAAAGTATTAAAAAAATAAAAGGTTGAACATAAAGAATCTCTTGAACAAATCCCACTCAAAGTCACTAGTAATTAATGCCTTGGGGGAAAAAAAGGAGGTCCACCCCACCTCCCTAGCTAAATGAGAGAGTTCTCTCAGCTCTCTTCATGGTGACTAGTGATAACACTCACTCTATTTACCATCCCCCTTCAACCTCCAGATAAAATAAGAAAGTGCTGTAAGCCTTGTAAGTTCTAGGTAGCCCTGCAGCCCTGGGGTCCTACACAGGTGATCCTGAGGTTGATGTAAATCAGAGGAGCAATGTGGTAGACCCTTCCTCCTGCTCACGGACTCAATATGTAGGCTGTAAATAGTCAGTAATTCATCCCTAGGAATAGGGACCCTTCAGAGGGAGGGCCTATGTTGTGCTAGAAGCAACGTAAAAGATGGGCAGGAACATGTTAAATTATCTCTGATGCTTAAGCCACAAGGACCCTCCTATCCTTCTGGGGTGTTTTCTGACTCCCAAGGATGAGTTCTTCCCAGGAGGCCCAACAGGTCTCCTCAGACCCTATATGAATAAATGAAAATACCCTTGTCCTGAAAATACCCTTTCCCACTTCCTTGCGTCCATGCATTTGATGGTGATCTCTATTATACAAGACAAGAATCCACGGACTCACTCCATTCATCTGTCCGTTTGTCTGTTTGTCCATGCAGCCATCCAGTCATCTACCAGCATTCATCTGAACTTCGATTCACTCAACACACTGAAAGCCAACATATTCTCTTCAGAGTCATCCTGTTTTGTTGTCTGTCTATTTCCAGCACCTAAAGCAGATGCCTGGTGTCAAGTGGGCACTCACTAAATGTTTGGAGGTAAATACAGGGATGCTTGGGGACTTGTTCTATAGACAAATGTCCAAGGTGTCTGTTCACTGAAGGAGGTCCAGGGTACAGACAGATGATGTTTGCATGGCATCCAGTATCAAGCTCTGGAGTGATACAGACATTGCAAATGAACAGAAATATCCCCTTCACCACCAGGGCACGGAAATTCTAATTGCCAACATCACTACTCTCTTGGATTGAGCTAAATTTTCTTTGCATTACCAGTAAAACATCTACTGGATTTTGCCATGCTTTTAATGTAACACGATGTCTTTCAATCGCCTGTATTCAAATTGCCTACCTGCTTTATTTAAGGGCTTGAGCAGCCTCTGAGGAGGAAAGGGCTTCCTGTCTGCCTGAACATCACTGCCCACCCTACCTAACATGTTCAGCAGAATGCCTGGGTGTTCCTGGCCTCTCTCGTTGCCTGTACCATCCATTATTCAGCCCTCTGGTGTTCCAACAAGGGCCCAACAATGCTCTGCTGAGCCCTCGCCATTCCTATTATGTTCTTTTCCCTAATAAGAACAACCTCTGGTGCACACATTTCTAACTTCAAATTCCTCCTCCCTCCTTGTGTGTGTTCAGCAACTTTAGGGCATCCTAGCTACTGTAAGTTATTATATGCTTAGTTAAACTTATTAAATTCTACTTGCCTCCAGTTTTGCTGATTTCACTTCTGTAATGGAGTGTGGGCCCCTTCACACATATTGTTTACAATAGGCTTTGTAAAACAGCAAGGATCACAGAGCATGAAGCCTCAGCGGAGGGTTACACGTGGGATTGGGGCATTCTGGCAAAAAATGTTCTCAGTATTTGTGTTGCAGCTCCAAGCACTCATGGTTCCATGTTCAAGGCTATTCAACTGATTTCCAGAAATAAATCTGGAGGATTTTTTTAATACCAGGATTTCAAGAAGGCTGGTGAGTATCACACGTAGGCAATGGTTTTCTCTGCCCAGAGTGTTCTGGAATGCTGCCTGTCTCACAGGGGTCTCGAGAGGTCAGGAAGAGTATCCTCCTGCCTCTAAGAATGTTATTCCTTGAACTCAGGAAACGCTCCCGAAGTGGCTTAGAAGTGGCTCTGGAATGGTGCCCAGAGCTTGGAAACTTGCAGAAGCCTTGGAAGAACATGCAAACGAGGCTGCCAGCGTGTTCGGCTAGTGTTTGCCTAAGTGTTTGCCACTAGAACCTCCAGGCTCAAGGCCAGGGAAGCCCTGCGCTTGCCCTGTGAGAATGAGCTTGGAGACAGAAAGTGGTAACACCTTTCCCACCACAGGCCTGGCTCTGCTGAGACAGCTGAAAGGGATTTCATCATCTAACTAGTCCTTTGGGATTGTACAAATGGCTGAAGCCATCTGGGGAGTTTCTCTCTTCAGAATTCATCGGCCTTTCAGACAACGCTGTGCAGGGACCATGTGGCTGTCCAGAGAGCCTGATGCATAGCCTTCATTCCTCCTAGAAACTGGGCGGCGTAGAAATCATTTTATTTGTGTATACACAGAGATATTAGACTCTATGGTTGAAGTTCCCACGGTTCTTCTTATGAGCCCCGGAAAGGAGTTTGACACAAGGCTGGACTGTTTCCACCTCCTCAGCTTCCTGCTGATGGCTAGCAGTAGCCACTGAATAGATATTTGCCAAGGTGGCACCATCTATCACATGCAGTGCTGGAAGCAGCACTGAGAGGGTTTAGCAAAGCCCCAAATGATCTGATCGGAAAGCAATCACATTGCGGGAACACTGTAACTCAGTCACTGCAAGGGAGTAGAAGTGCCAAGGAATGGGCAAGGGGCACCAGAGGCGTAGACGTCAGGGTCCTGCCTTGTCCTCCTGGGTGGGAAGTATCCTAGCATTTCATTCAGAGATGCTGTGAAATGACTTCAAAATTAACAAGTATCAAAGCTTGAAAGAGAGGCAAGTTATTGTAGGCTGAAGGAAAAGGCCCAGAGACAGACCATTCAGCCTGATGCTTGCTCAGAAATGGTCTTGAACATTGGTTCTCAACCTGTGGGTTGCCACCCTGGGGGTGGAGGATGTATCAAACAACAGGGGTTGCCTAAGACCATCAGAAAACATGGATATTTACATTATAATTCATGATGGTAGCAAAATTAGTTATGAAGTACCAGAGAAAATTATTTTAGGTCTGGGGAGACACTACCACCTATTAAAAGGGCCTCAGTATTAGGAAGGTTCACTGGTCTATAGTGACCTGGACCCAGTATGACTAACTTTCTGCAGCGTTTTGAGCTGGGTCTGGCCAATCTGACCTGCACTCTCTGAGCATTTTCTATAAAGGGTATTTTGAGGACTTGCCATAATAAACAGAATGAACTGTCTCTTTGCCAGGCAGACTGACTCACAGATCGGCCTTCGCTTAGCGGCCTCACCTTAACAGCAGTCGGACTTGGCTCCACCCTTCAGAATTTTACCTGTCATCAGAAACACTGATGGAAGTCAGTTCTCAGCAACTCTTGTTGACATAAACCCAGTCTCCTAATCTTTGGTTTGACAGAGTCTGTTGCCTTTCATGTGATTTGGGAGCTTACTAGTATGTCTCTCTCACAGACTTAGGCAGAGAGACGATCTTGAAAGCGTTTGTTAATTTCATCTGGCTGGAGCACTGGGGAGCACGCTCAGCTCCAAGAGCTGTCTATTAAGCTGTCAGTCATGATATCATCTGCCTTTGCAGTGTTTAGTATCTACCAAGCGGAAGCTGACAGACAGCACAAAGGCCCTTTGTGAGGTAGACAACATACAACATGCTAATTAGCATGGCACTCCCCGGATGCCCTCCCCTATTAGGAAAGCTGTGATCATAACATGTCTTTCCATTCTTTTCTTTCCAAAGCTTCAGTTAAGAGTGCTTCTATTGGAGGATCCTAACTTTCTGTGCAAATGATCATGTTTCTGATCAGACTCCGTGCTGCATGCTAATGGGTCCAGAAACACTCCCCAAGACGGACAGATCAGGGTGATAACTAAACTCCTATGTCAACGTGACTGGACTAATGGAATGCTCAAAGAGCTGGCAAACTGTCATTACTGAGCATGTGAGTGAGGGTATTTCCAGAGTCAATGAGCTATTGAATCATAAGGCTGAGGAAAGAAGAGTCAAACTCTCAACCTCCAGCACAGGCATCATTCAACCCACTGAGAGCCTCTCAGAGAAAAATGACAGAGAGGCAAATTCCTTCATTCAGTTGGTGATGCGATAGCCATCTTCCTCTGCCTCCAGACACTGGCACTTCTTTAGAAGTGGGACTCAGTCTAGGGTGGGCATCATCATGTGAACACACAGGCATGTGTCCACTCCTCATGCTTGAGAGTTACTGTGGTTCACACCACCAGCCACCCAGGTCTCAGACCGTTGGCCTGGGCTGGTTTACACTGCTAGCTTTTCCGTGTTCCACAGCTTCATGAAGATAGCTTACAATAGTGGTCGTCAACCTGCAGGTTATGACCCCCGTTAGGGGTTTCATATCAGATATTTACGTTAGGATTTAGAGTAGTAGCAAAACTCCAGTCATGAAGTAGGAATGAAATAAGTTTATGCTCGGGGGTCACCACAACATGGGAAACTACTAAAGAGCGGCAGTATTTTGAAGGTTGAAAAATCACTGGTTTATAAGATGCGACCCTTAGCTCTCCATGGTGGTATGGTCCACTGGGACAAGACATTGATGACTGATTTAACACGATGTATATCCATATGTACACGTGAACAGCACATGCAGATATCCTGTTGGGTCTTTCTCAGGAGAACACTGACTAACACAAGAAGGGTAAGAAGGAGCAAGCATGAGCTGAGGGGCTCTGGGAAACACTCTTCAAGATTCAGCTTGCAGAAGGACTCCATCAGGCATAAACAAGGGAATTTTAACCACTGTAGGGAGAGCGAAGAAAAGGCGGTTCCACACGCGTTGGGTTGACCTGGCAGAAATACCTGTGTTCACACACGTGGTGATTACATACATTCATTGTGGTGATTACAGTCATTACAGCAGCAGCTGCCGCTTCGGGTTTGCATTCTGCAGGACTGCTGTGCTGGAGTCTTTACACACGCATTGTTACCATAGCAGCTCAGCATCCTGCTGTGGTGAGGCGCTGTGTCTTTATCAGGCAGATGAGAAAACAGGGCTCAAAGCTCACCAAGAAGTAGACTTGGTGTGTTGTTTAATCGCAGTCACCCGACTGGTATAGCACTTAGCTAGGAGGAAACTATCTGGGTATGTCTCTGAGACACATCTCAGAACTGAAGAGAGGAGTCCAGAAAAGATCCACTCTGGACATGAGCAGCAAAATCTCATGGAGTGGGATCCAAGACCCAACAATAAGGAATGGGGAGAAATGAGCTGAGTACCAGAAGTTATTTCTTTCTGCTTCCTGAACTACAAACTGCATGTGATCCCCTGCCTCCCACCTTCAGCCTGGTGCCTCTCCGAGCAAGATGGATATGCATCTTTGTATCTTGAGGCAAGTAAGCCCTTACATTGATAGCTAGCTTTGATTGAGCATTTTGTCAGAACCACCAGAGAAGCAACTAATAGAGTTAGTGTATACAGTAGAGATGCTGTCCCGCACAGGTTCATGCTCTGCTGCTTAAATCAGCAGAATGTAAAGCTGTCTACGCTACTCCAATGCCCTGTCATGTGAACCCTTACTGCTAACTTCCCACCAGGCGGGAAGAATGGGTGCAATTACTCCCATTTTACGGATGGAAAAAACTGAGGCTCTATGAAATAAAGTGCTTTTGCATGACATCCCATGCTAGGATCAGGGCTCTACTTCCTATATCCCTCAGAGTTTTACTGCAGATCCCAAGGGCCCAACAGCTTAGGCTTGTCACTGCTTGATCAGAAATGCTAAGATAACGTCATTTGGATGATTTACAATGTAATTTGAAAACAATAAGAAAATGTATCACAAGAAGTCACATGTGCAATAAGGTCATCTTTAACATTTGGTGTAATTTATGGAAATAGAATGTCAGGGTCATTGGCACCCGCCTTGAGTTTAGGTAGCTGTGGGCACAGCGATGGTCAGCTTCTCAGTATTGTTCAAGGACATTCTGCCCCCTCACAGCTGAGGAGAGCCTTCCCACCACAAAGCCCATCCACCTTGGGTAGGTGGAAGAGTTCTGTATTCCTCTAGGTCTCACCCCAGGCTCAGAATCCTTTAACAACTGGGCCTTTTACACTCAGGTGCCTCCTCCCTAGAACATTCCAGTCGCAGGAAGTATGGTGGTTTGAATAGGTACAGGCCCCATAGACTCATGTGTTTGAACACTTGGACCATAAGAAATTATTAGGAGGTGTGGCTTTGTTGGCGTGGGTGTGGCCTTGTGGGTTCCAGGAAGTCTGTCATGGTTGGGGTGGGCTTGGAGGTCTCCTATGCTCAGGCTCTGACCAGTGTTGAGTCCAGTCGATCCCTGGCTGCTTCAGCATCAAGATGTAGAATTCTTGGCTCCTCCAGCACCAAGTCTGCCTACCCACTGCCATGCGTCCTGCCATGATGATAATGGATCAAGCCTCTGAAACTGTAAACCAGCCCGGATTAAATGTTTTCTTGTATAGTAGTTGCCTTGGTCATGGTGTCTCTTCACAGCAAAGAAACCCTAAGACAGGCAGTTACTTCCATCAGTTTTGATGATATTAATAAGAAACTGTGAGCCCTGCCCTCTGGCCACACTAAAGAAGCAATAGAAGCCAAGTTAGGGCATACAGACACCTCAGAACCATGTTACACAAGCCCCTACCCTGCTTAGCTCTTTATGTAAATGACAACAAAATTAAGCTAACGAATGAACAATGGAGGCCAGGGGGATGAAGGCAGGTGTCCAAACTGCCAGGCTATGAGAGTTTTGTCTCATTTTATCCCAAAGGAGTATTCTCTTTCATTTTCTCTCCCTTCCTTCTCACCCTCTGTTTTCCCCCTCATCCCCTCTCCTTCCAATCCGGAGAAGACAAAGTTAGGAAACTACTCAAGACAAGACTATCTGTAGGGTCACCACAGCCTTGAAGCAATGGAACTCCCTTAGGCAGGAAGCAAAGGCCCTTGGTTACCATGAGCTCTGCAGCATGTAAACAGACGCTGGCTGGCTTCTCCTTCTCTGACAGTAAGAATAGAGCAATGACTATGAACACCAGGTCACCTGCCAAGCAGAGATGCCCTGTGTGTTATGAGCTGTATGCTGCCTACTCAGTGGATCTGGGCAGGGCCAGAGGCTGAGGCTCTGGCAGACGAAGCTGCTGGAGCTGACTGGTTCTACTTCTGGGACTGAAGAAGTCTGCTCTCCATCAATCAACTCAGGAGGTTAGCAGGGGACTCTGTCAGTGGCTGATCCCTGGGCTGGCCTGGCCAGTGTTCTCTTACGATTTGCTATTTTTATCATTGTTCCCTTAGACAAGCTGGCATCCCAGAAATTCAACTGAAGTGACTTGAGGCAGATATAGCTGTAGCCACATCCCTCTCTAATACCCCATGCTAAGCATATCTATGTGTCAGTCACCTTCCCTTCCTCAGAGTCACCTCTGCATGGTCCCTAGGACTATTCAATTCTGCTGGTGACAAGGTAGCTGTGGGCACAGACAATCCATCTGCTACCAAGGCAAAAGGAAGAGCCCTCTGCTCTAGAGGCAGGAGAATGTGTCACCCTGGGGAGACACCAGAGAGCTGACAATAAAAAGGAATAGAGATTTCCTTTCAGGCTGTCTCAAGACACCACAACTGAGGCAGGGTAGAAGCTCTAACTATGGCCATCAAGGCCTACTTTACCAAAAACTCTTTGAGGTTCAAAGCCAGCAGGTATGTCCACTCTGACTGAGTCCAAAGGTATTCTTTGGGTGGAGCATCTGGTCCCTGGTCACGCAAATGCACAGGAAGAGCAAGTTCTTTTATTGTGATACAAACCTGGACATTTCTATGAGCTCCCGCCTCGATGGAGACAGCAGAGGAGGTTGTGAATGAGTCAGGAAAAAGTCACTTGTCAGTCAGAGGGGCCAGGGATGCAACTGAGAACAGGGCAGGAAGCTAACTCTGATCTGCCAGATGGCAGGCGATTTATTAGGAGGAGTACGTTTTGGAACAAAGACAGTCCTGAGTTCAAATTCTGACAAAGCTATCTAGCAGGCAACTGAGCAGAAGAATAGACCAAAACAAGGAGGTACTTTTCTGAGTTCTCTGAAGTGGCAATGTAAGTGTTAGATATTAGAGGTAATTAATGTAAATAAGAAAGGCCCTAGATGGTGTAGAAAGGTGGTTCTCTAAGTGTGGGCTCTGGACTTCCAGCAGCAGCAGCATTATCAGCAGCATCACCATCAGAAGCATCAGCGACTTTTAGAAACTTGGTAGACTAGCAGATTTCTGGCTCTACCTCCAACTTATTGGACCCAAACACTTGAGGACAGTCCTGCGATGCATTTTAACAAGCACCCTGGGCAGTATCGATAGACATGTCACCGAGAACCTCAGTAAATGAGAGCAGACATTCAGCAAATGCCAGCACCCCACCACCCAGCCAGAGATGAAGGGTGACCTTCTGTGCCGGGTTTCAGAGAGAGCTGAAATAAGGACATGGCCAGTAGCCAGACCAGTCATGTCATAACCATGATCATTTAGGACAGGTCACTGGCAAAGGAGGAGACCACGATGCCACTGACTTAAACACGAGCCAAGAGCATGTCCAATTCAATCTAGCCCAATAACAATTTGAGCGGTTGCTGTTACACAGAGTGATGAACTTGCCCTAAAAGCAAGTACTATCTACACATGGATAGAATCAGAGCTGGTTAAATACGGGTCGCTACATATATTTCTTTAGGACTGTGGTTCTCTAGGGCAGTGGTTTTCAACCCTGGCTGCACATTAGAACTACCTAGGGAGCTTTGAAAACCACAGACACCCAGGTTGCCCCCTAGACAAATCACACGACTATGCACGCGGAGGCAATAAGACATAGGCATCAGTAGCCACTAATACTCCCTGTGCGACTGTAATGTGCAGTCCGGGCCTTTGAGCCGTGGAATCAGGAGCACTGGCCTGCCATGCTGGGAGCCTCAAGCAGCCAGAACAGAGACCAGCCACTCGTGGTCTCCATCCACATCCCTCCGGCCTCAGGCCTAGGCTTTCTCATTGCACAGGTAGAAAAGCTGTGGCATATGTGAGCCAAAGAGGTCCTGAGCTGCTTGCCTGGATCGGAAGGGTATTCAGGGACTGAGCTAAGGCTTGGTTCCCTGGCTGAGGGCCTCTACAATGCAAGCCCCTTTCTACTTCCCCTGACTTTCTGCCCTTCTGAGTGCAGTGTTTCCATATGCCACATACCAAGCATCTGCTGGGCACTCAGCACTTGTCACCAAAAGGCCATCCTTAGTCACTGCATAGCTATAAGGTAAGAATGCCACACTTTACCAACAGAATGCACGGGTACAGAGAAAAGCCCCGCTTCCATATATCTCAATTGTAACTGGTCCAGGAAGCAGTGGACCCACCCGAGTCTTTTCTTTCTAAGTACAGTGCTCTCTCTGTGATACTTCAGTGCCATAGCTAGAGAGAAACCATGGGAAACACAGCCTCTCAGTATTGACCCATCACAACAAAGTAAATGGATGTCAGAAAGAGGCTTACCTTTTGGACTTTCTCAAACCTTTTCTCTAAGGTCTGACCCAGCCAGGAGCAGAAGAGGTTCTTAAAAGCTATGTTGACCTTAGTCACAGGGAGAACAACCCAGAAGTGGGAAATGGTTCAGAGAAATTCCTCCAGAGGAAGGCTTGACACTTTCATGGCCAACTCACTTCCTTTTTTTTGTGTGTGTGTGTGTGGGGGGGGTTCAAGACAGGGTTTCTCTGTATAGCCCTGGCTGTCCTGGAACTCACTCTGTAGACCAGGCTGGCCTCTAACTCAGAAATCCGCCTGCCTCTGCCTCCCAAGTGCTGGGATTAAAGGCGTTCGCCACCACCGCCCGGCCGACCAACTCACTTCTAAAACACGGAGTGGCAATGTTTTCCAATTCTTGGTGAATTTGCCTTCAGGTTGGAAATTCCCAATGAAGAGTTCGTACCTACTTGGTATTACTCAGCCTTGATCTCCACACTCCTCCCTTGTAGTGCTACCAAATGGTGCCTACGATGTATCCCCCCCCCCAGGGGGAATCTGACCCAGGACCGAGGTGTATCTCTGATCTTTGGCTTGATACATGGATCAAGAACAGAAAAAAAAATATTTCACAGGGAAAAGTCTTAGAAAGACAATAAAGATGATTTCCTTTTTGGACTTGTCCTTGTTTCTGGTTGAAAGATACACTGTTCTCCTTTTAAGCACATGGATCAAGAGAAATCTGCAGGCTGTGGTCTGGAGTAGTTACAAATATTCTATCTGCAGCCTAAGGTATACCAGGTCATTAGACCTATCCCTGTGGAGATATGTCAGCTCTCTGAAATTTAAGCAATGATAAATAATTTAAAGGGAGGAGTTTTGTTTTTTTGTTTTTGTTTTGTTTTGTTTTGTTTTGTTTTTACAACAAGGGACTCTGTGATTATTAGTCTTGATTGTCACTCCAATGAGACTGCGCAATGGGTAGGGAGAATACAGACACACCCCTGGATGTGTCTGCAAGAATTCACCCAGAGATAACCAGCACGTGGGTCATGCCGACCGATGGAGAAGACCTGCACAGTACACTGGGGCCCTGGATGAAACAAAGCAGAAAAAAAAGGAGCCAGTCAGGGCAGGCCGATGTTTCCTGCTATTTGTTTCCTGGCCGCCATCCAATGACATGCTCTGTTTTACTGTTCTCTCTCCCTGATGTTCTTTCTGGCTTACCATAGCCTAAAGCCAATTGTACCATTTGATTATGGACTGAAACTTCTAACAGCACAGGAGGGAATAATTCCTCTCCCCTCTGATTTGTTTATCTGTGATTTTGTCACTTCAGTGGAAGCCTGAGCAACACAGTGCTATGGTTTGAATGTGAAATGTCCCCATAGGTGCTTATGTTTAAGCAAGGTATTCTCTAATGTCAAGAATATATAGTCAGTAGGGGTTCATGGCTCACACCTGTAGTTCATCATTCAGAAGGCTTGGTCTATTTAGCAAGTTTCAGGTCAGCAGGGGTGACATAGTGCTGGCCTGTCTCAAAAACAAAACAAAACAAAACAAAACAAAACAAATCAAAACAAAACAAAAAGCAAACAACCATACATACGAGCAAACAAAAAACCCCAAAACTAACATAAGTTAAGATTACAGTCTAGAACAAAAAGCATATGGCCTGTTGGGGCTAAACTGTGAATGAGGAAAAGAAAGAGAACTATTATTCCAAAAAGTAGTCTATGAACCTCAAAGTGCTCATGGAAGATGTCACCTTTGAACTATCCTCAGAAGGATGCTCTAGAAGGCTGATGAGCTCAAATATGTGGAACTCGAGGTCTGTAACAGTCCTCAGCTCCTCTCCTGTCGCTCTGTATCACTGCGCTCTTAAGGGCTTCTGAGGCTGGGATGCGGGGGAGATCTCTCTTGGCCCCTGAATACAGCGTTGTCTCCCATCAATAGATTTCTGTTCATAATAAATCATCTTATTGCCATCACCAGGCCCAGTCATGGCATGTGGTCATTAGTGAAGATAAAGAAATAGCTCCACTTGTAATATAATCTAGAGACAGCAGGCTATGCTTATGGCAAATATAAGCAGTTTCCAATAGTCTCGCAATCAGCCATTTCATTTATAAACTGACTTAAGCTATTTCTTTAATTATCTGTCATATTTTCTGCCACCCATAACTCACATTCTACTTCTGAAATTAAAAGCAGTGATCCCTGTTTCATCCATGCACGACTCTCCCTCAAAACCCAGGGTAAGATGAACTAGCCTTGGCCCTTCTGCCACGATGATGCCAAGGGAGTGTCTGCTTGTATACTGGCTTCTCACAACTCCCCATGGTGGTTGGGCCACACATTGTTTACCAAGGAAGGACACAAGGCTATATGAGGACAGCTTATTTTTCCAAAGTCCAATAGATAATAAATAAATCTAATCAAGATTCTGATTCTTGGCTCTTGGATTTCAAACCTAAATTCTTTATTTATTATTCATTTTTAAGACTTGCCTTCTCAAGCCGGGCATGGTGGCACACGCCTTTAATCCCAGCACTTGGGAGGCAGAGGCAGGCAGATTTCTGAGTTCGAGGCCAGCCTGGTCTACAGAGTGAGTTCCAGGGCAGCCAGGGCTACACAGAGAAACCCTGTCTCTTAAAAAAGAATCCGAAAAGACTTGCCTTCTGGGCTGGAGAGATGGCTCAGTGGTTAAGAGCACTGACTGCTCTTCTGAAGGTCATGAGTTCAAGTTCCAGCAACCACATGGTGGCTCACAGTCATCCGTAATGAGATCAGACGCCCTCTTCTGGAGTGTCTGAAGACAGCTACAGTGTACTTACATATCATAAATAATAAAAAGAAAGAGAAACAAAGACTTGCATTCTGTGTATGGGCATTTTGCCTACTTATATGTAAGTGCACCACACACATGCAGTGTGCTGGCAGTGGTTAGAAGACAGCATAGGTTCCCCAGAAATAAGACTTATAAAAGTCATAAAACAGTCACGTGGGTGCTGGGAGCTGAACTCAGGTTCTCTGGGAGAGCAACTAGTGCTCTTAGTCACTGAATCATCTCTCCAGCCCCTAACCTGAAATTCTTCACAGCACCATCCTTCAAGCTTCCACTTGGATAAAAGTTTGGGATCCAAACCAAATAACAGTCATAATGAATAGAATCCAGTGGTGCATGTTATCTTACTTAGTCTACACATGTTTGATAAACACCCCCCTCCCCACACACACACTTCAAGTTCAGAGAGCTTAAGTCACACAGCTGTAGAGTTACATTTGCATAATTCCAAAACTTGTCCCCTTAGAAGTTTCATCTTAGTGCTGACTTACAGAAACAGCAAGGATCAAGAGAGAATGTTCTTATTGTTGATTGCTTCCAAGATTACACTGAGGCAGGGTGACTTGGGGTAATAGGTACGCATCATCTCTCGCTATACCTATAACTGCATCTATAGAAATAGCTACATATTCTGTATGTGTTTTTAATTTTAGAGCTCTGTGCATTCTTTTAATTATTGGAGCACTGCCATCTATCCAAATCCTTTCAGGACAGAGGGGTGATAGACCTAATCGGATTCACTCTATTTAATAAGCACTGGAGGAACTGATCTTTAAGAATGAAAATGAGCCGGGCTGTGGTGGCGCACGCCAGTAATCCCAGCACTTGGGAGGCAGAGGCAGGCGGATTTCTGAGTTAGAGGCCAGCCTGGTTTACAAAGTGAGTTCCAGGACAAACAGGGCTACACAGAGAAACCCTATCTCAAAAAACCAAAATAAATAAATAGATAATAAACATAAAAGAATGAAAATGGCCCACCTTCTGCCTTCCTGGAACTAAAACTCACTAAGTTCAAAATAAATAGTGACAAACTCATATATGTACAATAAAATATAACCAAATTCCAATTCTCAGTTCCTCCCTTCAAATCTGCCTAGATTCCTCCAATATGTACACCCCTCCAATGTCATATCTTCTGATTTTGTTTTAAATAACTCACTAAGTGCAGTTATTGCTGCTGTATATATGCAGGAGTGTAGTGCCATCACTGGAGCTTGCCACACCCTCAAAGAAAAATGATTCTTCTCCACCAGCTGCTACCCGCTGCCGTAGCTCCTCATGGGACCTTTTGTAGACCTTGGATGGGTAAGCAAGCTGCTATTAGTTCATGTATGCAGTAGCCATGTCCAGAGCACAGCATTTCATAGCACTTCTCTCTATGCTCTGGGTCTTCAATTCTTTCTCCCCATTTCCAAGCTGTTCCCTGAGCCTTATAAAGGGGTGTAATGAATAGAGATGCCCTTCCTCTAAGCACTCAAAGCTGCTTACTTTCAGTATTGAACAACAAGTCTGTATTAACCATTACCCACTCACTGAAAGAAGCCTCTCTAATCAAGACTGGAATCAGCATAAATATTTGGATAAAAGCATATATATTTAGAAGGTAGTGTGACAATATGACTATTTAAAACATATATCAGTATGTTCTGCCATAGGGCCCATGACTTCTCTCAACATGATTTTAAAATTCTCTCCTGTGGAATAGACCTCAAATCTAATGGAGAGAAGAGCTGGTTAACCATGTATTAGTCTTTCCACTATTGTATTAGAGGATAACTCCTGCTTAGCTGGTCTGTACTGTTGTGCAGATCCAGTTCTGCATACAGCTACTGATGCCTTTTTCTCCCCTGCAGCATGTATACCACCTTCTAGCAGTATGAAAGAGAGCAGTAGGGCAAGAGTTTCACGGTCAGCTCAAGGTTGATTTCTTTATGTCCTGCAAAGTGTATGGTGTCCTCTTGATGGGTCTCGCCGTCTCGTTATGGTGGCCCATCAAGAGCAATGGAAATAACCTGCAAGTTTGGTTGCCTCTTGGGTCTCTGTGACAATCACTCATAAGGAGGTAAGCCAAACCTTGCTTGAAGTCATTTTTGATTACAAAGTGAACCACATCCTGGGGCAAAGGATGCCACATGTTCCTCATTCTTAAGTGATCTTATATTCACTTGGCAACCTTCTTTTTACAAAGCAACTTAGAAACTTATCCATCAACTATTATGGAAGGGGTCACTGCACGCATTCTGATGAATATGGTGTTCCCTGATGGATTAGAATGACAGCTCATGCACCTCTGGAACTGACAGCTGTTCTCCATCCTTCCCTCTTCCTCCAGCCCAGATCCACACCGATGAACAGTACTGCCTGCAAGATTGCTTCATGGCTTCTGTTGTATTGAAAAAAACCTACGACAGTGAGGCTGCTCAGCAAATGTCAAGCCCTCTTCCCATAATGGCCAAAAGATATCACCCTGTGTTCAAAGAGACCCGATTAAAAACCCAAGGTTTTTCAGCTTTGGCACAGGATAAATTTCTATGGAAACATTATTTATGGGATATGGCTCTGTGTCATTTACATGGGCCCATGAGTCCCACGCATGGCTAATCTTTTGAAGGAACCAGTTGAGTAGGGCAGAGTCTAGAGACAAGTCCTGACTTAGAAAGAACAGCTCTGTGGTGCCAGCCAAAGAACAAACTCAGCCAAGCAAGAGACAGACAGACTGGGGCAGACAGAACTGTGCAATCACAGCAGGAAGATCTCCCCTGTGTTCAGAAGGGAAACATTCAGTTGAGTTCAAGGCATAAATGCAAAATAAGGAGGCAAGGGTCTAAAATCATCTTCAGCGCTCACCTTATATTATAACGGATACTGAATAAGTGGGAATTCAGAAGAGGTAAAGTCATAGGCTGGAGCCCCCAGTGTTACAGATCTGGGACTCCAAACCAGATGAGATGAGCTCCAATGGCATTTCAGTTGCTCTGTATCTCTAACAATGTCCCAATGGTTACGAGTAGGAAGCCTGAGCTACCTCATGTAAGCTCTGTCACCTCCAGGTCTAAATTGTAGTCAGGAATATTCATTTGCCTACCCAGTGGGCTGAAGCTAGTCTATTAAAGGCTGACACCACTTTCCCACTTCTGGAGAGACCATGTCAGCTTTTCTGCTCTTCACAGAGTGCCTTGGAGGAGAGGGAGTCTTAGTGCTTCCCTCTGAGTTGTCCCAGCACAGTAGTTGGCCCCCTATACTATGACCTATACAGACATAGCAATGGAGGAAAAGATACTCGCTAACCCATGTCTACCCTTTTGTTGGAATCAGCCTTCATACATTAGGAGAGACACTCAAGCTTTCTTAACTTACAGCCTTTGGTATGTTTCTACCCTTGGTCATTGGTTTACCAAGTGCCAGCTATCTCTAGGTCTCTCTAGAGACATCTTTGGTATAAACCAAGATAGTCTGGGTACATATCAGATCTATATCTATAATTTCACTGAAGAATCTGACCGTTGTGTTATTTCAAAGTCAGCAAAACCAAGGCAACATCTTTGTCCAAGAAGCACACATTTTAAGAATGAACTCTACCTCCACATCAGAATCCTTCACAATGCTGACATCCCTAAACACATCAAAACCACATTTGAGCTTAGTAGCTCAGATAGAGGAGGCCCCTTCAGTGGACTAATGGATGAGTTTTAGCGTCTCCATAAGGACAGGTCTATAATTACTAGGGGCAATCAGTGGCTAACCATCGCTATTAGGCTATTAGTTGAGTAGCTTCAGTAATGTGATGCTTCAGATGCCCTTGGCTTTTAACAATGTATTTCAACTTGAGAGAAAGAAATCAACTTTGAGAAATATAAAAATGTTTTCAAAAATAAATCCTGTCCCTGGGACATCTGTTCCATGCTATACTTTCGGGTTGACTCATTTAAGTCTTGTGAGACTAATAAAATGTTCTTGCAATGTTTAAGGTACTAGCAAAAGCCAAACAAACAAAAACTCCCACAGGGCCAAAATCAGAACCTGGGTCGGAGACACACTAACCATCTCTCCATGTCTAGTAAACAGCAGAGACCAGGCCTTAGGTCGCCAATCCCACTGTCCATGTGCCTTTCCTATCCCAGCTCTTCCTTTCTGTAAATAGTACAGTGCAGAAGAATAATCTTGTCTTCTTTTTCCTCCCATAATGCTGGTTTACTAAATATTTTTAGAAATATTTATGTGTTTAAAGTGAGGTTACATGGATGAGCTTGAAAAAATTCAGAGGACATTATGTCTGACCTACTTATCAGTCACCTTCAAAACCAGAAACAAAAGGAATTAATTATTTAAGTGCCATTGGTGAAGTCATTGAAATCAAAGGAAGACATTTCCTCCTCCTAGAAAGTGAGGAGTCTTTGACATCCCTACTCTGTTGTGAAACTTCAAACCAATATGATGAGTTATGTGAGCCCGCCATGCAGAATAGCGATATGTATCATAATTGCAGCTCTCGGTGTGAGCTATCTATCAGGAACCTTAATGTAATTGCCAGACTGAATCCTAATTCATCTCTGAGAGAAGCTTATTACTTCGGGGGTGTTGTATCACCTGCTTTTAAATCACACACAAGTATGGCTGCAATGATCTATTTAGTCTTCAATGTTTTAAATGGCCCCCGCTTGTGTCTCCATTAATTCTCCATCTGCCGCCAGTTTAGACAAGATACTGGACAATTGTAGGGCAGTTTTAGGGCCCTGGATACTAGCTTGCTCTCCCACCTCAACCTCCTTCTTTTCAATTCCTTCTCAGCTACAGAATGAGATTCCTGAAACAAGCCCATGTTGTCTGCGCGACATTTTGCTGGGAGGCCACAGGGCAGCTTCCTGTCACTCATTCCTTCAAGGCACTCAATTTTACAAGGTGAGTCACACAATGGATGTATTACAGCATGAGTGTGGAGGGCCCATCAACACTGGCATCCTTAGCACCACTGTGAGAGACCAGCATTGCCATTCCTAGAAAGCAGAGGAGGAGACATAGTACTGTAACATTTCCAAGCTCACATGAATAGAGCTTTCCTGACTTTCTGTTAAGACCTGTGCTCTGTCCCCTTTTTACTGGTCCCAATCCTGTCCCAAGTCAGAAAGGCCAAGTCAGAAACGATCGCACTATGACACACTTTATCTTCTGAGTGCCAGCAACCTAGCTCAGCACCACTCCAAGCCAGGCGCCTCACCACTGCCATTCAGTATGCTGTAGGCAGACTTCACATTCACTGTACATTAGGCAGTTTAGTTTACCAGAAGAACGCTGTGTCCCCTTGATAAATGGGGTCCTGGTTGCATTAACATGAGAGGGGGACTGGAGAGCAAGCTTCCTGAGCATGATAAGGGGCTCAGCAATGCATCACACCCAGTGTCGGCAGCAACAGGAAGTCAGCACTGATAAATGAGGCTCCAATGGGAAAGGCTCCTGGAGCCCTGAGCTTTAAAACACCAGGCCCAGCTGATCTAGTGCCTGATTAGGGGGAATCAAGAACACACACTCATTGAAGATCCAGCCCTTCATACAGTCATCCATCTACCAGCAATTGCCTGAGCATCTTGTTTGTTTGAGAGCTTGCCAGATGCTGTAAGGATGGAAAGGAGACAAGGCTTTTCCCTTAACCCACCACCTAATAATGATAACAGTAATTACTGTGCACTTAACAGGGGCAAGCCCACGTTAGCCCCTTGGCATGCACAGTCTCAATGAGTCCTGTCCACTTCTGTGAGAGGAAGGCACTCTTCCCACTTAAAGAATAGCCAACCTAAGACCAAGTATCCCAAGGTCATCATAGGTTCACAGGCCCAAAGTCCTTATGGGTATTTTTTCTCCAAACCTACAATTGATGCTACTGTGTGTGGCACACCGTGCGTTGGCTGTACTTCATGCTTTGTTTATTTTCAGGTGAAGATAGGGCTGCAGTAGCCTTCCCATTAGCTTCTCAAAAGTCTATTAACTAGCTCAAAATAAATTAAAAATGTATAAATTATACAAGTGTGTTAAATACCTAAATGGAGTCAGCTCTGTCTAACAGCAGGGGCGCTAATATGGCTGTGGGGTGTACGGATGCTTAGAATGATAGGTTTGGGCTAGATAAGATCTATGTTCCCCACGCCTTTTAAACATCAGCCTCCTAACTGCAGGACCACTATTTACTCCTCCACGTGGAGATGAGAATTCACAAAAAGCCATGAGTCCATCTGTGAGGCTCACTCAGGTGACTCTCAAAGGATTCTGCCCCAGTTCCTCAAACCCTTCCCATGCCAAGGTTTCTAAGCTGGACACTATCCTTTTGCCCACATAGACTGATTTTCCCTTCTGTATCCAGATTTGGAGTCACACGGACTACAAAAAGAAGCTCTGGCGATGGGCTACCCAGGCGAGACTTAGCAGTAGAGAATACGGTGGGCATAAAAGAAGAAAGGAGAAAGCTCAGTTTCCTCTCTTAATCAATAATATGGTTGGTTTCTCAGCACCAAAAGGAAGGGCCCTGTGGCCCCACCCGATGCAGCCTCTTTCCAGGTTCTCTGATGATACTCTTGCCTAGGTCCTACCACATACAAACCCAGAGCACTATAACATTCTTATAGTCTATAATATCCTGCTCATACATTCATAAACAACCCCTTTAGAAGCCTTTTCTTCACTGACCTAAGGCCAGGGTGCAGTGTGACACCATTCAGAGCAGGAACCATGTTAATGCATTGTCTCATTACTCCTAAAACTAGTGGAAGCTGAATAGCTATCAGTGGGTGGTGATTCCTGGATTGGCTATCTCTTTGCTTGTTCATACCTTGGCTTTATGGCACATCTATTTCAATTTATTATCATACACCTATATATTTACAAATGGAGTTGTCTTAATTGGGAGAACTTAATGTTGCTTAACCTATTTGGGGCACGTGGATTTCTTAGGAAATCTGATGACAGCCTAACCTAGAAAATTATACAGATGAATGTTTTCATCCACATTTGCATAAATTTCCAGGCAGTTAGGAAGCCACAGGTTAAGAGCTCCTGTGATGAAGCTATTATTTATTAAAGCAAAGAATCCTATCACGTCGCGAATCTTTGCTCCACAATTGCAGCACACAGTTATTCCTAGAGGGCTTGCCCTTATAGTAGTAATTATCATTAAAATGAGACGGTGCGAGAGTTTGGCCACCAGTGTCTATTGTTGGAACTTTTGTTTCATGATACCTTCCCTTAACCACTTATATATTATAATTAAGCCCATGTGTTATATAACTGAAAAATAATCACAGGAACAGATACTTGTTCTGTATCCAGGACTGTTCTAATTTCTTAGCACATAGCAACCCATTTAATGCCCATAGCAACACCACAAGTTCGTCTGGTTCTCATTCTACCTTCAGCTCCTCAGGTCCTGGAGACTATCCTGGCCCCATCCATAAGGAGGCAGGGCATCACTTTCTGACTGCGCTATTCAACTCAGGAAGGGCCTAGGGGGTGTGACTACTGACAAACCTCTCATCCTGGCCCCTACAACACATGTTTCTTAGCACTTCTCTGGCTTGGCCACTGGTGGCATGTCTGCTACATGTCTAAATAGCGATGAGTTTAGGACACCTTTCCTTCTGTAACACATGGCCAAGAATATCTACCACTGCATACTAATGATATCAGTTAAACTAACATATTTTGAGACTTCACCCAGATTTTGGCCTGAGTTAACTGTACCCTTGGTGTTTTGTATTCTGTTTCATCAAATCCTCATCAGCACCATTGCCTTTTGGGTTTAGAGGGTAGGTGGTAGAGGAGGCTAATTCTTCAAAGTTCATAGTCTGGAGTTGTGAACATGTCTGTGATGCTAATCTTGATTGTCAAAATCATCAGATTTATATCTACCTAGATGAAGTACATTAATAAAGTACAGTGTGGGAAGATTAGTAGAGAACTAAGGGGAGATAACTCCCAGTCTAAATGTGGATAAACCCCACCCATATAGTGGGAGTTGGATAAAATATAGGAATAAAAAGTGAGCCTCTCTCTAGCACAGGTCTTCATACACAGCATTCATATTATCTGCATATCTCTGTCTCTCTTTGCCTCTCTCTGTCTCTGTCTCTCTTTCTCTCCTACCATGATACAAATCAATTTGCTCCTTCGGGCCTTCTCCACATGATGAAAAGAAGTCTCTAAAACTTTGGGCCACAATAAATCTTCCCTCTCTTATGTTGTTTCTTAAAAGCATTTGTTTGCAATGATGACAAAACTAAACAATGTCTGTAGGCTTAGAGTTTTCAAAAGCTACTTTTAAAAGGATTCTTAAATACTTTAACCTCTGATCTAGCCTACCACCCACCAGAGACAGGGCAAAGGAGGATATGGACCCATTTAGAAATAGTTCTTTGTGGCGATTAGAATCTCTGTTGTTAGGATAGCAGTAGATTACTTAACATAAATCAGCAATAGTAGTTTGATCCAGAAGAAACTTTGAGGCTCTGCCAATTGGCTTGAGTCCACAGAAGTGGCAAGAAGCCACTACAATACCAACAGAAGTTCTTTGGTGCAATTTGCTTTCTAGGAAGTCATAACAAATGATAATCAGCAAGCAAAGAGGGCAAGGTGAACCAATGCCACAGTATCCTCAGTTAAGACCAGTATCAGTAAAGCCCAATGAAGACTAGCAAAAAGTAGCAAGGTGAACCAATACCATACAGTGTCATCTATTGAATATGGGGTTATATTTATACCCTCTCCAAATACCACATGTTGCCTCGAGCATGCACTCTAGCAAAACATCACATGCTCTTTTCCATGGAAGCTTCCAGAAAAACACAACACATCTGTTCTCAGCAAAAACACCCTCTCATAAGACAGTTTCCAGAAAAATATCACATGATACAACTGAGTCTCCAAAGAAACCAGAAATTTCCACTTTAAATGTCCTTATAGATACTGGTTGCTACTTCCAAAACCACGCCATGCCTTCCTTATCTGAGAGCCAAGATGCTTCACAGTGCCTCCACTCACACTTCCCACTCCCAGATGGATGTAAACAAGTACAGGTATGGCTTCCAGGCTTCCTCCCTCTCCCCTCTGGCACTTTAGTTTTGTGTAGTGTTAGGTTTGGATCCATACAGGTTCATTAATGGTCTAAATCTTCAGCATCTAGGATTGCAGACATGCACTACTGGCTCTTCTCTCTCAATGTTATTGGATGAAACAATCCTGGGAATGTCTGACCTGTCTACAACCATGGTGCCGCAGCTTCTTGACTGTCTCTCCCAGTCTCTCTTTTCCCACTTTGGGTATTTCTGTGGTCATACATCATCATTATCAAACAATTGAAAAGCCCATTTTTCTTTTCCAATCATTCAGTGGCAATGATTTCCTTCTGCCCTCTTTCCTTTTATTCAATCCTTTGACCTCAGAGGGACCTCCAGCACCCTGGGCCCCTTTGATCTGCTCTCTCTTGCAAGCTCTCCTTGTCATCTTTTGTTAGTTTCATACAGGATTGAAAAACCTTTCCCTAGAATCTTTCTTCTTGTCCCCTGCTCTCTTACCTTCCCTCTCTGCAGTCATGAAACCAAGCCTATAAGAAACTGGAGCCCACGTATATGAGCCTGGAGAACAGAAAGCCTAAGGCAAATGGCTGTGCTTGAAATGCACAGTGAGCCCAATCTCATGGGTCCTCCTGACCAACAGGCACCCCAGATCACATGTGCCTACTTCACACCTTCCTCTCTCTTCTCAATCCTTCTTCCTTACTTCTTCCTCTCAGCTGATCATGCTTCCTGCCCCACTTTGCAGAAAGAAAGCAGTTGAAAGCAAAGACCTGACATCTCAACCTCCAAGTCTTCTATCTCACTGGGAGTTACCTTCCCTTCTTGCTCCTGAGGCCTTGATTGGGACTGTGGGTATACACCTGATTATGCTCCCTAGAGCCATGCCTCAAATTTGATCTGAGCTAACACATACATTTGAATGTGAGATTATCAAAGGCTATGAAATCACTTCAACTATGTCTTCACTAACTCTGAAAGTATGTTTTGTATACAGAGGCCATTAATTGCTTCCAAATGCTATGCTCAGGTAGCCACCGGAAAGTACTATGTACTTTGTAACTTAAATGATGTAAGTATTTGGGGTTTTTTTTTGTTTTTTGTTTATTTTGTTTTGTTTTTTGTTTGTTTGTTTTATTTTGTTTTTAGGGTTTATTTCCTTAGAGTTCTGGAGGCTAGAAATCAAAGATCAAGGCTTTTCTTGCTGTGTTCTGAATGTATCATACCTTGTTGCATGTGGGAGATAGAGGGGGGATATAGAGATAAAAGGGAGAAGGGAGACAGGAAGAGAGAAGGTGGAGGAGTCGAGAGGGGTCATTTTATCCTGTAAGGTCATTAAGTCTACCTAGGATTCTCCCCATATAGGGTTAATTAAGTCATTAAATATTTCATAAAATATTTGCCTCAAAAATATAATCATCCTCAAGATTAAGAGTTCTGATTTGTTTGGGTTGATTATGACCTTCCAAAAATTACTGGGAAACATATTTAACAGAATTAAGAGATCAGGACCTCAGGAGGGGCTGAGCTATGAACACGGTCTTTGCAGACAGGATGGGGGCTTTGGATAGGCCTGGAGGGAAGTACCTAGAGCCTTTCATGTTTCTGCCCTTCATTTGTGAGAAGACACAGCATCCAGTCTCACCCAAGGATGCAGCACTAAGGTGCCATTTTAGGAGCAGAGGGATCAGCTCCAGCTAGACATCAAATGTACCACCACCCTGATAATGGACTCTCCAAAAGCAAACACGTGAGCAGTAAATTCTTGTTGTTTGCAGTGGTACAGAGACTCAAGTGTTCTGTTATAGACACACCAGCAGCACAACACATAGGTGAATTCACTACGTTTCCAGAGCTCCATGGCAAAGCCAGCCAATCGCGACTCTGCACTCTGCAGCCCTGGAGACTGCAGTTTTCTGCACTAAAATGGCGTTTAAAAAATATTTAAGGGCTGAAAAGGGGAAAGAAGAGCAAAAAGAAGAGGAAGAATCTATGCTCCTGGATGTGAGCCCAGAGTTTCTCCACCCTCAGACAGACATTCTTCCCATGTGACCTCCCTGGCACGCCCTCTCCCTGCACCATTAATACCAGGTTTCCAGCCCATTAGGGGAGCTAATACAGCACTTAGAAAGCGCTCTGGAGGTTTGTGCAGTGGAATTCTCTAAGAATCCATTTCTTGGGAGTAAAGACATTCTTTATTATCTAATAAAATAGTTATATTGTGCATCAGGAGTCCATGATTCAGCTAGCGTGATTCCATTAGCGGTTACAGCCAACCTGTGCCGCTCTTCTATAGTGTACCAAATGATCTTACCCTCACATACATCCGCTGCATTTTGCTGCCTTTAAAGCTAAGCAGGCCACCCAGGCTTGCCTCCTCAGCAATGCCAAGCCCACACAGCTAATAGATTCACAGTGTTAAGGATGCACTGACAAGCTAGTAGCTGAGATGAACTTCCCACTGCAAACTGTGTGAGAACGCTAGTGGCCTGCAGACGCTCCGTTGCATGTTCATGTATGCTTCCTAAGGAACATGCAAAGCAAGCCAGCTGGAGAAAGAACCAGAGAATGGCTTTACCCTGCTCCTGTTTGGATCTCATAATCAAGTCCAACCCCCACAAGTGGCACTTCTGGACTCCTCCTATTACTCAAGGCTTGGTAAGACTGGCTTTCTCAAAAGGGAAAGTACAAGCTGGCCAGAGTCTTCTCTGGCTTTATCATGGAGACTGGATGTCAGAAGACCGAATGTCTGCACAGCTAGTCTGTTCTTTATGTGCACATTCCCAATGACAAGTGACACTCTTCTGCTCAGGCCACCAAACAGTGGAACAGTGTCTTAGCCACTCCTGTTTTGTTTTTCCTGATTCAAAGACAAGTTTTCTTGTTTCACTCTCTTTTTACACCAATGTGAAGAGTGAAAGGGGCAGAGGACTGGAGCCAGGAGTGAAGAATCTGAATCACAGGACCTCAGAGGATCTTACTCCTGGGACCTTGAGGCCAAGCTTAAATTGTTCTTAAGTGTTCCTAGAACCACTCCCACCCAGAAGCCAGTGTAATTGGCAGGGTTCCTGTGAAGGTTCCCAGAGAAGCAATTGCCAGGTATTGGAGGACACTGGCAGAGAGAGAGAGAGAGAGAGAGAGAGAGAGAGAGAGAGAGAGAGAGAGAGAGACTGGAGATGGATGATGATGGTTTCCATGCCAAGTAGGATGGTACAAATATTATCAAGCCACTTGCCATTCATGGTCATTGTTCATCTATGTTCGTTTCTTGCTGTCATGACAAATATCCAAAAAGAAGTAACTAAAGAGATGAAAGATATTTTGGTTCACAGTTTGATGATGTCATTCATCATGGTGGGGAAGATCTGGCAGAAGGGCATGAAGCAAATGTTCACATTGTAACCAGCAGGGAAATAGAGCTCAGACAGGGAGCAGGAACGCTCTATCAAACTTCAAGGCCAAACCCTAGCGATTCATTTCTTCTAGCATGACTCTGCCTCCTAAAAGTTCTACAACATTCCAAAAACAGTGCCACCAATTGAAGCCCAAGTGTTCAAACACCAAACCTTATGGTGACATTTTACATTCAAAACTGAAACATTATTCAACAGATGGTACACATATTGTACATCGGGCATCATAAAGAGAACTGGTACAACTAAAGACACATGTGTTTCAGATATGGAGGCCCGAATGGAATTGGCATACAATGGCTCGTCAAAGGAAAGAACTGTTAAACACACAAGCTGAAGGATGCAATGGTTGAGTCTTATTTTGAAATTCATCACTCTCCTGTGACAACATAAATGTGTCAAGAAGTTTAGATTAGGAGATACAGTTTCCAGACATAGCTTCAAAAAATCCTGTTTGTTGAGAGCCTATAGGCCTATGATCCAGAAAAAAAGCAAACACAAAGTAGAAGATGCTAGTCAATGAGGGACATGGCAGACAGGGGCAGCAGGAGAGCATGGGGCAGCTGCTGTGAGGACAGACTTAGGGGCGTATCCTCAATGAAGGAGAAATGCATGCAAAGTGCACATTCCTGGCACAGTGAGTGAGATATAAGGAGTCTTAAGCTCAGCCACATTGATGGAAACTCTGAAGACAGGTGAGGGTACCAGAAGGAAGAAATGGGAAGAGGATGTCTGGAACCTTGTTGGCAAGCCAAGTTATCTGGGCCTAAGTGTGAAGACAGGCAGGAAGATAGGCTACAACTGACTTAAGTCTTTTCAGAGGCAATGCATAAATTACTACTCCTTAGAGCACACCAACTCATGTTCACCAGCTACCACTTCTCCCATGGCTTCCTTGATTATGAATAATGTCCTATGCTTTGTGCCTTCCTACCTATGTCTGGGTGGTACACAATTGCATCATTCACTACTCTGTAAATGAATCCCATTGATCAACCCAAGAGTCTTGCGTAAACCAATTCCATGGTTTTGCAAAGTTTCCCACCACTGCCTGATGCTTTGGTTGGCTAGATGGGAATGCCAATGTAGCAAAAGTGTTTCCTTTGAAGGTCTGGGACACCTGATGAAATCCAGAATGGTGCTACTGAAGTCCTACTCCATAGGTAGACAGGAGAGAAGTATGTTCCTAAGAGGGCACTCAGGAGTCATGACCCTGAGATATGAACCCAGGAGAGGGTCATTTATGAAGCCTTAGCTGGGAAATTTGGAAATGATTGTTATCTGAAAGACAAAGAAAAGACCCAGGAGCCACTAGGGTCAGCATCCTCCCAGGGAGGCGCTCTAAGCTTCCCCAGAGTGTTTAAGATCTTCTGTCACAGACCTATGGGATACACAATCAAGACTGCTGCCAGATGTTCTGATTTCTCAACATCTGGCACAGTGGTATGTTAATAAACTGGCATGGGGGAGCTACGGGAGGGCAGAGACCTCAATTTGTAGTGTTTGTTGATTTCCCTGGTGTAAAAATGACCAATTTCAAGCTCAGCAATTGAGTTTTTAAAAATGTCAGAATATTTAACAATTGGTTCCTGGAAGCTGGCAGGAGCTGCTCCCACAGAATATGGAGGAGGCAGCCAGCCATCAGAAGGATGGCTTTGGCTTCTTAGAGCCTCTCCAGGAAATTACTACAAACAGATTACCAGCCATTTTCTGTAATAAGCATTCACATTTCAGTTTGGTTAAATGAAAATCAGCTGCAAAGGGATTTCTATGGTGTGTTTTTCTCATGCTCCCTGTCTCTAATGACATGTTTGCAAAGCAGAAAGACACTTTCAAATCCACTCTTACACTGCGTGGACAGACAGGATTTGCCAGGAGCACTAAAGGGCAGACCTGTCTGTCTGCCTTTCCTGCCACTAGGATGGTTGCTTGCTTGGGCAGGCAGCATTCCACATGTGCACACGCCTAAGCATTTCCACTGGAATATGCGCATACACACGGTGCCAGAGGCCAGAAGGATTCACTCGCTCCAAATGGGCACACTGAATTCATAAAGCATACTATGGCTGTCTGCAAGGACACCAGTGGCTCCCCGAGGTTTCCCAATGAAGAAGCGCTCCCATGGATTAGAAGCCTCTTTATTACTGAAGGATTATAAGTGCATAAGCTATTCTTAGAAATTTGGGGGAAAAGTAATTATTTGTAGTGAAATGAAAAACAGGTTTAATATTAGTGCCTTTTGTCTGCAACTTTACTTCATTTGGGATTTCAAAAGGAAAAGGAGCTCTGAAAATATATTCCTGAAACCTCCTAGACCTAGAAGACAAGAATCTTTCTTTTCTTCTCTCTCTCTCTCTCTCTCTCTCTCTCTCTCTCTCTCTCTCTCTCTCTTTCTTTCTTTTCCTCTCTTAAAAAACATCAATAAAAATCATTCCATCAGAATGAACCAGGCTCTTCTTTTTAATGCAAGGGCTGACTGGCCTTTTTAAACTGAAGATACTAGCTGTGGTGGAATGGGAAAGTCCTCTTAATTTGTGCACTGGGACTTCTAGTTGGGTCACAGGAGTGAAGCCTGGCGTTCTGCCCTTGGTCTACTCTTTTACAGTGTTTGAAGGTTAGAGTGAAAGGATGAGAATTACAGGCTAAGAATTCCCCATACCTAACTCTTAAATGACCCCAAAAAGCAGAAGTTTAGCCCACTCTTTGTTAGCCCAGGAACACCAGCCTCCAGAGTCCAGCTGCCCGCAGGCTGGGAAGGTCCCTAGTGTCCTTTCCCGTCTCGTCTCCCGTGGAGCAGCTGAGGAGAGGGCAAACGCTGCTGGGTCGGCCGGGTCACTGCAGCGGATGTGGGGCTCATGCCAGCCCCATACGTACATATGTACGTACGTAGTACCCTGGCCCCATAACAGGAAATGTGTAACAGGAAGTAGTATGTGACCCTGTGCGTGACTCTGTGCACAGCGGCCACGTAAGCGGAAATGACCTAACTAGTTTCCATCAGGCTTCTATAGAAAACTGATTGGTTCTCAGAGAGTGCGGGCTTGGATAATTTAAACTGATTGGCTTAGAAACTATGGGGTGGTTTGTGTTAGGCGGGTTCTGTTATAAGCCTATAAAAGCTGCCCTGATTCTACACTCATGGCTCCCAGTCCTTTACCCTGCATGATAAGACTGTGAACCCCAGAGCCTCTGGAATAAAAATCCTCTTGCAGTTGCATCAAGACTGTTTCTCATGAGTGATTGGGGTGACGCCTTCCAAGGCGTGGGGCGCTGGGGTGCCACCATCTTTCTTTCGGGTCTTACAAGAGCACATGCCTCACTGTTGGTGTGTAGCCATCTCTATGTGGTTTTGGATGGTTCTCTCTACTCTGTAAGCCTTGGCTTCCTTGTGTGTAGCGTGAGTCCCTTGCCCAGGCACTTTAAGCCTGAGATGAGACAGTGAAGGGGAGCCAAGGCCACAGTAGACTCCAGGTAGAGCATGGCAATTCAGTGCGTCAGTTCTGATGGACGCTCTCTAACTACTCCAAGCACATACACCTTCTCTTTTCAATGAGACTGTTTCTGCATGAACTGATTCATTTTTCCCCTCTTGTAGACTGTGGGAACATGTGACATAAAGAGAGGAAGCAAGGCTCTATGGCCAATGTGCGTGTTGAATCAGGAGAAAAAGGTGCATTGACGCACAGGAGCTGGACCTCTCATAAAGACCATCTTTCGGAGGGCTGCATCCTCTGAGCAAATGACAACACTTCCCTAATGTGACACACCCAGCCTAGGACTTCAGCAGGGATTTGTAGTCTGAGGTAGTCCATCCTGAATGATCTCCCCAGGAAACTGGCCCTGGAGGCTCATTTTCCTACTGCAGTGCTAACCTCTCAGACTTGGATGACAAAGAAAGGGATTAGAGCTCTTCAGAATGGATAAAGGAGATAACAATGAAACAACACCTCATATGGAGAGGGCTGGACAAGAATGGACAGGTGGGGCAGGAAATGGGGCTGTATTCATGGACACAGGAGGAAACTTTAAAGCATAAAAAGATGTCACCTAGGGCCTCTGACACAGCTGACCTTCTCTATCTCTGAGAGTATCATTGTCTCTTCACTGAATAAAAACCACTTCAGAAAGGCAAGCCTGCAATGTGGGAAGCACGGTGTGATTCCAGCTAAGCCCAGAGCATCTCTCTCCCTGAAAAATTAGAGAAAGGGGTTGTCTTGGTCAGGGTTTCTATAGCTGTGATGAAACATGATGAGCAAGAAACACGTCAGGGAGGGAAGTGTTTATTCAGCTTACACCGCAAGGGCGTCATTGGAGGAGGTCAGCTCAGGAACACAAGCAGCACTGGAACCTGGATGCAGGAGCTGATGCAGCGGCCATGGAGGGTCAGCTGGCTTTCTGGTAGAACTCAGGACTACCATTCTAGAGGTCGCGCCACCCATCATTAGCTGTGCCCTCCCCCATGGATTACTAATTGGGAAAATGCCCTACAGCTGGATCTCATGGAGGCCTTCTGTCAAATGAGGCCCCTTCTTCCATGATGACTCTAACTTGTGTCATGTTGACAACATAAAACTATCCAGTACAAGGAGTCAAGGAGCCCCAAATGCCTCTTGGAGAACAGCACACAATAAATACTAGAATAGGAAATTGGACAGTGGCTCTGAAAATCAACTACCATTTTTTTGTTTTGTTTTGTTTTGTTTTGTTTTGTTTTGTTTTGTTTTGTTTTGTTTTGTTTTGTTGCTGCTGCTGTTTTCTTTCCTAGGAATCGATTGCAAGCCTAAGGTTATGGACTAAGGTTATAAGGGAAACAGAAAAAGAAGTCAGTATTTCAGATTTCCAGACATTTAGCATCTGGCTAGGTCACTCCCAGAGAGACCAAACATGACTGGAAGTTAGAACACTAAGACCTCACACCCAGGTTGAGCACTAAGGCCTTGAAGAATCTGAGATTTCCCTGATATGGACCAAAGATTATGATAAGAATGATCCTACTATTTTCAGCAACCATCTACTCTCCAAGGGAATTGTTTCAAAAAATTCTTATAGTGTTTTGGTTTTTCTCTAAGAATATAGTACATTAGTCATTAGAGAAATGCAAATCAAAACAACTCTGAGATTTCACCTCACACCAGTCAGAATGGCTAAGATTAAAAACTCAGAAGACATCAGGTGTTGGCAAGGATGTGGAGAAAGAGGAACACTCCTCCACTGCTGGTGGAACTGCAAGCTGGTACAACCACTCTGGAAATCAGTCTGGCGGTTCCTCAGAAATCTGGACATGATACTTCCGGAGGACCCAGCCATACCACTCCTGGGAATATACCCAGAAGATTCCCCAGCATGCAATAAGGATAGATACTCCACTATGTTCATAGCAGCCTTATTTATAATAGCCAGAAGCTGGAAAGAACCCAGATGTCCCTCAACGGAGGAATGGATACAAAAAATGTGGTATATATACACGATGGAATACTATTCAGCCATTAGAAACAATGAATTCATGAAATTCTTAGAGAAATGGATGGAGCTGGAGAACATCATACTAAGTGAGGTAACCAAGTCTCAAAAGATTACCCATGGTACACAGTCACTGATAAGTGGGTATTAGCCTAGAATCTTGGGACACCAAAGACACAATTCACATACCAAATGATGTCCGACAAGAAGAAAGGAATGAGCCGGGTGTTGGTGGCGCATGCCTTTAATTCCAGCACTTGGGAGGCAGAGGCAGGCGGATTTCTGAGTTCGAGGCCAGCCTGGTCTTTAGAGTGAGCTCCAGGACAGCCAGGACTACACAGAGAAACCCTGTCTCGAAAAACCAAAAAAAAAAAAAAAAAAAAAGAAGAAAGGAATGGACACTGGACACTGGTGCTGGAAAGGATCAAAGCATCAGTGTAGGGGAATACCAGAACAGGGAAGTGGGAAGGGGTGGATGAGGGAGCAGGGGGAGGGAAAAGGGCATGTGGAACCTTAGGGGGTGCGGAACCAAAAAAAAAGGGAAATGAAATGTAAATATAAAATATATCCAATAAAATTATTTTGATCAAAAAAATAAAACAAAACAAAACAACAAAAAAAGAATATAGTACAAATGAAAAAGATTTTGAATGAGAAACAAAGTGCCACGTCTTGACCTCAGAATTAAAGCTCTATTCCCACTGTAGAGGCATTGAAATTAATTTCTTAATCCAATAACATAATGTGCCATAGTGCTATTGTTTATATTTTCCCCTTTACATACTACTAAACAAATAACTCTGAGCTTCCCCTATTGGAAAGGTCCATCCCAGATCCTGGAAATTTCCTTGTTAAAAATCATGGATAGCTTCCTAAGGTAAGCTCTAGTTTTGTTTTTTTTTGTATTGCTTTGTTTTGTTTTGTTTTGTTTTACCATACAACAAAAAACTTTATTCACATTTTAATGGAGGTTCAGCTATTACTGAAATTTTTAATATACAATTAAGTCAATAAGCTTAAGAAAGTCTTGACCCACCAAAATAAACTGGTGCCTCAAAATTTAAAAACTGAGAATTTCAACATACCTCCTGAATATCTATCTATCTATCTATCTATCTATCTATCTATCTATCTATCTATGAATGAGAGGGTGTTGCATGTAGCCAAAGCTTGCCTCAAACTTTGAACTTCTGATCCTCCTGTCTCTACCTCTCAAGTGCTATGATTAAAGGCCATGCCCAATTTTCTACAGTGATAGCCATCCAACCTCATGGCTTCATGTACACTAGGGATCTTAGTTACCATTGTATTGCTACAAAGAGATCTCATGATCTAGACAACTCTTATAAAAATATTTAATGGGGGAAGGGCTTGCTTATAATTTTAGAGTTGAGCAGGCACACCTGGTGCTGGGACAATAGCTGAGAGCTTTACATGCTGATTCAGAGAGGGGAGAGGAGAGGAGAGGGAGAGAGAGCTCTTTGCATCCTGATTCATAGAGAGAGATTTACATTCTGATACAAGACAGTGACAGACACGCACAGAAAGAAAAGAGAGCGAGAGTGAGAGCAAGTGAGAGAGAGAGAGAGAGAGAGAGAGAGAGAGAGAGAGAGAGAGAGAGGCTGGGTTTGGGCTTTTGAAACATGAAAGCCCATTTCCAGTAACACACCTTCTCCAAATCAGTCACAACTACTCTACTCAGCCACACTTCCTGATCCTTCTCAATCGGTTCCACTCTCTGGTGACTAAACACTCAAATAGATGAGTCCATGGGCACCATTTTCACTCAAATGACCATACCATGAAAGTACTTTACCTACTAAACTGCAATCCTAGCCCCATGACTCTGAATATTAAGCAAAAAATATTGCCTCTTTATGGATTCTAGAGTGCATCAAGATTGAATTGAAATTGCCAGGTCTTTAAAGTAAAGAAAATTTGATCAAATCCTGGACTAGGGTTAATGAGATGACTCAGTCAGGAAAAGCTAATGCCACTAAACCTGACAACTGTGATTGGTTCCTGGTACCCATATGGTAGAAGGAGAAAAACAGACTCCTGTAAATTTTCCTCTGAGTTCCTCTGACTAATACACACACACACACACACACACACACACACACACAAATATGATTTAAAATTTAAGAACTGATATAAATTGAACAGAAATAATTTTGAAAATGAGGGACCTGGGGAAACTGCTAAGGATTCTCATGACATCTCTGGGAGGAATGGGGAATCAGTGGTTTAACTTGGAATGAATGCAAGAGAATCTTAACACATTCCTTTCTCCTCACTACTGGACAAAACATGGCCACAGAGATGCAAGACTTCCGTTTGCTCACTAGGCTGTCACCTGCAAAGCTGGACCAGAAGCACGGTTCCCCAGAAAGATTGCACCAGAGGCTGCTCCCTAGCCCTGGCCACAGGCTCATCCTTTGATCTCACATATAGTTCCTCTGTTGAGAACAGTATATTTCTTCTGTAACCCAGGTACCTTCTCCAGTTTCCTAAATATTTTCCTTCTATGGCTCTGGACAGTGTCCAGGGCTTTAACAGCATAGAAACTGTGGGGAATTCCCTAAAGTCAAAAGAGCCTTGAAAAAAACAGAGGTTGTTTTTGTAGCATTCCCAGGCCTCACCCCTCCTCCTCATTGGCATCCAGAGCCACCATAGGAAAGGAGATTCTGGATTGCCTTCTACACAGTGTTCTCTAGTCAGATGGAAGCACTCTTCCTGGTCACAGCAGATCAAGGACTCTGAGCACTGTCCAGCAAAAGGTTTCACACATGTACAACTCCTTCCCAGCAAGCTATGGAAACCCTGAAAACAGACTGTGAAGAGTCTCCTGACCCAGGCAGGAGGTGATTCTGATGCTCCACAGCAACAGTTAGATTTCTGGAAAGCAGAGAGATCCACCCTGAGGGCAGTAGCCTCAGAGTAGAAGAGCAGTGGTTGAGGTGATGAGAGCCAGGAAGTCACTGCTATGTCCAATATACGCTGACTAATGAAAAACTCAATGCTGGAAACAAGTCCCTAAGCCACAATTCAAGGTTGCTAGGCATCGACCATTTGAGTTCCACACATATTGGTCTCTGTGTCTAAACACAAGTTCTACTATCTCACAGGTACTTGTCTCAAACAAGATCCTTGAACCTTCAGACTCATATTTCCCACACCTTTACAACAGGATCATGGTGCCTAACTCGAGAGCTGCTCCCAAGCTGAGAGGGAAATGTAACCCTCCCAGTGCCTGGCACTCAGCAAAAGTGCAGCAAAACCTGAGCTCTTCTTTGGCAGAAGAGGAAGGAAGCTATTCTGCTGTTCCTCTTTGGCTGCCCTCTTGGGATTCAACTTCTACAGTAGCCATGTATAAAGATGAAATATATTGGTTGCATTTAGATGCATGCTTCTTACCAAAAGGAATGGAAATGTTAGCTACAGGGAGAGATTAGGTAGATAGGAAAGGCAAAGGACATCAAAAGGAGGCTGAAGTAGGGAAGTAGACTCTGCCCCATCCCTGCCCCAGGACCCACTGGATTGCTAAGCAGCTTTCTCTCTATGGCTAGGGTAGGTAAAATGAAGACTTATTTCTAAGTACATAGTATCATATTGCACAGTTCTAAATACTGGGATCTCAGACTCCAAAGAGCATGCGTATTTGCTGGCAAGCACTCCAAGTTCTCACTGAATGTTGGAAATGTCCAGTGTCAGCTTCTGGGTTGGATAATAAGGTAGTTCTTCTGACATTTGCATAATTATTAGAAGAGTAAACATTAAAATTTCAGAAGAAGATGTTGCCTGAAAACATAATTACTATATTTTCTGTGAATAGACGAGGGATGTGTTTCATTTGGAACACCACAAACCATCTTCCTTGCAGGGGTTCTGTTGTCAAGCCTTTCCTGTTCTAGGAAAGACATCTAGCAATTGTAGAAACTGTCCAGCCTGGCCTCATGTGTTGTCCACTTGCTTCCTCAGAGAAGCCTTGGCTTTACTGAGCTGTGAAGTGGATGGCTAGGTCCTTGCAGTCTTGTGAAAATTGAAAAATTAAGGAAAACAAAATAACAATTACTCTCCAGACAAAATGATAAGTCCATTTCTCTTGGAGCAACAGAGTGGGTGGCTTGCAAAAAGGATGCATTATGCCTCCTACTGTTGAGCTACAGGTAGGGAGCTGAGAAACCAAACCATGCTATACATATGGACTCCTTTGACTCCACAGGCACACGGCACCGTTGGTTAATGAGAGAAGCAAGATTCTTCCTTCAGCTGGCACTCTGAAGTTGTTATGGCTGTCCTCAGAAGATTACTGCCACTCCTGAGAAATTAATATACAGATGTTGAAGCCTGAAGGTCCTATGCTGAAATGATCAGGTAAGTTCGAATTCAGCTAGGTATAAAATGGCAAGAAACCATGCCCTGAGAAGTCACCCTATTAAGACTCTTTCCAAGAGCTGTTTATGGGCATCCCAGAGCAGCAGGGACACCAGGCTCTGCTCTTGTAATGAGAAAAGCTTAAGAACATGGAGAGAGAAGAGTAGACTCAAGCAGAGAGATGCCATGCATTGGAACAGGGGAGGGGGGAATGTGAGAGGTAGATGGAGCTCCAAGGATGCCAAGGAGCCCAAGCGACAGGCTATCCTTGGTGGAGAAATCAGGGGGACTAGGGAAGGACAAAGGAACTTGTCAAGACGATACCATTGCAATAGACCATGCTACTGGCAAAGCCTCCTGGGAGTCTCCTGCACAGATTCTAACACAGAAAGAACCTTAAGATTATTCTTAACTGCATTTTTTTTGGTCTATCCCAACAGTAAGCCAAAGAACTCCCATAGTTCTTATGACCCTTTTACAAAGAAGCTTTAAAATCAGAGCCCCAAAGATGTGTGAGTGTAAGACAGACAAGTTGACATGTCATTTACTGAAGAATCACTGATAAGGCAAGTTTTCACTCTGCTGACTAATGCTAGTGCTGAAGAAATGCTCGCCACACTTGAAGAGGCAGAAGTAGAACACAGATGCAATTACAGCTTTGTTAGATACTATAAGATAAAATTAACATGCTTTCATGACTTTAATTATGGTTCTCACAACAGAATTCTAAAGACTTATCAACAAATTTTGCCATCTTCTTTTTATGAAGATTTATTTTATAAGTGGTTCTCTGTATAAATTATGCTCAAAGGATTGGAATTCATGCACTGTCCAGCCAGGAACAGTGGTTCAAGGAGACATAACTGACCCTGTCATCACCTTTCATGACATCCTGGAAAGATGTCTTCATGAATGCTACTATCTAGAATTTCGGGCAGAAATGGGCATTGAGAACTGCAAGTGACACTTGCCCCTAGAGTCTTGGGAGGAACACTGGAGGCTTGGAGAACAAAGACCTAACCCATCATTCTAACTCTACTCTGTTTTGGGTCAGGAAACTCTTGCCTGAGAAGATGGAGCAGGAAATATCTCATCTCCAAGGTCAGAAAGAAAGACTCAGATACAAGGCTGGACCCACTAGTCAGTAAGAAATGCTTACTGACAGACTGTTCAATCTAGTGTGCCACTTCCTCAGAGAATGTCATGTGGCAATTTCCTAAAATTTTTCATGGGGAAAACAAATGTTGAGAAAGACACCGGTCACACAGGAGAGTCTTTCTCCAGGACCAAACAGGACCTTCCTCACCAGCTACTCAGAGAGTCTGTGTATCTGGGAAGTGCATTGTTTAGATTACAGTGTTGACTCTGGAAGAATAGTTATGGCGCTATACATACCTCAATGCCTGCCATGTGCTGGGATGCTTGGAAACAAAGGGCTGGCCACCATCAGTCTATGCCACAGACTTTACAGCACTTTGTAGGTAAAACCAGGCCTCTACCATACCAGGTCATGCAGACCAACAAAGGAGTGATTCCCATACAGAACTAGGGGATCAGGATCCACCATACCTTAACTACCTGAGCCTCACTTCTTTTCAAAGGAGGCCCTATGTACTACACAGTAGCTCATTATTCCTTGGCATCCCTCTCTCAGAGGCCTCTCTCTAGATATTAGAGATACCAGGGAACTACAGAAGACAGCCCTGAACATGGGGCAAGATGCCAAGTGTTTCAGATTTTAGCCTTTGGGTCTAGGAAAGCATGGACCTACCTACCTTCCAACCCTGGACAGGTCTGGGAACAGACTGGATGCACAGTAAATACTTAACTAATCAATGATTCTAAGGAAGTCTCCTGGTGTCAATACTTAGGGCCTAGGAGTGAGCAGCCAAATGCTTCCTAAAGATTTGCGAGGATACAAAGCTAAGCACTGGGTCCATGCAGCTCCTGTTGCAGGAGAGTCTGCAGCCCAGCAGAGGGGAATACAGATCATCTTATTACTGTAAGAACCACAGCAAAACTGCCATGATGCGTGTCTTCTGATGGTCTTTCAATGACTGGGGCAGGAGTTTTGGGACAGCATAGGATATGATGTCACCGTTCCAGACACTGTGTTTACCCCTGGTATAAGAGCCTCGATAAAAGCTCTGAAGTCCCCCCAGCAGCTGCCCTAAATATAGTCATTGTTTGTCATGTTATACCTCGTCAGGAACTTTAGTAATAGAGGTAAGAAAGAGAAAGTAGTATCTAAAGGTGTTACATCTTCAGAGGGCTCATAACAGACATAAACCTCTGGATATACTTGGTTCCAATCTCATTTGTTCTTTCTTAATTTCTACTTGTGACTACTAATTGAAATGTAGAAACATCATAAGACTCGAGCCCAATACTTCTTTCCAAGCTCTTTGGACCCCTACCTTGAGACAAAGTTTCTTCTAGACTATCACTAGGTTATGGGGTTCTTCCTCCCTCCACCCTCGCTGCCGTGCCCCCCCCCTGCTTCTGGCTCTCAGCAACAGTGTCTTCCTATCTCATTTGATTAGGGATTTTCCTCCTTTAAAAAGAGCTATTTGTGTTGGGTGAACCCTAGAAACACTTGCAATGAGCTGGTTTTGGGATGCTTGGCCTAACTGTAAAGCCAGCCTCAAGCTGTCCATCATCTCATTGGTCCATGGAGCTGGGACAAAGAAGGCACGAAAGGGAGGATTCCCTCTGGCTCAGTGGGCAGCAGAGAAAGAATCCTGGAACATTTGTTTGGAAGATAGAATGTAGCTTCCAGTGTAGACACCTCTTGATTGAAGTAAACAGTGACACCCTCCCCCCAGAAGTGTGGGTGGTACATATCAGGGACGTCTCTCCTTCCCCAGACCACAACCTCATGCTGGGGTGTCAGGACAGGGTGGGGAGATGTCTTTGAGAGATTTCATGTCACCCTTGAGAAGGTGCCATTTGACTCCTTATCATGATGAAGTTCATCGGGCAAAGAGACATCCTCCCTTACCACATGACAGTGAATTGTACAGGTTGACAACAGTTGTTTAAAACTGTATAGCTCCTACCATGTTGGCTAAATTCACCAGTGTTTAATGTGAGCAGGTATGCCCTTGTTCTCTGATAAGAACAAGGGAAGATAAAGTTCTAATCAGCTTGTGAACTTCCTCCACCTTCTCTATCAATCACGCTCCACTCTCTAGAGATCAGAATGGCACAGTTTCAATTACTCTTGGGTGCTATTCTCTACTTTTGTGCTACACACGTATATCAGTATCCTCCAACAAGTCCAGAGAAACCTTAGTCCTTCAGAAACTCACTGGGGATGGATATATCATAAAATGCCCTGTAAATGCTTGTCACATTGGGTACGATCACCCAAGATTCCATGAGAAACAAAAGAAAATTAAATATTAAATATCATCCTATGAAATCTACTTAAAAAAAAAAACCACTGCCGATCTATGTACGGCTGAACATGTAAAACAGTTTAAACAAACTTCAAATATTGTGACTAGATTCTGAGAGCTCAGCTGGAATGTGGTCTTCCAATGGACGCTAAGACCCACAAATGAGTATCTCACATGTCCATGCACCCGATGGAAAGATTCATAGGCCGTCTTCAAATGAAGCCACAGTTAGTCTTTGATGGTAGGATTAGAGGCACTGTGGTGAATGAGGGATGCTGAGGGGAAACTGGACAGCAGCTACCCTGCTCCTCCTGAAGCCTACTGTGGCCTCTTCTCCCCTCACTACAGGACAGCTCTGCATCATTCATTCTATTCTGCAGTAGAGAATGCGAAGGTGAACTCTTCGTCATTTTGCTACTGTAATAAATTCCCAAGAGATCATAATCTAATGGAGAGAGAAGACTTGCTTGGGCTCCCCATATTGGAAGCTCTGCTGTGTGATGGGCCACACCCATTGTTCTTAGGCTTCTTGGTGGGAGCTCTGGGAGGGCATCATAGTGGGAGCACTGAGAAGAAGTAAATAGCTTATTCTATAGTGGAGAACACGAGAAGAGAGGGAGAGAAAAAAGGATAAAGCCTCGGCCCCACCACCCTTAACCTCAGTTACTGAAATGTCTCTCTGTAGGCTTCCTCTCTTAAAGGTTTCATCTTGTCCGGATAACACCAGGAACTGGTGATTAAGTCTTTAACACTGGACACTTGAATAGCAATATCCTGAAGGCAGTACAGAAATTAGCAATCCTTGGGTTACCTGGTGTACAGACTCACCTCTCATCAGCTCCTCTCCACTCGAGTTTCTGGAATGCTACACACTAAGAAACTACAAATATTTCTCAGACAGCCTGGGCATGGCCAAGCAGATCAGAAGAGGCCAGCCTTGAAGAGGTTGCTAGAGCAAGAAAGCCGACTGCCATCTTTTATTGAGCAAGGGGTTGTTCTGCAGGCAAGGAACTCCCATGATCTTCTTACTTTTGCAAACTTTCATAATAAAACTCAATATTAATCTCCATATTTGATAGATTAAGAAACTGAGCATGTAAAGAGTTGGGTAAATTGCCTATTGCAGAATATACCTAAGACTTAGGATTCCAACCTATGTGGATCCAATTCCCCTTCAACTATGACTACTTGACCTTTTCAAATGACATTCTAATTCTACAGTATGAGTTTTCTTTCCAAGTCACTTCCACTGTGACCGGGATGATGCTGAGAGATATCTGTTCCCAACCTCTTAATATCAACATGTTCAATGATCTGAAATAACAAAGGCATTCACATATAGGACATATAACAACATTGACCTTCAGTTGAATGTTTGTTTTTAAATTATCCAATCAAGAAATCACCTCCTTCTTGTTAGAAGTCTTGCTAGGTAATGCTCATTAAGACATTTAAAGTTTCCACATGAAATCAGAGGCACACTTTCCTGTAACACATCTCTTCAATCTGCCTCTTCCCCTGTGTTTCTGAAGGCCTAAAATGGCCTGTTCAGTCACTATAGAGAGATGTGGCCATTACAGTGAGCTTTGAATGGTTGAAATGATTTTTAGAACAATATAATCCTTGACCCCAAATCAAAGACAGCTGCTCTTTCTATTTGGGGATTTCAATTCTACCCACAGGTCTTCTTAGAGGGTGTCTTAGTCAGGGTTTCTATTCCTACACAAACATCATGACCAAGAAACAAGTTAGGGAGGAAAGGGTTTATTCAGCTTAGACTTTCCACATTGCTGTTAGTCACCAAAGGAAGTCAGGACAGGAACTCAAGCAGGTCAGGAAGCAGGAACTGATATAGAGGCCAGGGAGGAATGTTATTTACTGACTTGCTTCCCCTAGCTTGCTCAGCTTGCTTTCTTATAGAACCCAAGTCTACCAGCCCAGAGATGATACCACCCACAATGAGCCCTCCCACCTTGAACACTAATTGAGAAAATGCCCCACAGCTGGATCTCATGGGGGCATTTCCTCAACTGAAGCTCCTTTCTCTGGGATAACTCCAGTTGGTATCAAGTTGACACACAAAACCAGCCAGTACAGAGGGCAAATTCCTAAATCAGTCCCCTCCATGGAGGCAGCAAGAGGAGAAGACTGGCCCACTGTGGATAGTTGTTTTCTGGAAGCCTATTTGCTGGCCAGCAACTTCTACATGGTATGTGCCATCTGGTTTGGAGTGAAAATCCGGGCAAATGGCCTTTTTCA
The DNA here is from genome assembly GCA_964023405.1 of Apodemus agrarius. Taxonomy (NCBI): domain Eukaryota; kingdom Metazoa; phylum Chordata; class Mammalia; order Rodentia; family Muridae; genus Apodemus; species Apodemus agrarius. Next base: position 100,716,634 of record OZ030012.1, read on the forward strand.
GTAGTTGAATTAAGTAGCCACTGGAGAGCTAGTGGCCCTAGATAAGAAATGCTTTACATACCCACCGAGTGCTGGGATTCTCTGTTCATCAAGCATCCACATGTGCTCCATGCTCAGCATCCTCTGTGTCTCAGATGAGCTACAGGAGTAATTCCAGCCAATGAACTATGAGCAAAGGGAACTCTTTTTTCCCCCGACTTATAGCCTAGCAGAGCTAGAGTCGAATGTTTCTTTCTTATCAGTTTGACCCCTTCTTTGTCATGAGCAGAAGATGGCATACTTGTAAGAAGGAATCAACTTCCACCTCTGAGCCACACGTTCAAACGAGCTTCTGCAGAAGTGAGTGAGCTACAGCGAGCTTTGCCAGAGTTCGCGTCTACTTTTGATTTGGGAGGGGTGGTTGCTATGCAGTGCTACTTGGTCTGCTCTGACTAATTCACAGGGAGAGGAGCTAGGAGAAAGAAGGGAGATTCTGACACACAAAGAAAATACGGTCCCTTGATAGGCATTTTAAAATTATCCAATATAGAAAAGGGTTGAACCAGACTTATGTCTGCTGATGTGTGATACATTCTGAATTATCATGGGATTCATATAAAACTCCAAGTGTGAGTGTACACTGGTGCATTAGAGCAGCTTAGCACATGCAGTGATATCCAATAGTAACACGAGTGTTGTTTGGCTGGTGACTAATTGATAAAATAGCAAGTCAGGGTAAGTCTTTGGCCCGCATAAGGACACATACAGAGCCCACTGGCATGGAAGGGAGTCAAAGAGGGAAGGAAGGAACAGGGACTCAAAATAACCGAGTGAGTGGCTACTGCATAGCAGAAATGCAACCTCATGCGATTCTTATAAAGGTCCTAGTAACTGCATGTTTAAAAGAGAATAAGGACCGGTCCTGGATATCATTTGTGAAGCAGCATTTGACCTGAGGGCACCAGTCGGTCTTTTCCCCAGAAACTCCCTGCAACCTTCCTTTCCTTTAGATGTCCAAAAGGGTCTGTAGTCACACATCCTGACCAGGAAGGCTATTATAAAAGTCTTCTGTTTATGATCATGACAGGGCATAAGAGAGTAGAATGGTGACCATGCCCTCATAATGAGCACTGGTACCATTGGATGTCACCTCAGACTTTGGGGTAGGCTATAACCCCACACGACTTACGTTTCCACTACAATAGAAATCCAAGCCTCACCCCCACCCGACTACATGGGTTCAACATTTCCTTCCACCACAGACAGAGCTGTGTGTCTCCACATTCATCATGTGGTAAGGTACATTTAAGAGAGAAAAAGAAAACGAAACCTTTCAATGACTTCAATTTTATATTTTCTTATCTAAGGTCATATTCTGAATGAGAGTTATGAGCATGGCAGTGTCCACTCATTCCTCTTTATCTTTCAAGTTTAAAAACCGAGTATTGAGAATCATGTTTTAAATAAATGCCTCTGCTTAAAGGAAAAGATGTCTGCCTTGACTGACGCCCATGGTGGACGAGGACATAACACTGTAGCCGGAGGCACAGGCGGTAACCGTGGTAACTTGGTACAGTGCAAGCTAGCTTAAGAGGCTTGGGATGGAGAACACTATACATCACAGGGCGGGGTAGGGACAGAAGAAATACAGGAGAAGTTCTCATAGGAGTCACGAAAGACGTGTGCTCACAGTAAAGGGCAGGCTCAGTATTAGAGTGCAAGAGAGGGCTGGGCTTTCCAAATGAACTCACAAAAGGTACATCATGAGGCTGAAAGGAGAAAGGAAAGGATGACTGGAGAGAAGAATGAACAAATAAGGGTGGGGACAAAGGATGGTGATGAGGGATCCACTTGTGTCTAGAGGTAGAGGCGGGAAAAACACTGTCTTATCTCAAAGTAGAGCAGAGGCAGCAAGGTCCATAAGCCAACACCACATCCTGTGGAGATGCGTTTGCAAGTTCTGATTATCCTTTGGCAGAGAAACAAGATCACAAGGGCAGTGTGCTACAACTTCAGAACCATGTCCTGGCAGGGTAACCCTGAAGCTGAGAGACAGAAACTAACACAGTCTCCTAAGTCTGCCTCTGCCTCTTATGGTATGCCAGCTCTAGTTGAGCCCGCAGCACCCTGAAGAGAGGAATTCTGCCGCAGACATCACCCATCTAAAAATGGAGGCTGAGGTGGGATCCACTTCAGGGCACGGGGATGGGAGCCATGGCATGGGGGATGTAGTGACTTGACTGGATCTTCAAAGATTTGTCCATATCCATGCTCCTGTGATTATGATCTCATTTAGAAAGGAATCTTTTTAGATGTATAATAGAAATATCTAGAAATGAATTCACCTGTTATGATCCAGATGAACCCGAAATCTAATAGCAGTGTCCTTCCAGGGGATACATTAGCCAGAGATGTGAACAGTAAAGGAAAGTGCCATATTAAGATAGAGGCAGAGACTGCAGTAGCATGACCACAAGACAAGGAATGGCTGGAGATACTAGTTAATTCAGAATAGGAAAGCTTGTCCCTCAGAGCTACCATAGTCATCTTGTCTATGGTAATTTGCTAGAGCAACCCTAAAATTTAATGTTGTTAGACTCTTAGAGGAATCCTGTGAGAGCCACCAACCATTCTTTGCCAGTTGGTTTATTTTAAAATCCAGGAGAAACAGTTGCAACTGGGTAAGACTGGCTGGCCACATGTGGACCAGCACATTCAAGTGTCTGTCTTTGGCTTGTGACAGTAGCATACCCATGGCCAGGCTCCATGTCCCGCCGTGTAACTCTCATGAGCTCAGTTAGCTCTGTGTGATCTCACCATTAACTGTGTGGCCCTGTGGTTTCCTCCTGGACTCATCATAGGTCTCCTGTTCCAGTTGATGACAGTCCAGCAAATTTTTACTGTTACATCTGTTGCTTAAGAGGCACTCAAATCAGTAATATGTCCATATGAAATAAGGCTAGTTATCAATACTTTTAGGAGTACAAAGTCTACAGCTCAGTAATTCAGAGCCCATAGAGGAGGGAAAACATATTTGCCATCCAGATGGGAGGAAGATGAGGGATTTCATATGTATTATAAAATTGTGAACTATATTTAGGGAGAATTACATGTTTTGAGTATTTAGTAATTGCCTCTAGTCAGGGGAATAAATAACGTCTGTACCAAAAAAAAAGTTTTACTGCCTTCAAAATAGTAAATATTCAGTGTCTATACATTTCCAAGCAAACATATTTTGATTAAGTCATTAATGTCACTTTATTGCTCTTTCTCCCTCTCCCTCAGTCTTGCTGAAGGATTTAACGTCAAACAATTCAACAGTGACAGCTGGTGAGAAATCAGCTTTGAGATTTCTCATTAAAAGTAATGCTGTGTTAGTAGCCAAATACTTGGAAATGTGAAATGTTAAAATTTAATGGTGTGGAAAGGCTTACTCTAACTTTGCAGATTGTACCATCTCCTCGGATGTTGTAAGAAGATAACAACTGAATCGTGGCAGGCCTGGCAGGGTGGTAAAACTTACAAGATGCTGTACAAGTAGGTAGCCAGGCATCCCCAGAAGTGGGTGTGGACCTGAGCTGGTCTACAGAACGTGATCTGCTTGGCAACCCTTCCAACACCTCCCAGCTAGCTCCACATTCATACACAATAAAGCCTCGCCTGGATCGCTGTTCCCTCCCTTAGCACTCTCACCATTAGTGGCCAGTAGGCTGAACAGACAAATGGATTCAGCTTATATGATCTCCCCAGTGCTGTTTTCAGGAGTAGTTCCGCCAATGTCTTCTATCACTGCATTGTGCTAAGCATTTAGGAAATTCATTTCTCTGAGAGGAATACCAGAAAATAAAGTTTTATTGTATTTTTTGACGGGGAGGAGAAATATGAGGACTCGTATCCAGTGTGATCAAAGCTGCCCGTTTTGCATTTGGGGGGAATAATTTCATTCTTTATCTCCTGATCTTAAATCACTTCGTGAAAAACCTCAACCACCTGTGACAATAAAAATGTACAACTCTACAAATTAGTCCATGGATCCCATCTGTAGGTTGTAACACCAGCACCCCCCCCCACCCCCAGCCCTATAACTGCACTGTAGTCAAGGACAGGCAAGGAAAGGGGAGTGTGGTTGGGTCCCTGGCTCTCTCTGCCTGTGTAGTCTATAAGTTTGAAAGCACAAGGAGTGCTTAACGTTTAACACACAACTATTTATGTGTCTAATTAATTTATAGGTGTTACATAAATATCTGTCCCACTATGCCTTATCTGAGCATTGTCTGTGTGTGTGTGTGTGTGTGTGTGTGTGTGTGTGTACACAACACATGTGCATTCATGTGTGGGAATACAGGTGTGCACATGTCACACACATGTGTGAAGGTCAACAGACAACCTTGTGTATTCGTCCTTACTTCCTATGTTGTTTGAGAGCCCCTGTGTTTGTTTTGCTACTGAAAATAAAACAGGAAACCTAGTCAGTGGTTTCCCTGTTTCTACCTCCCATCTTCCCACAGAACCACTGAGATTACAGACAATCGTGCTTATGTGTCTGCCTTCCACAGAGGTTTTGTAGACTCTAACTCAAGTATGTGTAAGAAGCAAGTAAAGCTCTCAGTGAATGTGTATTGTTTGACATGACCCACCCAGGCCCACGGCCCCAAATCTAGATCTGTGGGTAACTGGTAAAGCCTTTCCCATAGGCACCGAGCTCAGAATTGGAAAACTGTTCTTCCTCTGGTCCAAGTATGTGTGAGAAGGGCTGACGAATATACACGAAAAAAGAGCAATTGCAGCTTCCTTTTCCTTGGTGTTTACAGGCTGAGCCTGATCATCAACAGACACTTCCTACCAAGACTAGTTGATGGTTAATCCCTCTCCCTGTGCTGTGCATGATAAATATCTAGAGAAGGGTGCCAAGTTGTCAGATTCCTGGCACGGTTCGATCAGAGAGGTCCAACTCGCTTGACCTCAGCTTTTACGTATGTATATACGTGTATCTGTTCTTCATTTTCTCACTGCTGCCCCAGTTAGGATCCTGACCCAAGATGTAAGAGTCATGACAGTTAAATCCTCTGAGGTTTATTATCATCACTTATAAAAAAGGAATAATAAATTGGTATTATTTTAGGAAATATATGTAAAGTCAGCACATGCCTATGAAGCTAGTTCTTTTACTCACTGAGCCACCTTCCCAGATCCCTGTCCCCTCAACTTGATTGTAAGGTATTCAAGGATGGATAGAGCTGAAAACTATTAGCTTCGTGGGTGTTAAGGTTGACCATGTGGCTGCTGCTGCTGCTGCTGCTGCTGCTGCTGATGATGATGATGGTGATGATGATGATGATGATGAGGAGGAGGAGGAGGAGGAGGAGAAGGATGATCAATATGAGGAGGAGAAGGAAGGAGAAGAGGAGGAGGAAGAGAAGAAAAGTGACCCAAAAAGAAGAGTATCTCTAAATAAAGCTGTGGATGCGTCAGTAAAGAATAAAAAGCTCCAATCAGGAGGTCGCTCCATTCCTCCAGACCAAAGTTGGGCAGAGATGCAGGAACTGGAACTACTGAGTGAGAGACAGCCCTGGTGCCTCAGCCCCACTATTCTTTGAGTAAGCCATCCAAATCCTCTGAGGTTTATTATCATCACTTATAAAAAGTAATGATAAATTGGTATTATTTTAGGAAATATATGTAAAGTCAGCACATTTAAGAACTCAGAAAGTACCCACCTGCTTGAAGCAGTAATCTCATGATGTTGTACCTAACATCGGAGTTGGAGGAGCCTGAGAGCCCAGTGAGTCCTTGATTTCTCCCCAGATGAGAAACTGAGGCTCAGTGAGAAGAGCTGCCCTGCACCTATCTACCAGGAACTAGCCTCCTCACACTTAAAGGCCCTGTCAGGACCGGAATTCAACTCTGATTATGGGACCTCCACCCTTCCAGAACCTTTCTCATTGGATGCTTCTTTTAGATAGAACCTCGAGGCTGAGAGAAATGAGAAAATGCCTTTCTTTCCTTTTCTTCTCCTAGTAGAGCCTCCTGGATCACACTGAGAATCCAGGTCCAGACTCGATGTGAGTGAGAACAGGACCAAGTCTGAAGAAAGTGCCCAGAGCTTGGCTAGGCTTCTTCAGTGGCCTGAATCTAGCTGTGCATCTTTTCAAAGAAGATTTCGAAGGCCCTCTATCAGCACCAATGGCCCTAGCCAGAGAATGCTTCTAGCTGATACAGTCTTTATTCATCACCTTGAAACTTTCCCCGGAACAACTATGACAAGGGGTAGCCACAGATGTGGAGTTCATCCAGACAGCTAAGGGACAGAGTACCAGGAAGTTCCTGCCCGAGCCTCTCCCGACACCCCTACTACTAGTGACACAGAGCCTGCCATCAGACCTTCATCTTTTCCAGCCATAGCATTTGTCCTAATAGGTCATGGTATCACCAGAGCCATCTCAGCACAAGACTTTAACAGATAGTGTTGGCTTGCACAAGGCAGAAAAAGGGCTAGAAGTAGTATTTCTTATGTGCTGAGCTGTTTGGGGATCTGGAGACCTCATGAACCACTGGACACTAAAGAGAAAATTAGATTTCAGGAGCAAAAGTCACGGTGGATGATGAATCAGAGAGCTAGAGTCTGGGCTTTGCAGTTCTATGGCGAAGTCGGATTACTTTCTGAAAATCTTTTGTCTGAGAAAGGCACTTCTGTCTTCCAAGAGGCTGACTAAATAGTGTCCTTAGACTTCCTCTCCTAGGAATTTTGCTTTATCTCCTAGGAGAGCAACTCAATACAACTGTACAACCATTAGACACAAGAGCTGCAAACAACCCACTTACCCACAGGGTAGGGGCCAGCTTGCCACTCAATTACATCCAAGTCCTGAAGCTCATTTACTGGTTTTGGAATGGCTGTCACTGTCCTTGGAAGATACTAAAAAGATGCAGATGTTTGTCGCCAATCACTAGCACAGTTCAAACGCCTGGGCATTCATTTCTAATCATCCATTCTCCCTGCCCTCTCTTTCTCTCTCATTTTGTGCAGAAATTTAGTGCACTGACCAGCACTCATGGCCAGAAGAGAGACTAGAATTTCCACACAACCTGAGAGCTGGAGGTGTTTGTACCTGACATGGAGTAGTATTACCTCAGTGGCAAGTTCTGATGCTGATGATAACCTAAGGTGGAGGAAGCCTTTTCTCATCCTCTATTAGCTGACTTTAGTATTAGAAGAATAATTACAGTCAATAGAAGCATCCAGTTCTCCACTGACAACTCCATATTCCCTTATGCTAAACATTCACTGACAATGTCTATGCCATATATATGTGTGTATATATATATATATATATATATGTATATACACACATATATACACACGTATATTCACACACATATATACACACACATATATACATACATATATATATGTATATATATATATACATATATATATATATAGCTATAAAATGTTTAACTTTGGATGTTTGGCATAAGAGCAACGAGGAATATGGCCAAACTATCTCAAGTATCAAAAGAGTCACATGTCACTGACAGCTTCACATGTCGCTCCCCACATGCGCAGAACACAGGGAGATATTTCAGAATGAAAACCCACACTCCACATTTGCTTAACCCACCACCTTGTTAATCGTCTGTCCATTGCAACTGTGCTAAGCCCCTAGATACCCTTAATATACTGATTTTGTTCTGGTATTCAGAGGACAACCAAATGAGTCAATAAGAGACTGAGACATTTTGCTTGTAGATATCTATCAGTAGGGGTAAAGATACTAGTGACCTCTTATGATGGAGTCAATAAAATCAGCTTAAGGTTTTATCGGCTATATAAGCTATAGCATTGTCACGTCAAGACCGTAAATGGACAGTGTGATTTCTGCTGCTTATGGCAAAGACTGGGAGGTCCTAGGTGTCACCGGACAGAGGTTGTATGGCAGAGTCACTCAGAAAAGTTATTTTTCTATAGATGACACCTGTCACAAAGGGAATGAAGACAGTGTATTCTGAGACTTTAGAAAATTGCCAATTTCCATATTAAAGAGAGCTGCCTGACAGTGTAACTCAGGGGCATTGACACCCAGGAAGGCTTTTGTCTGCTTTATTTTTTTTTTCAGTATTTATCTGCCATGCTGGACGAAATCACACAGTATTAACAGTACACAACTCTCTAGCTGCTTAATTTAGCCACTTAGGATGTTGCAATTTTAAGTTAAAAAGAGTTTTGGATGCCGAACATTTCATTTGCTAATTTTCTTTTCTATTCTCCCTCACAGAGGCCTTCCAAACTGTTTGAAACAAAATTTCATTTTCTTCAATACACAGAATTGATGCTAATTAAAATGCCCGTGAGAGTTTAAAGGAATCTGCCAGCCCAGAGAAAATAGAAGGTCAATTTTATTTTTCAAAGGGCATGGAGAGAAATTAAAATACCCTTAATTCAAGTCATAGATTTTGTCGTTTGAAGATACTCCACAGCCCCGCTAGGAAAATGAGAGAGAGAGAGAAAAAGAAACATATTCTCTGAAGGCAAGCAGATAGGCTTGAAGCATGGTGCTGCCTCCTCCCAGGTCTGTTCCCTCAGGCAAGGACAGTCACCCAACTCCCCACAACATAGTCTCTGAAAGAAGGGGCTGTCGTGGGAAGCCCTGGCTGCCAAGCTCACCCAGCACATGTTTCTGCTATACCCTGGCCTGGGTTTGGGTTTGGTGTTACTCTTAAACTAGGAATATTGGTGGATAAAACTGGAAGTCCAGATCTATTGATGAGTGGAAATCTTTGTTTCTCATTGTTTTCAGAAGCTACATCCTAGGAGACCGAAGATTTTTCTACTTTGGATTTCACAACATACAGCTCCAGCAATTTCACCCCCATATCATATTCTCAAGTTTTTGGCCTGCCTAGATACACCCAGTAGCTTCTATTTTCTACTCCTGATTATTCTTGTTTATTTCATTTGAATGAGCAGCTCTCTTTATTGGCTTATCCTTAAAACAGAATTGGTTTTATTTGATAGATGAGGCATAACCACCACATTCATTTTATCATACAGTGAAAGAAACATGTGACTCTAAATGAGCCATGCCCACCTGTGCCACTGGAATCATCCTATGCACGGCTTGTTGGAAGATGCTTCTCCCTGGAGAGCGGGAGTGGAAGAGGACCATGGTTTCCTCCCACCCTATTAACATAAGATCTATGGATAGCAGAGGGCACTGAGGCAGACCCATCTTCCTCAGCTAGCCCTGTCACCAGAGGCAGAGGGAGTCAATGGTAAAGAGTAAAAGATGCAAGACTCAGATGGAGCCTATAAGCCTGGCTTCGCTGTTTAAAGACAGAGAAGCAGAGAAAAGCAAGGGGTCAGGAGAGGTTAAAAGGGGAGCCTTAGTGGCAACAGCAGCACAAGTTACCTTCAGACTGTGGTGAGCATAGAGTCTAGCTCTGTCGGCTGACCTACCTGGTGCCACAATGTCCTGCGTCAACTCTTGTTGACTCAGCTTTGAACAGACTCCAGTGTTTATTTGTTGATTTGTGTTCATTTCAATCAGCACGACCCAGGAAATCCAACTTGGGAGAGATGAAAGGGCATCAGCTCAGCCTTCATTCACTTGAGGGGCTGGGAAGCCAGATAGACAATTGAGTCTAAAGCCTCCCTCTCAAAATCTCTCTCCCCCTCCCCCTCTCTCTCTCCCTCTCCCTCTCTGTGTCCCTCTCTTTTCTTCCTTCTCCTCACTCATTATTTCATCCTCTTGACCTATAGCTCCCCTTTTAAACTTTTAGGTTGTAAAAGACATTAGCCTTACTAGAGTCCAGAGCGCCTACAGATATTGCAGGAAAGTATGGGGGTCTGCTTGCCTTTAGAAGAGTCAGGCAGTGTCCTGCCAGCTCCAATTCCTAGCTAGGGTATTCAGAAAGACCCCGTGCTGGCCACAGTATCTACCATCCAAGCAATCCCTTATTACCAGTCCAGGATAAGGTCTGACATCCTAGCTAGAAGGGCTCTGATGGGCATCAATGGCTTCCTGCAGTATTGCTTTGGTGTGTGAGGGGGAGGGGGTACACATGCATAAACTTTCCCCACCCACAAACCACATACTACCGGATAGTTTTTGAGCTTGTGTGCTCCCACAGGAATCAGCCTAGGAAGCTGGGTATTATATGCAAAGGCCCTCTGGCTCCCAGGACACTGCTGTCTGGGAAGTAATTTCTGCTGACAGTGCTGCAGATCCTGTTATCCTGAGCACACAGTATTACTCTCAGCTGCAGTCCCAGGCAAGACTATGCCTCCCTCTATGGCCACTGTTGGAAGATAAGGAATGGGAGTTAGAAAGGTCATGTGTGTATGTATGTATGTATATGTATATGTATGTATATATATATATACATATATATATATACATATACATATATATATATATATATATATATATATATATATATGGCAACTGAGCACTGGCTTCCTGCCACGAATGGGGCAGTGCTGTTTGCCATGCCCAGAGGAAAATGTGTATGTCCTTTCCCTCTACTTCCCTCTCTCCTTTTCTTACTATAATAAAAATATCTGATTTATGATCTATGAAGAAGAGAGGTTCATTTTTGCTCTTGGGCTAAAGGTTCTGGCACCAGCATCTGCATATCTTGTTGTGATAATCTCCTGCCAATTCAGCTGATTGTAGAAATGGAAAATCAAGAGGGGAAGCAGGAGATGCAAGGGATGAAAGGGGACCAAGCTCCTGACTCCAGCGAAAGGCCTAAAGCCTCCGAGACTCAGAGGGAAGGACTCTGCTGTGTAGCCCTGACACCTCCCACTATTCCACTGACTACCAATGTACCATCATCAGGAAGCTTGTGTATCCTAGAAGGACCCCAGCTTGGCAAACTGTGCTCCCAAGTGAGGACTGGGTGGACTCCACGGTCACGTGAGCAGCCAGGCAGCATCTCAGCTCTAAACCTCTGCAAACGGGCTCAGAAGGCTGGAGTCACACTGTGCTCCCAAGAGCTGCAGCCCGCCTGACCCACATCCTGAATCTTGGAAGATGGCTTTGTGGTCAGACCAGAGGGTGTTACCAATATGATCACTGGAGGGGAAGTCCAGATTCACTGTCTGGAAACTTCTCTGTGTGATTTTTAAGGCATAGTTGGTCTCAGAATAAGTTTTTGTTTATTCATCAAATATTTACTGTGCACTATGCTCTGGGCATTGGCTAGGGCCCAGGAATTTTAAGATGAATGGAGAGAATTAGGCACAACCATTGGAAATTGCAATATTTTGTGATAAAGGGAAAAAAAGGTGAACACAAGAGACCATTGTCCCCATTCATAATAAAACTTTAAAACACAACATAACTTTTAAGCACATCATCAATAGATTTCCTAATGGGACATTGTTGCTTTTGCATTGGTTTCTGAGGGTTTGTATGTAACTTTGTGGAGCCTGGGGTGGTACATGGCTCATGCTTTGAGCATTTCAGCATCAAACTGTCAAGAAATGATTTTTCTTACCTGATTGATTCCATAGAGAAACCCAGCAAGTCACCATAAACATTCTTAATATATTTTCTAACTGCAAACAGATTTGGAATATGCGATGTTCTCAGCTTCTCTGGCTGTGTCACACTGACCAGGCATGCACCCACGTTTTCTAGGAAATCCTTCTTCCATCTGTACTGTCACCACCATGGGGCAAGCATCCGTGGATGACACATTTCTACCTACTTGGCACCTCATTGTTGTTTGTGTCTAATCTCAAGACAGGCTGACAGAGGTCAAGGTCACTGCCTCCAGTTTCAAGTGGGGACTGGCTCTCAGAAGTACAAACTTTGCTTCAGGGGGCACAACTGGTGACCAAGTTTTTTATAGGGCCCATTTCCTCACACTGTAAAAAGCCTTACTGTTATGATTTAAGTCTGAAATGACCCTCCCCCCCCCATAGTCTCCGGTATTAAATAGGTGGATACCAAAGAATGGGTGGTATTTGAGGGAGGTTCTGGAGAATTCTGGAGCTTAGCCCGAGGATCTTTGCCACCAAGGAAACAGCTAGGATGGTGTTCCAGTTTCATTTTGTTGCTGTGATAAAACAACATGTCCAAAAGCAACTTAGGAGAAGAAAGTATTTATTTGGCTTATACTTCACGACAATATTCCATCATCGAGGAAAGTTGGGGAGGAAGGGACACAAAGTAGGAACCTGAAGCAGAAACCAGAGACACGATCTTTGCTCTCCCAGTCTCTCGCTAGCGCACTCACAGGCTTATACTCAGTTAACTTTCTTATGTAATCCATGGCACTCTGTCTAGGTAGGGATGATGTTGCCCACAGAGGGTTGGGCCTTCCTGTATCAATTAATAATCATGAAAATCCCCCATAGCCATGTTCACGTGTAGTGATGATTCTGGAATTGTGGTTTCTCTAAGAAATACAGGATGAGATTGATCGGTGTGTTGTAAGTTGGGACTGTTTCAAGTCATACATAGCAGCTATGATTTTCCTCATGCTCTAGCAGAGTTTTGGTTTTGTCAGCTGCAGATAGTTTCTGCAATTTTGTTATATTTGGAGTTTTGTGAACTTTCCAGAGGATATATAAATGCTAGGGCCCTGAGAGAAGAAACAAAAGGAAAGAAATGAGATTTGGGCAGGATATCTCTCTCTCTCTCTCTCTCTCTCTCTCTCTCTCTCTCTCTCCCTCCCTCCCTCCCTCCCTCCCTCCTCTATCCTTTCTCTCTCCTCTTTCCTTCTTTCTCTCATATATAGTGATAGGAAGTGAAACCAGGGGGGCAAAAGATAGGAAAAAGAAGAAGCCATAATGTAGCAGAGACCAGCCACACTGATGAGGCAATCTAATCAAGGCAATTTCTCAGTAGAGGTTTTCCTCTACAATGACTCTAGGCTGTGCCAAGTCGACAATTAACGCTAACTAGCATGGGGTAGAGAGTATATCCTGCATGGTATGTATTATTCTCTGCTTCCTGGCAACCATGAGGTACATGCTTTAGCCACCATATAGAGACAGATATGCTGTTTCTTATAGGGATCAATGTGATTGATCAGTGTGACTGTGAAGTGACACCTCCAAAGCTGTCAGTCCTGAAAAAAAAAATCCTTTATCCTTTAAATTGTTTCCTCAAGTGCTTGGAGGGAAAACAATCTCACATTTGCATTCCTGAGAATTTTTCCTTTGGCTCCTCACATCGATGCCTTCCACGATTAGGCTCAGACTCCCTCTTCTTATCTGACATTTGAAGGGCGTCAATGTTACACCATAAAGCTGTTTCATCTCAATGACACCGTCTTCATGCACCTCTTCTCCTATTTCTTGCCCTGATTATGTCCAGCATCTTCTAGGTCTCAATGTCCTGATGTCCTGGTGATCATTTCCCTTGTTCTGCACAGAGCCCCGCTCCTCTAGAAGGTCTTTTCTGACTAGTAAACTGCTTTCTCCCATAAGGATTACCCGTTATTATTTTCCGTGAGTTAGTGTTTTGTCTGCAAGATGATTTAAGTTTCCAGAGCACAGATGTCAAGACTTCATCTTGATTCCACTGGACACCTGCTTGAGTTTGTCAATCCATTGATAATGTCTTTATCTCATTGATTTTGGATGGAGCAGACTAACCATATAAAGAGGCTGGAAGACAGGGCTTCATTTGATGCCCTCTCAAAAATACAGGCTGCAGCCCTCCTTCAATGCAATGGGTGATTAGAGCCTAAGAAACTAATCAGTTCCTTTCTCCACTGTGTAGATGGAGGGATGGTCCTAGAACAGTGCCCTGCTGGAGAAGACAGAGTCTGGGCACAGACATAAAAGACTATACTGAGGAAACCAAAGCTGACCAAAAATGAGCTACAGCACCCAAGGAGAACTTGAACCCTAGACAAAAAGGAAAGCAGAAGTTAATCCTGAAAAACAGCTAAACAAATTTGATTTCTGTAAGTCTATATGGGCAGATATAGGAAACTAAGCCCGGATCAGAATCCCATGACATCTAAACAGATGGAACAGGAGTTAAAGAAAGATGAGCTGAGATAAGAGCTCAGTGGATTTGGATGATATGAGCTGTGGCTGTGTCCAGCATGAAAAGCCAGTGGTTCTCAACCTTCCTAACGCTGAAACCCTTTGATACATTTCCTCATGTTATGGCAACCCCCAGCCATAAATTATTTTGTTGCTAATTCATAACTGTAATTTTGCTACTGTTATGGATATCTGATATGGAGGATATTTGAAATGTGAACCCCCGCCCCCCAGGCCAGGAGACATGACCCAAAGGCTAAGAACTTTTGCAATCAAACACACTGATTTTCAGGAAGCTTAGACAAACAAGAAACAGCAAGAAAGTAAGAGAAGGGGACAGGCTAATGAAATCTTATGTGCAGATATTAACTCAGTAGTCCACTGCTATAAAGATCTCTTGCATAGGCCCAAGGTGAGCCTGGGGACAGGCTGGCTGCCACCATATCCATATGCAGATTAAGTCTTAAGGTCTAGAGATCATCTGGGAATGTCAGAAAGACTGTGATAAGGGACTTCAGACTGGAAGGAGCAAGAGGAGGGGCAAATATGGTACTGACAGCTGCCACAAAGAGCAGACTTCCTTTATATTTCACAGTTACAATTCTTTGAAGGTTAGATCCTATGACCTTAAATGGCATTGTAACATGGTGGCCATGGCTGTGAAAGGGAGTTGGGGTAGGAGACTCTGGCTCAGCTGAATTCTATATTGAAAATAAAAGACTGGCAGAAAAAAGTCTCCGCTAACAAGTTATGGTGTGTCCAGGTGTCACATAAAAGTCAACCTTGATTTATGTGCTCTGTCCAAGAATATAGGAGATTCTGGATTACAAACTGTGTCTGGAACTCATTGTCTGGCCATTATCAGAACAAATCCCATTCCCAGATAATGGACATCTGTTAAATCTTCCACTGTTAATAGGAAATGTTGCCTATGGGACAGGTTTTATGACAGTACCGTCTCTTCTCTTAGAAAAAGTGTCCCAAATCTTATTTTACCCAAGTGACCATGTTTGCATCTGCATTTCTTATGGGGGAAGGATAATGGGCCTCCAAAGTGTCCAATGTGTTAGAGAGGTCATGGCATAATAAGGGAATTTCTCCTGCTCTAAGGCTTTTGTGCAGACTTAATGGAAATAGGTGCTCTAGACTCCTGGTTGTCCTCATCGCTGGCCCTGCACAACAGGACCTATGGGGATAGACATCCTGTCTCCGTCAAACTGGCTCCATTGTAATTTACATTATAATCATACTAACCTCTTAACTTATCCTGAACTTTCCACATGCTTGCATCTCCCTTGCTTTGGTACACACTGCTTCCTTTGCCCCTAACTCCTTCCCAGGTCACAACATTCTTTATTTGGGGATGGCAAACCCATCTCTTCTTAGAATCCGTCAGTGGTATGCTCTTGGCATTTTGACTTAAGGATGTGATTATTTCTAGAGAAATTCACTGAGAAGTAGAAACTAGACCTTTATATGCCAAATGTTCATTTACCCTGTGTGTGTGTGTGTGTGTGTGTGTGTGCGTGCGTGCGTGCGTGCGTGCGTGCGTGTGTGTGTGTGTGTGTGAGAGAGAGAGAGAGAGAGAGAGAGAGAGAGAGAGAGAGAGAGATTGCTTCTTAGGTGCTATTTATCTTGATTTTTGAGGCAATATCTCTCATTGTCTTGGAGGTCACAGAAGAGAGTAAGCTTCAAGCTGCTGGCTAGAGACTCCCAAGGACCTAGCTGCCTACTTTCTTAGGATTGGAATTACTGTTATGTTCAACTTCTCATGGGTTCTTAGGGCCAAATTTGGTTCTTCTTGCTTGCACAGTAAGCATGTACCCTCTGAACTATCTCCCCAGGACCCTTAGGTAGAACCTTAAATGCACAAATTCAGTGTGAAACCTCCATAGTCTTTTTAATCAGCCAGTGCGCCTTATCTTGAATCAATAGGTTTACTTGGGCTCTGCCCTAGTCTATTTCATGATCTAATGAAGAAAGCTAAGGCAGGGCCATACTTTTGTTCCTACTTCCATACTTAAATTCTGTAAAATCTGAATATACTTATGGTACAGCCAGTCTATGTGCTCCTAAGATGCTACTATTTAATCTAGATGCACACACCCCCTGCCATGCGTGCGAGAGTGTGTGTGCATATCTTCATCCTGTTTTAGACATCAGCTGTTACTCTCCTTCTCATTTAAGGACTTCAAATTACCTTTTCAGGTAGGCTATGTCCTGAGTTCAAATTCAGGCTCTTCCATTGGGCAGCTGAGTAACCTCTAGCAAGAGATTTAACTTCTTCAAACTTAAAAGTATCTTATTTGTAAAAAAAAAATCCAGATAACCACAGTGCCAGTCTAGGGGAAGGGGTGTGGGAAGGCCATTGAAAGAAAGAGTGAGGCAGTGAATTAGAAGCTCTTAGGAGTGTGTGTGCCATATTAAGTAACTACTTGAATGTGGTCCCAGGTTAGCTGTGGAATGACAGAATGAGAGTGAAGTCTTGTGATCAAGGCAGCAGTAGGAACATTAATTTTGAAGCATTTAAAAAGCATGGCTCCCAGAATACACATCCGTTAAATTGCAGGGGCACCAAGGGAAACTGTAACAAACACCTTAAAGAGATGGTTTACAGGCACCTAAAGAACAACCTAGTAAGTGCTAGATCCCAAGAAACTTAACACTGAGAGATATATGAGATGAGTTTTAACAACTTCATTGGCCTAAGGCCAGAGATATGCATTAATGATTAATTACAGTAGCAATGAGAATTCATATTTCACTCCAATGCATAGGCTACTCTTCATGTGGATAACATCCATTGGATGGTTCAGGCAATAAAAACCAAAGCACTCCGGGTGGACACTATCACTATAAAGGTGAAGACACAGAAGGCTGAAATGGTTTGTCTGAGACTACCATGGAAAGTCTAAGATGCAGACTTGACTTGAAGGCTGCAAAGCCTGTGGCCTATGTACAGCAGCATGCACTGTGATCACTCTACATCCCCGACTCATCACAAACATTGCTGATTAACATGGTCACTGAACTGACACAAAACCTCAACATTCCTTTCAAGATAGAAATTAAGAGGTTCCACGCTTTTGGCATTACCACAGCAGAGAGGACCTCTTTTCTGTTTGCGTCACTATGATATTTCCAAATGTCCATAAGATAATGATGGGTTGTGATATTCCTATAAATTAGGTGGATAAGAAGCTTCAAGTTAAATCTGTTAAAAGAAACAAACAAACAAACAGAAAACAAACTTTACGCTTGTCAGCAATGAGTCAAATCTCCACCTGGAGATTGTCCATCTGGGTTGTCTCAAGTGATCTGTACTTTAGCTGATGGTGGGCAACAAAGTTGACCCTGTGCTTGCATGAAGAGCCAAAACCACCATTCCCAAACACACTATCCCATCACACATGCTATCCTAGTTGAAAGCGCTACAAAGCTATACCTCCCTAGGAGTCTTTAGGGTCCAAGTTTCAGTATTTAGGCATACCTTGACTGCATGAATTTCCTGGAGCTTGTATGATACCCTGGGGGACATCCATGGAGACAGAGAAATGAGAAGCAGCAGAGCCATTGATGAAACAGGTGGATAAAAGAAGACACTGAATCTCACCAATAAATTCCAGCACCATGCTATAGATAGGAAGTTGTATCTGCTCTCAGGATATATCAAGTTGCCTACAGATAAACTGGAGTCTCAAGAGAACTATCTACTGTCTACTGGACCCCTCTCTGTTCTGCCAATCCCATGAGAGTAGGATTGAGAGCAAAACATTCAAAGCAATAGCCCTTGTGTGGTTAAAAAAAATCAACTTATATCTACTGCTTCACGCACATATGACACATATGTGCACATAAGAAAGGAAGAACTTAAGCATTGCCAGTGAGTGTCTCTGAGAGGCAGTGAGGCTTCCCAGTTGAAAGAATTCCTTGTTGCAAAGAGAACAAAAACAGTCCAACTTACCATCTTTCAGCCAACAAAGCAGTAGCAATGATACCCATCTGTTTGTTGATGTCTCTTCTAAGGCAGGGGATAAGTCTCTACAGAGACCCTGCGTGAATAATGCATACATCTTCAAACAAAATCAACCCTCAACAGTACCAGTGAAGAGAAGCAGCAAGAATCCAAAGTATCTGACAAGGCAAGGAAAGTTCTACTTCTCTTTGAAAATGTTGCAGTGGCAAACGGGAGAAGCAGTTGTGTATGCTGGGAACAAAATTCGTGGATCATATGCACTCCATTTATTTCTATAGACACAAGCATCCGTGCAGGTGAACACATCCACACTTACACATACACCCACAGGAGTTGGTTGAGTTCCAACTCAAAGTAAGTGAGATTTCTCAGGGGGAGCTGCATTCCCTGTTACTGCCAGTGAGAAACGGGAGTAAAAAAAATGCCTGTTGCTGATGCTGAAAAGTAGTTTCAGGCAGATTCTCAGAAAAATATCTTTACTTTCCCCCTCAAGGTCTGAGAACATGTGGTCTTAGGATTGACTCAAATTCAGCAGTAGGCAGTAGCCTATACCAGTGTGTCTTGTACTATACATTACACCTGAGGACTTGGTTTTCAGCACACATAGGTACTATGAGAAATACATGTTATATACACATGTATCACATGCTTAGTATATGTATAAGTGTAAATAGACATATACTACTATAAGAAATTGTATTTTTGTCAGGCAGCTGAAACACATATGAATCCATATATTTCCATACATACCTCTGTATCTCACTTTAGTGAAAAACCTGTAGGATAAATGATTTATCAGACAGAACTCATAGAGGTAGTTAGGAGCTCTGCCAGAAAATAACCCAACCTCTCCACACCCTTCGTAGTACTTTGTCTACTTGCTGATGCTGATAAATATGTACTCATTTAGAATGGGCACACCCTCAATTCTGTCCCCAAGTACCTGCCTCTCTTTCAAGAGATAGTGACATTGAAAACATGTGTCACCGCATCCCAGGAAGGCAGGTGAGAGAAAAGCATGTGTTAAATTTGCCATAAGTCAGACAAAGAGAAAGCTGGTATCCTGGTTCACTCGGATGTGACCTGTCATTCATCTGGAATTGAATAGTGTCATGAAGTATCTACATTTCCAAGACCAAGAGAACTTATTACCCTTCTGTCCTATGAGGCTGCTAGAAGCAGTGAAGAATGACTCCCACTGATATCTAGTTTAGATGTCACACAAAAATATAAGTATGAAGAGTTCATCTTTGATGCTATTGAATAGAGGCAGGTTAGAATGAATTACTTCAAAAGAAAAGATAGAGAAAAATGATATATCCTTTTGGCTAAGCTTGGGATATATGGTTATAATTTTATTTTTTCTTTCCCTTTATTGTCCATGGCAGTGTTCAGTCCACAAATACCTCATGGGCAGTACGACCACCAGAAGCATGTTATATTCCTGGGCTAAAAGAGACAACAAGCCAGTGGACAAAAGTCCTTCACAGAAAACACAAACTCCACATGTACCACTCAGTACAAGCAGTTGGTTGAGCTTCTGGAAATGTGTATACTCACGAGTGAAGGATGCCAAGGTAATGGAAAACCAGAGGTACAAAGTTTGAAGTTTGGTTTGAAGTGGAAAATAAAGGCATACAGCAAACATCTGGATATTTATGAATGACCAGATATGTTACTGCCTGGGAAAGCCTAGCTTTATGCTAGCATTTCATCATCCAACTATACTTGGATTTACATTAATTCATCCAGCTATCTTGCCACTGGTTTGAAACAAGTTCATCATGTAGCACCATGGTGGATCCCTGGGTACAAACTGGCGCCCACCTTAGATTGCTCTGAACTGTAGTTAACCACTTGAGAATGGGTCATACAATGTTGAAATCCTCAGGAAAATCAAATGAACATGTGGCAATGCTATGACTAGGGAGTCCAAGAAGCTTCAGTGCTTCTAAAAATACCCCTGTCCAACAGCCAGCAGATACAAGGTTTACCATGAGGAAATTAACAATTCAGCCAAGACGTAACAGACTTTAGCATGCCTAGAGATGGGCAATACTTATTCTAGCAGAGGAAATAGAAAGATGTCATTGGAGCAGAAGTGGGGTATATGCATGGCTAATCATTCAGACTACCTGCACCTTTAGGTATGTGTTTGCAACTGAGACAAAAATGAATATACAAAGATACATCCAAGCTATGAGGCTACTGTAGCAAGGGTCTATGTCAAATGACACCACACAAATGTCTTAGGGAAGTCAGAGGGGGTGAAAGGATGCCTGGGTGCAGTCTAGAAGGGAAAATAGGCAGGAGATGAGCATTTTCATCCAAACAGAGGCAGCAGAATGTCCTGTCTTCAAGATGCATAGAGATAAAGATGAAGCAGAGACCGAGGAATGGCCAACCAATGACTACCTCAACTTGATCTCCCCATCCCATGACAGAGAACCAACCCCTGACATTATTAATGATACTCTGCCATGCTTGCAGACAGGAGCCTAACATAACTGTCTTCTGAGAGGCTTCATCCAGCAGCGGATGGAAACAGATGCAGAGACGCACAGCCAAACATCAGGCAGAGCTTGGGGAGTCTGGTGGAAAGGTGTGGGATAGAACTGAACGAGCTAGGGGGCCAAGGAAGACCTACAGAGTCAACTAACCAGAGCCCAGAGAGACTCACAGACGATGAACCACCAACCAAGAGCATCCAGGGGCTGGACTGAGGCTCCATACACATTTGGAACAGTTTGGTCTGCACATGGGTCCCTAATAACCGAAGCAGAGTCTGTCTCTGACTCTGTTGCCCACTGATACCCATTGAATCCCCTTTCTGTAGTTGGACTGCCTGGTTGGGCCACACTTGGAGAGGATGTGCCTAGTCCTGCTGGGACTAAATGTCCCAGGGAGGGGTGGTACTCAAGGGAGCTTCCTCTTCTCTGAGGAGAAGGAGATTAGCAGGGAAGGGATTTGTAAAGGTGAGACTCTGAGGAGAGGAGGGAGGGGGCTGTGATAGAGGTGTAAAGTGAATAAAAAGTAAATTTTTGAAAAATAAAAAGAATAAGCTAGTGTGGCCAACCAGTGTCCGGGGTCTCTACACAGAAACCCAGAAATTTCCTCTCCCGATTCCCTACTAAATAAAATAAATGGCTTTGCCTCATGTCACAGTTTGCATTTTGAATCTGATTCATGGAGAAAGCATTGGCAGGTAATCTCTATCCATTTCAAGTGTTTAACTTTTCAGGCAGAATACTAATGCAAACATGCAAAAGAAGAGAACCATCAACCTTGGCACCAAGAAATCAATCTTTCAACACAAGGAATAAATGAAACTTCCCAACACTTTCAATACTTTTGTATTCTCTGTCTTTCCCTCATTATTCACTGTTAGTGGCTTCTTGACAGTTGAGATGGATTTGCCCCAAGGAGGGTAAAAAACTAAATTGACAAATTCTGCTATGATACAAAGTTTCTACCCATTGTTTTCTTACCTTCCCCAACATTCTTAGTTTTCTCCAATCCTGTCACCAAGAAGCATCTTCCTTTTTCTTGGGGGCCCACTTTCCAGAAAGCAAACGTGTGTGTGTGTGTGTGTGTGTGTGTGTGAGAGAGAGAGAGAGAGAGAGAGAGAGAGAGAGAGAGAGAGAGAGAGAGAGGGGAGGGAGACACTACAAGATGTGGGTTTCAGGCTTTGGGGAGGTTAGCAAGCTACCAATACCATCTTTAGGACCCCCCCTAAAAATTCTCAAAGTATAAAATATTCCCACAGTCCCTGAGTAAAATGTGTGCCTTGGGAAATTTATCTCATGATACAGATCTCTTGGTCTTTCACAGAGATGAAGAAAGGGAAGCTTAGAGCCAGTTATGTGTTCCACAGCTCTTAAATGGCAGAAGTGTGGCTGAAATTGTCATCTCCCTATTCTTGCAGTACTCTGTGTACTCGTGTTGTTACTGTGGCAAACCACAGATGCTGCCCAGGCTGGGGCAGATTACAGAGCTGGTGAAAGAAGTAGCTGAAGGGTGCCCGGGACTGGGGCTTCCTGGAATTCTCAATAAAAGGAGAACAGTGGGCACAGGCACAGAGATGAGGCCTTGGAAGTCCATGAGGCCGGCAGCACCTTGGACAGAGCACAAACCCCAGAGGGAGGCAGCTGATTCTGAGAGATTGCAGAGATAGTGGGCTAGGGTTGCATTGGTTATAGTGAAAGAAGATGCATGGGCCAGGGGAAGTAGCTAGAATGATCCTACTAGGATCTTGAACAGATGAAGCTAAGACTCACTGTGGCCCAAAAGAACAGCTGGGAACGAATTACAATTTTCCAACATTCATTCGACCTTCCCCAAGAGCCTTCTATGTATCAGCCACCCCTGCTAAGGTCTGGAGGTTCTGAGAACTAGATATTGTTTATGTAATTTCTCAGTTTACTGAAAGACTATTAAGCCAGATAAGTATGGTTTAGTGAGTTACATGGGCAATATGAAAAGTCTACCTACTATCAGAGTCTAGAGCAGTGATTGTTAACTTGTGGGTTGTGATCAACCCTTCCATAGGAGTCGATTAAGAGCATTGGGAAACACATATATTAACATTATTATTTCTAACAGTAGAATTACAGGTATGAAGAAACAAGGAGAATAATTTTATAGTTCGGGGATTACCTCACCAGGAGGAACTGTATTCAAGGGCCACAGAATGAGGAAGCTTGAGAGCCACTACTCTAGGAGAACAGCTGTAACTAACCCTGAAGAGGAAGGAGTGGAAAGATGGTTTTCCACATGCCAACATCCTCTCTCAACCATGAAGTGGCAAGAGCATGTGATTGGAGTGTGCAGTCTGAACCATTCTAGCTGTGCAACTAGAGTCGACATGACTTGTGTTCTTATCACTCCAAACTGAGACCCATCGCATGGGGAAGAACCAATCCCTGACACTATTAGTGATATTCTATTATGCTTGCAGACAGGAACCTAGCATAACTGTCTTCTGAGAGGCTCCACCCAGCAGCCAATAAGAGATACAGAGACTCGCAGGCAAACATTAGCTGTAGCTTGGGAATCATATGAAAGAATTTGGAGAAGAATTGAGGGATTCAAAAAGGACAAGGACTCCATAGGAAGACCAAAGGAGTCAACTAATTTGGACCCTTGGGAGCTCACAGAGACTTTGTCACCAACCAAAGAGCAAGCACGGGCTAGACCTAAGCCCCCGCACATATGTGTCAGATAAGCATCTTGTTCTTCATAAGGGTCCCCCAACAACTGGAGCAGGGGGCTGTCCACGAGCCTGTGGCCTGCCTGCCTGTGGATTCTGCTCCCCTAAATGGAGTGCTTTGCCTGGCCTCAGTGAGAGAGGTTATGCCTAATCCCACAGCAACTTGATGTGCTGGGCAGGTATGGGAGCATTAGTGGAGAGTAACGCCCAGAGGCTCCCCCTCCTCTTTTGAGGGGAGAACATGGAATGGGGATGGACTTACATGAGGGATACTGGGAGGAGAGGGGGTGACATTGGGATGTAAAGTGAATAAATAAATTTAACAAGAATGGAAAGAAAAAAAAGAAAGGAAGAGACAGCCATTGGCAGGCATATGCTAGGAAAGAGAGGACCAAGAATGGAGTCAAGACCTAGAATCACAGATCCAGCTGTGAATATTTATAAGAATTTCAGGTTCACCATGAAGCTTTCTTAGGAATCATCTGCAGTTGGTCAGAAAGCATTATTTTGCCCAAGTTTCCCTCTAATATGATCTATAAGTCCTACAAACTATGAATGGAGTGTCTTACAGTACTGAATTATGGTCATAATGCCTAAAAGCTCAAAGTCAATGTATGTTAATACACCCTGAAAAAAATTTTAAAAGTAACATAGACTAGCCCATCTTTTAGATAATTAGACCACCTCTTAAAGTGTTAACTCTGATGTGACTACTGTTAATTAGCACATTGGACAGGGCACTTATACAGTACAGCTCTTTCTTATCTTTTGACCAGAAGGTCCCTGACCTGGTTGGGGGGGGGTGTAAAATGAGGTATGAAATGTCAAGATGACATCAGTCTCAGCTAAATGTCGATGAGCTGCTGCTTCACCAGGCGCCATGCTGGATACTGTTATAGGCGTGTGTGTTGCTATTTAAGTCTCAGTAACCCTCGGTATTGACAGCCTGTTTCAGAGATGAAGAAATTTGCCAGTGGCCATGGAGCTCATCATAACAAGCAGAACCAGAATGCGAACCTTCTCACAGAAACAAAACAAAAATCACACTCTTTAGCGTAACATTCTCATAGTGTTTGTGGGTACATGTTCATCTCTCAATATTCCTTTAAAATGACTATGAAAACTCTGGCTTTGGCCAACATGCCGGCTGTATTTATCAGATGTTTGGATTTTTCTCCCTTCCAAATCTTATTCCTTCCAATGTATAATCTAAAGAGAAAAGGATCAAGTTCAAAACCAGTTCAATAAAAACCATCCCAGAAATAAATGATTGCATTTATTACCACGACTCTGTTAATACTATTGATTTTCCCCTGCTCCATTTCCCCGTCCTTTGCTCTCTTTACAGACCACTAGCAGAGAGAGAGCTCACCATTAACCCCACAGACAGTGCTAATAGATCACCAAGCTGTCACTCTCGCCCTCCTTTGTGTGTGAGCATAATAATTCCAGGCCAGGACACAACTTTCTGCCCATCAGTCACCGGGGCCTCCTATTGGAGACAACGCACTCATTGCAGGAAGCTCCAGGGACAAGCTGCTGTCGGCTTTGCAATCCCCGATTAAAAAGTCACTTTAATGTTGTCATGCTTCCAGTAATACATCACATATTGGCTAAAATGTGGTTCAATTCTGCCCCGAACCACAGTGTCTACACACTGTGCATTGGATAATTCCAAGTTCTTCTTTCCTATCTAATGCCTAAGGGACCTGCAATCGCCATCAGGGACAAGTCAGTGTCCCCAGGCTTACTACCTCCTTCACATACAAGGTTAGAGAGTAGACTGATAAGTTGGTGGGGAGCTGATGATACAAGTATCTCCCAGCATTGGTATGAAGGAAGAGAGGGGTAGGGTGTCTGTAGAGCTAAAGGATGGAGCTCAAGGATGGAGCTAGAGGATGGAGGGAACTCCCAGGTGCCACCAGCACACATGGCGACTCTTGCTGCTCCAAACACCCTCCTCCCCTGCATCTTAGCTACCTAAAAAAGTAAGTCTCTCAATACCTTTGCCGCCAATCTTAGCAACCACACAGTTGATTCCCTTCTTTGCCATTCCAACCTCTTCTCCTGAAATGGAGCTATAGATGTTAATAATCACATTCAAGTCCAGTCCAGGTCTGAATCCAAGAGAACAGATATTTCAATGCAGCGGGGAAACAAGCCTGTTCCGGGTGCTCTCAGCTCCTGGAAGTTGACCATTTGTAGCTGAATGAAAAAAAAATATAAAGGGAAACAACCAAGTGGATGATGCATGGATAAGTCTTCTAGGTTTGGGCAGTTTCAAACCTCAGTCTTAAGGACGTTTCCCCTACCCAGTAAGTGAAAAGGAAGTAACCGATATTTTCCCATGCAAACATGATGGGCTTCATCAGGGAAAGGCATTAGGAGTACTTTTCATACTAAGAGGATGGGAGCTATTACATCCCTTCTGCCTGCAAATTCGTGTATGGCATCCATAGAAACCAAGAGCAGGAACAATAGAGAGTCCACCAGCACGCTAGATTCTCTAAAAAGCCTTGACTTCCATGAGAAATTGGAAAGATATTAGATAGAGACCCATTTTGGTAAGAAACCAATCACTGTGGTATAGAAGGCATGGTGGGGTTGGGGAGAGGGGCACCAGTGGCCATAATAGCTAAGAACTATAGAGAAAGCCAACAGATAGAGCCGAATCTGGGAACCCAGATGCAGCTACAGATGCTTTAAAAAGGTCCCATTCACAACTAGGCTATCTCAGATATCATTCATTGATTAAAATGCAATCACCTGAATTTGCTTCTAATAGCAGCTATATGCATTGCATGTCACTGAGAGAATTGGACCTTTCCCCTCTCATCTGAGAGGCATGTAAATTTAGAGTTGAACAATGTACTGCAACCATTAAGCTCTAGGGGGAGTGGGGGCCACAGTAGAGAAGGTGGGTAACCAGCAGTCAAAAAGCATGATTCCTGGCTGGACCTGGTGGGTGCACATGGAGCAGACTTGAGTGTGAAAGTTATATCTGGATTGTGAGCAACTGGACACAGAAACTGTCATGTTTATATCCACAGTGACCCTTTCAGGTATCCTGAATCCAGTTAGGGAGATCAAAAGAACTATAAAATACAGAAAATAATTCAAGTCACCTAATAGACTGTTCAGCGACCCACACTTGAGAGTGAATTCACAACTTTAGGGTACTCAGCATGGCTCAGACTTGGCAGGGAAACCATCAAAGGCAGTTGGGCCTTGAGAAAAGAAATCACTTCCAGTGCAAGGCCAAACACTGGCTCTATAGCTCAGCTACACACAGGCAGGAGTTTTACTCTGCTGGGTCCACCTAACTATCCGTAGTACCTGGAAAAGTGCCCAGCACACTGGTTTTTGATGGGCATTTATTAAATGAATATACATAGTAAGTAAGCTACTGCGTTCTGCAACAGGCCTTCAAGTTATAAAGATAATAACAATTGTTAGCTGAAATAGCTTTGAGTCCAGTGGGAAGGACAAAAGAGGAACAGATGATTATCAACTAATGCGGTGAAAGCAGCTGTCACGAAGCTGTGCCCAGGACGTGCATGGCCAGCGGGCCTGGGAACATCCATCCAGTTTGTCACATCATCTACTGAGACTTAGACACTCCTTCCTAGTCAAAACAGACGAGTCCAGGCAAAAATGGAGACAAGGTGGGGGAGAAGGGGTACACGTGTAGCACTCATCCAATTTGAATGGAATTATCTATAAGCTCGCTGTTGCCACACAGTTCAGGAAACTGTAACACTGTAATTTCAGTTAAACACATTATGCTGTATTCAGATGCCAAAGTACAACACAGTCATTAACACCCTGTGCCAGAATGCTTATTGACACAGAACCCTGTCTCCAGTACGTAGTTACTTTAAATGTAAGATTGAAAACAAATGCATGCAGTATAATTCATTTTACTAAAAAAAAATTTTTTATGCAAAGTAGGAAAAGATGTACTCACAGAAATAATATTTTATTACAATTAATACAAATAATAATTTGTAAGTAATAAAATTAGTAGTTTCCTTTTTCTTCTTTCTTTCGTTGCTTCTTACCTGTTCTTATCCAAAATGAACATACATTATTTTAATGAGAAAAAAACCTATCTTAATCACAGTACATTTTTCCCTCTGCCCTTCATTAGCGAAACTATGAAGTATGTGGAGAGCAGAAGGCATTAAGGGCTGTCTGTCCCAGGCAGATCTGCTGCCAGACTCTGATTCCATGCTAGTCCCAGCCCTGGGCCATTTGCAGAGTCAGCATTAACCAACCCCTGAATGACCCACTCCAGGAAGGCTAGGCCTCTAGGGCTCATTTGATCTAGGTATGACCTCTCACCCTCTCTCCTTGAACACATCCTCATGCGACTCCAAGCTTGAGTGGCCTCATTATAAAGCAGAAGGTTTTATAATAAGCCCCCGTGTTTATTGTTATTTATTGATGATCTCAGGAAGGAGTGTGCAGAAACAAATTCCCCAGTTTCCTTGGGTAATTTAACAGCACAGACATTACTCCGGGAGGGCAATGAAAACATGCTGGGAGACAATACAACAAAAAAAACTGTGTGCCAAAAAAGGACCAGATGCCTCGTCTTTCTCCCTAACATTGTGCTACATCGGAACCACCTGGACGGGAGTGTTCAAGGTGCGGCTTGGTGACAGGGGTGAGGTCAGCTATAGAGTGGGAGGGTGCCACTGACATCCATAGGCTCCAAAGACCTGTCGCTCACATCTCAGACAGGCCCTTGCCACTAAGTACAATGCTGTTCTCCCTCATTCCAGCCCCGCCTCTCCCCCATCTCCTTTCCTCTTTCCCCACCCCGACTCTCATTTTTCTGTCTTAACAAAGCGAGTATGTGATAAGGCCTAGGGTTTCTCAAAACCACCCAGGAAATAGAGAGGGAAGCTCTTAAATAGTCTGACAATGAGCAGAGTGTGAGTGGAAACGACTCATTTGTTTACTCGTGGACGCGTGGGTAAAGAAACCATGGTGTACACCCACAAAGGTACATTATCAGCCTTAGATGAGAAAGCTGGCCATATGTAACATATGGATGAACCTTGGGAATCTACGCTAAGTGGAATGAGCCAGTCATAGAGCAAATAGCATGCGAGCCCATTTACATGGTGTGTTTTCAACCACCCAATTACAAAACACAGAAGGAAAGTGTCTGCCAGGAGCCGGGAAAAGAAAGAAATGGGACACTCCCAATCGACAAGTGCAGAGTTTCAGGAATGCGGGATGATTGACTTCTAGAGCTGTGCTTGCAACCTGGTGCCTACAGTTAGCAATACTGCGCTACACACATAACAGCTTGTTAATACGGGAGAGCTCACATTCAACGTTCTCACTAAAGGAAGATGAACCCAGAGCCAGAGGAAACTGAACGGCGAGATGACTTGGCATCCGTAGGGATGTGGATACAGATGCGGATAATGTGGTCCCCCCCCTGCCCCACCAACACTGGTGATCTCAGACCAGTATCAGCGGGTTGGGGGAGCACACAGCAGCCACAGCTAAGCACCAGAAGCAGCTTCTACCCTCTCACAACCCCATTGGCTTGCACATGTAAGACCTGCTGACCCATGGTGATGCCTTTAATCCCAGTTTCCTGGTGGTCTGAGGAAAATGGCACCTCCTGAGCACAGGAGGGCTAAGAAGCTGTGAAGATGACCAGGCCCTGCTGGGACCGGGAAGTAACAGAAGCGGAGTGGTTCTGGTTTGATACAAGAGTCTTATGGTTGAAAGCAATAATCAATAATACAAACTAGAAAAATCTACCCACCCAGAAGGTTTGGAAGTTCAAAGCATATCTATCAATGGAACATAAGTAAAAGGGAGATTCGGAAACAAATAGGTACCACTTGGGTCTGGTTTTATGAAAATATATACAGTGAAACCCATAGGACAGAGATGCATTTAGAGGACAGTGCAGAACATTAACAGGAAAAAAAAAGGACAAATATTGGTGAGCTTAAATCTCCATCTTCTTAACCAGAAAAATAACAAGATGAAGGGGGGCGGGGTTGGAGACAAAGCTTCATACATAATTTTCAATTTAAAAATGTAATCTGCGAGTCATCTAAGAAAGGGAGCTTGGCAGAGCAGCGGTTCCTGTGTTCCAGCAGGGCGTGGGGTCTCTGCCCTGTGGGAGACTCTGCAAGCCGCACTCCCCACTCCCCGCGGCCACCGCCCGCATCCTTGCAGCTGTCTGGACTAAGCGAACTGAACCAGGTACCCGTGATATCCAGAATTAAACAACCAAGAAAGGGTTCTTAGAAAAAAACAAATCAAACTAATAAACATTTGGTGATGCTGATGAGAGTGGAGAGACAAATAGTTACTATCAGGGAGTATGAATGAAGACATGTTCTAGGTATAGCTGGAACCCTCAGAGATGAGGCCATGGCCCCAACTTCAGAATCTTGAGAATGCAGGGGATAGACAATCCATGAGGCCACGGAAGGCATCAGGAAGCAATTTGGGAGAGCACTTCAGGTTAGAGGATCATCATAAAGTAGGCCCTCAGGAAACCAGTGTGGCCAGGCAAGGACACTGGGGATGCTAGGAAGGGAGTCTTTAAGGGCCGAGTGGGCCCAGGTGATTGAAAGGAGACCATAGATCACAATGTCCCCAAGTTCAGGATGAACGACCTGAACCTGAATTTCAGGGGGAACTGAACTGACATCCCATCTCAGCAACTAACTAGCATCATGACCCTACACAAAGTGTCAATCTCCCGGAGCCCCTACGTAGTGTCTCTCTTAGAAAGTTTTCCTACACATTAAGAGAGATTGGTATCAATCGTATGCTCCAGTGCAGCACTACTAAATATTGTAATTTTTATGTATTTATCATTATAGTTGAATCTACTAACTTGGGCAAGAAGGTAGTACCATAGCTAGGTGAACAGGCCAACTACCCCTCATGTCCCCATCCACTCAGGATCGTTTCCTAAGCATCTCTATGAGCTAAGACAACTACCATCCCATTAGGCTATCCAGGTGCTTCCCAAAAGAAAGGAGAACCATTGCTCAGTGTTTAGCACACTGACCTCCTTTTCCCTGCTCCCCCTCCCCGTGTGTGTGTGTGTGTGTGTGTGTGTGTGTGTGTGTGTGTTGAAAGTTAATTCTAACTTTAACCACAGCTTTCCTGACAAGAGTCCTGGTGGTAGAATAGCCAATGAGCAGCAGTAGGAGAAACAAGCTTAGCTGACCTGCCACCGGCCCAAAAAAGTAGGTTTTCCTAAGCAGAAGGAGCCCAGTAGAAAGAGCCTGCTTCCCACCAGGGCAGAGTAAATGGACAGAGCTCAGAGCTATCTGGGAGAGATTGCCAGCCACAAGGATCATAAATCACAGAAATGGAAAACAAGAGAGGAAAATAAAACCCTTGGCTTCCTGCGAACTGCCAGCCACTTTCTTTTGGTTGTAAATAACCACAGTTAAACCGGGCACCCTTTGCACTTCTGGGTAGGAATGGGAGTGAAACACCTGATGGGAGGATTTTAAATGTTTTCTCCCCCAAATCGACCTCACCATCCAGAGCTTAAGTCTTCTGGCTTGAAGAGAGCCTGGTACACCTGCCTTATACAATTCCCCCTGATCATGTGCATGGTCTGTTTAGAAAGGTCTGTCTTGGGGCTTCTCCTGCATGGTATCCTGAATGAAGACACAACTGGGCCTGTAAGCAAGAGTGGGCAGCCTCTAGTTGTGGGCCCAGATACCCTCAGTGACAGTTCTTAGTCTCATCACCCTGTAAGCCACCAGCAGTCAGCTGGAGAATATACGACTGAGCCTAGATTAGAATCTACATTGTAGGTCCAGATCCAAAGCTTAGGGCGCACAAGAAGCATCGTACCTGACTCGAAATGCATTAGGGTTGTGAATGTGTTTGTAGAATAGAGATAATTCCTGCCTCTCTTTCCATTTTTTTTTTTTACTGTTCTTTCTCTGTAACTTTGATTATTCACCATACTACAGTACATTCTGGTTGCCAAGACTTGGTTCTGCTTGGTAACATTGAGGAACTCAGGACCAAAGGAGTTAAAAATAGAGAAGAGGCAGGGGGTTTCGAGAGTGCTGTCTTCTAACCTAGAGCTGCATACACTTTGTGTACACCCAAGAGGAACTGCAAACCAAGATCAAAGACATCATGACAGTCTGAGGAGACAAGAGTTTCGGTGTAATTTGGAAAGAGCAAAGTAAAAAGAGAAATTGAGTCCTCCGGGTAGAGTAAGATAGAAATGGAATCTGAATCCCCTTGCCAGCAGCCCAGGTCTTGGTGACAATATACCTTGAATCATTAGCAACAACCACAGCAGTAAATATTCCAGGAAGAATGTTAGTCTTCTCCATTCCAGGGGTAATTAGATTAAATACTATTTAACTCCCCTTTCAATAAGCCACAATGCCAAATTTATCTTCAAATAAACTGGTGGCTTCAGAGAATTATCAGTGACAGCTCATTAAAACTGGTTTTTGAAGATTTTGATTCATCATAGATCTTAGTATCTTAGGCTAACAAGCAAAGTATAAATATATTAATATAATTTTAAATCCCATTTCTAAATGTAGTCCTTCCTTTCATTTGCATTTACTGAAGTAAAATGATAGATTTTATTAATACGAAACCAAGTCTGCATCTATACAAGTCAGCTACTAATACCTCTTCACTATACTTTCTACAGAATATGCCATACGTTGAATGAATTTAATATGACTAATTTGAATTTTATTTGTATTAGTTTTTTTGCATATAGTTAATGCATTTCCTTTTTACTTAATCCTAGCAATCATACCTTCTGATGGTCACACTTAGCTTAATACTTTAGCATAATGAAGCATCAGGCTATGACCAATTAGATTCAACAGTAAGGGTTTCTGAGAATGCTCTTCCTTTAGAAGAGAGAATCTATACATTCCTCAAGCATGACCAACACTCAAAATGAGATGTCACTTGTAGCATATAAACTGTTGCCCATTAGTTCACTGATGCAAACCCTGCAATTAACTTCTTCTAGAATCTTTCTCAGACTGTGGCCTGTAGGGTGAAACTCAAAACATGGCAGTACAGGGTCAAACTGGAGACAAATCTACAATGTTCAGAGATTCTGTCCAATTACTGTCCAATAGGCCTGCAATTACACTTTCTAAACTAAGCATTGTTTAGAAACATACACTTTCTAAACTATTCCCATACACCCTTGACACTTCATGCCAATATGCTAATCTGACTGATAAATAAAATTAAATCATAGTGTTTAATTTATATTTATATATATGGGAGAGTAGAATGAACACATTGGCATGCCTTTATTGTGAGTGGCCTGACTGCATGCTGATGCCCTTTGCTGGTCTCCTACTGGATGGGTACTATTTTCTCATTTATTTCTTGTGATAATTTGCATGTCATCTACCTATGGAGGAAATTTCTCATGTTCTTTTACTTTTTTCTTCACCATCATCATCACCAAAAACATCATCACCACTAGTGATGTTATTCTTGGCTATTGTTATGTAAATTTCCTGGAGATATTTTAAAATGCTTCTTAAAGTAAGATCCACCAAACCTCTTTGTTTCTTTTTATGATTTCATACATTATTGTACCTGATACTCTTCTAGAACTTCTTTTTATAGGAAACATGATGAATGTGTTAAGACTTTCCTCCTCTTTCCAAACATTCACCTAATTGCTTCAGTAATCCTTTCCTTCTGTTTTGAAGTGTCAAGTTTATCATGTATTAGATGTGAAGTTTTGCGGAATTTGGTCTGTTTCTTCATTCTTCTATTACACTGAACTACTCTTCTAGTTCTGCACCAATACAAAGCCTATTTAAGTTCTATATTCTTACAAAGAGCTTTGCAACTTAGTAAGGATGGTTTGTATCCATCCTTTGTCCTGTTTTCACAGATATTCTCAAGGGTTTAATTTTCTGGATCAGAGGTCTGCAAAGTATGTCTCAAGGGGCTGAAGAAAATATTTTAGACTTTTGTTAAATGTATGACCTTCATAGTCACTATTCACAGAAAGTCAGCTCCAGATAGTCAGTAACCAAATGAGTCTGTCTGCATACTGATAAACTTTATTGACAATACAGGCCATACCCAGACTGCTAACCTTTGGGCCTGATGAATTCTGAACTGAGTTTTGGAAAAACTCCTTTCATCCAAAGAAAAACTATTTGGGATAAATGTTTGCCATTTCTTAGATTTTAATGAGAGTTACTGTTGTTAGATGTTGAACCCTACTATCTATGAATGTGTTCTTTCTGCTTACTGGCAACTGTATTTGCTTTTCAATGATATTTTCAATTTCTCTTCTAAAGTCTCCAACACATTTCTTGTTGAATTTAGTGTGAAGTATCTTAACTGTTTCTGAGTTTGTTTCCATTGACTTTGTTCTGGGCTCCCAGAGATTACTGTTCAATACACTAGTTTCACACATAGCTTATGGCAAAGTCTACAGCCTTTTTGGGGTGGATGTGGAGGTCCTGTGATCTGTGTGCCCCATGGCCTTACAAAGCCACACTTGTACAGGTGTGTACACCTTTGGGAAGAAAGTCTAGATGTTTTCTCAGAAGTTCAAGATCACTATCTATTCACCTTCCTCAAATTTGAGCTCTTAGACTATCGTGGGTAAAGGTAAGGGCTTTGCCTTTTAACTAAACCTGTGTGTAGGTAGTAAGGAAAAACTAAGTACAGAATTAGGGAGAGTGAGGCTGCTCTCTCTCTCTCTCTCTCTCTCTCTCTCTCTCTCTCTCTCTCTCGTCAGACAGTTGTATAGGTATAAGGAGGACTTGCCACTGTTTTGCATGTGAGCATTGCTGATTGAGGCCTGAGATGTCCTTGAAAGCCTAGGTCATCTGAGTTTTCTAACCTAGGTGTCTTCTCATCTCTTCCCCCACAGAGCCTTGCTCTGCCAGCTTACTTGGGGTGTGGTAAGACTGATCATGACCCTTAACAGGACTTTGCTGCCCTGGTATTGGTTGTGTCGTCCTATCATCATGGAAATGAAGAGCATAAGACAAAGTGAAAGAACACATTTTGGGGTTCAAATCCACATTTGATTCCAACCTTGCTAAAGTTGTCGTGTGAGGCAAGATTTGAATTTTTCTGGCCTCAGCTTTCTTATAGCAAGCAGGCAATAGGAATATCTTCTTATAGGGCTGTGAGATTGAAAGAAACGATAGCAGGTGCATAAAGTTACCCAGGACATGGTACCTGTCATTCAGAAATGGAATGTTCATGGTCACAACTTACTTAATGTACAACCTACTGTCACTGGCAAGATGTCTGTTCTTAAAAGACCTATGGAGGCTGCATCCTGCCCTACCCACCAGCAGGGACTTACTCCTGTGGGGTTATATCTGAGAAGTCTAACTTGGGAGAAGGCTATTCTGGACTTGCCATTCATCTGGTACTGTTATGCCATTCTGTACCCAGGATCCTCAATGTGGTGAAGATAAAGTGGGAGACTTGGTCCATCTGCACGTCCCAAGCCATCCAGCCATGTACCAGATTGGTGTGTTGTAAGCTGAACAGAAGATGATGGAATCAAATTCGAAATGAGAGTGAATTTGGAATCATTCTGAGATCCATAGCTGGATGTTGGACCCAATTTAAACGTGAGGTTTTCTCCTGAAAGAAGAGGACCCTCTCGTTCAGCCTTTTCAGGCCCTTGGCTTTTCTATTTGCAAGATATGGATTAAAAAAATAGAGAAACAAAAATGAAGTTATCAAACCCCTAAATGGGAGAAGAAACTTCCTCCCAAGACCATATGGGAGATGTTCTGTTTTAATTAAAGAGCACAGAGTGGGTAAGTCATGCACTTGAAGTAGCAAAAATAAAACCCTGGACCAGGCAGCATGATAGAACTTCCTGGAGAGATGAGGCTAATGTCTTCCCTAGCCTTGAATAATTTTTACACAAGACTCCTCTGGTGTACTTCAAAACAAAGTTTATAAATTCCCCAAAGTGGATTATGTGTTATAATTATATATAAAGTGTTCTAGAGAAACATTTGTGGATTTAAGGTTGAGTCTCTACCATTGGTGGTACTACTGGGAGGTTCTGGAATATTTAGGACCTAGCTGGAAGGCATAAGTCACTAGAGGAAAGTCTTGGGGGCTACATCTATACCCGGGCCCGGTTCTTCCTTTCTCTCTTTCCCCTGTCTATCACAAAATAAGCTGATTTTCTCAAGCATATGTTCTCTTTCATGATGATCTTTCTGATTGACCCTGGCTCAGGAACAACAGAGAGTCTGTGGACTAAAACTGTTAAGTCAAAATAAATCCTTTCTTCAGTTGTTTATGGTGGATATTTGTCACAACACCAAGAAGTCTTATTGATAGAGTATGGTAATATTTGATTAAGAGCCACTTCCCTAGTTAGAAGAAGATGGCCCTGCCAATTACTGACTTCATGTCTGATAATCATCTCATGAAGAGTTAGTCAGACCTGTAGACACTGGACACCACATTAGAAATTAAACACCAAATATCCATAAATCTATTTCCAAAACAAGACCCTGGCTAATACACATTCACGAATCAGAGTGTCAATTCATCTCAGTGAGAAACAGAGATGAGGAGAAAAGCATATTACTATAATTTCGAACCCAACGTCTCATGGCTTCTCTGAGTCAATCTAGATGGAAGGAATAAGGCATGAATATGGGCTCTGGGTGTGCCACATAAATGGGAGTCTTCAGATATTCCTCTGTATGCTTTGCTCTAGGCCAGGGACCTTCAAAAATCAAATAATCTTTGCAATGACTCTGATTAGTTTTTCGGTTCTACTTACAGATAAAGAGTCCAAAGCCCAAAGAGATAGAATCGATTGTTTAGGTTATTGAAGTTTGTAAGTGGCAGATCTCAAATTCAAAAGCAGTAGCCAAGGGCTAGGAAAATGACTCAGTCAGCAAAAGTGGCTGCTGTGAGAGCAAAAGACCTGAATTTGGATCTGTGGCACCCCTGTAAGAGCCATATGTGCCATTTTCCCCACTCCATCTGCTTGAACATCTAAGACTCATGCAAGAGTGGGAAGTCCTTCAAATCCACTGGCCAAGTGTCTGTGGGTATCTGTAACCCTAATGTTGGGGCTGTAAAGACAGGTGGATCCATACAGCTCATCAGCCACCTAATATAGCCATATGAATTAGCTCCAAGCTCAATGAGAGGTTCTATCTCAAAGACTAAAATATAGTGGTTGAGAAAGATACTACTCTTTGGTCTATGTACACTAACTATACACTAATTACACACATACAATAACACATACATACACACACAGAGGGAGAAACAGAGACAGACACACAGAGAAACGGAAGACAGACACAGAAAAGAAGGCAGAGAGAGGTACACTCACACATACACACCAGAGACAGACAGATAGAGACACACAAAGACACACACACACACACACACACACACACACACAGAGAGAGAGAGAGAGAGAGAGAGAGAGAGAGAGAGAGAGAGAGAGAGAGAGAGAGGAACGAGCATGCATAATGGCTACAGGTCCTTTCTCACAAATGTCAGTGTCATCCTTTAGCTCACTACAATATGTCCCAGGAAGGCTGAAAGGCGCCCAGGACAAATTCTGCCTCCATCAGAATTGAATTTGGTTCCAGTCTACACCAGTGTCTTTGAAGCAAACCTCAAGGGCTAGCTGGGATTAACATGTTTGCTATTGTTCTTGGCTTGTGGGTCCTAGAATAACAGGGCTATGTTCGTATTGCCAGCACAGAACCAGAATAGAGTTAACAGAATTTCATACAAATACTATGAAGACTGTGCCAACGCAACTCCTGCCAAAATAGTAGCACTCCATGCCAACCAAAGAAACAGTACCTAAATGCACACTGCTATGATTTAATCATTTTCAGCAGGGCAGTAATGCAGTGAGGAGACATGCTCTCTCAACACCCGCATTAATAGAAGGCAGCGAGACAAAGATGTGGCATCAAAATAATGGAAATTGTCGTGTTTTTCTCTGAAACGGCCCTTCCTCAAATAACCACTCACAGGGGAGCTCTTATGGTCAGAGGGGAAGCAGTATCTGCCATCTAGTTCTTAAGTATCACACACACACACACACACACACACACACACACACATTTATATCCCAACATCACCTCTATACTACGTGTGCTCTGCCAAACCCATCAGCTTTTCGAAAACTACTTTTTCTCTTAAATTAAAACACTGACATTATTCCTACACTGCCATCTTCATCATACTATACAGTTCTAGATGGCCTGGTACTCATTCTCTAGACAAAGCTGGCCTCAAACTCAGAGATCAGCCTGCCTCTGTGTCTTGAGTGCTGGGATTAAAGGTGTGCGCTATTATGCCCAGCATGTTCCTAGACTTTCTTCCAAAGTGAATGAGATCACTTATAGAGCATGTTGAGCACAGAAAAGTGTTCAGTGGGAGCACTCCTTCCACCGATCTGACACAGCCCCAGCAACACGAACCTGCAGAGGCGAAAGAACCTGTCTGGGAACTGTTGGGAGTAGAAAAGATTTGTGTTGTCCCGTCATTAGAATGGAGTAACTAAGTAAGAAGGTTATAGCTCAGAAAATTCTAGCAATAACTGTTATTTCTAAAGGGAGATAAGAAACCAAAAGCTATTCAGCCCTCACTATGTGCTACTTTGTAGAGCTTAGCACGTATGTCATCAGAATGGCTCGCAGCTTGGCAAAGAGAAGTCTGAGGCCAGTGACATCTCTGAGGGAGTTAGACTCCTTCCTTGTTGTTTATTATGCCCTCTAGAGTCACAAAGACTGAGAGAGGCTGAGGTCAAACCTCACCTCCCTCAGGATTGATGAAATCCACCTTGGCCATCTCTTTCTCTGTTTCAACTGCACTGATAACAAGTGACCAAACCCCTGGACATGAAGATGAAGGTAACACAAGCCCAGACACAAAGGGTTCAGAATAGTCACCACAGAAAAGGAAGAATAGTACATCCAGCCTGCCTCCCACCCACCACTCCTTCTAAACATCTGTGGGTAAAAAAGCATTCCACACAGCCGAAGCATTAGAAGATCTGGAAGGCACTCTGCTCACAGATGGTGTAAGCGGCACTATGCTTGCTCTGTTAGGAGCCCTAATACAGGCCCCAAGGTAGCAAAGCTGTCCAATGGCTCATGTCCTAAAAGA
Source organism: Apodemus agrarius (assembly GCA_964023405.1). Lineage (NCBI taxonomy): Eukaryota > Metazoa > Chordata > Mammalia > Rodentia > Muridae > Apodemus > Apodemus agrarius. Next base: position 100,754,983 of record OZ030012.1, read on the forward strand.
CACTAGCCCCTCCTACTTGTGCCTCTTCCTCTCCAACAGAAATCTCTCTGCACACAAAGGTTGGCTTCATGCTAATCCTATTCCTTTCTAGACTTTGTCCTGAGGAACACAGCCCAGGATTCAGTCACACTATGATGCTGACACAAAGCTTTCTGATTTCATTCACAAGGCCATTTGCTTCTGGGACCCCTTTTTCCTTTCTTTCTTTCTTTCTTTCTTTCTTTCTTTCTTTCTTTCTTCCTTCCTTCCTTCCTTCCTTCCTTCCTTCCTTTCTTTCTTTCATCAAAGTTATTTATTTATTTTATGTGTATGAGTACACCATCGCTGTCTTCAGACACTCCAGAAGAGGGCATCAGATCATATTACAGATGGTTGTGAGCCAACATGTGATTGCTGGGAGTTGAACTCAGGACCTCTGGAAAAGAGGAGTCAGTACTCTTAACCTCTGAGCCACTGACCTCTTCTTTCTTTATGGTAGCAAAAGTTTTAGCAACCTGCAGTAGAATTTTGGGTATCAGAGTGAGATTGAGGAGGATGCTATTGTAGAAGCTATGGAGGATCACATCTTGAGTGTGGTGCTGTGCACACACACACACACACACACACACACACACACATTGCCACTAGGGATTCCACTAGCACTGTGAAGACAGGATGGGACTCTTCCAAAATACTTTCAAAATACTCTGCCTGTCTGTAATGTAACCAGGCAATAAAGTTAAAAGGACAAGAATCTTAGGATAAAAGTATGAATCTTATACCACAGCTTTCTAGCTGAGTATAAGCTGAGTATAATAATTGCACAAATTATTCAATTGTGCAAAACTTAATTTCCTCATTCTGGTGCCTGGGAGATATCTGATTATCTATCTGTAAAGGTGAGTATTCTGTGAGACACAGATTCAACATGGATAGACAACTGTAAGAACCGGACAACCATTTGTGCCTTCATCTCTCCATGATCGTTGAGTAGACCACATAGCAGTATGGATTCAGATGGATGGAAGAAAGTAGCCAGTGGCGGTCTAAAGTTCTCCATTGTATTACCTATGGGGTCAGGTGTCTCTCCTTCTCAAGGGTGGACTAGCAACATCATCCGTTAAACAAAGCAAAGCAAATGATGTGTTTCCCCCTTTCTCCCTAGCCCCAGCTGTCTTTGCAGTATATGACACATTCTCCGGCATTCTGAAGTTTCAAACATAATAGCTTTATAGGAATAAACTTTCTAGCCAAGCAGAGAACAGTTTTTGTCCTCGGGCTACTGTTAAAAGCATTGCACCAGTCTTCAAACCCTCCCAGCCGTTTCTCTTGGACAGTTACAAACACGGTGATGCTGAGACAGGAAGAGGCTGGCTCTTTTCTTGGGTAATAAAAATAATGAATAGTTAATTTAAGCAAGAAAATTCATGGCTTTGTCTTCAAACTCAGAGTGTCCTGGGGCCCACTGGCCTGAGCCCCTGCCATGGTACTGACTAACTTTATTCTGACCTCCCTGTGCCCTGGGACTTCCTCTATCGGCTGTCTCCTCTCACTGACTTCCCTATTCTAGTAAAACCCCAACTTTGTTTCATTCCTCTTATGAAACTAATTTCTTTCTGATTTTTTTAAAGTCCATCAAGTATAACTGAGTAAAATCTAAAAATGTATTTCCCCAGAGTTTCACACACCTCCAGAATTTCAGTGACCATCCAGTGTCTCAACCTAATGCAGCAAAAGTTTCTTTCTTACAAGTTCATTTCATCTATCTCATATCTGATGTCCATCTTCCCTCATTTGAATCTTGTGATTTCATTCTTATTTTCATGGTATATCAAATATGTAAATGTCCATTTAATACGGTTTTTTTGTTCAAAGGATAGCTTTATATTCTTAATTTATATTCTAAATTCAGATATTTCCTAATGCATTAATTTTACTATACCTTTCATTTGTTTCTACTTAACTCAAATTTCTTTTTTTCTAACATCTACTGTTGACTGCTTTATGTGTTTTAATTTTTTCTTACCGCCTATGAGGCACTTAAGATTATGGATTTGCTTCTCATACACCTTTGGTTACGTTCTGCTATATAACTCTGCTCTATTAATAGCTGAGACTTCTAACTTTCATTTTCATTTGTATCTAAAACTCATTTGCAGAAGCTTTATTTTTCCAAGTTATTAGGTTTTATCTAGCAAGTATTTAGTGTTAAGCCATGATCTTCCAAAAGTATGGAATGCCGTCTACACCACTGCTCACAAAGAATTTGAAAGTTAGTGATGCTGAGGGGCCGGCCTGAAACTTCAGAAACAGTTTAGCAACAAGTAAGAAATAATGGAATAATCAAAAATGTTCTGCAAGCGAACACTTCACACAGAATCATTCTGCAGCAAAGGGCACTTCTCAGCTGCTGGTGGCTTCCTCTAAATCAAACAGCATTGTTTGGAAAGGTTTTAGCAGTAGAGGCCAGGACTGGAACAGAACGGCCAGGCTGTCCCTCTGTCTGGCTGAGATGCTTTAACCCAGAAGGCCATGGCATTGGTTCACACTCATTCCCCACGCATGATACAATAGGCCAGAGGTCACTGTCACCTCCTGGAGACCAGGTCCAGATCTTTAAGCTCACAGGCTGTGCAGGGTTCCATACGATAGAGCTTGGGTGTGAAGACTGCACCTAAACATCATCGCCAAGAGTGGACAGAAGGAAATCAACTAGTCACACTATTCTAGAAGGAAATCAACTAGTCACACTATTCTAGAAGGAAATCAACTAGTCACACTATTCTAGAAGGAAATCAACTAGGCACACTATTCTAGAAGAAAATCAACTAGGCACACTATTCTAGAAGGAAATCAACTAGTCACACTATTCTAGGGGTGACCAACACTCCATCATCTTGTCACATTATCTTATGGGATGTAGAATAAATTATAGGGCCCTTCAGGGACAGAAACTGAGGCACAGAAAGATGAAACTTCTCAGGTCAGAGTTCATGATACGGGTGGACGCTCCTAAAAACAGAAGATAGGATTATATTAGCACATATGGTGAAAATTTAGACGTTACTTGTCTAAATAAGGAAGTTATTCAAAGAACAATAGACCCATGGGTTCTGTCTGGGTTCTTAAGCACTGTTTACACAGTCAACACTGCAGTGGTCTCTCTCCCACCCTGCATTTATGCTCCCTGTTCCCTAAGATCAAGGATGACTATATTTGCCTCTCAATGACTGGGAGCTTCTAAGTCTGGGGACCTTCATTCCTGGATCAGTTGGGGAGAGGGGTGTGCCTCCTGCAGAGGTCACAGGAGAGAAAAGAACAGAGAGCCCATCTTCCACAGCATTCTTGAGCAGATTTCAGGAGGGTCCCTAATTTTAGTTGGGACACTCAGCTTCATTATGTCTGAGGGCCACAGAGGACAGCCATGCTAACTCTGCACTCAGGCCTTGGAGACAGACAGAAATCACATACGTTTGTGCAGCTCTTAGACCTGCCTCAGGCACCTCAAAATACCATTTACATCTATCACCACTTCAGAATTCAGATAGATTTTGTTATGTGATGTACTGATAAACAAGTACATGCCTATCACAAAATTACAATTTTAATACTTTTATAACTCAATATAGTTTTCTTTAGAATACAAAGTATTATATTTTAACTATTAAAAAGCATTACTCAGAAGGATCTCATAGACCTTGTCAGACTTCTGCAGATTATCCTGGCACAAAAACATGTTAAGAACATTCGATAGAGACAAGGAAATAGGTCCAGAGAGAAGAAAATGTTTGCCTACAGTCAGACAGTAGAGTTAGGATAAGAACCCCTGTTTATCAACAGGAGCGGCACAGTATGTGCTAAGAAAAAGTGGGGAGATGCAGAGTGAAGGGTGAGCTCAGAGCTCATCACACAGTGCTGTCCAGCTCGGGTGGGCAAGGGACGGTGAAAAGCTGACCTATGCAATCTGCAGCCCTGCCAGTCCAGCCGGCGAGGCTCAGCCCAGCAATTACAGATATTTATAATGTGTTTTCCTGAGGTCTGCTCACTTGGAACCAGGTAATAGATGAAGTGATTCCCCCAGCTGCTTCACGAGAAGATTGGAGAGGAGTGTGCTGATTTGGCTTTACACTTAAAACCCACATCGTGTACCCATCTTCTTCATAATGGCATCAGATCAGTTTCTAGAAACAATGTGCACGTCAGTATTGCATCTCACAATGATGGGCATGGCAGCCTGTAGGATAGGAACACCCAAAATCATAGCATGACCTTCTTTCGCTAGCTGAGATTAACAGAGTGGAAACAGAAGGAAGCTTCTCGGAGGAGGAGGTGCTCACATATTTAGGGAGGGCTGACATGATGCATTTTACAAGGTAGACAGTATCCAGGGCACCTCCCCAGGTTCGTTGAGGTCTTACCTGAAATCCTTTCTCAATATTCCTTCATGCCACCACCAAGAATCATAACAACAGTAATAATTAGGTATCAAGCCAGATCGTTTTAAAACAGCTGCAGACAGGACTGCTCAGTTATACAGGCAGCCCTATTACACATGGGATGATGGACCCTGAAGCAAGTATACGCAGGAGTTGGTGGCACCTGAGAAGCTCAGCTGTTAGCTAGCCGTGTAGAAGTACAGGAGCAGAAGAGTTCCAAGTAGACAGCACAACACATGCAGGGCAAGATGGCCAGAAAGAATGTGGTCCATGCAGACCAGGAAGGACTTTTGATCATTCTGCTGCAGAGTGCAAGCACGCCATGGCCCAGGAAAGGTCACCATAGGACACCTAGGAATGCTTAGGATGCAAGAAGTCCCCTTGGTCTTTATTAGAGCTGAGAAGGTATTCTGACTTGCAGGGAGACTTGGGGAGGATCCACTTAGAAGGAATCCCACCCAGAAAGAATGGGGCAGGGGATTGCCTATCTCTAGCTGCAGGTCATCTTTCACAATGCTTGGGAAGAAGCAAGATTGGTAGTTGCAGTAGAATGCAGAACAGTCCTCAGCCACGAGCATTCCCAGCACACACTGAGGACGTCTCCTACCTGAAAGCCAGGGACAGCAAGGTGAGTGGGTAGACCATAGCTCCTCCATGATAGGCAGTCACTTCCCACAAAATCCTTTTATGAAGCAAGAGACCATTCAGATCGCGTGGAGCTGTGCAAGGGCATGGCTGGTGTGGAGAGCTGTGGACTGACTACGTTCCTCCCTCTGACTTTCAGCCCTTCTCCTTTGAGTCTTTACCTTCCCTATTGGTTGGAAGATTAATCTTGATCCAAAAAAGCCACCTCAAGACAACGATCATTGCCCATATTGTCACATGAATTGAAGAGGTTGGGGACTTTAAGGCTGAGGAGAAACCAGGAAAGCCTTGGAGAATCATGTTTCCTGGACTCCAGAGTCAGTAGGGTATAGCCCTTGGTTATGAACTTGCCTCTATCGCAGGGCTAAGGCCATCTGCACTCATGCTCTGTTTACTTCCAGGCTCTCCAGCTCCCACTAACTGACCATCCCAGCTTCCCTTGCTACTTTTGGCTTGGCATAAGATCTAGAACTAAAAGATACCCAGAGATGAATGAATGAATGAATGAATGAATGAATGACACAGCAGACTTATAAATCGCAGATCTAGAAAAAAATCCGTGTCTATTAAGTTCTGGTGAGTTCTTACTGCTGCAATTGACAGCAGTTATCTGTGAGCCATGCATAACTATGCTACTGAGAGTTCCTTAGCAGGCTGCCCCACTGGTAAAAGACACAGATGCTGAATGATCACTATAAAACGAAAGCAGCTTCGCCCACCGGACCTCCATCAGGCCACCTGTCTCAGTTCTGCATTTATTGCCCTCCCATGCTAAGTCTTAAGAAGGTCCAGTGCCAAGCCAGGCATGGTGGCGCACGCCTGTAATCCCAGCACTTGGGAGGCAGAGGCAGGTGGATTTCTGAGTTTGAGGCCAGCCTGGTCTACAGAGTGAATTCCAGGACAGCCAGGACTACACGGAGAAACCCTGTCTCGAAAAACACCAAAAAAAAAAAAAAAGAAGAAGAAGAAGAAGAAGAAGAAGAAGAAGAAGAAGAAGAAGAAGAAGAAGAAGAAGAAGAAGAAGGTCCAGTGCCCAGAGAGTATAGCCAAACCAGGACTCCCCTCTTGACTCAGAACTTGCCCTAGAGTCTACACATCCCACATGCATAGAAAAGTTAAGGCTGCCTTTGCCTATATGTAGTTCATAAAGTTCCTTGGGCCTTGGATTAAGGTATCTCCCTTCATTGTGGCAAAGTGTCAGCTCTGGGAATGATCATGTACAGTCATCCTTTGCCAAGCTTGCCTATTTCTCAGCTCCTGTCAGTGACAAGACATCTGTGGTGACCCTCAGCTGTCTTCCAATATCATCTTAGCCAGTCAGAAAGGCTAGCAGCAAGAAAACACGTGACAGATACTAGGAAAGATGGTGGGGAATTGAAGGAGCACTTTTATTTTTAAGGATTTTGTTGTGTGTGTGTGTGTGTGTGTGTGTGTGTGTGTGTGTGTGTCTGTGTGTGTGTGTCTGTGTATGTGAGAATCCAGAAGAGGGAATCCAGAAGAGGGAGTGGGGTATCCCAGAGCTGAAGGTACAGGGTCATTTAACATGGGTGCTGGGAACAAATCAGACTCCTCTGTTTTTTTTAAAAAAAGGTATACAGTCTTAACCACTGAGCCATTTTTCCAACACCAAAGGAACTCTTATACATATTGTCATGAATGTAAATCAGTTGTTACGATGGAAATTCATATAGAGACTCTGCAAGGAAGTAAAAATAGAACTACTATAAGATCTAGATGCACTAGTCCTGGGAAGACACACAGAGGGCTCTAGTTCAGCATACTACGGAGAGACTTGCACATCCATGATGTCCACTAACATCCACAGAGGATGGATGGATAAGAACATGTGGTATGTGGAGCTATATTCAGCTGCGAAGAAGAAAATGATGCCATATGCGGGAAAATAGATGGGACTAGAGATTAGCCTTTTTGGCAAAGTAAGCCAAACTCAGTAAGGCAAATACCGTGTTTTCTCTTATATGTGGCCTTGAGATTCAGAAGCATGTATGCTATGAACGTACAAGGAGGAGCATTTGGGAAAATGATGTGGGGAAATGAGAAAGGGCAGCAAAGAGGATGAGAGTGAATATGATCAGCGTAGATAAGATAGCTGTTCGAAGTGTCATCATGAGACCCTTGATTAGAATAACGGATATTCAGTGATAGAAAAGGGAGAAAGAAGGATGGCCACACGCTGTCGGAGTCTTCCCACTTACCAGCAGCCCTGAAGAGCCATTTATAAACGTGTTACTAGCAGTTCAGCAGTAGAACTCATCATTCTTATTTTATAGATGAAGAAACTGAGGCCCAGATATGTTATATAAATTATTCACCCACAGAGCTGGTCAGGGACAGAGTTGCACCATGGCTCCACTTCCTCGCAGAATCCATGCTAGGATGCCATTCTCAACCCAGTCACTAGGCCCAACTTCATCCCAGATGAGCATTTCATACTCCTATGGCCCCATTGTGTCGCTTAAAATTCTTCCTTTGAACAACTGCGTTTGTAAAATAAATGAGCCACTTTCAGTATAACACGGGCAAGTGGAGAGTTAAGGATGCCGGGATGTAGGAAGGGATGCCGAAGGGAAGGACAGGATGCCAAGGACGAGGACCTGGAGCTTCTCAGAATGGCAAACTCCTTCACTGACCAGACCCGAGTGTTGCTCTTGAAAACCAGGGAGGAACCACACCTACCTTGTCATCCACAAGAGTTGGACAAGATGAGTATGTATGGACTTTGACACGTAGGCTTAAGGAGAAACCCAGGTAATGTCTGTGCTCCTCCTAGCACACTCTCCACTGAACCCTCATTGGTTCACTGCTCATGAATACCTTTATATCTGCCCTGCCCACTAAAAATCAGCTGTAGACAAGTTTGCCACACTGAGCCCAAAGTTATGGAGAAACTCTTGCGTTTGAGGCATGCTTCAGGCCCCGGAGGACAGCAGTGAACAGAGAAGCTCTGTCTTCATAGACTGAAACCCTTGGGAGTAAGTCCCCATGGGCTGCTCCAAGTCCTTTGTGTGTATTTGTTCCCTCAGTTCTCTCCCCTTAAATCCTTTGAGACAGGAGGTAATATCACAGCTAAGGAAACAGAGGCGTGCCAATGTTTGGTGTACAACACCAGTTGATTGGGCAGGAAGAAGCAGACCTGAGGTTTGAACTGGGAAGTCTAACACCAGAACCCATATTCACTGTCCTATCTTTTACAGCACGTCTTACCTGCTGATAACATGTCAAGCCATTTCCCATGGCTCTGTACACTGTGTCTTAGCTTCCTTTATGCTATATTCTTACAGCTCACTGCCTGATCTGGTTTTCATCCCAACTCTAAACACAACAGCCTCCCCATGGCTTGCTGGCCTGCATCGGGGAACTGCACAGATGCCTCTAGTCCCTCCTACCTCCACTGGATCCCACACCCTCTCCCACAGGTCTCAGTATCTGACTTCCAAACAGCAAGGCCCTCACAGTCATTGCTGTACACACTTCTGTGTCTCTCCCTGTTTCCTAGCTCCCAGGCCACAAACTCTGCTCTCCAAAACAATGAGTCTAAACTTTGAGAGAATTGCTGTTCCCTTTGAGTAGCTAACAGAGGTAGAAGCTGTTCCTCTGAAAGGCAACACATTTACATGAGTGCATCCCAAAGTCAGCTCCTACTGAACTTCTTTAGTTGAATCTGTCACCCGGAGGATTCTGTTTCAGCCTGCATATCCCACTTCAGTTCTTAAGTGCCTAAACACAACACACTGACACACTTCTAACGAAATCCTAGATATCATACTAACTGGCAAAAACTCAGTCCCCAAGTCACCAGGCTAGACAATATTATTCCCTTAAGCCTTTCTCCCACCTCTGCCTTCTGTGATTCTAACATTCTCCTATCTGGAATTTGGGACCATATCTCATTTCCCTAGCCAAATCAACCCCTACACTGGCCTGGTAAGCTGGATACATTTCCCTCCACTCTGAGCAGGGCCCATAGATAACACAAGGATCAGTTGTTGAGAAATTGAAAAACAGAAGGAACCATCTTTATTGTTAGATAAAGAATTCTGGGATACTAATGAGATAGCCTTTTCACCATCTTCAGCTCACTAATAAGGTTTTTCAGAGGGCAAGCTTTTGAACAAGAAAATCTCACCACATATGATTCTTGGTCGTTTTTCAGGAACAAAGCATTCATTCCCTGTTACCACAGATCGTCTGTTCCCACCTAAATCTCCACTGCGCTAGTAACATTAACCTAGTTTACAGGAATATATGGCTGTGAAATAAGGTCAAATCCTGGTAATTAGTTGTGATCCATATTTTGTATCTGATAATTGGTACATAGCCATGGTGATAATTGGCCTCTACATTTTAGTGAGGAGACATATTTTAGGAAAGCAAGGTACTCTCCGTGTGCTCCGATCTTGTCTCTGCTTTGTTAAAAGGTTGTTCAAGTGAGAAGTACAACCTAGGAGAAAAATGAACGCATTTGCTCTGGAGGATGCAATTAAAACAGAATGTAAATATGACTAACGAGGTGACTAGCTTTTTTGGGAAATATTATACAGGAAAATCAATCGCTGGCTTGTAATATTTCCACGCTAAGAAATTCAGTTTGGTAGCATTAGTGACCAAAGGGATCTGGAAGGAAGTTACTACTATTAAAGAAGGCTGGGGAGAGCAAGGCCCATGAAAAGGGCCTATTTTTTCCAGTCTGACTTTTCTCAGGTATCAAACATTCACTGTGACAAATACTCCCAGCAATTCCTTTCAAGATGAAACCTCTAGAATGGCTTTAACTCAAGAATCAAGAGTGCTGGACCCATTATCACAACCCCTCTGTCTATAACAGAGTGTCTTTATATCACCCATTTCTCAGATTCTTCTTTTGCAAATCTGGATCATAACCCCCTGGCCCAAGGGGTAAGGATCAAGGGAGCCAATGCATGCCAAGTTCCTGATGCAGAGAAGAATGAACCTGTGTGTCCTGGAGAAGCTGTATCTAAAGCTGGAGTAGAGCAGCAAAGGAATTCCATCATTCAAGGAAGGGACACTCGCATGAAGTGCAGGTCTCCAGCAAGGGAGATCCAGTTGTCAGGGACTTAGTGTCAATCTGTCTTCCGAAGTCAAGCCATGGGCTTCTTTCTGGACACGAATGTCACATATGCACTATCTATAAAATCACAGCATTGTACTAAGCAATACCTTACGGTCTCCTTGGAACCCAGGATTACTTAAGGCAGCAAAAGACTCACATTTTGGTGACTGCTTTAATACTAATTATCCTGAATTTCTTCAAATACGACCGACTATCAACTGTGTCAGGCTTAAGTGCACATGTGGAGGGGCTATAATTACACAGCATTAAGCAGTCCATAACTGTGCCCCAAAAGGTCCTGTGAGCAGGTGCAAACTTTCTGATCTTTGGGTTTCTATCTGGAAGCTATTCCCCATTCTTTCAACACAGCTATGGGCATTTATGCAAGGGATGTGTCCCTTGAGTCAAGCTTCCTATCCAGGTCAAGAATATGGAGCAGTTATCTTCTCAGAAAGACTGGAACTTCCGATGGAGGTCACAGACAAAAGCCCAACAAGCCAGACCCAGAGGAGTACAGAGGGGTGCATCTGCAGCTGGAAGGTAGAGTCCTCTCCCTCAGAGAAGGGACCAGATGGAGCCATAGGAAAGGCTTCCCTACTGGAGACAGAGCTGATCTAAGCCTTGGTTTCTGAACAACTCATCCAGGAGCAGCCAGCAGCTACAGGTTGGCCACTAACTATAAGCTAGACAACAATGGATGATACCATGCAGCATCTGAAACGACACAGCCACAAAGTGGCTTGCTCTGCCACTACTACCAATCAATAGACGTCTGCCTCCATGGCATAGCTTGTCCCATGTGGTCTATCCTTCTCAATGGACAAATCATATCTTTCCAAATTTCACCAACATGAAAGGCAGTCTCCCCAGTCACCTTCTGCTCAAAGCCCTCAGCATGCTTGAGCTCAGCTTCTTTCCTAACCTCTTACCACTTCCTCTAAGCACACTTCTACCAGTGGGCCAAGACTAATGACACTCGAGTTCGTTCTCTCTCTCTCTCTCTCTCTCTCTCTCTCTCACACACACACACACACACACACACACACTCACACACACACACACACACACACACACACACACACACACCCCACAATCCTTTGAGCTGGGCTCTACTTCATCTTTTATGCCTTATTGTATCAAGGACAGCTCCAGAGCCTGGGCAGACTGAGAAACAAACTGGGTTCTGATAATGAGATGCTTCCTCTTGCTTCCTAGAGGGACGCTAAGCGGTGTAGGTTTTGTTTGGTTCAGGGAGGTGAAAAAAAAGAAAAGAAAGGCTAAGCTCCACTTCCACACCAGGACATGCTCGATGCTTTAACTGGATGCTTGCTCTTTATCCCAACACAATCCTGCACATAGGCACTGCTATGCATTCTTGCACAGGCAAAAACAAAGTCTTAAGGAGGCAGCTTCACAAGGCCCCAGTCTCAGTCTGTAAAGGGAAACATAGGGCTTTAACAAAGTGATGAGATTCTGAAATCTCAGCACTTCTCTCCTACCATGTTTTATTCTGAGAACACATGTCCTCTTCCACCTCCAATGACATACTTAAATGCTGCAATCTGGAAAGATAAACAGAGCTATTTGCTGTGTGGTGGTGGCTCAAAATTAGGTGACAACCCAGAGCTCCCTCCAGGGAAAGGCAGACCCCTCAGAGCCTGAGCTTAAACAAACAAGATAAGCTGCATAGGAAAATGGCCTCTGGACTGCCATCCATCTCTGGGAAGGCTTAGCTAGGATGCAGCAGGTGATGAAATGGAATAAAATTCTACGGGAGGAAAAAAGATGAAAATGGAAGTTTTACACATCGCTGAGCTGCCTTCCTATCTACAGGGAAAACCCAACATTAATAAAGAGGAAAACCTTCTACAAAATCAAAGCCCATCTTTTTCTGTCAGGCTCAGAAACAATACATAAACCTACAGGCATATCCCAGGTGAGTTCCAGAAATAGCCACAGTTCCGAGAAGATGTGTGGAAATAAAATTTGGGGTGAACTTGGCACTATGACACAAATGACAGGGAGCTGCCTCTGCGGCTGAAGAAACTTTTATGATAGCAGCTTTGGGTTTTCTCCTGAACGACTTTGCCCTCCTCTTCTTCCAGTCCCAAATAACATCACACCAGATAGACAATTATTTAGTCAACCAATATCACAATTTGACAAGAGTACTTAATTTAGGAGCTAGCAAATGTGTCCAATTCCCCCCACACACACACACACAGATGCATTCACACACCCATGCACAGACACACACACACACACACACACACACACACACACACTCCTCACTCTTGTACAGTGGCATTTCCTGCTAACAGACTCAAGTGCATCCTATATATTACTTAATTTCTTGCAGAGATGGTGAGTTAGTGAGCAGGTGACCTGGTGACTGTGAACAAATATTTCTGTAGCTAGGCAGATCTAGGTTGAGAAGCTATCCCCACATTTTGCTGGTTCTTTGTCCTTAAGTAAATCTGCCCTCATTCTCACTGGCTGGTAAGCATCTCTTAACAGGAAGATAGGCTATCTATTATTTAGGGTTAAGATTATGATTAAATACCCGGATATGACATCATGGAACTGTCTTCCTAGTTACTCAGGAGGCTTAGGTAGAAGATTGACTTGAACTGCAGAATTTAAGCCCAGTCATGACAACACAGTGAAACCCTGACACGAATAAATGACAACCTGAAGTGCTGGCATTAGAAATTAATTAGGAAGGCATTTCATGACTGCCTCATGCTCAGTCTCCCGACATCTGGTCTACCCTTCAAGACTCAGCTCAACATCAACACCTCCAGGAAGCCCTCCCAGACCTCATGCAGTAACTCTACCTCCATGAGCTCGCTGTGACTGTTGGTCGCCATTTCCCCTAGACTTCCATCACTTACTCACCCTGTGCATTGGGGTATCTGGGATACCTGAGGACTAACAGTGGAGTCCGCTTTTGTTAGACCTGAGGCTGACTCAGAGAAGGTAGCCTAAAAATATGAACCTATAATTGAAGCATGTCAACACTCAAAGGAATGCGGATGACAAAAGTCTCCTGTGTGTGCCGGGCCTCCGAGCAGCCTCTGTGTGCCAAAACCTTTCCATGGCCAGTCTTTTTCTTATGTACCCATTTCCACAGTTGAGGAAAGGAAAACTAGGAGCTTCCTCAGAACCCCATGGCTCAGAGTGGCAGAAATGAAAGCGAACCTCAGAAGAGAAGGTAAATGTGGAAAGAGGACAAGAGAGCTGAGGAGGAGAAAAGTCAAGCACTGGAGATAAGACTCACCAACTCTGTGTTGTATTTCTTTTGTAAGCTATCCACTCTTCCCACATCTCCTGTCTTCACACTCACCACCATACTGAGATGAGTGACAGTAGGTACTCTCTCAGGCCTTTTGCTTATGCTCGGTGAAAGCTTAGCGAGACAGTAGAAATGCCCTTGACCACTGCCCTTACCCAGCTGACCAGTGAGTGTATACTCAGATACAAACCAGTAACCCCAGAGAACCAGAATTGGAACTAGATTGCTTTAGTCTAATAAAATTTACAGTGTATACAAATTCAATTACATCATCCAGTGTGGGCATGGTGGTAGGAGAAGTAAGGTCACTTACACACATCCATCACCAGGGCGCAGAGACCGAGGGGCGTGAAATTACCTCCCACCCAGAGTTGTAGCTGCTGACTGGAAGGAATAGCCTTGAAACCAGCAAATGCTTGACTCTAGATCCTGTCCTTCCAGCACTCAGAATCACAGGAAGTCTGAGTGGCATACACCAGGGTCCTTGACTCTCAGATCCACCATGACAGTAGGCTCTGTGTGTCCTACACATCCTTGGCTGGCTTGAATTTCTTAAGGTCAGCCTACCTCTACCTCATATAGGAGCAAGTAAAGTATCCTGCTTAAGATTCTCAGAATTCTCATGTATAGAGGTCAGCTTACATGCCAAAGACCACACATTTTGTACATTTGGTATTCAAATAAATTGAGTTCCAGAGTCCAACAAAGCAATGAATCTTCTCACAAGAAGCAGCTAGGCAAAGAAAGTTTGCTTAAAAGAAATACATTTCAAAGATGAAGTGCCAAAAGCCAACACACCTCAAGGACCATTTCTAAACCTACTCGCTACTGCCTATAAATAAATATATTTTAAAAGCAAATGGGCTTCATGTTCCTTCCTACAGTAGATGCTTAGGATCTGGGAAGTTTGGTAAGATGGACCTAAAAGAACAAAACTAAAACAAATGGGAATAGAGGGGAGGATCTGTTGATAATACAGAAACATCTGAAGAAAATACCAGCCTTCTCTATGGGCTCAGCCAGCCAGGTATGGAGAGTTCAACGGACTTTGACACTCCATCCATTGAAACTGTCTGAACTCTAAACTCAAAGCTTCTGATTCCATGAAGGCACTAGTTCTCAAGAATCAACATCCTCTGGAAATTTGGTAAACATTCACATTCTTGAGCTCAATCTCAGATCTCCAGCATCAGCAACCTGGGGCTGAGACCTAGTAGTGCTTGCTGCCCAAGTCCTGGATGAATGGAGGAATATTCTGATGCAGTTTAATCTCCAACATTCAAACTACCTGAAGGACTAACAATCCTTGAGTCTATGTCACATTCCAGACAAACGGCATCATTGACCCTGATAGAAACTAAATGACCCATGTATGTACTTATGTTTCTTCATATGCATCTTCATAGGTAAAGGTACATGGATGATAGGAACCATGATTCTGTGATCCTCACAGTCAGTGGAGAGGCGGGAGTAAGACCAAAAAAGGAGCAACAAGCATGGGACTATACCATTGTCATGGTACTGGCAGCCCGCAGTAGGCCCTAGTCTCCTGCTCTCTTGCTACTCAGCAGAGCCCTACAGGCTGCAGGCAGCAGAGGAAGAAAGAATGAGAGAGCTGTTCAGAAGATGCACAACAGCCATGCTGAGGATGGATTGGGAACAGACTGGAGGCAGGACGGGTTTCGACTATGATTTTAATGGGCTCCATAAAAGGCTGTGATATTTCATCCGAGTCCGATTGTCTCACATTCATCAGGAAAAGTCCTGAAGGTCTGCAAACTTGAGCAAATTGCACATGCCACAAGATTGATGGCGTCTCCCGACAGCTTCTCCCTGATGCAATTTGCTATTTAAACCCCAGTTCTACCAAAGACCTTGAAGCGGTTCGCACCACCAGCCAGGCCTGGCCTTTGAATAGGCATTGAAGACTGTTTCCTGTTTGGTGGAGCTGAAGGGGACCCTGCAGACAGGCAAGAAGAAGACAGGTCTGAGCATGCACGCTAGCCTCCATAGGAAGTTAGAGGCCGTATTGAATCTGGGGCAGCCTGCAAAGGCATGTGCTTTGCTGTGGCTACTCAAGCGCAGTATCTCTTTCTTTGCTTTAGTTACTGCTACAGCTCTGCATCCCGGGTCACCCACACAGACCCTTTAAAAACTTCAACATAACACTGAGAATAGAAAGATGCTATCCGCTCAGCAGGAGACCAAGGGCCAGGCCTTGTGGACTTAATCATTCTTTTGTCATATTCATGAGTTTAAGATTCTACCATTGCCCTCCACATCCTCCTCTGTCTACCCTTTTCTTGTCCCCTGAGCCTGGGTCCCCATTTTTCTACAGTCATAGCTCCTTCAGGATATGGATTCTTGCTCAACCAGAGTTCTTATACTCCTTCTATGGCAGCATGAATATGCTAACAGCTTCTACCTTGACAACCCAGAATGCTTTGCCATACCTTATTGGTGGCCTTTAATCTTGCCCACATTTTTGATCTACATAGAATTGCTACAGGTATTGGTCAAACAGTGGCAAGTTCACGTGTCTTAACCTAGAAAGCAAGTGTCACCCTTAAACGCCCTCTAATTGTCTGCTGTGAGCGGTCCCTATTTCTTCCAGGCTTGGAGATTCTGCCCTCCGTATAGGTTCCAGAACAGGGTTGCCGACAGCCTAGCAGAATGCTACATAATCATAATGACCAGTTGAGAATTTTCTGTTTGTCAAGCGCCATGGTTGGCTCACCTAAACTCTAAGGTAGGGGATGTTAATGCACATTGAAGTAGGGAGGTTGGTACCTAATCCTGAGAGCTCCTTTAGTCTGACTCAGCCAAGACAAGGGCGCAAGTGACCTGAATGGAAGTGGTCTACAGAAGGCCTGTGCTGGTGCAGACCAGAATGTGGAAGATGGCGGAGAGGTCTGGAGAAAAACAGTGGGATGTTTCCAGCTGAAGTAAAGGGTATTTAAAGGCTGGCGTCTGGGTCGTTTGGAAGGGGCCACTGGAATCATCAATGCCAGGAGATCTATGTTGCTCCTTCCCACAATCCTATAAAGTTCCTGATTAGCTACTAGAAACCTAGTAAGCTTCTCATGAAGAACTGGAGTCCACACCTGGTTTGCCCCTCTGCATATCAATGGCTGCCTTCCAAAAACTGGCCACTCTGAGGAAAAGAAGAAATAAAGATAGTATGGACAAAATGTGTAGACTCTAATAAGCATTTAATAAATGGCTGCTTCTGTTCCCCTAGTCTAGAAATAATATTTTCTAATCTGCAGACTATAATTGGCAGTTTAAGAAGGAAGGTTAAAACTGTTTATCACACATTGATTTTCTGCACCTGGGATTAGAAATCTCACCTTAAAAGATGGTTTTCTTGATTTTACTGTTAAGTTCCAGGATTTCCTTGGCAACAGCCTTCAGGAAGACAAGGGATTCAGTCAAAGGCCACCCTAAGGGGAGGAGAGTCGAGGTGATTTGTTCCCCTTTGGAGCTGGTCATCTGCAGGGTGTATGCTAGCATGGTCTCAGTGGAGACAATTTGCTGGCTTCAGAGAGACTTCACCCACAGTGCCCATACTGCTGTGTCCTCCTGACTGGTACTTAAGGTCCAGGGAGTGCCAACTTCGTGGGCCTCCTTAGAAGACAGGGTCGGGTGGGCAAAGGACTAGCATAAGGACTAGCCCTAGAGCCAAACAGAATTATCGGGCTGATGATTTGAGGGGGGGAAAGAGACAATAGAAAAGGAAGGAGCTGGAGATACAAGGTGTGGATCTAGCAAATCTACAATCCTGGGCAGGACAAAAGAGCATGCCTCTGCTGGCTCCTCCCTCAGCCTCTGAGGGCTCCTCCCTCAGCCTCTGTGGGTTCCTCCCTCAGCCTCTGCTGGCTCCTCCCTCAGTCTCTGCGCACTCTTCCCTCAGCCTCTGCTGGCTCCTTAGTCTCTGCTGGCTCCTCAGCCTGCTGAGCTCTTTACCACTGGACTGCACCCAGAAGAGATACTCTGCATCCTCTCCAGTTGACAGGAGAAGATCTGAGACAAAGGTAAGGAAGGACTGTTGGGGTAGACTCACAGCCAGCTCAATAGCTACATAAACCCAGGTAATCCATTTATCCCCCACCCGCACCCCCTTTTTGTCTCTGATTCCTTATTTGTAAAATGGGAATCCTAAGCATACCTAACCAGTATGGCTGTTCTGGAGACTAAATTCATATATATGTAGGTAAAGCATAGGAATACTGTCTGGTCCCTGGTGAGCACTGACTTGGGCTATCTGCCTTTACTGTTAGCAAGGTCGTCATCTCTGAGAGGAAACTCTTTATTCTCATAGCAGTTCATCATGGATACTGGCATGGTGTTTGGAGCACCACTGCAGATCCCTTACTCATTTATTCATTTTTTTTATTCAATGTGAATATATTGCATATTCCAAAAAAGTAAAGTGGCATATTTATTTAATAATTGTGCATCTTAAAAGTTCTTCATCTCAATATCTAAGGCAAAACCTAATATTTAACAGGTTTCCAACTAAATAATGATGCCATACCATATAAGGGTTTTCTCCCTTTTGGTTACAATACTAAGTCATATTCCTATCTCCTCTCTTCTGTCTAAGTCCACGGGAACAATATCCTGATCATTTTTATATATCATATTTAAATGTTTACAGCCATGAAATTATTATTTTATTGTGTCATTATTTTAGGTAACGTAACAATCATTTTACATTCATGGCGGTGACACATAACTTTCTTTTCTAATTAATTTCCATCAGTGTGAGTTAAAAGCAAATGCTAAGTAATGTTGTTGGCTTCACCAAGACGGAAAAAAATGTCAGAGTCCCTGGGGAATAATATGGAGAAAGCTGAAAAAACTATCACAAAAGCAATGTACACTCTGAACATCTGGATAAATGCCATTCCTCTTGGTAGCAGCTGCAACAACAGAAGGAAAAGCCAGGTTGGAGAGAGGAAGGGATAGAGGGAGGGAGAGAAAAGGGAGGGAGGGAGGGAGGGAAGGAGGTAGGGGGAGAAGGAGAGGGAGAAGGAGAGGGAGAGGGAGAGGGAGAGAGACAGAGGGAGAGAGGCAGAGAGGGAGAGGGAGAGGGAGAGGGAGAGGGAGAGGGAGAGGGAGAGGGAGAGAGAGAGAGAGAGAGAGAGAGAGAGAGAGAGAGAGAGAGAAACAACCCTGGCCTTGGAGCAGGATACACTGGCAAGCAATAGAGCAGATGCAAGATGTGATTTTGGAAAGACTTCTGCTGACAGGGCAGCTAGACAGCCTGAGACTGCAGTAAGCCACACTCTTGGGGGACTCTGACAAAATCTCACAGGCCCATGTGCTGAAACCTCAGAAACAGAATACTGTGAGATTGGGGAAATGAAATTTTAAATCAGATCTGCACACTACTTGGTGAGCTGACAGCATGATGGGAACCAACATCTATGTGTGCATCCTCACACAGACACCAAGCAGCTCACGGGATGCCAGCAAACGTTGTTCCCAGGGGACAGCATGTGCACCTGGAACCCTGAAGATATTCACAGACTGAGGACCAGATCTGAGATTCGACCTGTGAAGCATTACCCAGAGACCAGAAGAGCAGCAAGAGTCTGGTCATCTAGAGGAAGTTCCAGAGAGAACTGGATGTGCATCACAGAGGGGCCTCCAGAGATGAGAGTATTCTGGGGGCAAGGGAAGTAACCCAGAGAGCACAGACGAAAGCCAAAGAGAGAGTCTCTCCATCCTGAGAGCCCGCCTCCCCATCCAGCTCTCTCCTTACATCTGTGCCATCTTTGTTCACTGTGAACGAAATTTTGGGAGGCTAGCTTGGCCCATCCCAGGTCTTGACTTATGTGGCTTTTATTTTATTTCTCTCTTCCTCTATACTTTTCATTTACTTTTTTTTTCTCAGACAGAGAAAATAGTCTGCCCTGATTTTCAGGCTCTTTTCGGGAGTGTTTGACATTATATGGTGACATTTTGTTCCCTTTTCAGTCTACATTTAGACAAAATGTCCTCATCTTCTTCTCTATAATTTTTCCCCAAATTTCTCTTTTGACATTCCTCTCCTCCATATTATAAATATTAATATTTGAATTGTTTTGTATTATATAACAGAATACTGTATTCTTTCTTTTTCTTTCTTTCTTTTCCTTCCACTAATACCTACAATAACTGATATGTTGGGATGTACAGTACTAGAATTGCTCCTTTACTTTCTGAAATGATTAGTGCTTAACATTTGAGTAATACTCTGCTTCATAGTGGGTTTATACCTGAATAGTTACCATTGTGACAGACAGTATTCTACTTGTAGGGAAGACTGAGACTAAAATGAGGTGCTCAGAACAATGGTCTAATAGAGGAAAATGGCATATCATCTTGACTATGATAGTCCCTCCTGAACATCACAAGTACAACTGAAATAAGAAAGGTGACATATTTTAATTCAACCAATTTCAACCAATGAAATAACAAGCCTAATGGACAAGTCCTAATACAGAATTACAGTAGGAAAAAAAAAGCTAAGATGACATGATGACATATTTCCTACAAAATCTACCAATATCAGAGTAATGGTACCCATGAGAGTGACTCAGATGATGTTATTTTAAAGAAAAGAATTTAAAAGACTGGAAACAAATGTGTTCAAATATGTGGAGGGGATGTGAATGGACTCCTGACTGTATGGCAAGGGAATAGAAATAAACAATGGAATTAGATGAAGCCACCAGTGCATGATATTGGTATGGAATTGAATACAGAGATCAAAGTATGGAAGAAAAAACTGAAATATGGCATAAATAGAAAATTTTACTATGTTCAAATAAAACTTTAGTGGAAAGTCTTACTGATTTAATGGATCACAGGGAAGACAGAAGAGCAGAATTTAAAGTTAAGATATAAGAATTGGTCCATTCAGTCAAAGACAACAATACATTAAAAATAAAACACACAAATAGAATATACATGATTTGTGGTATTCTGTGAATAGACCAAAGCTTGTGGGCATAGAGGAAAAGAACTTTCTGCCAAAAGAAGAGAAAATATTTTCACTGAAGTCATCACAGAAAACTCCACAAATCTAGGAAAAGAGAAGCACAAACAAATACAAGAGGCATATAGAACATCAAATTGTCAGATCAGAAAAAAATCCCCATGTTATAATGTAAGTGCTTAATACACAGAACAAAGATTTTGTCAAGAACTTGGAGAAACAGCAAATCACATATTAAGGCAACTGCATCAGTATAACAGCTGATTTTTCAACAAAAACCCGAAAGCTCAAAAGGCATGGGCTATCTCAGACTAGTATTGCCAGCAATAACTGGGCATACCCTGCTAACTCCCAACTACTATACCATTAATACCACTTGTCATAGTTAATGAAGAAAGAAAAATAGCCATGATGGAATCAGTCTAAAGAAGATTGAGATCACTAATCTAGCACTACAGAGGATACTGGAAGGAATTCTTTGGACTGAAGAAAAGAGAAAACATATCTAAGAAGGTACAGAGGAAAAATAAAGGATAATATAGCAGTAGATAAACAAATGAGGACTATAAAATGTCAAACACTACAAAAACAACAAAATGGCAGGAATCAATATGCATCTTTCAACAATCATTTTGAATAGTCATGATCTCAACTTGCCCAAGAAAAGGCACAGACTAGCACATTGAATTAAAAATGAATTCACCTATCCTCCAAGAAACACACTTCACCATTAAAGGTAGCTTATAACGTGAAAGGAAGCAGAGAGGTGTTACAAGCATACAAAACTAGGGCCCAAGTATCTACAATCTAATGCTTGACAGAATAGATTTCAAACCAAAACTAGTTAGAAGAGGTAAAGAGTATCACTCATGTTTTTATAATTTTATGGGGTATAAACCTCAGAAAACTACTCCATGAGAGAGTGAAATTCTTAAAGGTCCTAGGTGTAGTAGACTAAGACTGAGACAAAGGTGGGAAGAGGGATACTGGGCATGCAAAGGTTTGAACAAGGGGAGTGGTAGGGAGATAAGGAAGGAAGGCAGGGCCAATCAAAACTCTTGAGTGAAAAGGCCTTAAGAGAATCTGATCATAGAAAAGCTAATCAACAAGACATAAAACAAAATGAGTTTAAACAGAGATACTCTAGGGGAATGGACAAAGCTGCCTTCAGAAGTCATAGATAATTAAAGCAAACTTCTACCTCCAGTGGTGAGACACTCCCTGTGAGTTGGGGAGGCACCCTAAACTCCTCAAACAATATCAAAAATTGCCACTGTTGTTGGTTGTCTACGAGAACTAGACAGTAAACTCCTGTTGTTGAAGATACAGAGAAATAAACATAGAGAAATCAAGCTGAAATTGTTCTGGAAAATTCCTCCTGTTGGCTATTCCTCACAATACCAGAGGCTCTATGTAGGTTATTGGGGAAGAACTGTCATTAACGACTTTACTCAGATATAGACCCTATACACACTAATACCACCTGGCTAGGTCAGATACGCCCATTGATGCAATAGTGGGAAGTCTGTTATAGGAGCTACCAACCACTTTCTGATTAGATTTGATGACCATTCCACAGGAGTGACTTCAGGTCCAGTACTGTAAATCAGCAACCCTATAGTTCCAGAGATCATAAGACCTACTAGGTAAGCTAGGGTTTTTATTTGGTTGGTTGGTTGGCAGTTGGTTATCTGGTTGGCTGGTTGGTTTGGTTTGGTTTTGGATTTTGGTTTTCTAAGGATACAGGATGTATCCCTCAAAGTGCCTTCTAAATGACTGTTTATGGCTGTAGCATAGACCTGCTCTCATCTTTGGCTAGAGAAGTATGATTTTAAACTGAGCAGCAATGACTACAAAGACTCATACCTGATTGAAATGTTAAGAATAAACAACTGTGAGTGCCCCAACACAAATAAGACATCTACATTACCCACTCAGCACTAAAGGAGAGCAGGAGAATAGGAGAGTGGGCATGTGGAATTATGACTTCTGGGATCCCAGAGCTGTTACAGTTTTGAGCTCATAGCAGCTCTGATCACCTTCAGAAGATCTGCACAAGATCAGAACAACACCACCATCTCATGGAAGATGAAGGGGCTCCTGGAACACCAACCATTGCTGAGGTTTTCTATGTAGCTAATGTTGCCAGGGGAAGGAAAGATATTTCTTCATTTATAATGCCACTGGTTGAGCATTGATCTTCCTGTAAGTAAACCCTTATCTATGCATCTCTGGGAAGCTCAATGGGTCATAGAAACAGACATGGAAGTTGAAGAGAGTGGTCTAAAAGAGGAAGAGGATCACTAGGAGACAAAAGAGGACAATGGGCTGGGTGAGTATTCTGTAATATATTATACACGGTTATGAAAGTATTGTAATGCGACCTGTTACTTTATGTAATTAATATATGCTCAAAGAAGACCCTTCCCAGAAAGAGATGCTAACTAAAAAGCTGGGAATCATTGTTTTTATCTCTCCTCCCATTTGTCAAGTTTTGTTTTGCTATATGTTTTGGCTTTCATAACTAGAGAAACCTCTGCCCAAGCCAATGCACTAAAGTACTTTCTTAGGTTTAATTCTAGTCATTTAGTATCAGTGGTTTTACATTTGACTCAATGATCTGCTTTGAGTTGCCTCTTACATATGGATATCTGGTCTACCCAGCACCATTGGATGGCGGGGAGTGACTATTCTTTATTTATCCAAAGTATATTCTTGCTGAGCTTATTCAAATGAGTTAGATTATATACATACATTAATATATATTTTTCTATTCTATACTATTGTTCTATATGTCAATGTTTATGTGAGTACCATATAGTTCTGGTTACTATGGCTCTATGGTATGTTTTAAATCTAGCTCTTGTGGACTCCAGCTTTGTTCATTTTGCTCCAGACTGTTTTGGCTATTTAAATTTTAAAGTGCTTTGAATGTTATATAACATCTAGAAAAAGGGAGCTAGGCTTATCGATCAATGCATAAAGCTAAAGCTCACAGATCAATGAATAAGAAAGTTGTAGAGCAGTGTATACTTTGTGACAGTTCTAGAAAACTTCAACTTTATACAAAATAGTAGTCACTGATAATGTTCATTACTGACCATGTCTATCTATAAAGATATACAAAATTAACTTAGAAAGCTGGTGCTCTTCAGGGAACATCAAAAGAGATGAGACTGATGATCAAAAGGGACATAAACATCCTAAAGGCTTTGATTCTTTTCAAAAAATATTTTAAAAGAAAAAAGTGACTTCAAGGAAATAGGACACAATGTTAGTGAGCTAGATCAAAACAATGTGGATGTTTACTAAATTCTCTTGCCTTTTGCTTTACTTTGTAAGGTTCCCAACATAAAATGATATTCAGATGTTTAAAAATCACCCACAGGCACTATGGAATCTTCAATAAGGAATAAATCATCCATCCATGTTACAACTTACTAAGTCATGACAACATCCTGCTAAGTAGAGGGAGGCCAACCCCAAAAGTCCACTTATGATATGACTTCACTGATATGAAATATCCAAAACAGACAAATCCATGGGCATGAGTGTTGTTGTAGATGAGAGACTGTGGAAAGAAGAGTTGCTAATGGGGGATGGAACCCTTTGGGTTTTCAGTCACATACTGCATCAAATAAATTTAATGGTACTAGATGGATGTGTGTAGAGAGTTTCATCAGCAAACATGCTTTTAAACTATGCTGATGTTCACACAACTCTTTTGCTCTAGAAACAACAACTAATCTAAATGACAGAATTACATGGCATACAGATTCTCTCTCAAAAGAGTTGCTGTACATTAATTATGTATCAAATTAAATAGAGACATAAAGCTGAGGTGTAGAAGGAGGATGGGAGAAGGGTCCTTACGTACTAGAGCAGTTCTGTCCCCTCTGCTATAGAGGCAAAAGTGTGTCTCATCTACTTAGCATAAGCTATGGAAGGGGAGGTAGCAGGTACAGTGTAGATCCACTGGCTCTGGGCAGGTCTTTGTCTGGGTATTGAGAGGAGCAATGACACTGTTGACTTTAATGGAGATATGTATCAAAGATTCACTGGAATTAGTCAAACGCAGAAAGTGGGACATGATATTTCAGGCAGAAAGAAAGAATGGTGAGTACAAAGCTGGAAAGCAAAGAAGGCGAAGAGGCCAGGGATTGCAAGGTGTCTGTGCACTCTGTAAGCGCTGGAGTCAGGTGAGCTGGGAAAGACAGTGAGGGACAGGCTCTCCATAATACAGCCCCCCCTCCCCGCTGAGACCCAACTCCTGTCTCTTCTGCACCATAGACCACTTTCTATAGGGTACAAAGAAAAGACATTTGCCCAGTGACTGTTCCTAAAGCAAGACTGAATTTTCCTATTGCCCCAACTTGCTAGATCTGGAGAGATCCTGCCCTTCTGATCCCTCTGCTCAATAAAAATTTAAAGCCCAACCATGGAAACCAAATTCTCAGAACTACAGTGGAGTCAGGTGTCTCAGCCATTAGCCGTCAGGGCCTGGCCAAGTGACCTTCATAGAGTCTTATACAGCCTTGGGAAGTGAGTCAGAATAAACTAGCTTCAAGCCAGTTAATTAAAGTCAAGACTGCAGACTGTGTATCTCCAGATGATAAAAATGAGCAGCTATGGGTACCCACTGCTCTCCTGATTTAGCGTGATGAATGGAAGGGGTGGCACACTGTACAGAGAACTCACAGACACTCTGGCAGGAGATATCTCAGATCTTTATTACCATGCCTCACCGCTCCATCCGGGCACCTTATTCAGAGGGTGCTCATTTCCTTCATCTATCACTGCTGTCTGCAACACAAGCATGATGTCAAAGCTCCATTTTCTTTCCTCATCCTCCCATCCTGCCAGACATGACTGATTCACTGCTGGGTCTGCCTAACAGCCAGATGCACACACTCAACCTTGTAACAGTGAAAAATACACTTCTCACCTCCAAGAGGGCTCTAGCTCGCTCTGCATTATCAACAGCCTCCAAGCCAAGGTTTTATTCTTTTTTCTTTTGCCACTGGGTTCAAGCTAAGTAAGAAGTAAGGCACATTTCCAAAGAACTGTTCCATTTTCTTTAATCTCCTCAAATTGCTTAGCTATACGAACTTTCTATTCACCAGTGGGAAAAGTCACCAGTGCTGAACAAAACACTTGGGGCTCTGGTGGAATCAGGATGAAGTAAGTTTAGCCTACCTGTTAGGAAATGTTAGCAGGTGAACATGTGGGCCATTCATCAGTGACCTTCCCTTTTTACCTCCCAGGCACAGAAATAGAACATAAGGATGATACAGAGGGAAGGAGGAATCTAATTCTGACTAGAAGTACACCTTGTAAACATAACACAGAGAGAGAGAGAGGGAGAAAGGGGGGAGGGAGGGAGGGAGGGAAGGAGGGAGAGAGAGAGAGAGAGAGAGAGAGAGAGAGAGAGAGAGAGAGAACGAGAGAACACTGTACCACTGGGTTGTTTCTCCAATCTCAATCTGACTATATTTTAGTCTAGGGGATGTGTACTTAGGTTTCAATATTTCCTCATTTACATATGAACACCCTAGGAGTACTGAGTGGAACTTTAGTGATGTGCTTCTATAATAAATGGCAACATCAAGTTAGAATATAGATGAAGCAGCAGCATCTGTGTCAGGGATATTGCCTCTGCCATATGCAAAGAATCATTATTTAAAACACAGAGCTGAGAATAAGGAACTAGGTGTGTAATCTAAGCTGAGAGGAAGGAGGAAGGGAAGAAGGGAGGAAGGAAGGGAGAGAGGGAGAAAAGAAAGAAAGGGATGGAGAAAAGAAAGGAAGGGAGGGAGGAAGGGAGAGAGGAAGAAAAGAAAGGGAAGGAGGGAGGGAGGGAGGGAGGGAGAAAAGAAAGGGAAGAAGGGAAGGAGGAAGGAAGGAAGGAAGGAAGGAAGGAAGGAAGGAAGGAAGGAAGATTACAAATCAAGAATAACTGAAACAAGAGAAAGGCAATGAATACGAACTATCAGCACCAGGTGTCTAGGTATGTGTGGCTCAGACTCTCAGGATCAGGGAAATTAAGTAAAGATAAATTCATTGGACTATATTAGTTTGTTATCCCTTAAAAATAAGTTCATTGGTGTGAAATTTTCAATAAAATGTCACTTTAATAGGACATTGGTTTTGTATAATTTAAGCTGATCCAATTTTCCTAGCTATAAGCAATGTAGAAACCAGAGAGATAGAGAGAGAAAGATGAAGAAGGAGAGGGAGAGGGGAGAGAGAGAGAGGGGAGAGGGAGAGGGAGGGGAGGGAAGAGGGAGAAGAAGAGGGACAGAGACAGAGACAGAGAGAATAAAAAGCCACAGTAGTAGTGAACTATCACCTCTGGTATCTGAAATGCATTGTCGAATAAAAGGAAAGAAGATTCCATGAAGAAATGTCTAACTCCAGGGTTGAGTCATAAGATGATCGCAGTGAGCCTGGAATATCTTATCATAGGAGAAAACAAGGATGTCAAAACAATACTAGAATTATGTCTCAGAGAACACAGGCTCCAACCTACACACACACTTCTAATAATTAAAGACAAGGTGATTTGGAAATTAATAATGCTGTTGATGGAGATGGACTGAAACACATCCAATATTGTTAAATTCATAAATTCCAAAAGAAACAAACAAATAATTAGAAAAAAATTAGCCACCCTAAGGAAGGAAGATGAAAAAACTAAGCGTTGGTTTGAACGCTGAAAGGCATATAGATCATGAAAGGAAGTTTATCTTAATCAAAGTCTTTCAACTAATAAATGAGAAAAATTGAAAGATTGGACTATCACTGTTCCCATGAAGTAATGAATTGAAAAATAATTTTCAGTGACTACCAATGCCAGAAAGACAAAGGTAACTGGATATTCTATACCACCTAATGGGAATATGCTATCTTGCGTATGAGCCTACCCCACTGAAATTCATGCCAGAATCCAGCAAGAATGGAGCCACGGTCAATCTCCAAAACCACAGAAGACACACGCTCAGGTAAGACCACACACATATGGGCAACTTCTGACCATGGCATATCCAAATGCAAATAAACGATGAGCTACAATAGGAAAAAACACATGTTGAACAGAAGAAACTTAATATTAAAATATTCCCATGAGTCAGTTATAATGTATGGATTTTGCTTGGATCCTGGTTCAAAGAAACTACATACTTTATGAGTCATCTTGGACAAATTGTAGAGTATCTGTTTCTGAGTCTAAGGCATCATCACCTTCTAGACCTGATGAAAGCATCATGGGTGGACAGGTATTTAACTGAAGAGGGACTTCCTTGTCTTTTAGAGATCCAGGCTGACAGGTTTATGGGAGCAATATGATGCCGGAAGTTGCTTCTAAACAGTTCAGTGGCAGACCCGAGAGTGACAGTCAAAACTGTCCAGCACAAGTGATAGGTACTCAGGAGTTTTACAGAGTTATGCTTCTGCTCATACATGTTTGAACATTTCCACTCTTTAAACAAAAGTATTTTCCAGGCATTAAAAGAAAACTTTTGCGTTTTTAAAAGGTGAAAATAGCAGTTAAGGATGTTACAAAGTACTCAGATTGCTCATTTCCAGCAAGCATGCTAGAAGACTGCAGAGACTGTACCGATCCAGTTCATACAGTAATACGGCCATGGGTATAACATAAAAGGAGATACAGAAGTGTTGTTGAAATTTTCCCATCCAATTTTATCAGTATAAAGAGGGTCAGTGATTGGACAGGGAAATAGGGGGCGGAGCTAGAAGTTGTGGGGAGAAGGCTCGCAAGCACATGCTGGGGAAGGAGAAGGAGAACCAAGGTGGCTTCAACCATTTTTCTGGTGTTTTCAAAAGGTTAGAAATATTGAGATAAGGCTTTTACCGTATTGACATCTTGTAATTGTGTCTATAATATACATAAATCTAATTGGCTAACTAATCAAGCTTTAAGAGTTATGTTTCTACCAGGTAATTGGATGCTGAGCTGGCAGCCCTTAGGTAGGTGGGAAGTTGCATGGTAGCGAGAGGAACTCGGGGTCCCCTGCCAGAGAGAGAGGGCTAACAGAGGGACGGCCAGGTGAAATGGCCCAGCGGAGGCCCTATGGCTGCACAGGGCTGGAGAGTTTGAGGTCCTGGAACCAGCAGCTCAAGGGAGTTGGCGGCGGCAGGAGCATGAAAGCGTGGTCAGAACCTGTGGACAGTTGGCCAGTCAGTCCTTTTTTAATATTTCCTGCACCACGGAAGGTCTATGTTCATAATACAGTGATTATCTCAGAGCTGCAGGTACTGCTTGATGTTCTCTTCTTCATCCTTTACTTTATTTTATACCTTCTTTATAACCAGAATCACATGTGTTTTAGCCAAATATTGTGTTTTACATCTGCTAGCATACCCGTAAGGATCAGACAAACCCTGATCCTCTCAAATACCTATAGCCGAAAATGTAGTCAGAAGGAAACCCCAGCGCGCTACCTGTTGGCACCTTTCCAGTGGATGACATATGCCTTCCTTTTTATCCTCTGCTCAAGCCCCTGTAAAAATATACCTAGTATCCTGACTTCTGTAATCTGAACACTGGGTGTGACCATCCAGAGGACGCTATCTATCAGTTGAGCTTGGATTCACTCAGGACAACTCGGCAAAAGAGTGAAATCTTTAAATAAAAATCTAAAGATTTCCAAAAGATTAAATTTTGCCCCGATTTGGGGCCTTTTACTTCCACATCCACATGGTGAGATTTCCTTCCCAAAATTCAAAATAGCAACTAGAAAATAGTGAAAAGCAATGCCACCTTATCCTTCAGGGCTAACTTTTGACAAGGCCACGGGGCCCTTCTAAGCCTGGGCTTAGCTGTCTCAGAGCTAGTCCTAATTAAAATCAGAGTGCATCACTCCACCAATTCGGGAGTGGACTGCAATTGTTTTAGTTAACGGGATGGAAACAGTTCAAAGGACGAAACAGAATGTAAGGAGAATCTGTGTCATTGTTGAAGCTTTGGAAGGTAAGTGCTCGAGCAAACCCATCTATCTATCCCCAGACTGGTGTTGCATCCCAGGCTGAGCGATGAGATACTAGGGCGGCTGGGCCAATGACTGTGAGCCTGCCTCCCGTGACCCTGCCTCCCAGAAGTAAGGGGTGACTGGGAAAGAGCGTACGACTGGTTACAAGTGTGGATAGCTCATGGGTGGAGAGAAGAGACTACCTGATGATCCCATGCTGGTGCCCAAAGCTAGATTTTATAAACTGAGATGTGTTAGCTAGAGGGGGGGTCTTATGTCACCCCAGAACTAAGGGAGTGAGTGGGAGAAAGACAATGAAGAGAAGAGCTTTTCTGAAGTGGTACTTTCTAAAAATAACATAACAACAATGGAACTGGGCTACAGGGCAGGAACTCAGAGCAATGTTTCAGTGGAAGGCAAAGTGTAGAAATTACAGGTCTTAAAGGTCATTTTAAAACATTTTGCCATAAGACAATGATATGTTTTAAGGAGATGGTTGACAGAACAGTAATTACTAATATCATGGAGCACTTACACAATCACATAAATTTTAGGATTTACATGCAGTCTCATTCAGTCTATATAACCGCACTATAAGGCCACCATTGTCACTACCCTAGATGGAGATATGGAGGCAGGGCAAAGTTAATCGATATAAACAAATTTCCTACGTTAGTAAGATTGAGAGTGCAGAGCTGTGTTCTGATAATTTATGGTGGTCTCTTATCTTTCTGCGATCATGTCAGCTGCCACGTTGGAAATGATGGCAGCGATGGGCTGGGACAGGATGGAAGGGAGAATAACCAGCAGGCTACCTGAGTCGTCTGTTTCCCACTGCCCCCTGTGCCTTATGCAGTTATGACAGTATGAAGAGAAAAGGCATTCCAGGCCACTGGTCAGGATAAGATAATTTCCTTGGCAAAGAGGGAAATGCAAGTCATCTTTTAGTCTTTGGACCAGTTGAAAATCTTAAAGATGCAGAGATTCAGTTAGAGTTCTCAGACTGATTAGGCTACTGAGAAAGCAACCTACCCAGTCAGACTTTAAAATTCCAAAAGGCAAACATTTACTTTGGGAAAGCTTTACTATGTACAGGAAATGACATTCTTAGAATGTCAATCACTCTTAAGCCACCTAAAGGGAGGCATCCAGAAAGTCCTGTACTGGCTAGCGTAGTCTCATGGTTAGTACAGTCATAAGAGAGTCAGAGCTGTCATGAATGAAACACCAAAGCTCCAGGAAGATTTTGGATGTAAATGTACTTCTTACCCAGAACGAGATAACAATTCTAAATTTTATTATGTGCCAGGTATTCCCCCTGCCCAAATTTTTGTAAGTAACATACATTTCTTCTACACTGTGATGTTGGCTTTATGATCTCTATGAGTGAGAAGTGCATTTGGACCTAGGTCTTTTGGGCTCTATTTCTACCTCACACTATGGAAGGAGATGATCAGAGAAAAGGGTTTAATCAGAATGAAAAACACAAACAGGCAATTTTCCTGCTCTCCCTAGCTCCTCACTTTACTTGACTTTAGTGGCTGGAATTCCAGCCTCAGGAGATGCTGTGACAGAGAAGGAGGCAGGCCAGGTTCCCTTTGCCTGTGCCCTGCTCTGAAGGAGTTAAAGGATATCCATATGGAATGCTTGTGGCCAGATGACATCATCTCCAAGGGAATAAGCTAATGGAAAGACTCTGTTTTCAACCTGTGATTGCATTTCAGCACTCAAGATTCCTGTAGCTGGTGGCATTCCTACTCTCTCTTTCAATGGCAGTAGGATGATTCCTTGTTCTATATCAATGACTGGACTATGAGAAGTCCCTTGAGATGCTCCACCATAGTACAGCTGAGCACACAATCTACTAAAGTCATGTTTTTTCCTTTCCACAGTGCAAGTGACTTCAATTTGAATATTCATGCAGCTGCCTCAGACTGTGCCCAAGGAAATTAATATTAATTTCTATTCACTGAAGCGATACAGGTAAAACAAATAGAGAGTTGACTGGGGATTGTCAGTTTTATCTCCATGCACTAGCCATGAGCTTTCTATCAGAGCCTAGAAATGTTTCTAACATGGAGTCATATATATCTGACCACATTTGCAAAATGAAAATTTGTTCAACAGTAATTAAAAATGTCCATGGGTAAGGAAATGAAAGTTGTACCTTTCAAACTATTAAATGAAATATTTTCTCCATAGAACTTGATACTTCACTGTCACAGATATGTAATTACTTCAGTCTCTCCCTGTCTATAAATACTAAAGCTCAATAGATTTATAGGGAATAAACTGTAATCCTTATCCTCTTAAAATACAAGAGTAACAGATCATCTCTATATTAGTCAAGGTTCGTTATAGGAACAAAATTGATAGAATTTATACATGAACATATATAAACATATATGTACATATATGAATATATGTATGTATATATGGTACTTTTATTAGAATGGTTT
Organism: Apodemus agrarius; assembly: GCA_964023405.1. NCBI lineage: Eukaryota > Metazoa > Chordata > Mammalia > Rodentia > Muridae > Apodemus > Apodemus agrarius. The sequence continues at coordinate 100,786,864 of OZ030012.1, forward strand.
ACAGGTTGTAGTCCTGTTAGTCCAACAATGGCTGTCTACCAACAGAAAGTACAAGAACCCAGTAGTTTTTTAGTCCACAAGGCTGGACATCTCAACTGTTCTTCAGTATATACTGAATCCCAAAGAAGTAGGCTGTAATGCCAATGAAGAAGTGAGTTTTCCAGTGACAGCAAGAGCAAGCAGGCAAAGAGCAAAATATTCGACTTCCATGTCATTTATATAGCCTGACACCAGAAGCTGTGGCCCAAATTAAAGGTGTATCTTCCCATCTCAAAATATACAGATTAAAGGTGAGTTTTCCCACTTCAAATGATTCAATTAAGAAAAAATGTTCCTGAAGAGAATCCTTAAAGCATTTCCACTAAAATTGGCTGCCCACTCTCCCATATCTCTTTAATAAAGTACTTGAAGTTCTAGCTGGAGCAATAAGACAATTAAAGGAGATCCAGGGGATAGAAATTAGAAAGGAAGAAATGAAAATACAGCTATTTGCAGATGCTATGATAGTATACATAAGTGACCCCAAAAATTCTATCAGAGAACTCCTACAGCTGATAAACAGCAAAGTGGCTGGATACACAATTAACTCAAAGAAATCAGTAGTCCTCCTGTAGACAAGTGATAAATGGGCTAAGAAAGAAGTTAGGGAAATAGTACCCTTCCCAATAGCCACAAATAACCTAAAATCTCTCAGTGGAACGGTAACCAAACAAAAGATCTGAATGACATAAACTTCAAGTCTCTGAAGAAAAAAATTGAGGAAGATATCAGAAGATGGAACGATACCCCATGCTCAGGGATTGGTAGTAATCACAATGAAAATGGCCATCTTACGAAAAGCAATCTACAGATGCAATGCAATCCCCATCAAAAGTCCAACAAAATTCTTCACAGACCTTAAAAAAGGAATTCTCAACTTCATACAGAAAAACAAAATACACAAATAGCTAAAACTATCCTGAACAATAAAAACTTCTGGAGGTATCACTATCCCTGACTTCCAACTGTACTACAGAGTAATATTAATAAAAACTTTACAGTATTTGTATAGAAACAGAACAGGTGGATCAATGGAATTGAATCAAAGACCCAGAAATAAACTCTCACACCTATGGACACTTGGTTTTCAACAAAGAAGCCAAAACCACACCATGGAAAATGAAGAGCACCTTCAACAAATGGGGTTGGTCTAACTGGATGTCGCATGTAAAAGAATGCAAATAGATCCATATTTATCACCCTGCACAAAACTCAAGTCCAGATGGATTAAAGACCTCAACATAAAACCAGGTACACTAAACCTAATCGTACAGAAAGCGGGGAGTAGCCTTGAACTCACTGGTACAGGAGACAACTTCCTGAACAGAACACCAGTGACTCTGGCACAAAGGTCAAGAATTAATAAATGAGACTTCATAAAACTGAAAAGCTTCTGTAAGTCAAAAGGCACCATCATTAGGACAAAACTACAGCCTACAGATTGGGAAAAGATTTTCACTAACCCTACATTTGTCAAGGGGTAATATCCAAAATATATAAAGAACTCAAGAAGTTAGATACCAACAATCCAAATAAACCAGTTAAAAATGGAGTACAGAGCAAAACATTGAATTCTCAATAGAGGAATTGCAAATGGCTGAGAAGCACCTAAAGAAATGTTCAGCACCCTTAGTAATCAGGGAAATGCAAATAAAAATGACTCCGAGATCCCACCTCACACCCATCAAAATGGCTAAGATCAAAACCACAAAGAATGGCACATACTAGTGCCAGGTTGTGGAGCAAAGAGAACACTCCTCTGCTGCTGGTGGGAGTGTGAACCCCTCCGGAAATTAATCTGGTAGTTTCTCAGAATGGAAATAGTTCTACCTCAAGACCCAGCTATACCATTCCTATATATACGTAAAAGATGCTCCACCATCCCACAAGGACACTTGCTCAACTATATTCATAGCAGTTTTATTCATAATAGCCAGAAACTGGAAACAACCTAGAAGAATGTATACTGAAAATGTACAGCTACACACTGGAAAACTAGTCGGCCATTAAAAACAAAGACATCATGGATTTTGCAGTCAAATGGATGGAACTAGTAACTATCATCATGAGTGAAGTAATCCATGCCCCAAAGGACATGCATGGTATGTACTCACTTTTAAGTGGATAGTAGACATAAAATAAAAGAAAACCATGGCTATAATCAACATACCTGAAGAAAACCAAATAATACGGAAGTCACAAGGGAGGACAGTTGAATCTCAGAGTGGGAAACAAAATAGATGTCGGAGGTCGATGAAAGGGGGGAACTGGATGGAAGAGGGGAGAGGGAGGGGAATGGGGTGGGCCAGGGAGATCATATGTAAGGAGAGCAGGGGAAAGAATAGAAAGATCAGCAATGGAGGGAGGATTTCTGTAGGATTTACCAGAGACCTGAGGGGGGCAGAAGTCCCCAGAGGGTCTATGGGGGCCACTCTAGCAGAGACTCCTATCAGTAGGGGATATGGATCCTGAAGTGGCCATTTCCTGTAGCCAAGCAAGACTCCCACTGGAGGGATAAGGACAGCAACCCACCCACAAAACCTTGGACTCAAAATGTGTCCTGTGAGCAAGATGTGCAGGGACAAAGATAAAGCAGAGACTGAGGGAATGGCCAACCAATGACTGTATCAAACTGAGACCCATCCCACAGGCAAGAACCTATCCCTGACACAATGACACTCTGTTATGCTTGCAAACAGGAACTGTCCTCAGAGAGGCTCCACCCAACAGCAAATGTTAAGAGATGCAGAGACTTACACTCAGACTTTAGATGGCACTTGGGGAGTCTTACAGAATAGTTGGGGAAGGATTTAAGGACCCAAAGAAGACAAGGACTACACAGGAAGACCAACAGAGTCAACTACTCTAAACTCTTGGGAGCTCCCAGAGACTAAATCACCGACCAAATAGTGAGCACTGGCTAGATGTAAGCCTGTTGCATATGTGTAGCAGATGAGTAACTTGGTCTTCATGCGAGTTCCCCAACAACTGGAGCAGGGACTATTTCTGAGCTTGTTGCCTGTCTGCCTGTGAATACTGTGTCCCTTAAATGAAGAGCCTGGTCTGGTCTCAGTGGGAAAGGATGTGCCTAGTTCTGCAGTGACTTGATGTGGGGGTGGGGATGGGTGTGTTGTTGGTAAAGCAAAGGGAGTCTCCCTTGAAAAACTACAGGTTTTTTCCCTGCTGCCCTTGAACATACACACAAAGATCATTTTGCATACATGTGACAGTTTCAGCTATGTCCCCTGGGAATCCTAAAGGATGCCTGCCTTTCTTCTTTTTCCAATCCAACAATTTGTGTTTTAAACTGATGCCTGCCTGGTTCAAAAGTGGTAATGGCTCTAAAAGAAGGTATTGATAGCAGAATTTATGTTTATTTCTGTTTCCAAGTATGTTTATTAGTACTGTTGCATATGCATTTAAAATATGTTAAGATCCAGTTTGAGGAATGGTATACCTCTGTTTGGAGCTGGTGGATGGTAAGGTCTAAGAGACCCCACCCAAATATTATAGACGATTATCAGTGCTATTGGTTACCATCCAGACCTTGATGAAAATATTCTACTGATGAGGATAACACATACTTGAGTCATAGAGCATATATCAAGCTGATGCCAGTCTGAAGTTTCATCCGCAAATGCTATTAAAATGTGCTGTGCAGACCATACCAGAAGAGTAAAATAACCATCAATCTTACCCTTCTGTGAACTCTGAAAGCTATAATAACCACTGGCTGGTAAGACACGCCCACTGGCACAGTGACACGAATAGCATGGGAGCAACCAACCACTTTCTGAATGGATGGATATAGGACCCTCTCTTCAAGATGAAACTTGTACAACTTGGCATCACAGGGTCCTCCCCTTGTGGCTATACAGGTAATAGACAATATAGAAGAACTTACTACTATTATTCTGATAAATGCATATGGTAATAACCTGCTCCTAAGGACTTATTATAGCCAAAGTTTAGAATTTCCCTCAACAACTATCAGAGAATCTTGTTACTACAGTAGATGGTGAATAACAGAGACGCACAATTACTCCAGATGAAGAATATGAGACTGAAGGTTATTCAATCCTAAATCTACTTTACATCTCCTCTTCCAAAGGCTTGGATGAGGCAGGAAGATTATAAGAGTCAGGGACAGTAGATAACCACAATGAAACAGAATAGAGTTTTACAAACACAGCACAGCAGGTGCACATATCAACTCACAGTGGTTATGATACTGTAGTGATTTGAATATGCTTAACTCAGGGAGTGGCCCAATTTGGAGGTGTGGCTTTGTTGGAGGAAGTGTGTCAACTGTGGGCATGGATTTTAAGACCCTTTTCCTAGCTGCCTGAGAACCAGTCTTCTCCTAGCAGCCTTCAGATGAAGATAAAGAATTCTCAACTCCTCCTGTACCATGTCTGCCTGGGTGCTGCCATGCTTCTGCCTTGATAGTAATGAACTGGACCTCTAAACCTGTGAGCTAGCCCCAATTGAATGTTGTTCTTATAAGAGTTGCCTTGGTGATGGTGTCTGTTGATGGCAATGAAACCCTAACTAAGAGAGATACCACAAGACCTGTGGGAACTCAAGATTGAAGAACACCAAACTTGGAGAAAGGAGGTGGGCATGAAGTTACACCTCTAACAAAGGAGGTATTGGCAAATGATTGTGGCAGAGAGGGGGGAGGGAGAGGGAGAGAGGGAGGAAGGGAGGGAGGGAGAGAGAGAGAAAGAGAGAGAGAGAGAGAGAGAGAGAGAGAGAGAGAGAGAGAGAAATTTTCATAAGTGTGTGGTCCTTAGTTAGGTTGACCACTCCAGTGGACCCCCTAGAGTATATGGGCAGTACAAATTGTACTAAATGTTTCTTTTAAGGAGAACACAAAGTTGGGTGGGTAGAAAAGGGGCAAGCTGGTACAATCACTCTGGAAATCAGTCTGGAGGTTCCTCAGAAAACTGGACATGATACTTCCTGAGGACCCAGCCATACCACTCCTGGGCATATACCCAGAAAATTCCCCAGCATGCAATAAGGATACATGCTCCACTATGTTCATAGCAGCCTTATTTATAATAGGCAGAAGCTGTAAAGAACCCAGATGTTCCTAAACGGAGAAATGGATACAAAAATGTGAGATATATATATATATATATATATATATATATATATATATATATATACACACACACACACACACCACACACACACCATGGAGTACTATTCAGCCATTAGAAACAATTAATTCATGAAATTCTTAGACAAATGGATGGAGCTAGAGAACATCATACTAAGTGAAGTAACCCAGTCTCAAAATAATACCCATGGTATGCAGTCACTGATAAGTGGATATTAGCCTAGAATCTTGGAACACCAAAGACACAATCCACATACCAAATGATGTCCTAGAAGAAGGAAGGAGTGGACCCTGGTTCTGGAAAGGCTCAATGCATCAGTGTAGGGGAATCCCAGAACAGGGAAGTGGGATGGGGTGGATGGGGGAATAGGGGGAGGGAAAAGGGCATGTGGGACCTTTGGGGGGCGGGGAACCAGAAAAGGGAAATGAAATGTAAATATAGAACATATCCAATAAAAAAAAAGAAAACAAAATGGGAGATTCAACTTTGAGGAGTTTGGGGGTAACTATGACAAGAATACAGTGTATAAAATTCTCAAAATTTTCATTTTAAAATGTGCTAATGACCTCTAGAGGGAAGAGGTACTAAACACCAATAAAATGGTGGAAATAAAACACCATCAAATGTGACCTAGAGCACAAGAGGAGGGTACCTTCTAACCCGAGGCGAGCTCCTGGCAGTTGTAATCACCTGTGGCTTATTGAGAATCTCTTGTTTTCAGGGGTGTAGAAACTACTTTCTTCCTGATCCTCTGCTGAGCAGGGTCAGTCCCGCCACAGTACCGGGTCCCCTCTGCCTATGCAGGGGCCTGAGCCTCCCTGCTGCTTTCCTCGGGTGCCCCCGAGCATGTTGCTGTGTTTACATTTTATCTACGAAGTGCCGGTCCCATTTTTTTTCTGATATTGAAACAACTCTCTGAAGTAGGTGTCATATTCCTATTTTTAAAATAAGGAAAAGGAAATTACAACGGCCAAAGGGCTCACCCTGACTTATGGGCTGGCAATGGGTACAGTCAGATTCAAGAGTGCCCATTTGATTCTAATGTTCTTGCTCTGCTCCTGGGGTCAGGCTGGTTCTGCCGTGTCCAAGGCGCTTTTCACTTTGCTCACACATTGACTCATTTCTCACAAACAAGCCTAGAGGAGGATTTTTACTCTCAATTGTCATTGTATAAGTAGGAACTTGAGGAGCAGTGTGAGACCAAATTATTTGTCCAAGGTCACACAGCAGTTGTGTGTCCAGTAGATACTGGACATCCTACCCCATGCTTGGTGTGCAGCTGGAAAGAAGTGTAAGCACACACACACCCCCTGCATCTCTGGGCCATATCTGGACCATCTAGAGAATGTACTGACTGGCCCTAGAGATCTAGTCTTTGTTGGGATGGGGGAGGGGAATTCAAGATGTCCCTCCCACTTTTTCTTGTGCTCAGTCTAGATGCACAATATTATGTCACAGTATCCCCAGAACTACTGAGGGTTAAGGCTGGTATGGAGTTTGTAAATCTGGGGTTATATGATGGTCATGAGGTTCAAAGGTAAAGGACTTACTGAAGATCAGGCAGTCCATTATCCAGAGGCTAAAGGCACAGACACTGGAGTCAGACTGTCTTGTTAGAGTCCTAGCTTTGCCCCTTATTAAAACTGTGACTTTGAACAGATTAGTGCAAACATAGTTCAGGTATCTCTAGACTTGGAGGCATCTCACATGAGCTGCTAGCTACCTGATATCACAAATTGAGGCTTGATAGACCCACCCACTCTAGCATTGAGGACCCAGCAAAAACAGAGCTCCTAAGTAAGTGTTCTCCCCATTGTGCCAAGTTCAAGTCATGTGTGCTGTCTAGATTGTCAAGAATGCTAAGAATAAGAAAAGTACATATATTTGTCCATATTCAAACCTATGGAGATGGAAGAAGACAGTCTGATGTGTCTCTCGACAGAGAAGGAAGCGTCATCTAAATCTACTTACTTCCTGAGTGACTGAGGGAAGCATCATGAACCTAGAGGGCCATCCCTACCTTAAGTGCCTCCTTGGACACATTAATTTCCTATATTTGAGAGCAAAAGTTCAGGTAGTGACGCTTGGTATCCCTGAGCCCTGTCCACAGAGTCACTAGGGATCAAGCCACCTTAAGGATGCCATAGCTTTGTTCTCACCACTGCCAGAGAACCATACTTTGCTCCTCCTTCACAAACAAGCAGTGAAGACAGAGAAACAAGGCTGTTTCCTCTTCGGGCTATGTGCAAATGCAGCTTCATTTGACCATGACCCTCAGAATAAAGGATTGACCCATGCTGGCTTCTTATGAATGTTACTGCCTGCATTTTAACTGAAAATTTTAAGGCCCTTACAAAACTCAGAACATGTACTGATGTCCTTGGCCAAAGATCACCCTAGCCTTCTGATTTGGCACCCTCTGGACTGCCCAGCAAGGACAGCAAGAAGCAGCAGTGTGGAAGCTAGCTCATCTCCATCACAGGGCCGATGTGAGAAGAAAGGGGAGGTGTCCATTTGTCTGTGCCCTCAGCCTAATTTATGCTACAGAACTGCTTACAATTTCTCAAGCCTTAATAATGTATCCTACCAAAGGAAATTCAAGATAGAAGATGCAATTTATCTGCCAGTTTGGATAGTTAGTAAAAACCATTGTTGGGCATGTACCTTTTAATTAACAATGCCAAAAGTGTACTAAAAGAAATTTGAATTCAATTAAATTATTCCCAATAAAGCAAAGACTGTAGTTTTTCCTTCTCAGAAAAGACCACTGAATATCAGGACATCTGAGTAGCCCTGAGTTCTACCTACCCTTAAAAAGGTAATGTTTCCTCTCTATTAAATCTATAAATGCTTCAAATTCAAATAGTTCCTCAGCCTTTGGAGTGATCTGTCTTCCATTTTCTACTGAGTGGTTTACAATAGGTCTTTTAGACTTATTAAAGACCAAGGGAAAGGAACTACCTTTGATCCCATCTCCATTTCTTTCTTGTCAGTCTACTGATGATGCAGTTCATCATTTAGCAAGTTTAGAAGGTCAATACCAAGGAAACAGGGGTGAATGATGACCTGGGACCAGTCATCTTAGGGAATATTCTACTTCATTCAAGGGGCATAATTGCAGGAATATTATCCCAATCTCCATGTTCTCATTCGTATTAGACATGATATTACTCATCTCAAAAGGCAGCTGTAAAACTAACCTGACATGATCTGCAGTGCCTAGCATAGTGGCTGGCATACAGCTGGCCGTCTAGGCAGGAAATAACAGTTTCTTCCCCATAGTCCTATGGAAAGCCCCCATCCTGCCGTTCTTGCCAACTATAGCAGCTGACAATTCTTGGTACTGCCCGATGCTGTGGTGTGCAGTGTGTTTTATCACTGAACAAAGAACAGAAGGTGTAACGCCAAGAAGAAATGCTACATGAACCAGCTGAAATCATGGTCTCTCAGGAATAGATCCAGGTTTTTATAACTCACTGTCAGGGAAGGTCTTGCTTTTCAGCAATTCTACTATCTAGTGATGGCTCTGACTTAGATCTTTAGTAAGCTTGTGATGGGCCAACTACATGATGCAGAGGATCTGGAAGATGGAGAATGGAAATAAATCATCCTAAAGGAATCTAAGGGAAAAAAATAAAGGTACAAATACAAATGATCAAAACAAGCCTGATCTCTAAATCCTTGAGGAAATTTTACTTAAAAAATTGGAAATGTCTTTACTCAACCATCAACTCACTCCCAAGTGCTTGTCTTCTGTTTTATTTTGGTTTCTGATGCTCTGATAAAACACCATGAGCAAAAGTAGCTTGGTGGGGAAAGAGTTTATTTCAGCTTCCAGTTGTAATGCATAATGAAGGAAAGTAGGGAAGCCAGGGCAGGAACACAAGGAAGCAACCTGGGAGAGGAACCCACACAGAGATCAGGATAGAATACTGCTCACAGGCCTGCCCTCCTGGTTTGTTCAGCCTGATTTTGTCTATCCCCCCAGGGAACACTACCTGCCCAGGGTGGCAGTCCTCTCATGGGGCTCAGGCCCTCCACATCAGTCATTAATCAATAAAATATTCCACAGGCTTGCCTACAAGGAATCTGAAGTCATTTTCTGAACTGAGGTTCCTGTTCCCAGATGACTCTTGCTCATGTCAAGTTGACAAAACAAAACAAAACAAAACAAAACAAAAACTTGATGGGATAGTTTCTAAACATGTTACATCTACACATATTCCTAAGCCCATAACCTCAACCAAATTCCTAATCCACTAAATCAAATAGTTATGGGAGGACTCTTAAGAGTTCACTGTGCTTTCTAGAAAATCACTTCAAATTTTAAACACTGAAGTTAAAACTCACATAAGGAACTCTGCCCCTAAACACATGGGCCTTATGCCCCTGTGAGTAGCACTGTTTCTTCCCTAAAAACCTTTTATAGATTTACATTTAAATGTTAATTTAAGAATATAGTCATACCATATGTATTCCAGACTTTTAGTTCCAAAAGTCATTACTTTTGCTACCATTAAGTTTTTTTTTAAGTAAGTAAAAACATGAAGGATAAAATTGGTTTTCCCTGAAATATCTTCTACTTATTCCAGATCATCCCTAACTTTATTCTGTTCAGCTTGATAGACATTTAGAAGGATATGTTGGATTCTCCAAATAAGGATGCCCCAGACCTTCTAAAGTTTGGTAGGCAGGGAAATGAAGGAATGGGCAGCATTCATTGTAAGATGGAATTCATCAGTGTGACTGGAGGATTAGCTACACCAGGTTATAGAGGATTTCAGAACAAGCTCTTGGTATGTATGCAGGCATCACCATCCCCTCTGTGGGATAACCATTTCCTCCACTACACTTCCTGACACTGAAGCCCCCAAAATCTTCCTCTTTCCCGACATGTTGATGCCATTGGCCTTCCTCACATAGGCAGATCCAGGGCCCACACTCCCCTGCCCAGTATATTGCAGCATCGGCTAACTACATGACGATGGATGCACAACAGCCATAGTAATAGAGAACCAAGGCTCCGTTTAGCGTGAGCGTCAAAGGGCCACACTAGCTCTCCTCCATCCCCTTCTCTAAACTCCATGTTAATAGGAAATGTCTTGCCTGCTTCCTCTGGTGTGCTGCCTCTGTAATAATGACTACTAGAAGATGAACAAATGGAAAATATCCAGGGACCACCATTCTGGCCCTGGGGTATAGAGAGCTTTTAAAGCTCTTAGTTCACATGACAAAAAACTATACATGCTTTCTTCACAGCTAGTACTGAGTCCATTCTTGCAATTTTCCTGCCCATACTTCTACACACACACATGATATCTCCACCTAATGAGGATCTATGCAGTCCCTTGTAGAATCCTCTTTTTTTTTTTTTAGCATAACAGCCTCCTCACCCTCTTTCCATGTCCCACATTCTCCATGCAAAAAGCCCTCAGGTCAATGCTACAATGAATCGCAAAGGAGTCGCACTAGGATCTGGATTCTGTGTAAAGGTAAAGATAGCCACACTTGGGCATGAAATGTGTGGGGCAAATGGACTATGCCACCAGACAGAAGAAATAGTTGAGTGAGTCAAAACCTTGTGAAACTCATAATTGAGAATGGCAGAAGTGAGGCCAACTCCATGCCTAACTCCACCTATTCTATAACATGCAACCACAACACCCCACTGAGAGGACCATGACAATCAGTCCTGTAGGGAAAACACCTGAAGTCCTTCCTCATGCTAATAGAGCACCACTAGCATCTCAGTCTGTGCCAATGGGAAGCATCTACCCCTGGATCCCTCCTTACTCCTCAATGTCTATAAAGTCCCTATTCACATGGAATTAAGTGCACAAGTTATTTCACCAAGACTCATCTGAAAGTGCTGTTTACTGAACTGTAACACTTTGGGGAAGAGTTTTCTCCCCTGAAGCATTCATCACTGGACCTTGGACCCGCCTGGAAGGCTGGGCTCATACCGGTGCTGCTCCTGCCGCCCCTGCCGCCCCTGCCGCCCCTGCTGCCCCTGCCAATGCTACCATTGATGCCACTCACCACAACCCTCTACTGCCCCAGCCACTGGCATTGGGGCTCCATGGTAGCAGGTGAGACCTGGGATCCCTGTTTTGGATTCCCTTCTGAGAGCTGTAACACTTTGGCCCTTTCAGGCTGGACCAGAGAACTGCAGAATCTGATAGTCCAAGTTCCATACAGGACAGAAATGAAGAGCGGTTGTCACGTAGGCTGAGATGCTGCAACCATATTCCCCTTTAGGAGCCTTTTCTGCTGTAAAACATGAGTCAGCTCCTGGGTCTCAGACATCCCTGCCTATGAGAAGACTTAGCAGTAAAGGAGAAGGAGCCTGCCAACATCTATTGATTGCCGCACTCAGCACACCAGCCTGAGGTACCATCTAGCACTGGTGTCTAAGGCCCTGATCTGTCAGAACTTCTGTAGTGTGGGGACAGCTACCTCCCCTATAATCCCTTCCCTGTGATCTATCCAAGCAGAAGCAAGTAATAGGTCAATTTCTCAAGCCCGACAGCACCCTATGACAGAAGATTCGGAGAAAAGATGGCCCTTTTCTATAAAGGTTTTTTTGTCCATTTAGGGTTTTCCACTCCCTGAGTCTTGGGACACATTTGGCACCTACACACCCCACACAGCACAAAAAGGGTTTGGTTTGGTGATATATTTACCAGAACTTCCACATACTATTTATTTTACCTACTGAAATAATGTTCCTGTCTGAGAAGGATATTGGGTATGGTTGGCTTTCGTGCTCTGGGCATTTTCCCCTCTTAACAAAACACTTCCCTATAAATCTATGTCCACAGTCTGACTTCAGAAAACAAGTTAATAGTTCCCAATTCCGATATTGTCCATAGCAATATATCTACATGCCAAGAATACTGAACTGTGGAGGTTTGAATTCATCAAACAGAACTCATCAATACCTTGAGCGTAAGGTTGGAGTTTTACTTTGTCTACTACCATCCCCACAGAAATAAAACAGGGATGAAAAGCAGATCACAGAGAGCAAGTGGACCCAACATCACTCCCACCTCTAGGATTTGACAGAGAGCTGGAGAGATGACTTGGTGACTAAGAGCACTGGCTACGTTTCCAGAAGACCAGGGTTCCATTTCCAGCACCCAGATGGAGGCTCACAAATGTAACTCCAATTCCCAGGGATTAAACTCCCTCTTCTGTATTCCATAAGCACTGCAGGCATGTGATCCACATACATACATACATACATACATACATACAGGAAGCACAAAGCGACACTCAACCACACACAGTATCTGGCAGGCACAGGGTTCTTAGAGGGACCAACATCCAAGACAGTGTTTAAATCCATATACAAGACCTATCAGCTCCCATAGCATCCAACCCAGAGCCAGTCACCACTTCCTTCCATGGCTCCTAGAAACGGCTCTATCCTATCCCGTGTCCAACTCTGCAGGATGAACTATGTCTTTACCCACATGAATCTATCCCATATTCCTATGGGATATCAAGTGACAGATATGACTACAAACTTTGGAGTGAGAATACCAAGCACACCAAAAACTTCTTTTACATCTTAAGATCTTCCCAGCTAGGAACTACCTCTCTTCTGTCTTCGCATGAGAGACGCATTAACTTCCTCCACCTGTATTAGCTAGTTTGAGGACGTAGGTTATTGTTGTTCTAGTTGTTGTGGTGGTGGTGCTTTTGTCATTTTGACACAGTTATTTAAGAAGAGAAAAACTCAACTGAGAAAGAGCCCCCCACCATATTAGCCTATAGACGAACCAGTGAAGCATTTTCTCAATTGATGGTTGATGTGAGAGGGCCCAGTTCACTATGTGAGTTCAGTCCCCTCTGGGCAGGCAGACCTCGGGTATAAAAACAAGCCAAGGGGAGCAAGCCAGTAAGCAGCACTCTTCCAAGTCTCTGCTATAGTTGCTGCCCCTAGGTTCCTGATTTAGCTTCCTCTGACAATGGACTGTATTTAATCTGCAAATAAAACCCTTTTCTCTTCAAGTTGTTTCTGATCATGGTACTTTTTCACAGTAATAGAAAGCAAACTAAAACATCTCCTATCATGGTATGAATAAGAACATCCCTGAGGAGGGGGGAGAATGCTACAAGCAACCAGCTGTCCGCTGACAATAACCAACACCATGCATGGCTGTGCTGATTTAGCCTCACTTCTTCATCTGTTCATTGCTTCAGATCAATAAGTTGAGGGGTCCATGCATGGCTGAAGGTCACAGAGCAAAACGGAATCCAAACTCACCGTCTCCACCCCTCTGCCGTGCAACAGTGACTCATGGGCCGGAACCACTGTGAGTTCACTGCCTGGACTCATGCTGTTAGTGTGAGTCAGCATGTCCAAGAGATACATTCTGCTGAGTAAATTTCTAATTTCTAACATCACAAGGCAGTAAACAGAAACAACGCACTTAAAGATAAAAGATTGAAGTGACTTACACATTTTCTATTTGCAAACAAAAAACCCCAAAGAAAAGCATTGAGAAACATAGTCAGGTTTCCAAATAAGTTGACACTGGACAAGCTAGTCTAGCCCTCTTTATGAGTTTCAATGACCCATCTAGCAAATGTTGGAAACTGTCTTTTTCTATCTCTAAAATGCCTCATCTGGTTCAAATAATTGTATACATGCTCAATATTTAGCTTAACATACCAAATCCTTGGCACTGGGTAGACTTATTAAATGAAAATTTTAGCAACTAATAGGTAATGAGCATCAAACATATACAGTGAACTTAACTCACAGTATCGTGAGGTTGAAGAGAATCAAATAGATTAAAATTACTATGCCTACCATATACATAACAAAACTGAGAGTCAAAGTGCCTGATTTGAGCTGAGATTTGAGTCTGCATTACCATAACCCATAGTGTCTGTCTCCTCGCCAGTCAATATCCCAATATACTTAAACTAACTTTTCTGTTCTAATAGGCTGTCATGGGAGTTACCCAGATCCAGTCTGAAGCATGAGATACAGGGAACCTGCTGGAGATGAACCTGCTCAAGGACAACCTGAGTCTAAGTCTTTGTCTATGCCTTGAACAGATCTTACATCTTCTTATTATCCAGGGAAGAAAACCTTGCTTCACACATCCAAAGACACCATCTGGTATTTGGGTCCTAATTGTGACTCAGTTTAGGAGCCTTGAAGGAAGATGACACATTGCCCAGGCTGCACATGTGTATGAGGATAGGTAGACATCTCCATAGATATGGTATAGACAATACCTTCACACTGAAACAGTCCATCCTAGGGGAAGCTCCTTAAGACTCAGGAAGTAAAAAGAGAATGTATAGGGCTCAAGAAGAAACAACTCACAAGTCTCAGGATGTTCCTGAAACTTAGGATTCACAAAGTCCCTCTAAGGTTTTATAAACAGTAGGGAGAGGAAACTAGCCATCTTAGTTCTCTGCCATACAGCTTTTGTGAGTTAACACCCATACTTGGGTGGGCTTTTTTATGATGTATCTGATTTTGAGTCATCCATGCTCCTGAAACTAACCCTTCAGCCATAATATTGTTAAGTAACTACTGATTCATTGAGAACTTGAGGGAAATAATTTCTTCGGTCTGTGATAAGTGCCGATATGAATTGAATAGACATTTGATCACATCCTCTTAGGAAAAGTCAATGACAAGTGTGACACTCCTGTTGTGGCTCACTTTCACTGTGGAACATTCCTACTTCAATGATACATTGTAGCATCCTATTAGTAGTAACAAAGTAACCAACATATAAGGAAGTCTAAGGGTTAGAAAGTTTGGTAAGGTCTTTCCATATGCATGCTCTCGTTCAATCCTTGCAATTCTGTGAAGTAACTCATTGTTGGCCCCGTTTTACAGATGAGAAGACTGAAATCAAGACTGGCCATGTGCTAAGATTTGAACATATGCCCAAAATTTTTGTGGGTTGATATTTGAATTTCCAAACTTCTGTGTTAATATTTTTGAATAGGAGTTTTAGGAGGCAATTTTGATTAGATAAAGTCTTCCAGATGGAGTGTCCAGGATGACATTAGAAGAGACAAGGCAGTTGAGTGCCCAGGTATGCTATGGTTCTCCACATGATGTCCACCAACAACATTAGGATGTATCAAGAAATTCCTCATTGGATGTTGTTGCTGGCTTCAGGGAAATTTCACACTCCAGAAACAAGTGCCAAGCAAACGTCTGTTCCTTATAAAGTACATAGTTTGTAGCACTCAGTTATAACAACAGAATCAGACTAAAAATGTTGTATAGCTACAGAGCTAGTGTGGTTATCAGAGTGAAAATGGCCCTTGTAGGGTCATACCTTTGAATGTTCAGTGCCCCGTTGATGGAATTCTTTGGGAAGGATTAGGAGGTGTGGCCTTGTTGGAGAAGGTGTGTCACTGGGTGGGCCTTGAGGTTTTAAGAGCCCATGCCATTCCCAGTTTGTCCCCACTTCTCCTTGTAGATGAGAAACTTTGAGATGCTGTTCCAGTGTCATGCCTGCCCCATGTGCTGCAATCCTCCCTGTCGTGATGCTTATGGACTCTGACCCTTGGATAATGTAGCCCCAATGAACTCTTTCTTGTAGAATTTGCCTTGGCCATGGTGTTTTTGGCAAGGCTATAGAAAAGTAATTAAGACAGCTGGGATTCAAAACCAAGCAGTTTGGCTTTAGATGAATAACTAACCTTTGAGGAATGCTACCTTCCTCAAAGCAGCTGTGTCTCCACTTCCCACAAAATCCCTTGGGCTGTAGGTAGGAAGAAGGGTGGCACTGAGACCTAAGAGAGGGCCTAGAATCCCAGGTCTGGTGCCTAGCGAAGCCACACTCAGGATCAATGTTTTCAGCTGAAGGTACTATGCTCCTTTGGGACAAGCCTTCTGCTAAGCAGCACCACACTGAGGTAAGCAAGGTAGGGAGGAGGCAGAAACAAAGCATCTAGGGAGAGCCTCCTGGTAAACAAGGAGTCTTCTGCATGGTGCTCCTGTGGTTCTGGCACTGAGGTTCCTGGTGCTAGCCAGAGCTCTTCTTTAATCAGTAGAGTCAGCCTCAGCACCCAATGCTAGCCATTGGGCTCCTCATCCCTGGCCTTGACAAGCTCCACCCTTGGCATGTGTTTTTTGTCTGTTTTATAAATAGAGAGGGGATTCAGAAGGACCGAGGTTCATCTAAGACCAAATATCAATTTCTGAACTCAGGAAAGCTGCTTTGTGGGCACTGCACCATTCAGTGAGTGGCAGCATCAAGGACTCAGGGCCACTGAGAATACATGTCTCGCAGTGATGAGGAGATTACTCTATGATCCACCTACCACCTTCCTCACATTGAAGAAGTAATGAAGGGACCCTGAGAGTTTTGCCTGTGGGTGGGGCTCAAGCATGGGGAAGACTCCTTTACATTCAATACTTGCTGAGAGTCTGGCTCTGGGCTTTCCTGAAGAGGCCCATGGCCTCCTTCCATGGGTTCAGATATCACATTGAGCAAAACACTATGAAGGAGCCTGCAAGTCATGGCAGCATCGTTCTCACTTTCCAGAAGAGGCCAGATACTCTTAGGCTGCACACGCTTCCAACCAGCGCTTCACATAGCAGCGCTATATGTCCTTCTGATATCAGTCACCCCTATGCCTATGGAGCCTCAGCCTACTAGCCTCACGACCAAGACAAGGCTTAACCGACGAACCTGGCCCGGCTCATTGTGCAGTCTCACCAGCCACCGTTCAGCATCTCCTGGCCTCCGTTCCAGCACTTGCCACAGCTGTCATGCAGATTGGACTGCTCTCTGCCAGCTCCTCTCTGCTGCATTCAGCAATCCATTTGGTACCTCAGATGATTGGGTTCCACCTCAAGATTAGGCTCTTGACACATTACGCAGGCCAGTTACATACATCGTACATTATTTCAACTGGCACCTATTTGTGACACCATGCTGAAACTTTTCCTGCTATGACCAAAGGACAAACTGGTGTCTCTAAACATTTAGAACTCTATAAAAATACCTAAACCTCACAAGAAAATCACAATTAACTATGCTTTTGTTTTAGCCTACAACGAATCACTTTGTTTTTAAATCTCACTTAAAAGTGACTTTGAGCCCTTTCTGCTACAAGATCTCAAGTTCCCATTGCATCACAGGAAAAATATCCCATGGTTACATACAACAGCATCTCTGGCTCCTGGAGCAGATCCCTTCTCTTTGCATGAATGTATGTCACTACAGAGCCGGGACTGTTGCTGGCCGCATAGAGAGTGTGAAAGGAGGGAACCCAGATGTCAAGTGGTACAGCCTTGTGTACAGAGGAGGAACTGTCCTCTTGGGACGCTCATCTGCACAGAGATGGTCTGAACCTTCTGAGACCCGTGTTTTTCTCCCTTGGCCTAGCAAGCTGCTAGCCTCTATCTAGAGTCAACTATAGAGTGAGAGCCGAGAGCATCAGAGGCTCTAGCATCCCCAGGGTTTTCCTCCCTCTTTCAGAGCTCTTTGGAGCTCCCTCGCTACTCACAGGTTGCTATTACTCATGTGTCAGCACACCCTGACATGTGTCATGTTCTTCCAACATGGGAAGGGCTGTAGTGGGCTTCAATGCACCCACCACACCACTGCACAGCCCATAGAACCCTGTGCTCACTCTCGTCTGGAGTGATCTCACTCCAAGAATGAGTGTGCAAGACAGCATTACCCTCCCCTTGACATTCTATCACTCCAAACTCTAATCGACAAAAATGTTAACATGAGAAAGCCCGTCTAAGATAACTCTCATCTGGATGTATTGATCCACAGATCATACATGAATTAACAGGCACAGTGGGTGAGAGTAAAGCTTCTAGACTTAGATAAAAGAGGCCCCCTCAAGTCACCCCAAAGGAGGTATGTAAATCCACTTAGTGCAACTCAGGCACAAATTAAAATCCAGCCCTAACTGACAGACACACTCCTCCCCACACATCCTACCAGGGACCACAGTGTAGTATCAGGTACACATGCACAGGTGTCCTCATATGAAGGGAGATTCTAGAAGAACAGAACTGTCTGACAGCTGAGGATGTGTCCTGCTCACCTTTATCTACATATCTATACTATCTATATCATCTTTATCTATATCTATCTTTATCTATCTATCTAGAGAGATAGACACAGAGAGAGGGGGGGAGAGAGGAGAGAGAGAGAGAGAGAGAGAGAGAGAGAGAGAGAGAGAGAGAGAGAGAGAGAGAGAGAGAGAGAGAGAGAGAGAGAGAGAGAGAGAGAGAGAGAGAGAGAGAGAGAATCGAGATCTTCAGGCAAACCAAACCTATGTTGGCTCAGGGGTTCTAGACTGCTTTTGCCCTCTCATCAGAAGATATCTGTCCTTAGAATCTACTTCTATAGCATTCTATGCTAGGGCCAAGGCTTTTAGTAAGCTCCAGATCCCATCAGCTCACAGGAGCAGGAGTGAACCCCAAGGGGCAATAACTCAAGAGTGCTCAAGAGTGTGCAATAACATCATGGCACTCGGGAGGTTGGGATGGTCCACAGAGCTAACAGGGAGGCTTCCCTCAAGGGTGGAGACCTAGAGAAACCATGGCTACAAGAAGTAGCAGGCATCACCAGGGAGAAGCACTGAGCCTCATATCATAAAAGTTAGCACCTCATAGGGGAGTAGTTTTTTTCTCTGATTTGTATCTAAATATTAGGCAGAATGAGTGCTGGGTGGAGAAGGGCACATGTGGGCATTTAAGTCATTTATAGTTTACATTTTTACAGCACAGCAGAGATCAGCATCCGCTTTCCAAGTGCAATTAGTAGACAGCGCAGTCTGCCAAGCTGCTGTGTAAATTGTGCCTATTAAAAGAATCTACGCCATGCAATGATTGATCAACACCAAGGATTTATTCACTGAGTGAACAGCGGTTTTTACTTTTGCCATTACCCAGGGTGATCCATAACAATTTAGATAATGTACTCAGACAGACGCGTTCACAAACTGGTGTCAATGTCCTGCCTGTAGGGTGGCCAGCCTGAAGAAGGGAAGACGAGTTATCGACGCTGGTCAGGGCAGGGAGCCTGGAGCTCATTGGGTCTTGGGTCTGACATCCTGAAGAACAACCGGAGAGAAGAAGGCATGGGGTAGAGCTGCTGCCTGCTTCCCCAGCAACACGCTGAGCCTATCTGCGGCATGTTCCCATCAGTGTCCTCATCTGTCAATGGAAACGACCAGCTGTCACAGGGGTGGAAGGAGAGCGCTTTGTAAGTTAAACTGAGAGCATGATCAGGGACCTAGAGAGATGCCACTGTTCATGATGCACATGTGGGCTCTCCCTAGCATGCACATCTGCACGTGTACACATACCCACAGAATATCGCTATCTGGTATTAGCAGCAAGCCTCTTCCCTTTGGTACGGGCTGTTCTAACAGAGTCTTTTGTTTTGCTCTTCTTTCTCTTGACTGGCACCAGATGGCATTTAACACTTTTTTTTCCCCAGTCCTGGTGACAGGTACTGATGTTCCCGATTGCCAATATAGACTTTGTGTCCCCAGGATAGCAAGCCTCAGGAGGGCACTGCAGATGCTGTCCTATGGAAAACCAGCTCAGTGAAAGCAAGGATTAACCCTGCACACTCCACGGGGCTCAAGTGCCCACCCAGACACCAGTTGTTCTCTGTTTCCTGGGGGTTCCCACTGGAGGGTCCTCCCAGGGTGACATGCCACATAGAAAAGCCACTTTCTTCCCTAAACTACTGGCCCAACTGTCATCATCTCTGACCACTGTCATCCCCACCACATGTGTGCTCATTTAAGGTAAGACCTCGGTCACTGTGACACTCGCCTTTATCCATGGACAGAGGCCTGCTCAGTCCAAGGGTCCCTGCTTTAATGCCACTCTGTCCCACCCCTCTCCTCTCCATTCCCACTGCTGCCACCAATCCCTCCTCCTCCACCTCTGCCTTAGACCAGTCTCCATCTGACCCTCCCCAGCACGTTTCTAGGACAAGAATTCAAACATGGCTCTTCTTCACTTTACAGACATCAAAGGCTCATCCAGTACTCTAGGCCCAGAGAGCTTTTCCTGAGAATATGTCTGGCAACTATTTCTGTAAGAGACCTGGCTATGCCATTTGCATACTCTAGGTTCTCCAGAGAAACCGATTCAACACCATGAGTGTGAGGGTGTGTGTGTGTGTGTGTGTGTGTGTGTGTATGTGTGTGTGTGTGTGTGAAGAGACAATTGAGAGGACCAAAATATCCAACTCAATTTCAAAAGCACATAGGATCAGAAGCCCTCCTTGTTCAGTAGAGGACATCTTTCAAAAAAAAAAAATCTCAAAGTCCCAGGAACCAACCGCTTTATGCTGGCCATCGATATGGATGTTAACATATCTTAAAAGATGCCTTGCGGGAGTATCAAGAATAATATTTAGCCAAATATCTAAGCAGCTTAGCTTAGTCAGTGAGACATGCTGAGCCGACCATCACACCATCTATCTTCTGTGGGAACAGGCATGAGGCCTAACATGCAGGATTCCTCTTCATGTTGTATCTGATATGGACTCATCTGAGTGGCTCCACACAGAGGACTCCAAAACTTCAGAGCAGGGAAGACCCTAGGATCATGCTATTAGAGACCACCTTGAAACAATGGAAAGATAGCCCCCAAAGAAGGCCAGCGTCCCATATAGATGGAACTGCCTAGAAAGAAAGACAGGTTATATCAAAATCCAGTAAATGCTTCAAATAATAATAGCATTAAGGAATATGGAAGTTGAGTTTCTCCTGTAATATGACATTTATCAATGAGGACGGATAGTCCTCACCTTGAAATTGTTCCAATTTATGAATTTTGATTTTGTAATGGCAAGAAAGCAATAATAACCCAGCAGCCACTATACCTCTAATTTTAAAGTTTCTTTCCCAAGCTAGCAATATGGGGAGTGATACTCCCTTGCAGTTCGAGGGGGAGATATCAGCCATGACTGCAACTGCCCTGCAGTCAATAAGGTAGGTACACAATACTCCACAGTGTCATGTTGCCAAGGCGTGGTGTTCGGCATCTGAGGTTCACTCAGTGCACCTTCAAGTTAGGCTATTTCCCATTGGTGAGGTGTTCCTGGGACCTAACCCCATGGTAAGGTGAGGAACAGCTGATTATTGATGGGATTTACATGGGACTCCTGGGAGATGGAGGGCAGTGGGGAGGCTGGGGGCCCCATAGAGTACAAGTCTAGAGGATGAAGATGGGGTGGGGTAGCTAGACATGCCCCTGAAGTTACATTCCCATGGCTGGCATTCAATTACTAACCTATCACCTTATGCAGAGAGATCTGACACAAAGAATAAAGAAGGGGACAACTCTCTATGGCTTTCCCAACCTGGATGGCCACTGGTTGCCTACAGCCTGCATCTTCCTTAACAGATATAGAACACCAGTCACTATGGATGTACTGGATCAGGGTCATATAGCAGGACGTAGGAACATATCCTGGAAACCGGAAGAACCCACAGGCTACCTACCCCTCTTCCTTCTACCCATCTCCCTCCTACCTTCCTCTTCAGAGAAGCATTAGTGCACAGTACATCTCTGCATCTTCAGCTCAATCAGGGAGACAGTGTCTTGCACTGGGCCCCAGAGAACAGGCTATAGGCTGAGCCTATTATAATTCACCCAGCTCAAATACATCACAGCTTCTATTCCAGGTTTCGTAGCATAGACAGACCTCTACATTAGGAGGAGCTCCTATCAGGACAGACAGCTATAAATGTTGCTGCCCCCAGAGTTAGGCTAAATGTGTCCCCTCAGACCTGAGCACTGACTTAGAGAGGCATCCCATTGCAACTGCAAGGGGGACTCCATCTGTGATCAGGAGACCAAGCAGAATCATTCTACAGCTTTAACACATCTTCTAGACAACACACAGCAAGTGGAGCCGACTGCCCAGCTGCTACCCCCAGTGCAAGAATGATGACATGGTGACTTCTTTTCTGAAAAACTGTCGAGAGAAGGGATACCCTGAAGTAATACTTTATAATTTTAGATCCATTCCCCAGCCACAAAGAACATACCACTCTACTGCTTCCGTCCTTAAAATAAACAAGAAAGAGCAAAAATAGAGCAGAGACTGGGGCTGGTCTGCACAGCTACCAAGACGTCATCTCTACTCCTGTTGGAGTTATTTAGGAAAAGCTATCTCTGGCACAAGTCATGTGCTCACAACTACCCCAGACCAAGGCATGCAATAGTCTCCAGGCCCTAAAGTGCATTTCAGCCTCGGGAGAATGGTCTATGTCTCCTAAGATAAGAATGAAAAGCCAGTCAGAGCTGCAGCCTACCTCTGTGTATAAGGAAGGTTGAAACAACCAAGCCTGCCACTCCATGCCTCTTTCACATGGGTTGCATCTGAAGTGCCACCTCTCCCCTTGAGCTGGAAGGCGTCACTGCACCGTGGCATGGAGGGTTTGCTAAGCATGCCCCTAGCATGCACAGTATGTTTAGACTGTCTGAGCTCTTCCACCTGCCCACCTCCACACAGACACCTGATAAGTGGAGAGTACGTTTAGGCTTCTTAAGGTGCTCTGCAGACCAGACAGGAGGGAGACCTGAAACCGTGTGACTAGTGCCCCTGGAAGACCAGAGACAGGTGTGTCATGCATATGTGCATGTATATGGATGTGTGGATTGTGCATACGTGCCTTTGTGCCTGAGCATGCATGTGGAGGTCAGAAGACACGCTCTGGTGTCAGGCCTCCTTTTGCAGCTTGTCTGAGACAGTCTTCTACTGTTGTTCACTGATATGTACAGCAGGCTAACCAGCCTGCAAACTACACAACATACTCTGGTCTCTGTCTCCCATCTTAATTCGGGAGTATTGGGATTTCTGGTGTGCACTACTGTACCTGACTTTACATAGGTTCTGGGGATTTGAACTGAGGTCTTTATATCTTGCAGAAAACCTTTACCCACCCAGCCATCTCCCTACCCCCTTTCTCTTTCTTTCTCTCTCTCTCTCTCTCTCTCTCTCTCTCTCTCTCTCTCTCTCTCTCTCTCTCGTGTGTGTGTGTGTGTGTGTGTGTGTGTGTGTGTGTGTGAGATCCAGCACTTCTCAGCCCTCTCTACCACAGCACACACAGAACTCTATGACCTCTCTACAGGAGGCTATCACAGTTTGGGGGCCCCTTGGTAAGACTCAGACTATCCCTGGGGATGAGATAACAAACCAGCACATACTTTATCAGCTGAGAATGCATGAGACTTCTAAACTCTTAACAGGATTACAGAGAAGGCACACAAAGGTACAGGGGTCAGGACATAAGCCAGGCACACGGCTAAAAGGGAACAACCATGAAAAAACACCTATTCCCATGCTACCTCCAGCTAGCCATCCCCACTGAGAAAGACTGGCTGTTTCCTATTAGACTGGATATAGCCAGTCAGTGGGTCTTGCGCCAGTTTGAAAGGCTGCCAGCTTTCTTGGGTTGGCATATGGAAAGATTTCAAAGCCAGCCTTGCCCTCCTCATTTCTTGCCAACTTTCTTTGCTCCGATAATTTTATGCCCTGAAGCTCTTAGAAACTCCAATTCCTCCTCCCATCCAAACCTCTGCACCAGCGATTTCCTGTCTAGCAGCCAGATCTGCTTCTGTGCCTGACTAGAAGCCCAAGTCTTCGGTGTAGCGCCTGCAGTTTTAACCTGGCTGACCCCCTTGGGCTAAGAAGCCTGGGCACCTGGCACGTGCTTTTCCTAGCTCTGTATCCAGAGGGACCTGGCCTGGGGGCAGAGGCGGGACAGTGCTGCTGAGCGGGCTTTAATTAGAGAGCTCAAAGTCAGTAGCTGGCCAGAAGGACAACTGGGGACCAAGGTGGCCAGTAGCACGCTTTTGTCAGGACTCCTTCGGGCCAGGAGTCCCTCCATCCCTGACCCCGAGCAGCCACCACCATGTCATGCCAGCATCTGATGGAAGCTCACGGTATGACTGACAGACCCTGAGCTCTATCGCAAGCCTCAGTTTTGAGCAATTGACAGGCCCCGGACGGTGTCTACAGCTCCTAGTTTTCCCCAGACAGTGTCTACAGCTCCTAGTTTTCCCCCCACACACACACTCATTCATTCCATTGTGTTTCCCAGCTAGGCTAACAGAAATTCTACCCTGCCCTGCCACTGCTCTGGTCCGAACCTCCTGTCTCTGTCTTCTCTTATGCCTCCTGTCCAGTCTGTTGGGAAATCGTGCTGAGTTCCCCTCCACTGTGCACCTAGAATGTGGCTTTGGCTCTCCCAAGGCCCACACGGAGGCCAAGCTCCAGAACATCACCTACTTGTCAGGTGACCGCCTCTCCCTCCTCTTCCTTCCCCTGCTCTCCCATCTTCTGCCTGTCTAGACATCACCATATGAGGTCAGCTCTTCCCAAACAACGAGCTTGGATCCTAAAGAAGTGTACTGGCTAGTTTTGTGTGTCAACTTGACACAGGCTGGAGTTATCATAGGAAAAGGAGCTTCAGATGGGGAAATTCCTCCATGAGATCTAGCTGTGGGGCATTTTCTCAATTAGTGATCAATTGGGGAGGGTGCCTTGTGGGTGGTACCATCTCTGGGCTGGTATTCTTGGGTTCTATAAGAGAGTAGGCTGAGCAAGCCAGGGGAAGCAAGCCAGTAAGGAACATCCCTCCATGGCCTCTGTACCAGCTCCTGCTTCTGGCCTGCAGTCCTGACTTCCTTTGGTGATGAACAGCAGTGTGGAAGTGTAAGCTGAATAAACCCTTTCCTCCACAACTTGCTTCTTGATCATGATGTTTGTGCAGGAATAGAAACTCTGACTAAGACAAGAAGCATCTATGGTAGATGGAGTAAGACACCCTTTCTTGACAGAGAACAATGTGTTCCTTGAACAGCGTCATAAAGATACTGTCTTTCTCCAGGGCAAAGTTCAGACAGATTTCCTAACAGCCTCTGATCTGATCGGGGTTTTCTACGTTCATGGATTCTCGGCGGCTGTAAACAGTACTCATGAGACATGAGCAAAAGGAATGAATGCAGACAGGGGGCCCAAGCTGGCTGCTGTGCCTTGAAAAGGAGCATCTCCAGGGAGCAGCCCTGTGTCCAGGGACCTTTGCAACAAGCTAATTCATTCTGAGCAGACACTTCACACTTCTGCGTGGTAGCCAGAGAGCTGCTTTAATGTTTAAAGCAGGTCAGTCCACTTCTCTGTTCAAACTCCTACCATGAGCCCCTACCTCATTCAGAGCATAACCCAATGTTATAACAATGGCCTAAGACCCTGCATGACCCGCCCAACCACACCCCTCAAGACTGCCTTTGTCCAGATCCGCTCTGCATCCCTCACTCGGACCCAGCCTACAGTCTCCTTGCTGTTCTCAGACACTTGAGTCAATACCGACCTGCAACCCTGTGACCTTGACAACATTTATCCACACCATTGTCCCCATCACACCCTTAGCCTTCTCCCAAGCATCACCTCTGTGAGACTGTCCAGAGTCCCCAAGGAATGTCACACCCTCCGCCATCCTGTCCTCCCATAGTACCATCTCCCTAACCACTAGTCTATGCAGTGCGAACATAGCACCAGGGTCACAACCGCAGCCTTCTTTTCAAGAGGAGCCAGATCACGTGGTGGCTGGCACCAGCTGGTCTAAGCGTCGGTCTCACGTGGAGCCTGCAGAACTTAGAGAAGGAAGCGTGGCAGCTCCTGCAGGCCGATTGGAAGAAGGCATTCCAGGCACTCAGGGAGCCAAGCTCCACCTGTTGCTCAGGTTGGAGACCCCTGGAAGAGTCACGTGCTTATTCCACTGGTTCATTTTCCACAGCACGCTCTACTCTTTTCATTTTGAGTTTGGTAGCTCTGTCAGGCCCTCTCTGCTATTTATGTTCAGCATATATTTAGTATTTTGCAATGAGATTTTCTTTAATTAAAACGTGAGACCCAAACACTGTGTTGTCTGTAAGTACCATGCTGCATATATATATATATGGGCTTCACAAGCCTTGGAAAAGCTATTTCAGGATTTGGCACTGCACACCACGTTTCCACGTTACCCACAAGTCTCCATGTCTCCATGCACTGCTCTCTGTTCCCGCCTTCCCTTGGAAACAACCTTCAGATTCCCCTGGGAGCCAAAACAAAGAGCAAAGGGATGCAGCGAGGCTCAGGGGATGCTTTATCCCACCCAGCATCACGCTCCACCTGAGGATCTGGCTGGCCCCAGCGCCGGAGCAGCAGAACCTTCTTATCTTTCGTGTCTCACAGTGAGCTTCGTCGAATTTCAACAGGGCTGACTTTTCAGGGTGTCTATTTAACTCCTGGCATGAACACATGACATGATAAATATCTGCTGAAAGCAAGGGACCTGACTTTCCTGCTCTGCTCTGGGGATCTTCCACACTGTCCCCTCAGGGGTGACAGCCCTGGGGAAGCTCTCGTCCCTCTATTTGTCCTTAGCTTATCCATCTGCTGGCAGACAACCTGGCTTGGCTCCATCCCTGCAGACAGCCTCCCTCCCCTGCTGCCTGAACTAGGCCAGCACCGTCCCCCACTCTCCCTTCCTAAAGCCACAACATCCACCTCTTGTCTCCCTGCCCACTGCACCTCATGCTGAGGTTCCAGAGGAAGTGCACAGCGGCTCTGATGGGATCCCAGACTGTTCCACTTCCTTCCAATGCCCTTCCTCCTCCACTTCTCACCGTGTTGATTCAACTCTCCTCCCCTCCGCCACTCAGCTAAGCCATCAGAGGATCCACAGAGCTTTCTCCTGCTCTTTGAACACCCACTGTGGAGGCTGCAAAAGCCGATAACTCTCCTTCCTCCCACGAGGCCCCGCTCCAGCTGGTAGCCTGGAACACAAGCCTGCCTTCCAGTCTCTGACGGTTGCTGGATTCTGTGAGCATCTGGAGGGACTAGCCACTCCCTTCAGTCTCTCTCCCAACACTGATAGGCTATCTGCCGTCCCTAGACCTTGGAGGAGAGCAAGTGCACAGACTGGGTCTTGGAATTAAATGTTGGGGCCTTCAGTGCCTTTGCTACAAAGCTCTGAACATCTCATCCTTGGAAATGAGCATGTGCTTTTGCACTGCCTTCCACTGTCTGACCTGATGAGCATGGGGCCATCCTGTGTCTCTTTCCTCCATTCCCTCCCCTCACTTACACACAGACCCTCCGTTTTAACTGCTCACTTCTCTGGCTCTTTGCTTTGTCGCACTTTCTCTTGGTTTGCCTTTGGCAGGGGCCTTTGAGCATCTTTTCTGGGTGGCTAGTACTAACTACATGGTAGAGGAAAAAGCAGGAACCAGCCATACTGTCAGACTCTAGGCAGACCTCCCGACACGCCATTTGTAACAAATCTGGCTGAAAATTTGCAGTGCTTGTCACTATGCAAACAAAATGCCTTCCATTATCCAGCTAAGGTTAATAGCACCTCAGCTCAGGGCCGGAGGAGCCCTTGGCAGGAAGGATCCTTGAGGAGTATCTACAGAAGCGGTCTGTATGCAGGGCAACAGCCTGTCCCGGGCAGGTGAGCGGCCTGCAGAGGTCACACCGGCCCTTGTAGCTTGTGCCCACTAGAAACTCTTCAAGCATCAGGCTACCTGGGACATGGAACAAAAACACTGACAAAGCTAGAATATGAAGAGCTTTTCACTTTTCAGCGCATCCTGGAAATGGCAAAGTGTTCCAGGTTGGATGATGACAGTAATAAAGTCAGTGTCACTTTGACAAATTTCAAACTAAGCACAGACGCCAATGTGGGAGGCCTGGCAAGCCAAAACCCATGCTCAGGAAGACTTTCGGAGTGATAGATTTTATATTCTGCACCCCTCTGGCACTCTGTGGTACCCAATAACCAAAACACCACAATCCAAACCCTATCCAAAATAGTAGGATTTTCAAAGAAGCATCTTCCCCAAGAAACCTAGTGAAACAATCAAGAAAGAAAAGGATTTCAACCAGGAGGAAATAGGACAGCTTCCTCACCCCAGACATGAGCCTTTCACAAAAGGAAACAACCCTAAGCCTTCTGGGAAGATCACTGAACTCACCACTCCAACCATGCCTGAAGCCGGCTCTTCCCCTGGAATCTTCAGAAATGGGAATAGGGACTTTTTCCATATTATTTTAGACAAAATCTACAGGCAAAAACAAAACAATATAAAATACAAACAAAATCCCCAAACAGCAACAACAAAAACAAAAACAAAACACAAAAAGCAAGCAAGCAAACAAACAAACAAACAAACAAACAAAAAACCAACCTTGTCCACCTCTCCTGAGAGACAGAAGGTGAAACTGGTATATATAAGTGACTCAAAAAATTCTACCTGAACTCCTACTGCTGCTAAACCCTTTCAGTAAGATAGATGGACATAAAGTTAACTCACAGAAATCAACAGACTTCCTATAAACAAACAATGAACCAATAAACAATAGCGTGGGATAACTTTAACCAAGCAAATGAAAGACTTGTGAGATAAAAAACTTTAAGACACTGAAGAAAAAAACTGAAGAAGATACCAGAAGATGAAAAGACCTGACATGCTCATGGAACAATAGGATTAATATAGTAAAAAAGCAATCTAAGATGCAATACAAATCATCATCAACATTCCAGTACAATTCTTCACAAATCTGTGTGCAGACAGAAATCAATAGACCCTTGATCCAGGCTGCCCCTGGGTTCCTGTGTCCTGCGGGTCCCAGGCGGGTTCCTCTGCGCAGCAGGGTTAGTCCTACCTGCACACACGAGCTGTCCCCACTCCTGGGAGGCTGGCTATCTCCCTGTGCCACCTGCATATGAAGCCCTGTGGCAGAGGATGGTCTCCAGCCACAGACAGAAACCAGAAGGCTCTCCTTTGTTTGTTCGTTCGTTTGTTTATTTGTTGTTTTCTTGAATAAAGAAGCCAGACATACACACTGGAGAAAAAGACACTATCTTCAACAATTGGTGCTAGTCAAACTGGATGACTTCATGTAAAAAAAATGCAAATAGAACAATACTTGTCATCCTGAACTCAATTCAACTCCAAGAGGTTCAAAGATATCAATATCTCAATATAAAATCAGATACATGGAACCTAATAGGAGAGAAGGTGGGTTGTAGCCTTGAACTCATTAGCACAGAAAAAGACTTTCTGAATAGCACTGATAGCAATCATAATCAACAATCAGTGGGGCTACATGAACTAAAAAGCTTCTGCATGGAAAAGGACTTATTTGGACAAAGCATCAGCCTACAGAAGAGGAAAATACTTCTACCAGCTACACATCTGATATTGGAATAATATCTAATATATACATATTAGATAACAAGAAAACAACCAAACTTTATTATAGATATAAACAGAATCCTCAAAAGAGGAAATTCAAATGGCTGATAAACATATAAAGAAACATCCAACATCATTAGTTATCAGGGAAATGAAAATCAAAACTAATATGAGATCATCTTATACCTATCAAAATGGCCAAGACAATAAAATAAATGACAGCTCATACTGGCAAGGATGTGGAATAAAGACAACACTTATTTTGCTGGTGGAACTGCAAGCTTATAGAGTAACTGTGGAATTCAGTGTGGCAGTTCTTCAGAAAGATGGGAATTGATCTTTCTCAAGATTCTGCTCTACTACTCTTGGACATACACTCAAAGGATGCTGAATTCTTTCAGGATGTTCATTGCTGTCTATTCTTTTTTTTATTTATTGGATATGTTCTTTATGTACATTTCAAATGTTATCCCCTTTCCCGGTTTACCCCCTCCTGGAAACCCCTTATCACTGCTTCTGTGAGGATATTCCTTCACCCACTCCACTCCCACTTCCCCACCCTCAATTCCTCTACACTGGTGCATCTACCAAGCCTTCAGAGGACCAAGGACCTCTCCTCCCACTGATGCCTGACAAGGCAATCTGCTCCTACATATGCAGGTGGAGCCATGTGTACTCCTTGGTTAATGGCTTAGTCCTTGGGAACTCAGGGGGGTCTGGTTGGTGGATGTTGTTGTTCTTCCTATAGGGCTGCAAGCCCCTTCAGCTCCTTCAGTCCTTTCTTTAACTCCTCCATTGGGGACCCCACGCTCACTCCAATGGTTGGCTGTAAAAACCTCCAATGGTTTTTAATCTCTGAATAGTACTCCATTGTATAAATATACCAAATTTTCTGTATCCATCCCTCTGATGAAGGACATCTGGGTTCTTTCCAGCTGGCTATTATAAATAAGGCTGCTATGAAAATAGTGGAGCATGTGACCTTATTACATGTTGGAGCATCTTCTGGGTATATGCCCAGGAGTGGTATAGCTGGGTCCTCAGGTAGTACTATGTCCAATTTTCTGAGGAGCTGCCTAACTGATTTCCAGAGTGGTTGTACCACTTGCAATCCCACCAGCAATGGAGGAGTGTTCCTTTCTCTCCACATCCTCTCCAGCATCTGCTGTCACCTGAATTTTTGATTTTAGCCATTCTGATTGATATGAGGTGGAATCTCAGGGTTTTGATTTGCATTCCCTGATAACTAAGGATGTTGAACATTTTTTAGATGCTTCATCATTCAATATTCATCAGTTGAAAATTCTTTGTTTAGCTCTGTACCCCATTTTTAATAGGGTTATTTGATTCTCTGGAGTCTAGCTTCTTGAGTTCTTTGAATATATTAGATATTAGCCCTATATCAGATGTAGGACTGGTAAAGATCTTTTCCCAATCTGTTGGTTGCCATTTTGTCCTATTGATAGTGTCCTTTGTCTTACAGAAACTTTGTAATTTTAGGAGGTCCTATTTGTCAATTCTTGATTTTAAGGCAGAAGCCATTGGTGTTCTGTTTAGGAATATTTCCCCTGTGCCCATGTGTTCTAGGCTCTTCCACACTTTCTCCTCTACAAGTTTCATTGTATCTGGTTTTATGTGGAGGTGCTTGATCCACTTCGACTTGAGCTTTGTACAGGGACAGGGGACAACCTAGTTGTTCCTCAACAGACAAAAGGATAGACAAAATGGGGTAGACTTACACAATGAAATATCACTCAGCCACTAAGTAAAAAATAAAATCATGAAATTAGTGAGTAGATGGAACTAGATGGAACTAGAAAAAATATCCTGAGGAAACTAAGGTTCATACAAATAAATATAGTATATATTTGATTATATGTGAATATTGGTTGTTAAGTCAGTGATAGCCCAGCAACAATCCATAGAACCACAGAGATTAGGTACTGAGTAAGGGATGAAGGGATACTGATTGATATCACTAGAATAGGGAAACTGAATATTTATGGATGGATAGGGGCCTGGAACAGAGAATCAAGTGGAAAGAAGAGAGGTGGGAAATATGGGGAGAGAGGGAGATAAAATAAGGACCATTTAAAGGGTAATATAGGAATCTAATACAGTAGAAACTTTGTGTGGTATACACATACACACACATATGTATACATATATATGAAGTAATTGATAATAAAATAACCAAAAATGGGGGAAACAGAGACACAGGTGGACCAGACTTCTCTTGTCACCAAAGGAAGCTTCTATCACTGGAATTTGGTTGCAGTTAATTGAGTTGATGGCCAACGAGTTCCATAGAAACCCACAAACAACCCAGGCAGCTGCCAAGGCTGTAAGTTGCGCAGCTCTGTAAACGAACAGCAAGGCCTCATTGCTGAAGACAACACCAGCACAACTCATTGAAGATGGAGATATTGAGCTGGTGCCTACATATGGCTTTCACCCTTACATTGCTCATGTACTTAGTACAGGAAGGTACTCTGCACACTACCAAAGGATAAACATAAACACCATCCCATAGCCACAGACCCTTTGGTCTGCAATGGTGTCAGCCTGCAAAAGCTGCAAGTGCAGAGGTGGCGCAAAGCTTGTAGGACTAATATCTGTTTTGATGAAAAGCCCATTCTACAAGATGAAACTTATACCCAACACTGCTTGGGTGAGACACACACACACACACACACACACACACACACATACACACACACACACAAACTAGATATCCCAGGGACCTAGAATAAAACAAGATACTATTGTTCTAAAATATAAAATAATATAGCAATAAAGTGACTCCTAATGACATTCTAGCATATTCATAGCTCAGTGCCTTACTCAGCTATCATCAGAGAAGTGTCCTCCTATAGCAGATGAGAACAAATACAGAGATCCACAGCTAGGTATCATGCAGCGAGTAGGAGACTTTGGAATATTCAGCCCTAAACAAAGTGTTTCAAACAAGTCGCTCCCCTCAGGGCTTAGGAAACCCTGTGGAGATGAGGTGGGAAGAGTGTAAGAATCAGAGAGGATGAAGGACACCAAGAAAAGAACAAAAAGGCCTCTAAATAAACAGGTCAATGCATATGTGAACTCTAACATGCACAGGGCCTGCACAAGGTGGGGTCTTACAGTGCCCCACCCCTAACCAAGAAGCCCTCTCCAGTTGGTAGTCAATTGCAAATGAAAAATTAGTTTTCTCCATGGGAGTCTCACTGAGGAAACAAACTACTCTTAAGGGTAGGCTGCATGCCCAGCAGTAGATGGCCAAGAGAAAAGGAACTCAGCAGCAGCATTGGCTGTTCCTTGTCTCATAAGGTTGTGACTGGGGTTTTCTGTTGGTTGGTTTGGTTGGTTGGGTGGGTGGTTGGTTGGTTGGGTGGTTGGGTGGTTGGGTGGTTGGGTGGTTGGGTGGTTGGGTGGTTGGTTGATTTGTTGTTGGTTTGGGTTTGTTTGTTTTAATTTATTTTAATTTTAATTTATTTATTATATTTTTCTCTTTTTGACTTTACAGGTCATTTGAGTATATATTATAACTTCCAAGTTAGTGTTTTTATGGATTCTCGAGAGTGTAAATGAGTGGGTCTCTGCATCTATATCTGTGTCTTTTAGCTTTTCTTGGGTTCTTTTGTTTCTGTTTTATCTTATTCCAATGTATTAATGTTTATGTTATCTTATTATATTTTCTTATAAACCCTTAGAAGCCTATTTCTTTTCAGTGAGAGACAGAAAAGGGGTGTGTCTGGATGGAGGGGAGGCAGGGAAGACCTGGGAGGTGTAGAGGAAGAGAAAGCCTTAATCAGGGTGTATTGTGTGTAAGGGGAGCTATTTTCTATAAAGGGGGGTACATCATTTCTGGTCTAGTTTGCTTCCAATTGCTGAGATAAATGACTAAAACAACTGGGGGGAGGAAGAAAGGGCTTGTTCCATCTCACACTCCCACATGACAGACTATCTACAAGATGTCAGAGTTAGAACTCAAGCAGAAGTCACAGAGGAAAGCTGTGGCTGTCACACTCTTTTGGCTTGCTTTGGGCACGTTATACTCAGCTAGTTTTTGTTGGTGGTGGGTTTGGTGTTTGTTTGCTTGATTGCTTGTTTGTTTTATATGGCCCAGAAGCACCTGCCTGAACAATAGTGCCACCCACAGTGGAATGTCCTGTCCTACATCAAAATTTTAAGACAATCCTCTACAGACACATGCACAAGCCAATCTGATGTAAGTAATTCCCCAGTGGGACTTACTTCTCACATTACTCTAGGCTGTGTCAAACTGAAGCTAACTAGGACATCTTCAAAAGACACATCATTACTTTCACTCACTCAACAAAAATGTAAAGGCCTAATGAGATAACTAATTGGAAAGACAGAAGCACAATAAAGAGACCACTTTTATGTGTTCGGTGATCATAGTAGGACCCTTAGAGACCTGGTACTGCTGTGACAGGAATTCAAACCCAGGTTGAAAAGGGAGGTGAGTATGTGTCAAGAAAGACTTTCTTAAGACAGCACATTTAAATTGAAACTGATGGTCAATCCAAACCAAGCCGCAAGAGACAGTTCTGGGCTGGGTAACAGCAGGCAAAAACCCATTGCTGAGATAATTATTTCATTACCAGTGAACAGGGACAATGGAACATTTTCCTAGGAGGGCTATATGTGGATTCAATATCTTGTTTTGTACCTGGGAAGTAAAATGTATGAAAAGTCTTCTAATCTGATTGGATAATCAAGCAGAGAAACACTTACAAGGACTTTTGCAGTAAGGATGTTTATAAAAGCAATAGCCCACAATAACTAGAGCAGAAAAATAATGACAAGATATGTCAATAGGCTCTTACTACTGAAAACTATTGTAAAAGATACTGTAAACACATTTGCTGATGTGGAAAAAAAGCACATTTCCAAAAGAAATAAGCAAGTCTTGAAGAATACGTATCGGATGATTCCTTGCTGAGCACAAAATAGGAATTCAATAAATATTAGCTGAATGAACGGCAAATGAAGTCGTCTAGGCAGATAAACACCAAACAAAACGTCCACATTCATTATTCTTGGGTGATGGGATTATTGGTGATTTGAAATTCTTTTCTGCATCTGCCTATCTGAGCTATCTGGTATTTTTTTTTTTTGGATAATGCACATGAATTACTTGCATAATAAAAGGGGATAAATTTTTTAGAATCTATCCAAAGCAAGCAATGACTTAGCAAGGTCAATTTTAAAGATCAACACTTGTAATTAGAAAAATGGGACTTTGGAAGAAAGAAGAAAATAATGTGGCCATGTGGGTGCAAGGGATAAAGAATATTTGTCCTGTAAGCACTGAGACTAGATAGACTTGCCCTCAATGCCACAGAAAAATAAATGCCTAACACCAGGCCATCCAACATTTATTACTTATTCGGCTATCTGTAACACAACACATTAGTTAAATATTAGCAAAGGGAAACATTTACATTGAGGCAAAAATGAAGCCAATAAGGCTTATGATCGCATGATGCCAAAATTTTTAACTGAATAAAGATCCTTGTGTGCCAAACATCTAAATATCTGGGGAAAAAATCTGCAAAAACAAATGTCATTTGGATCAATTTCTGGGGTGACTGATTGCACTGTCCATGTTCCTCTGATGGTTTAGTATAATAGCAACCGTGACCTCCAATCCAGCCACTGGCTGGACACAAGCGCAGCCAGCTCTGAGACGGCCATCACTAAAAGCATGTGCTGGGCAAACAGCACAACTGATTCTCTGATGTCCTCTCACAGCCAAATTGTAATCCTCTGATTGTTCATGTCATTAAGAGAATTCTGTTAACTTTGAAACTCTGGAAATCCTGGTGGAGGAAAGCACTGGCTCCGATTCATGCAAATCTGAAGAGAGGGGACAGCAGGTGCTACGGAGAGCTGGCCAAATGGTGTTAACTCTGTCCAGGGGGACCTCTATAGATTCTGAGACCAGCTGCTGTATCCTACATGCACCCCATGTCTTTATGAGCAAAGTGGCTCCCACCTTTCTGAGATGCCTTGTGGACCAGATGCATCCTCCATACTCAGTATACACAAGAGGGTGAAGGGGTCAGTAAGACAGACTACAGGAGCAGGAGGTGGCTGGGGAAAAGGAAAAGAAAAATACCAGAAGAGAGAGTTCGATGGTAGATTATTTGTCTTGCACGCACCAGACCCTCATTTTAATCCCCAGCAAAACACACACACACACACACACACACACACACACACACACACACACTGGGGTGGGGAAGGAAAGGCTGCACTGCCCTAGCTCATGAAGAATTCACACAGTACTCAGCTTTTCCCTTGAAAAAAGCATTTGATAATTGTGTGACACAATCAAGGAACTGAGTAAGGAAAAGGCCACCACTCACAGAACCACACTTCCAATTCTACTCCTCTAGTACGGGAATCAACCGTGTGCAGGAGGTTAACTTGAGTGAATCAGATCCTTCAAGCTGGGACTACCTCTTACTAGGCTTATCAATGCATCTGGCACAATCTCGGATGCTGTGCTCACATAGTAACCCTTAGCAATGAACAAAACTGAGTGGCGAAATTATAAACAAGCAGAATTATAGTCCCACAGGCTAGCCATGCCAGGAGCATCACATAGGACCCATGTTACCAACAGGAAACCCTTATGCTTCCTAGAAGTTATTAAAAAGTCACCTAGCTGTCTCCCCACTCCACACAGGGAAGGGCCGTTGGATCTTCCATTGAAACTTAAAGGAAGCAGGCACCCGTTGGGAGCTACCAAACCTACTGCAGTCCCACACATGCACACAGAAGTAGCAAATATCACAAGGACCCTTCATAGGAACACGGGAGCGGAGGCCCACTGTGTGGAGGGCCAGGCGAGCCCCTCGTTTCCCCTTGCATGCCCACTCTGTATCGCTATAATCGCCAGCATCAAACTATTCTTGTTCTTTCCTCTTGGAAAAAATCTTAAATAAGCCAACAAGTTAAATTCTTATTTCATGGGACTTAGCTGTGTTTCTGTGATTAGATGACCATAAACTCAAAATGAAAGAGAGAGACGGGCTGGGGAAAGGGAAGGGGGCTGACCTTTCAGATCACAGCCTAGTCAGCAGTGCCCGCTGGTACCCGTTAGACTTGTGCTCACCACACCACTGACCAATACCCCGCGTTTCCTGCTCCTGCACCCATTTGCACCAAGCAGGGCATGGCTTAAGCTTACACTATTATTCAGTCTGCTGACTCCTGAGCACACTCACTATTTCTGAGTCCTATTGCTTCAGCAAGTCCAAGGGCACGGCGAACATGGACCTAAGACAGATGACCCTGACTGCATGAGTCTCCTTTTCATACTACAGTGATACAGGGAGAACCTGGAGAGCCAAATAAGAATAGATGTGTATGAATAATGATACCAGCAGAGCCTAAAACAGAAAGAGAAAGTAACTCTGGTATTGTCTTGATTAGAAATTTTGATATTTTGTTCAGCATGATGTTGATGGATATAATGATGTTCGAAAGATCGCATTAAACATTATTTATCTCGATTTCCAGGATTTGTTGTTGTCTCCTCGATTTTTATTTTTTTAGTAGCTGGGTGCCTCACTCACTTCATCCTGTCTCTACAGACTGTTGAGTCCTAATAATATATCAGATGCTACACTGACAAAATTACACGTGATCCTTGCAATACTCTCGCCGATAGTGAGGAATGTTCTTCTTTTACAAATAGAGAATGGGGACTCAAACGGAAAATGGGATAGGCAAGGATCCCGATAGATGTTAAGAGGAAGTAGGGGTGGAGTCAGGAGACAGGGTAGAGGAGCAGGGACTAGGCCAGTCCCTGGATCCTCCTTAGGGAAAAAGACCTGTGGATGCTTGAAGAGGCATGATGCAGGCAGCCTTAGACGGGAGGACGGCTCAGTGGTGTCTGCAGAGGCGCTGAGGGATGTGGAGGGGGCTTTGAAGACACCAGATTCCTTCCCCATTCACACATGGGCGGAGGAAAGCCTCCTTCCCAGAGGGGGCTCATCCTCGTGGTGTTTTAAAAATCAGGCTTTACATTTTTCATTAGATTATCTTACATGTGTAGGAAGAAAATTATTATAAAACCTGTGACCAAAAGTGGTTTTGTTGCAATTTAATTTCTCATAAAGGATAAAAACAGAGTATTTCACACTTGCACACAAAATGTCTAATTTGAATTAAAGCCATGGGTCGGCATCTTCATCTGTCATGAATATCACATTTTCATTAACTCCCAGGAATCCATGGAAACCCCACTGAGAAACCACAGAGCTTCACCATGGATCGAACAGAGAGCTGTTGGGTTTTTTTTTTTTTTTATCTTTTTCAAAGAATGTGTATGTTATTTTGAATAGCAAGACATCAACTCTGGCTCGCGAATGATGATTCTGCTAATATTAGCAGGATTGTGAATGACTTGCAATGTTGTTAACTCTTGGGCTACATCAAATATGCAATGTTGATCAGAATAAGCTCTCAACAGTGGGAATTGTTGGGCATCAACATTCTGCTATGTGTGGGCTGGCACCTTTTCACAACTCTGTTGACTGTCTCATTTGGGTGGTGGCATTCCATTTACAGTTGATGGTAGCATTAGCCAAAGTCCAGGAGGCATATCCCAGACCAATCCCAGATGCTCCTCTCCCTTCAATCCATACAAACTCTCCCTTCATCAGAACATCGCCAGCACCTGTCAGTTTCACACCATCCAACAACTGCTGTCCTGCTCATTAAAAACTGAGACGTTTCGTCTCCCGCAGTAGTACTAGCTGTTCAACAGTATGAGTTCTGATTTACTTGCTCCCACTCATCTAAGAAATGAACACAAACTAGGCTAGCAGGTAAATGAGTTACTGGTGCCAAAGGAAGACAAAGAAAGGCATACAGGGCTCTGTGTGTAAGTTCTAATGCACAAAGGATCTGAGAAGACTTGAGTCCAGGTAGGACTATTTGGGACAGTCTATGAAAATGTATCCAGAGGAAGACTCAACAGCAAAGTAGTGAGAAACCAAGATTAACTCTGGGGCCACCTCTTGAGAGTGAGAGCAAGCACAAATGGGGAGAGACCAAGAGCAGGGAACACTCAGCATCCTTCTGAGGGGTCTGTAGGACTAGACGAGCAACCTTCAATGCAGCTAAGCACTGAGATCATGCCTGACACTGACAGTGATAACCAATGCACCATGTGACTCCCTCCTCCCAGTGCTGCATGCTTCCTCCATCTCTAAGACACATCAGGAATGCCCCATTCCTTTATCACTGGGTTCCCAGAGCTTTCCTTAAGCTCCTTGTTCCCTGGATGTGTTGGTATCCAGTGCAACGCACAGTCTCTCTCACCTACTGTAGTGGCTATTCCTGGTTGTCAACTTGACTATATGTGGAATGAACTACAATCTAGAATTGAAGGGCTCACCTATGATCCTAATCTGGAGGCTCAGAGATATAAGTTTCTGACCTGGACTTAGCATGGAGATCTTGAAGCATGGATTCCAGTTCAAGATCATTTGGGATTAAAGGTGTGGAGACATACACCTTTAATCCCAGATTATGGCTATGGATTCTAGTTCAAGATCATCTGGGATTAAAGGCATGGATACACACACCTTTAATCTGGGCTACACCTTCTACTGGAGACATATATAAGGACATTGAAAGAAGGAAGACTAATTCTTCCTTGCCGGCTTGCTTCATGGAACTGAGCAACTGCAAGATCCTTGGACTTCCTTCCATCCACAGCTGCTGCTGACTACTGTTGGGGAGTTGGACTACAGACTGTAAGTCATCGTCAAATTCCCTAACTATATAGAGACTGCCCATATGATCTGTGACTCTAGAGAACCCAGACTAATACACCTACCACAGGCCATGAAGAAAGCACCGCCCTCCCTACATGTAACTGTACTTGTTTGTGATAAATAAGATTAAGTTCCAACTCATTGTTCACAGCAACGCTGGCTACAGGCAGGGCGGATGTGCCTTGTGGTAGGGTTGTTATTGTCACCGTTGCTGTTTCACTTTGGTGATGTCAGTGCTCCATCCAGGACTTCATGTTTGCCAGGTAAACACTCAACCTCAGAAACAACCCTTATCTCACTTGGAATTTTTATACTTTACTCAGGAGCCAGCGAATGTCAAGCAAAGCAATTCATCAGGCTGTTATAACTGTCCAGGAGCAATGAGTAAATGAGTACAACAATGCTATCCATCTTTCCCATATTGACTGGAGGGTTAGAAAACAGATCTTGCTGGCTGAAAAACCCCATTTCTGGCTCCCACAGCTTGTCCCTATTCTTTGCCTCCTGACTCAGAATCCCACTCTGTTAGAGGATCAGTACAGAACATGAACAGCAAGGAACGAGTTCCCAGGGAGCGCCATCACCCAAACCTTCCAAATGTCCCCAGAGGCTCACCTCCCAGCCATCCCTGACAGTGGCCAGTTGGTAATTGCTGGAATTCGCTTGCTGGAACCCAGCTGGTCAGAGGTGGACTGGCACTGGCTTATTCCTCATCTCATCCCACCAAGGTCTGCATC
Source organism: Apodemus agrarius (assembly GCA_964023405.1). Classification (NCBI taxonomy): domain Eukaryota; kingdom Metazoa; phylum Chordata; class Mammalia; order Rodentia; family Muridae; genus Apodemus; species Apodemus agrarius. Next base: position 100,826,825 of record OZ030012.1, read on the forward strand.
CTCTGGAGTGATCTCCAGATGGCATTAGTCATCAATGGAAACCGAGATCAGATTACAAATATGCTTACATTAAGGAAGTCACCTTCAAAATCACCACTGTTTCTCTCTCTCTCTCTCTCCCTCTTCGTCCTCCCTCCCTCCTTCCCTCTCATTTTAATTTTGTAAGCAAGAAGAATTCATCTCTATGACTATATTTTCACTGAATTAGTATCCTTTCTCGCTCCATCTAAGAGGGAATGGAGAGCATTTTCTGCTATGTTGCCTTTTGACTAGCACATTACAAAAATTTGCTTGACATTTGAAAGTCAAGAAAATCTGATCAGCAATCAAAAGCAGAAACCACAGAAATAGACCCACAGTCTATTCACTTGGTTATTGAAGTTGCCAGATAAAAAGTCAAAGAATTGTGATGGCACATAATGGAAAATAAAGATGGAGGGAGAGGACAGACAACAGACACTGGAACTTATAAAAATGCTTCAGAACAAAGTTGTTTTTTGAAACAGTGTCTTATAGCCCAGGTTTGCCTCTAAATTCTTACGCAGTTTGAACTCCCGGTCCCCTGCTTCCACCTTCTCACACACTGGCATTGTGATACCATGTTAGGCCAAAACAAAGCATCTGGACTAAAAGATGCACCCTATCAAGTTAAGAATTAAGGTGGATTATTTAACAAGAAAACATATCTAGCAGGAGAGAAGGAAACTATCAGTAAAAGCCATACAGGAATAAGGGAAAAAAGAAGGGTTGAAAGAGCAAAGATGACAGTAGGTATGGAAGGACACAGAAAACTGCGCATATGTGTGCTTAGATTCCGTGAGCTCACTGAGTTCTGTCTGAACTCTAAACAGGCTCCTGATCAGTATGAAAGCTAGACAGCTAGAGGTGTGGAACAGTTCTTCCTGGCTTATGGCCAAAGTAAGAGACAGTCCAAACTGGAACACGGGATAAAGAAGAAGATAACGAAGACCAAGCAGGCGAACTAGAACAAGTGCCAGCTAGTCCCGGAGGCCACGTGACAATAGCTCAACTCGGAGAGATGTTTCTCCAAGTCATTTTCTGATGATGGCTAAGAAGGGACAGCCTACAGACCTCAGGAGGAATACTCCCCTGGGGCCTGCACTTTCTATGAAGTCCCCCTGCCTGACCCTCTCTATTTGGGTACCAATTGTTTTATGGACAAAGATGGAGAAAATGAGGTCATGATTTTAATATTGATTATCTGGATTTCAATTGTACTCATTGTTAACTGCTAGGATTTCTCCTATTTACTAGTTCATAGTGAATATTTAGTGAATTTATATGGTGTACTCGGCACCCAACTTAGTATTTCCCCAGTTTGTTGCATCATTTATTACAGCATCCCATGAGAAGCATTAGCTAAGTATCTCCCTTGAGCCACCAGCTAACAAGGGTCTCTGACAAGCCCCAATTGAGCCAAAACAGCAAGACCAAGACTCAGACCCTCATAAACAAAGATAGTTCTGCTTTTGGCCACCAGAAGCCCAGAGATAAGCCTGCTGCTGTGAGGCTCCAGGAGATAATTGTGCCTGTCACAGAGATGGGCAGCTGTCAAAGCCTTCCACTAATTTACATGACAACAGAAATCTCTGGAAAAGGAAGAGGAAGAGGAGAGGGAGAAGCTGGAGGAAACAAGGAAGAGTAGAGAGGAGAGAAAGAAGGAGCAGCAAGAGAGGGAGGGAGGAAGGGAAGAAGGGAGTGAGAGATGGGGGAGGGAGGAGGGAAGATGGGTGAACCTGGGATCCTGAATCAAATGTCCCACGTATTTAAATCACATCGAGAGTGAAGCAGCAACATTTACTTTTGCTAAACTCTTTGTGTAGTAGACGGAAGTTAAAAGAGCGATATAAGTGTTTTCCTCTAATTAGTGACTCTCCTTGTAGAATCCCAGATCTTATTGGGGTGTGCATCAAATGCTATCTTAACCAGTTCACACCATCTGTCGAGTCTGAGGCCCTCAAGCTAGCTTCACCATCTCCAGACAAGCAGAAACTCACCGTGTCCATTCAAAGCACAGGCACAGCTTAACCGAGCTGGGGCATCGGAGTGCAGGAGACTTCTTCCCATCTCTAGGTTGTCCAAGAGCTGGAAACTTCAGAGCACCCCCTTGCTAATCACGCAGAGGCTGCCCACGTAGCTGATGCCTAGAGACAGCACTTTTCCTAAGGCAATATGTCTGTCCCCAGACTGGACAGGCCAGGCAGACAGCCAGACATATGAGGTTATTGAAGGATTCAGGGAACAGGCAGAGACAGACAGACAGACAGACAGACAGACACACACACACACACACACACACACACACACACACACACACTCAGGTACACATGCATTCACACTCGTACCCAGGCATACACACATATGCAAACACACATACAGACAAATGCACATATATGCACACATGTATACATGCCCTCATACATATCATAACATCTGAACAAGAGAGGGAAGCCAGGCCTGATGCTCTCACCATCAGAAGTCATCTCATTTTAAAGTTTACATCAAGGTTTCTAAAAACCTATTGACATTTTGTGTAGCCCTTGAATGTGACAGGAATAGAAGAATATCAGCAGAGCAGACAATGCTGTCAGCTTCTAAGAACATTCAAAGTTAGGCCAGAGCAGGTACCAGGACCCTTGTGAGGAGAGCTGTGCTGTTCCTAAAGCTGAAAGGGAGATCTGCAATGGCCTGGCCTGAACTTAATTTGGCCCTGACTGAACTCTGGCTTTGCAGCTTATACCCAATGCTAAACTGGGGACTTACAGACCTCACCCCCAGAAGAAGCCATATGCTTTCCTCATTAAAGCTAAAAATCTCTGCTCATCAAAAGATGATTTGAAGAAAAGGTAATAAGCCACTACATGGAAGAATAACTGAGAAATGGTCAAAGAGTTAGTAGAGTGAGTGTGTGTGTGCATGCATCCGTGTATGTGGGCATACACGCGCGTGTGTGTGCGCGTGTGTGTTTGTGTGTGTGTGTGTGTAAGAAAGATATAAACCACACAATAGAAAGCTAGAAATAGATATGACCATGCACTTAAACCAAAGATATGCCAACAACAACATATGAATAAATGCCAGGCCAATGTAGCAACCAGGAAGCCGAAAAGCCACAGCCCTGAGGCTTCGTGATGAATTCACTCAATTGATAAAACATACAGAGTCTGGCAATGCTCAATATTTGGGAGAATTCTGTTTACCAGGGATACTTTCCCCACTGCCAGGTAGAGGATAAAATGATACAAATGCTTAGAGAAACGGTGACACTATCTGATAAGTACGTGCTATCTCCACTGTGAGGGCCCATAAACAGCAGAACAGCCAAGTGCAGGGTGGTCATTTTACACAGTGGAGTGTTCCACAGTTGCACACAGTAACGTCTTAACACTGTCCAGAAACATATCCAGGAGACAATAACTAGTAAGACAATTCTTATCAAGTTTAACTCAAATTAAAATAAGCAATCTGAGGGGGGAGCTGAGAGCTTTTTGTAAATGAGGGAATTCCATAATTATAACCTTGCTGATCAGTCATAGCCATGATACACAGGACACAGAGGTCCATGTGGATAGAAGAGAGCTTCCTCCTAGTACTCCTGGCTGGAGTTTGTGTGTCCATAAGGATTTCTTTACTAAATGACAAAGGGTTCATGATAGTAGCATATCATACAAAGAACGGTTGTGGAGCAGTTAGTTCATCTAAGTTTTAACGAAATGTCTAAAATACAGCGATGCCATCTACACCAAGTCCGTCTACTATCTGCATGGCTTCAGACTGAGACTGTAGTTAGAGAGTCTCCATCCTGCTTCAGATTTAAACACAGCAGATGGATGTGCAGTCCTCCTAACCCTTCAGTCACTTTCCACGGCCATGACCCTGGCCATAAAAAACAACCAATATGTTAAAAGCAAACTCCTCCCCGGCTCTCCTGTAGTCACACCGGACAAAGCACACCAGAGCCGGAGTTAAGTTCTGCACATAAAGGCTGGGCTGGGACTGCCAAGGATGCAGACAAGTTAGAGAAGAAAAATGTAGGGATCCCAGGCAAAGGGAAGAAGGGAAGGGTGGGCTGAGGAAATAGGATGCCTTGTGAGGCCACCATATGGTTCCTGCTCGAGAGGGAGCCCTGGGCTCTCCCTGCCATGCTGGGCTCCCTGTCTGCCCACACTGGCTCTTGAGAGAAAGAGAAGATGAGGACAAACAACAGCATAGTTAAGTTGACGTGAGGGAAATATGCTATGCCATGAGGTGTGGAGGCTGGAAATGGAAACCAATTTCCCAAAGAAATATCTCTCCTCATGGATGACGGGGTCATTTGAGGTCCCTGAGGGAAAATTGGACGTTGGGAGCTCAGGAGGAAATGTGATTCCTCTGGTGCCTCCCTGAATGCTCCCAGCAGGCAGGCTCTGCCTAACAGATGAAGCCAGAGCAAACCAGAAGGCGTGGCCCAAATCAGCATCCTCGGGGCCTGCCCTGGCTCTCAAGGCTTGTGTGTAAGCGGGTGCTACAGCTCAGAATAATCCATCTTGCAAATGCCAGGGAGAAAAAGGCATCCTACCAGGCAGGCAGGGCTCTTGCTTTTGCTTCAGAACCAAAGTGCTTTGAGCCTTGGACCTAAGTCTAAATTTTAAGTGGAGCACTGGGATTTTAAAGAGGGTAAAGAAGGGGGAGAAATGGAAGGGGGGAGGTGTTCCATTTTATCTTAACATTTATTTACTCATTTATTTATTATTTATTTACTCATTTATTCATTCATTTATTGTAAGTGTTTGTTGTGGGAGGGACTGCATGTTTAAAGGGCGCCACATAGAAGTCAGAAGTCAACCTGCCTGTTCTCCCATTACACCACATGCATCCCAGGGAACAACCCCTCTGTACTCCCCAAGTCATCTTGCTGGCCCTCCCGTGTCTTCCCAGGAGATGCTATTGATTTCTTCACGAGGCTGGCCAGTTCAAGAGGCCGATGTAAGAAGCAGGGGATACACAACAGGAGGGAAGAATACGCCTGGGGTTAGATGCTCTGTAAGCACTGAGCAAGAGCAGAGCCCGGCAGAAGCAAGGGAAGAAAGGCAAAGGGAAGCATTCTTCTGGCATCCCGGACTCTCACAGAAGGGAAGAGTAATAAACGCATCGGTACCTCACGCCAACTGTCTACATCTGGATGAACAAAAAACAGATTGCCCTCTGTGATGGCCAAAGGCTCCAGAGTGAGCACTGGGTCAGGAACTAGATCAGACGAAGGCGTCAAGACTCGGTGTCCTCATCTGCCAAATGGGTGTCACGCTTACCAAGATTGGAAGAGAGGCAAACAGTGGAACACTCTAAGAACAGGGAAAGCTGTTGCAGGCACAGAGCCAACTCAAAGACGTGGAAGCATGCACGTGACCTGCCTTTACTTATGGATAGATCCATATCCATCTAGGAAGGCACAATGGCCTTAGAGTGAGCTTTGCTCTCTACTCCCAAATATGGCAGCTACAGAGAGCACCTGAACCCCAGGGGCACTGTCCCTAAGCCAGTGTGAAGATCCCATCACAGGTGCCCTGCAGGTTAACAAGTCAGAGCAGCACTGCAGCAAGCACCCAGATGGACTGGGCGGGCCCTAACGCCACAAGTTCACTGTGCTATTCAAAAATCTCCTTGGGGAGCACCCACCACTGCGTGGTCATGTACTTTCTCTGATATCTCTCAACTCCACTGGGTAAGCCTGAATTATACAGATGAGGAAACAGAGGTACAAACTGGCCCAAAGCAACAAAACTAGTTTATGTAAATTAAGATTCCATAGGTGACTGTTCACAAGGCCTACAACTATGTCCATTAATTCAAACACTGGTCAAGAAATGCAAGCATGGCTTACGAGTTTCTCTTTGATACCACAGACTCACGCCTATAGGGAGAAGAACAGTAGAGACCAGAGACGCTGCCAGTGCAGCAGGAGAGCCCCAGCTCAGGTGAGCTTTGCACAGCAGACTTGGCCTTCCTGCTGGGGTGCCGGAGCCACCATTCCTCAAAGTCGTCATCTCCCAGGAGAGAAGCGCAGAAGACCGTCCCCTAGAAGAATCTTTATCCTCAGAAGATTCAGATATGATTCCGTTTCACCTCTCATCCTTACAGCTCGCTGCACCTCAAAGCTCCGGTTCCTAGCTTCTCATATGACTCATTTTCACACAGACCTCCATGCTGTGAGCCTCTTCAAAACTCTCCTCTCTACACTGTCCTTTTGTCAAGTTTTGCTCCAAGTTGCCTTCTCCCCATGACCAGTGAACGCATCTTCAGGGCTCTGATAACAGAGATGCTGATTTCCTGTGGGAAACAATCTTGTTATCACCACATACAGGGGACCACATCCCCAGCCTAGGTGTCACATAAAGCCGTCTCAGTTCATCCACAAACCTGCATGGAGATGGTCATGTTTCTGTAGTGTCAGTTACAGAAGGCAGGATTGCCACTCCAAGCCTCCATGGCATTCCCTGCACACATTTATGAATTGTTTCAGGCAGCGTCCAATCTCTATCATCTGCACCTGGTACGATCTAGCCTAACTTTCTCACAAGACCTAAGGGAGCATAACAGTGCACACTCAATAAATATTCAATTAAACCCAGGGTTTCTGTGGCCTCCAAAATGCAGCTTGACACCAGCCGATGTCCCTGCTCAGTCCCAACTGCTCATCACTCCGCTTCCTCCTCGGGAGCTACTGAGGAGACACTTATTGTCTTCCAGCTTTCCCAAGAGCACTTCTGATTAAAGCAATATTAAACAGCAATAACTGTCTGATCGTTTTATGGCGATGCCCATGATCACATAAATAAGCATTTTATATCCAATTAACATTTTATATTTATTCAACCCTAAAACAATCTAGCATTTTTATTAATCAAATAAAATAGCATTTAATAGATACGGTTGTTTTAGTCTCTGAAATTAGCTGCATATAAAGTAGCACTACATCCAATTATGCAATACATCGCCCCAAAAGAACAATGGGTGCTCAGCGGGTTTTCCATCAACTCGGTGCCCATATTTACCTAAATGACTGAAAGCTAACTGCTTCTAAAACTCTACCATTTACATAGTGCATTTGTCCTTCCTGCTACAACCGTGTGCCACCTGTACTACTATTTTCCTTAAATGTTTATTTAAACAGACCTGTTTTGCTCATTTAAATCATTTTATTTTTAAAGGGAAACTTTGTATCATGGGTATCATGCGGTAGCTACACTTTAAAGTATATTAAAAATTAATATTTGATTATTAACCTATAAGCAGTTTACCTTATACAGCTTTAAGGCCAATTCTGTATACCAGTGGTTATCAACCTGCAGGTCACTACCCCTTTAGGGGTCGCATATCAGACAGATATCCTGCATATCAGATATTTATATTATGAGTCATCACAGTAGCATCATTACAGTTATGAAGTAGCAATGAAGATAATTTTATGGTTAGGGGACACCACAACATAAGGAAATGTGTTAAAGGGTTGCAGCATTGGGAAGGTTGAGAACCATTGGTGTGTACAAACAATGAAAGCCAAACTATGTTGGGAAAAAAAATCATGTGAGTTTGGCTTTTTTTTTTTTTTACCTTACCTGTGTCATACCACATCTTCCGTTTGAGCCCTAACATCCCCAGCTGGGGCTTCCCCCTTTGGTGTGTCTGTAATGAGTCTCTGCTGCCTCATTACACAACGACTATCAATATATCAATAATTTGTCAGTAAAAGTAAAGTCTTTTCCATGTTGGGTGGCCCCGTTGACCTGGCAGGACGATTGCATTTTGAGCAAGAGTGCATTTTCCGAGAGAGGCAGACAACTTAAAGCAGATATGTTCAGGACTCCGGGGTAAATGAGGAGGGAGGGGGGTGACTCACAGGAGCATCTGAAACTGCAAGCTGGTTTGCATATTTGCTTCGACAGCTGCTTTTTCTTTTATCAGCATTGGCCTCAATATCCCGTGGAGTCCTCCAGCCCACATTTGCATGCAGGGACTCCCAACAGGTAGCTGACCTTCTTCATAGTTCTTATCGGCTTTACCTTCTGGACCAAACTTATTGGTATTCAGGTTCAATTTTTAAGACTAGCACTGCTCCTTGGTGAGCATTTAGATGACATTGTTATGGGGAATAAAAAAAGATTTCCAATTATAACAATGGAAAACATAGTAATGTTAAATACACTAAACATTGTAATGTTAAATGTACTAAGCATAGTAATGTTAAAACAGCAATACAGTGGTCACCGAAGTTGACTTGAGGTGTCCAATGATGGGACCAACACGGGGCTTCTCAGGAGGTGGACACTGGGTGCCCTTTCCATTATCAGGTCAAGGGTCAGTACAGCTCCTATGAGCTCTTCAGCTTTGAAGTCATGTTGTTTATTAAGAAAATAAAAAGGGAGGATCAGATTGTTTCCAATTTTCTGTACCAAGTGACACTTCCAAAACCCTCGCATCACACCTCTTGAAGCAACTAATTCAATTTCCCAGGGATTACACTGTTGCTGGCAAGGGTCTTTCAGAAAGGAGGCAATTTAGAAGTGCCATGGCGTGACAGGACTGGAGGCAGAGGCCTGCCATGCCATTCTGAAGGGCGTGTACCAAGCAGAGGAAGGAGGAGGGAGTTTGTGATCTGTCACCGCGACGGAGCTCAGTGTCACAAGCCCCCTTTTAGAGATAAAGAATAGGAGAGTGCCCAAGTCTGCATGGACAGGAGGGAGACCTCACTTGAGGTAAGGGTGAATGAAGGCCAGCTGCTGGCATTCCCAGAGGTAAGGGGAAGAAGAGAAGAGAAGGAACTACCACACAGAGGAAATGTGAACAAGCTCTACATGGACCATCAGTGAGAGAAGAGAATCACACCAGAGTGAGGGTAAGGAGTCAGGGAGGCAGGAGGACCAGACCACGCCTGGCCAAAAGCATCAGAGCGGAGTGAGCAAAGAGGAAAACAAGCCTTGGCCCGGGATGGGCACCCCACTCCTGCCATGGAAGAGGGGGGCCCTGGGTACAAAAGCACCTGTGAGGCTCACCTCCGACCTGAGGCCAAGGTGGCCAGAGGAGGATGCTCTGATGGGCTTTACAGCATCAGCATCCGAACCACAGTGAATCAGCTCCACCTAGACCACGCCTCACCTGTGACACCTGAGTTGGCTCTCAGCCTATCACAAAACCTATTAAACATAAATCAGGGCACAGAGCAAGCAAGGGGGATTGCTCTGGCCTAGAGAACTTCCCCCATCCCTGATGAGGACACCGTTCACTCTCTCACTTTAGCATCAAAGCCCAAACTCCAACAGCATTTCCACATAAACGCTTCCAAATTCAGGTAGGCCTGCAGCAGACCCTCTAATACCCGAGTGGTACCAAGCTCTCCGGTGTCCCCTGACAACTTTGTCTGCTAGAACATCTTTCCACCCCTCATTCCCTACCACAGTGTTGCCCTGCCTCTCTAGGAAGCCAGCCAGACTCTAACTGTACAGACCAGCTAGGTGCCTTTCCCAGTGTGTTCATGTCCTATAGATGTCTGTTCTCTTAAATCTCCCCATTTAACTCCCCCTGGGTCTCACCAGAGCAACTGCACATACTGAACACAACTGAGGAAAATACTCGGTTGCCAAGCAGTAAACAGCATGACTAATGTTCCATAGACATTGCGGGGTGTGCAGTCAGGGGTCATCATATTTGAAGGTTCTTTTTATATTTGCCCTCAATGCTGTTTGAAAACTCCATCCAGCTGAACATTGGCTGTCTATATGAAACTAGCAAGATTTTTTTTCCTTGTATCCTTTTGTTTGTTTGCAAAGACTAAAATATAAAGGGAGTATCTAAATGCACCCAATACGGCAAAGGAAGAGTTTGAAACTGTGGTTGGCAAGGCCTTGGGGGCTCTTCTATCAGCTCTGTCCCTCCTTAGGCAAATCCCTGGTTCTGGAAGGCAGCATTCCCATTAAAGTGTCACTTAAGCACTGCCACTTTATCATGCTAACTCAACTAGGAAAGTGGAGACCAACCTAGCATTGGGCTTTCAATGCTAAATAAAGATCCTGGCCATTCTGTCTCACTTTTCACTGTAGTTGGAGGAACAGTGGAAGCACACAGGGAAGATGAACTTTCTAGAATGAAATCTAAATCATCCTAACCAACAATGGGCTTCTGGAAGCTCAGAGCCTATACTCCTTAGAAGGTTGGTGACTTCTGTTGCCATCAGCGATGATGCAAAAGAACCCGTGTGTCAGCCCCTCTGCAGGTCTCAGCAGGACAATCAAGGTCAGAGGAGACAGGAGGCCTGAAGACACTGGCCCACTCAGGGGAAGGGCAGCCCTGCCAACTACAATTGCCCCATTTTCTTTGCATTAGAAAAAAAATATTTAAGAAAAACTTTCACTCTTTAATTACATATCTCCTTGCTTATAAAATATAAGCACCAAGCAGTGGCATCATGTGGTGCTTTCTGAAAGAGACTCTTATGGTGAGAAACGTGGATTGCTGAGAACAGTGCAGCCAACACTAGGTGACTTCATTTGCTCCCCGGGTTTTAGTCTTGTGGATATGAAAGTTTATATTTTTAACATTTTCCTGCCCATCTTTAATATTCTTTCCTTGTGGTAAGTTTCCATGGTTTCATCTAACAGATATGTGGGGGGGGGGTGGACATACAGAAATCACTTTCTATTTCCTTCCAAAGGACACTGCCACCAGCAGTTTGCAAGGGCCCAGAACCAGGCACAATCATCTCTCATTATCTTTCCAAACTACACAAGTTAAAATGGAGAAGCTCGACTTTTAGGTTGAATTAATTGGATTTTCAAAAATACCTGACTTTGCAGTAGACAGCAAAACTACATCACTAGGGGTGATTTTCTTCTTAGGATTAAGATACCAATGAAAATATTTTTAAATGGCATCAAGCTATATAATGCATATGTATAATCACACATAGGTCAGGGAGACTGCCTGAGAGCAACTGCGGGGCACAGCCACGAGGTTTATTTCCTGTAGACACCAACCTCACTGGTGACACCATCCCCCAAGGCTTCTTTCCCACTTTCAAATATGATGCATTAATACCACGCCTACAGTCAGATCCTGGGTATATAGTGGAGCCTCTCACAAGTCCTGGTGTTGGAACAAAGGTAACCCACAAGAGACCCACTATCCTTACACTACAGAAAAACACACTTAGCCACCAGCTTTGAGCTGAGTATGACCAAGCAGTATAGAAAGCATAATTTTAAGAAAAGTATATAAAGGTTGAAAAAAAAACCCATCAAGATCACCAGAAAAAAAATTAATATGGGCTCTGAGCAGTACACTGTCCTTTAAAGAGCTAGAAAAGAGGGAAAAAACATATCAGGTATTAGTACTAGGAGTACTAAGATACACCATGAGATGAGGAGTGAGGTTGAACAAACAGCCCACACCCTAGTAACATGCTGATCTGGTGATCAAAGGAATGGGGAGTTGAAGGCTGCCTAGAAGACTGAAGACACCCCAAAATCAGAAGGTTAAATCTGTCGCTTGTATTGGGCAAGAGGCTCCAGAATTCAAGGGCTAAAATAGAAATTAGTAACAAAACCAAGCGCGATGCCTCCCACCAAACAAGGTATGCAGGAAGGGATAGCAGTTATTATTAATAATTATGACAATGATTTACAACAGAAGCTCTTTGTGCACACATAATAATTTACTTTAAACTTGTCAATACCTTCTGGAACTTGCTCTGTAAAATTACAGTTCTTTTCTCAGAAACCCAGACAAGTCCTACAAACACAATCCATCTTTCATCAACAGTTTTACAGGAAGAAAAAAAAACACAGCAATCTGCCTCCAAGGGAAGGGAAAGCTGTCTGGAGATGAGAGACACACTAAGGAGCTTGGATAGGTTTCGCGTGCCGAAGACCACCAGCCGCAGCTATGTCCGTGAACACTGGCGCAATACAGCTTATAAATCTAAGGTATCGAACACAGTGGTCAGACACTGCGCACGGCTATTTCAGCTTAAGCTATTAAATGGAACGGAAGCATGCCGTTTCTGTTTGCACGTGCCACGGTGAAGTATGCATGCTACTGTAACTGCCACACTGTCGGAATCTCTATCACTCCAGCGCGCCAAGCTACGCAGCTGATTCACCCCAGAAAAGCTCCTGAACCCAGCACTGAGGTTCTCAGTTAAGCCTAGAACTGACCTGTCCTTTTGGTTAGCATTCATTGGTACCTGCAACCCTTTATGTCTGCTGCCTTCCCAAATACACCCAGTAACCTCCTCAGGTCCCTCCTCCCATGATGAATACCTTCATGAATGCTACTGTTTCTGATAGAATAAGCCACTGCTTGGCTGATTAGAGAGAGGGGCCGATGTATGGGCTGACATCAGTAAGCTCTGCCCATGGTCCCATGAAGAGAATCAAGAAGGGACAGAAATTAAATGTAATGAAGAAAGTTCATTTGGAGAGGGTGAATCAAATTATAGATGATTAAGTAGGAGAATCACTTGATGTATGCCTTTTTGAAGAATTTGATGGCTGGATTTAATTTCATGTTATGAAAAATATACAAAGTTAATAGCACTCTTTTGCAGAACACTTTATAAAAGTCAAAGCATCAAACACAATACCTAAGAAGTCGAACTTTAATTTTGTTAAAAAAAATTATATATCTAATCATTACACAGCTGACTCCTATACAGTAGCATAATGAAAGTAACATTTTGATTCACTAGAAAATTTAAATCATATGGTATTTTAAGATTCATTTTTAAATAAAGCACTCAATATGGACAATTTTGTAGAGTCCAGTGATATCTGAGAAACATAAAACATATACCTTATCCCCAAAATTCATACTATAATGGCACAGGAGACTGATAGCAATTGGTTAAGTGAGATTGCTTCCAGGAGGGCTTGGAATGAATGCATAAACCCAGTCATAATGCTGAACTAAGGGCAAGGCCATACACAGAGCCTCCAGGTATATCATTTCTCCAGATGAAACTCACAGCTTAACATTTCTTTCCTAACTAAGATTTCAATATACGTAGGTTATTTTCCATCAAAATAAAAAGGTCCTCCCCTTTTATTTTGTATCTTTTATTTATTCTCTGGGAATTCCACAGACAAATGTTGCGTTTTCATAAAATCCGCCCCATTTCCTTCCTTCCAACCCCTTGCAGGCCCCATGTCCCTCTCCCAACCTCATTTACTCTTTAACTGACTCCAAATTGTGCTGCTTACAAGTGTGTGGGTTTGAGTTAGCCGCTGGAGCCTGGGATAGTTCATAGGAAGCCACACCCTTGACGAAAATTGCTACTTTCCCTCCTCTAGAAACCATCAACTGATGATACTTTCTGAGCCCCTCTCCCATTCTTCCAGGTATTTTGACTTGCTTGATCTTACCCAGACCTTGTGTATGGCAACCTCGGCTACTATGACTCACGTGTTCAATGGCTCTGTCAAATCCAGAAATTGCCGTTTCATGCTAGTCTTCTGCAACTTCTGACTGTTATAATCTTCCTGCTCCTTTTCCTGCAATAGTCCCTGAACCTTAACAGTGTGATAAAGATGTCCCAGTTAGAGCTGATCATGCCATAGCTTCTTATTTTCTCTGCTTTTGCGAGTTGTGAGTTTCTGTATTAATCACCATCCCTGGCCAAAGAAAGGCTTCCTTGAGGAGGGTTGAGAGCTTCACTAATCTATGAGTATAAAGATAAGAAGGAAATGGTTTGATATTTTGTCCATTGAGGAAAAATAATAGTAGTAGATTCTCCCCTGGGGTCTATGAGATTGAGATATATATCCCACAGGTTCTCATCTCAGTTAACAGTAGTAGGCATGAGGCCCACTTTGCGTAATGGATATCAAAGACCCTCAGAGAGCAGTTTATTCCCATATCATTCATGCCATTTTTGCTCCAATAGTCCTATCTTGCCAGAAAACTCATTATTTTAGCTCATTAGGCTCATAGAAATGTGAGAGTGTTTATGGCTTTTCTTCCTCCAATAGCCTACATGGGAACTTCCAACATCAGGAAAGCTATTCAGTAGGAAGGAAGTTTCTGGGCCAGTACCAGCTTAAGTTGTATATGTCCTGTGATTCAAGTATGTTGTGACTCTAACATCATTTTCATTAAGATCTTGTCAGTAAGCAAGAGCAGTGCCAATAGCTTGTGCTATTTTGGGGATCTATGGGACCCCGTGTGTAAAGGTAATGTTTATTCACCGGAGTCAAATGTTGTCTTGGAGGATTCTGCCTGCTAACCTAGGCCTAGACCTGGAAGCTTTTAGCCTCTGTGCAACCTAATATAGGTCTAGAATGTTTTTAGCCTCTGAGATTACTGCTGAAAAAGCTTACCCCTACCTAGTTCTTTCTTATCTCTGGCTGACTAATTCAACTCAACAGTTCTGACTCAAACACCTCTCCAAGATGACTGATTCAGTTTGGCTTCTCTTGGAGTCTGACTGAATTGCTCTGATTGGCCTCAAACTAAATCTGGCAATCTCGTATAATCTTCTGGCTCCTTATTCTCCGGATCGTTCTGTAGTCGCCTGTGTCTAGCTTGTTCTCTATTCAGCCTTTCTCTGTAAAATTCTCCCAGTAAAACTGTCTTCTTTCTCTTCTGCACTTCCTCTTAAATAGCTTCCCTTCCCCCTCTCTTCTCATGAGAGTTAGGCATATCCTATCCTGTCAAATCTTTCTCTGATTCATCTCTTTGTCTGCCACTCAGTTAAACATAACTCTCAAACATGGGTGCCTCTTTTTACAAATTAACTTTTCCTTCATTGTTTGAGATTAGAGGTGTATACTTAGAGTATCGTCTGCATTCCAGCCAGAGGGATTAAAGGTGTGAGCTGAGGCTAAGCCATGCCAAACCTAGAAATAGATTTTTTTTCAGTAAATAACACAATCTTGAGGTTCACAGTGTAATCACATATTCTGCAACACCCATGCCCAACAACTCTAAAGGTAGTAACCCACACCTGATTTGTTTGATAGCCTATGGCACCTCAGACAGACATTAACCCTACAATATTGAATAACTACGTTCAAACTTTCTACATATGTTTATAGTAGGTTTTAATGTAGCTTTTATCAATGGCCATTCGGAGTAGCTATCCCTCCCTGCACCCATTCCTCTGTTCTTCTCTTTATTCATCCTCTCCACTTAACCACACCCTCCCCTATGGCATTCTCCTCCCCCTCTTTGTGATGCCTGTATTCTACTATCCCACTCCCTTCAAATCCCCCATGAACCTTTTCTGGTTTCCTAGCTTCTACAAGTCCTCCAATTTAAACAAGCAAATCCAAAGATTTAAAGTTAGGATCTCCAAATGAGAGGGAATGCAGCATGCAATCCTGTGTGCCTATAAACAGATTTCCACATGAACAACTGTTTATTAAAGGTATGAGAAAAATGCATCAAGCTTACAGCAAAAACTATGCATAGACAAAAAAAAATAAAATAAAACCAACCACAAGACTTTCCAGTAAAGGAAGGAAAATATTAAGTCTGGGGCTAATTTTGTGTAAGAGTGAATCACTGAGGAATTCATTTGCTGGTTTGGATCTAACATTGATGGTTGCTTTGGAGTGTTGCTCATTAAGAAGCCCTAAATCAAAGACAGAGAGACATGTGCACACGTGGGCACACACACACACACACACACACACACACACAATTTGAACAAATGGCTACTAGTATAAACATTAGCCCATTTATTTTAATATTCCCTGGTCATGCCTAGAGCCTATTTATTTTTACTGAGTCTGAAATGAGATTTTTCTCAAATATCTGTGTTATATGAGCTGGCTGCCACAAAAGCTGATTTCTGCCTTGAGGTGGATTTTCAACCAGTGATTTTTAGCAGAGATTCAGTGAAACTTTAGCTGTCCTCAAACAGGTGGTTTCTGATCCCCAGCTCTGGGGTGGATGATACCCTTGCTCTGCTATAAGGCTAGAGTAAGGTGTAACGTGCCAGATCTGTGAACACTGGTCATTTTCAGATCCTATTAATTAAAGACGTGTTTCTATGTGTTGTCAAAATACCTGATACCCCAACCATCCACAACATTGTCAGTAGAATGGAAGACCTCTTGGCAGCATTTTAACCAAAGATATCACAGTTACTTGGAAATCCATCAGCACATTGTAGCTAAAAACAAAATTAGGTACCATTATACAACTTGTCTAAAGCTAATAAATATTAATACTGATAATATCTGAAAATATAAAAAGTCAACCAAAATCAAAATGACAAATTGTACACATTATTCCTTATAGAAATGTTTGGGACCAGATGTGTCCTACATTCAGGTGATCTTGGATGACAGGGTATTTTCTTATACATACTAAGGAATCTGGAGTAGAAATCCCAGGTCTAAACGTGGATTTTATTTAAGTTTTACACGTGCTTTATGCACATAGCATGAGACCAAATTCATATACTATTTTAAAACTAATTTTATCCATAAAAACAAAAGTCATATAGCCTAAATGTTTTCTACTTACAGTTTCACATTATAGTTCAGAAAGTTTTAGATTTGGATACACTTGGGATTAGGTGTTAGACATGTTCAAGCTGTGGTATGTCTCAATCTGTTGATGAACACTTCCTTCAGTTAGGAAATTCTGCCCACAGTGAATCTGGCTTCTTCTGGTTAGCAAATGAATCTGATTGGCTGAATTGGCAAGTCCTCCATCTCACGGGGAGATGTGCTTTGCCAAGAAAGAGGGGACAGTGCAAAGATGGCAGCTGCCCTCCAACCCACTTGCACCTGAGCTTGAGGCCAGCAGGGGACAAAGGGGCAGGATGGGACAGTCTGGAAGCAGAATTGCCTTAGGTATCTGTGACTTTAGTGTGAGCCCAAAGAACTCTTAGGGCTGTGGGTGGCCAAAGTCAATGTGTGTGACTGAGAACAGCAAAGATTCTCTCCAAAATACAACCATCTTGTTCCACAGGGCAGCCAAACGAAAGGCTTTAGGCAGCTAATTGAAATTGATTCAGCAAACGCAAGGACACAGTTTGGAAGCCTGAACACTCTTTGTTCCTTTGATTTAGCCTGCCTAACCTCTCTTATCATTTAATTCTAATTAGATAGAACCAGAAAATTGAACTAGAAGGAATAGTCATTGACATTTAATTAATGGCTGGTTTTCTATTTGGTGAAGAAGAAAGTCAACATAATGGGGGCTTGGCACAGTCATCCTGGCATGCAGACTGATAAAAGCTACACAGAGCCTGTTTCCAAAGGGCACCTTTGCCCCCAGTAGACATGTGCTCTTTTGTCTGGCTCACTCTAGCCCCTATAAGGAGGCATAAACTCAGGGCCAATGGTTCCACCTGGCTCCCCACAGCCTAAGACAGAGGTCAGAATGCAGTAATACGCAAAACGGTTTTGTTAAATATCAGTTTCACAAAGAGGGCAATTTGGGAACGGGGGCTGCATTTCTTCCCAAGTGCATGGCTAAATCTTTTCAAAAAGTCAGTTGAGAGAATGACATTTTCCCAAAAAAGGTGAGAGAAGAGAGATGACACCTTTGAGACACATCAGTAAAACCCACCTATGTGCAGATGACCCATCAATGGAGATAGCTTCGCTTTGCCCAGTCCGACCTGCACATACATAAATCCCCAACTGCAGGGAATTCTCTGTCCCATACCCCATAATACCACACACCATTTATTCTAGCCAAGAAGATGAGAATTCCAAGAGGGAACTGAGAAGGTGTACCCCCATCTCCACAATCCATTATGGAAGCCAGTGTGACATTTCCAATCAATCACTAACCTGAAGCAGGTTTGAATCCCAAGTCTGTATGTCCTGTGATGCCTGAAAAGGCTCTGCTCACAGTGGGTATACAATGCACTCGCTGGTGCAGCATGTATCTCAGTGCATACTGGACGGGGCAGTGGCAAGGTGTGGGACTGTGTATGGATAAAGCGAACTTCAAAATGAACTTAGGAGGATGCATAAATCGATATACACAGGAATGTGTGTGTGTGTGTGTGTGTGTGTGTGTGTGTGTGTGTACAGAAAGAGGGACAGACATTGGTGTACAGGGTGGGGAGGTCCTCTTACATAATATGCTCAAGTAAAGACTTTTCAGATGAGCTTACAGCTAAGTAGAGACCCGTACAGAGGAGGTGTGGAGGCAGTGGAGGAAGCTAGAGAAGAGATGATGGGAAGTGGAACCAAAGACAGGTCAGTCCTGCAGAGGGCTGGTCCTCGCAGGGGGCGCGGGGGGGGGGGAAACCACAGGCTTGACTCAGGGCTCACTGGGAAGGTGTTGGAGCTCTAAGAGGTGTGTGTATAGAAAGACGGGTTGCTACAGGGAGACTGTCCGGAGGCCAGTGCAGTCATTTAGGTGGCCTGAGCAGTTAGCCAACGATACAAGTTGAAAAGTGGAGAGGTGCCAGGCAGTGGTGGCGCACGCCTGTAATCCCAGCACTTGGGAGGCAGAGGCAGGCGGGTTTCTGAGTTTGAGGCCAGCCTGGTCTATAGAGTTCCTGGACAGCCAGGGCTACACAGAGAAACCCTGTCTCAAAAAACGAAAGAGAGAGAGAGAGAGAGAGAGAGAGAGAGAGAGAGAGAGAGAGAGAGAAAGAAAAAGAAAAGGAAAAAGAAAAAAAAAAGAAAAAGAAAAAGAAAAAGAAAAAAAAAAGAAAAAAAAGAAAAAAAAGAAAAGTGGAGAGGCTCCAGAAGCAGACGGAAGCAGAATTCATGGGATTTCCTTGGGTATGACGTAGAATAAGAAAAACGATGACTATAAAGTGCTCTGAACAATTGGATTCATGCCGATGCAGTTTACCAGAATCAGGAACACTTTAAGTTGGAGGAAGAGGAAGCCAGAAAGGAGAAAACCGATAGCTTAGTTTTGGATCATAAGTGTGGGCTGACAGGGGTGGCGGTGGTAGTAATAATGTATAGAAAGTACCTCGTGATTGTTTAATAACAAAAAACTCTCCCCCAAGCAAGAAGGCACTGGGGTTTTGCCTAGGAGTCTACTCTTCAGGAAAACAAACAAACAAACAAACAAACAAACAGGACCAAAGTTATTTTGAGTTCCATGAACAAGGAAATATACAAATAGAAGACAATAGATTTGTCCCAAATTTGCCCTGGGCAATTTCCATATTTCCATGGACAGGTGACAGAGCTTCAGGGCTCTGGTTTTGGAAGATTTGGGGTGTTGATGGAGAGGCAGGAAGCCCAGAGTCACCACAGAAACTCCCCAGAACCCTGGTTTTTCATAGCCTACCAGAGGTCTCCAGTACAGTGGCCTCAGATGGCAGAGGGTCAGGTGCTCAGGGTTACCTAGATCAGCCATCCCCTGCATGGGGACATGAGCAAGGGAAACCACTGGAAATGACACTTTCCAATTTTTTCTTCTTACATTTGTAACTATGTACATATTTTTTTTAATTTTTGTGTAACATTTTTAATTAAAAAATAATCACATCACTTTCCTTTTCTTCCGTTCAGTCCCTTCCAGATCCTCCCTTCCAACTCTTTATATGTCCCACCCACCCCTGACTTATGTTAATAGCTTTTCCTTTGGTTATTATTGTTGTGTGTGTATGTATGTATATGAATGCATCGCTGTATAACTACTACCAGCTGAGTCGGATTTTGCTATCCAGGATTGACGCCCCCCCCCCATACCGGTTGTTACTACTTTTTAATCAAGTCTCTACACACATATTGTTGGAAGAAACAAATGGTTCTACAGAGTTTGGTGCAAAAAATAAAACAATGAAAAATCTCCCCGTCCCACTTCTCAGATGCAAGAGGCGCAACTCTTTTAGTGGATTCTTTCCTGACCTCCATCTCACTAAATGACATCTTCTGCAGTGGTATCCACCACTGGGCCTTGTCTATTCTCTGCTTGCAAAGATGGGGTTTAATTCATGTTCTCTGTCCTCCCGTTATGATTTGACTCTTCAGTGCTAAATGCTCATAGGTTTAAGGCTTGGTCATCAGCCTGTGGCCAGACTAGCACATGGTGAAATCTTTACAGAGAAGATCTTCAGTCACAAGAAGTTAGGTCATGGAGATACTCCCGCCCCACTTCTGCTTCTCAGCCATCATGAGGTGATAAAGATACCCTGACACATGTTCCACACCAGGATGTCCTGCCTTGTCACAGGCCCATAGTAGACCCTGACTGTGTGCTCTCTGGACCTGAGCTCAAAACACCCCTCTTCTTTTTTAAATGATCTTAGGCATTCTGTCACACACACACACACACACACATGCATGCACACGCACACGCACCATCCCCCACCCCCAGGAAAGAGCAAAGTCAGCCTTGTTCCACGTCAGTGAGTGCAACACTCAGTGAATGTGACTGGGACAAAAGGACATTAATCAGAGCTGTGCCCAGAGATGGCACGGTTATTCTTTATCTGATAACATTTTCCTGTGTTTAAAACTTAACACTCATCTCGTTTCATCTTCTCTGCTTCCCCGATATGCCCTGTGCACCCAGTACAAGGAAGCCAGGCCTGAAGCTCCCCAAAGTGCTCCCACTTGCTCTTCCACCTGCCTCTGCCCGGGGCATCCCCTCAGGGAGTTCTTCCTGAGGATGGAGCTACAATCCCCATGGCAACATTTCAAAAACAAGACCTCCCCTGAGAGAAAAGTTTCATCAGCAGCCAAAACTGGGGAAAACACAGCGCTCCCATTATGAGACACTTGGTTTTATTGGATTAAAACAAAGAAAAAATATTTTTTTGAACTCTAGCAGTGATAAAAACCAGGATTCCTTGCTTTCTTTTTTTTTCCTACTCCTGGTTCAGCCAAGACAAAATGCCCCTTCTGTTCCCCTGTCTATGCTGCAAGAGGCCTTCTCTGATGTCCTCTGATGTCTGTACTTGACACAGAGTTCCTCGGAAGCAGACGCTGCTATTTGGGGGCTTCTTAGAGCTAACCCCCCTCCTACTGCCAAAATGAGAAATATCAATTCCTCCCCTGTCACCATGTGCCATGGAAACCGGCCAGCGAGGGAACTATTAAGAACATAGTGCGCAGAGGAGATGAAGAAATAACCTCAATTCCAGAGCTATATTTATCTCAGCAGGTAAAGATGACAAAACAATGTGGTTGACCTCCACCCCGGCCCGGGTGGGAGGCAAACTCGGTCTGTTCTGTGCCAGCCAGCAGCTCTGTGCTGTGCCCAGGCCACTGGACAGGCATCCCCCACTCCCCTGGACCTCCAGGCTACATGGGCTTGGCGAAGAGTCAGCGTCAGGCAAGGGAAGGACTTTCAAAGCGCGTGGTCCAGAAAGGTGCTGGCGAGCAATCAGTTGTTCTGGTGCCAAAATGCTTCATCTAAGAGCTTCCTGGAAGATTGGGGGAGGGGGTTGAGGATAAAAAGGCAGGAGTATAAAATCTATACAACCCCTGAACTCCAGAGGAGAGGCGGGAGGACCAGGAGTCAAGGTCACCCTTAGGAAAAAAATCACGGTTTTTACCTGGGCCACATGACATCTTGCCTCAGAAAAACAACAACATCTGACCCTGACTCTGTTGTGGCTAATGCCAACACTTTATTCAAGCCAATCTGAAATTATAGAGGAGGAGGAAGAGGAGGAGGAGGAGGAGGAGGAGGAGGAGGAGGAGGAGGAGAGGAGAGAGCAGGGTGACAATAAATGAGGAGCTTGTAGAACCACAATCCAAGGGGACCAGTCAAAAGAGATCCCCTAAAACCTCATCCTTCTCCCTTCTGCCTACAGGCCCCTTCTTATTCTCTCTTAAGCCCCAGTCACACCAGCAGTCAGCTTGCCAGTGAGGACAACCACTGATTTCCATTTGCAACTGACCGGCTGCTGTCTTCCCCGATAGAAGGCCAGGAGCCACCTGATAGAAGGCAGGAAAGGGGAGGCAGATGACAGGAGGACAGACCTTCATTATTGAAGGTCTTCTAACTTAGAACAGGATGGATTCTTGCTTCTAGGAAGCATGATTGGACGCCGGGCGTGGTGGCGCACGCCTGTAATCCCAGCACTTGGGAGGCAGAGGCAGGCGGATTTCTGAGTTCGAGGCCAGCCTGGTCTACAGAGTGAGTTCCAGGACAGCCAGGGCTACACAGAGAAACCCTGTCTCGGGGGGAAAAAAAAAAAAGGAAGCATGATTGGCAGGAAGAGGCTGACCATCGCGTATGCACATGCGTGCACATACGTACACATGACAGTACATGGGCATCCACAGAAAACCTCCCCTTGGAATGGGCAGCACCTGTGTAGCAGAGTTAAGGAAGAAGAGGCTGAGCAACGTGAAACAATTCAGCGCCAGCCACTGTACCAGAGATGAGGTGCTCCAGACACGTCGCTAGTGCTTATTCTTCCGATGGGGCCACCCCTTCAAGTACAAGTGCTAGCTACTTTTACAATACTGTCACCAAAACCTGACAGAACAGCACAGAGGAGAGGATTGTCCTGGTTCACTGTTTGAAGGTGCATTCCATCTTGGCATTGTGAGGGGTGGCGAGAGACCCTGCTGTGCCATTAGGAACATCAGGAACGTAGGTAGTTGGTTGCTACCTGGTCATGACCAGGAAGTACAGAGAAGATTAAAAGTGGAGCCAGCTGGTAAGTCTGTGCCTCCACCACCATGGAACTGCACTTTCCAGCTAAACCTCGTGTCCAAAAGGTCTCACAACTTGACCAAAGCAGCGCCATGGGCTGGGGGGGTCAGATGCCTCTCAGACAGACACATCACGCCATAACAGTATACTCTGTGCCTAGCAAGGATGGTGGGCCCTTTAGCCTCAGGCAGACTCTATTTGATTCCGACAAAATGGCCCTGGGCAAAATGTTCAAGTCCCCCCCCCTTTACCCCAGTTTCTCTCACTGTGTATTCAGGAGAATAGTTGCTAGTTTCTGTATCATTTCAGGATTCTGTGAGACCCCCAACCCCCTCCGGACAACACCTGGCCCAGTGCCTTGCACACAGCAGCTGTTTCCTTAAGCGGCAGATGTGAGTAATTCTCACCTCAATATTTAGTCATGGCAAATTTAAATGGCTCCACCCATTGTAGAAGAGTTTCACTGCTGGCTGTATTAGCCAGGGGATTAAGACCCCATACTGTGACTGTGACATGGGGACGCCCCTGACCTTCTCTGATCTCCCAGTGCAGCAGATCAGTTAGGGTCACTGTGGCAAAGCATTTGATGAGTAAGATTTGAGCCGATTCTGCGGCATTGATAATTAGTATCTGTAAAGGTCACGGTACCTTAATTCATTGACTTTTCCAGACTCTTGAACTCTCTACGAAAAGGACATACTAATGTTACTGCAAGTCTCTATCTCTTGTCCTAGAACCCATCCCGGGGACTTAAAGGAATGTCATGAAGTAAGGAAGTCAGAGGCCCTCCACAGAGCTCAGGGATTATATGAGAACTCATCATGAAGGCTTGTGGTCATGGGAGCTCTCAGACTGAGGCAGCTATTGAGTTGGCTGTCACCATGACTCAGCAACCGCTGAAGAATCTCCATGCAGAACATTAGGACATTCTCTGCAGAAAGGCCACAGGAAGGCACTTGTCCAGTCACTGAACAGGCACTTGAGAATCTGACCTTGTCAACTTGATCTCCATGGTGGGCCACACATGAGTGATTACAGCTAGTCTTCGTGAAGTTGATTTTCCAATCCCAAAATGTCTACCTTCTGTTCCAACATGTGTCCAAGGGTCAGGACCACAGGTCTTTCATTAGGAATGGGATTTATTTTGTGTGTCAGTTCAGAATAAGTTGATTAACTTCAATCACAATTCTATTCCATGTTTGCCATTAGCATCAGGTACAACAATATCTGCACATTGACTGTAACTACCTATTCTACCCTGCGCTAGGGAGACAGTGGGCCCCTGAGAGATGTTCTCTGCCCTGAGAGCACAGACAAAACCAAAGCTCACAGTCCCTGCTTCCCTGTCCTGGGCCTGAGGGACAAGACTCACCCAGTCCCTGCTAGAGGCTCCCTTTGCTGAAGGTACTGTTTAAGCAGCACCCACAGGCTGTACCTGATCAAGTCACCCCTCATCAGGACTCCAGGAAGCCACAGGCCTCACAGCAACAGCCTTGGTGACACATGCCTAGCTCCATATAAGCAGCTGTGAGGTATTTCAGAATGCATTTCTCCACTTGGAGTCTCAGGTGCCTGTCTGCCAAGGGGCATGCAGTGGATGCTTTGTGACAACATGAGCTAAAGCACATGTGTATGCTGCCCAGAGTGAGGTAGCATCCCTAGATTCTCTCTGCTGTGAGCTCTGCACTATGTACCACACTGCTGCCAGATGCCAGCCCCCAGAGCTTGCCACTCTAAAAGGGACAGCCATAGGGCTAATAGATGGCTCAGGAGTGAAGAGGATGCAGCCCTTCCTGGGGAACCCAAGTTCAATTCCCAGAACCCCTATCGGCTTTAAACTACCTGTAACTCCAGCTTCAGGTGCTCTGATACCTTCTTCTGGCCTCTGACATGCGCATGTGCACACGCGCACACACATATACACATACACCACCACCACATAGATGATAGATAGATAGATAGATAGATAGATAGATAGATAGATAGATAGATAGATCCTTTTTACTAAAAAGAACATCCTAGGCATCTGCATGCACAGGGCTAGAGGCTACAGTATTGTAACACGCCTTAGGCCTGACTGTCCAGGATAAATTATAACACAAGATATTCAGCTTTTTAGCAGGAAACCAGACATTGATTTTGCATCTAATTTGGAAACAGACGATGCTACTGTACTTGTTTTCCTGTGGCTATTATCCCCATGAGAGCTCATTTCCACCTCTTAAGAGGGATTTACTTAGACTGAGGAACTGGTTAAAGACCTTCCGATCCAATTTCAATTCTCTTGGTTTGGCACAAGCTTTAAGCACTGTAAATCTGCCAGAGCTCCCTGAGGAAGGGTGCTGCCCTTTCATGACACCTCTCCTCTCCTCTTTTTTGCAGAGCTTTGGCAAGTATCCAAGTGACCGAGGTGGTCCAAACTCCCTGGAGTAGTGTCGAGTGGCATCTCTCCAACCCCACCTCTGGGGTAGACAGAGCTGCAGACAGAGGGTGTCTGTCCTAGAGGAAGGCATGGATATGTTTTAGTTGAGCACAAACAAGCGATTTTAGATTTCCACCCATAGTTCCTAATCCCTAGATCTTCACACCTGTCCCTTCATCCTGCCATTGTCCAGAAGGTTGGAATGAAAATCACTTCCTCTACACCAAACAATACCCTAACCTTGAACAACCTTCCAAAGTCCTCAAGTTGGGTCAGAAAACAAAGACCAGGTAGGATATTATGAACAACCCAGGAGCTGCCATATGTCTCCCATGAGTCCACAAGTTCTAACCCCAAACCACCCACCTTGGCCTGGACCTCATCCGTCATATCTCAGCCGCCAATACTTCTCAGGTCGGGCAATACCAGCTTCCCAAAATACCATTCTTGCTCACGTAGAAGGGTCCAGAACCCCACTTCCTAGCTGTGCTCTGCTCTCTATCCAACACTGGGTAGCAAACCAGCTGGAAGCTCCTTCCTCCTGGGAATAAGTCTTTTTTTTTTCCTTCACCCTGTCCTTCATCCTTTCCTTTAAAATTAGGCAGATCCACTTTTAAAGCCGTACTCTGAGATGAGCCCTCTTGGCCTTGGCTAAGTTTCTAGGCTCTCTCAACTGACCTGAGTTGGCCACTAATGCAGCTGTAGCTGAGTCCCAGTCCTTGGAAAGAGCAGGCACCTGGCTCGCTCCTCAGTCACTAATCCCCTTAGCACCCAGCTAGTCACAGGGACATGTTCTTTGGGAATGAAGGGCAATATTGACTAGCATGTGGCCCATCACCCCTGGCAGGACGCACACTGGCCTGGAGCCTTGGAATCAAGGGTGCTCGGCTTCTAGATCTTGCCCTATCTATCCCCTCGGAAGCCTTCAGAGCGCAGCTCATGGCAAGCAATGAAAATGAGTCAATTTCCCTATTCACTAGCCCTGCTAAAGAACCCCGCCATCCCACACCTCACTCATAAAACTCTGCAGGAATCCTTCTTTGTTCTGTTTTCTTTTTTCTAGATAGAGTAAAAGAGCTATTCTAACTACACAGAGAGGTGTGCAGAAAAAGAAAAATCCTACCAGGCCCTAAGGGACAGGACTGGAATGCCAATTCTGACGCTTTTCACTCATCAAGTCATCCGCTTAAAAACTACCAACACCTACTTGTAGGGTCTGTGGTCCCCACACTCCGCATTCTCCACTAGCAAGCCAATAGCTGTGGGCAGTACTTTAGAATAGTCAGTGCCACTGCTTATTATTTGCTAAGTGTTGGCTTGCTTAGATGGTCTTGTGGCATCTAATAAGTGTTTCACGATCTCAGATACCTTCATATTGCCAATGAGGATAAGAAAAACATGAAGAAGCAGGGTAGGGTCGTGACAGAGCTGGTTCCGCAGCCCTAACCTCTCCTCTCTACTAGACTCAGAATGTACAGAAGACTCAAACCCTCAAGAGAGATGCTCATAACACTATCATTATTCACTAAAAGCAGCAGCCTCAGCCTGCAACCTGGCGGAGGGACGGAGGAGCCCAGGGTTGCTAGGAGGATGGAAAGAAAAGCAAATGAAGACACACCAAATCCCAACCTCATCTCCCAGGCTCCCTCAAACCATTCCTTCCAAGGAAGCACCGCAGACCTGGAGTCTTTCTCACCCTCCTTAGCACCTGCGGTCAGAGATGTAGAGACCATTAGCTACGATTTGGAATGAAACAAGATTGTTGATGTCATTTGGCAGGCTTTGGGGAGAATATGTGTCTCTTGTCTCACTTTGTGGCCTGCTGATCCAGAAAAGCTGGTCTCATCTAGCCCTGTGTAGTTGTGGCTTGGACCCAGTCTGACTTATAGCCATGCAATGGCTCAGAATCCAGGTCATCTGATTGCCCATACAGGAGGTTCTACTATCCTTAATGAACCCTGTACACCTGGATATGAATTCCTGTCTTGACAGTTCTCCCAACCTATGAAGCCTTGCTCAAGCCAAATCCCCACCAGTCTGTGGGCACTGTTGCCCATCCTCCCTTTTACCCACTGCTCCCTGTACCCATAGCCCTGAGCCTAGGGCCTAACACAGAAGGGCACTCAATAAGTGGCTGTTGAATAAATTTTGTTGAATATACCAGAAATGATACAACAGCCTCGGGCTCCGATAGATATTTCATTATCTGGTGAGGAATTAAAAGATGCCAATTCATCTTTAAAATAATTGACTGCTCTTTTATGAGGCTTCTCATCTCATTTCTCTCTAGCCCTGCAGAGCATCGAAGCTCTTAAATATCCCTCCTAATCAGAGGTAGCATTCATTCTATAAGCATTTCACTTAATGGTACCAAGACCACCCCCCATCATCGGCGGTCAGTCCTTTTCTCTGTCACCAGGAATGACGACTAATAGCTATTCTGTCTTAGAAAGAGCAGATGAATGCAAAGAAGAAAGCCCAGTAATGCTGAAACCCTGATCTTTCCTTTGATTGATTTCCTGAAGGCAAAAGCTGGCCATTAAAAGAAGTGTTGCCTATCCAACTCTTGCAAAGGCCATCAGCCCTCCATAACACTAGGCAATGCATTGACATGGGGCAAAGGGCAGATGCACAATGGGTCTCATCTCTGGAAATGGAATCTCATAATTGCATTAAGAGCTATTTCTAAAGGGTGCATCCTCATCTGGCCACTGGCCCGTCATCACTTGAGACCTGAGATAGGTCATGGTTGCCCTTAGAAACAACAGCATCAGCGCCTAGTCAGCTCTTTCCAAGTGGGTTTGAAAGTAGCAGCCTCAGGTAGAAATTCTGCAGGAGCCTACCAAGGCTGGGGAGTCCTTCATGGCCAAAGCAAGTGGACTCAAGTGACAAGCTGAAATGGTACTGAGCCCTAGGAGAGAGAAGCCCTCAATGAAGAGCCAAGCCTGTGAAGGTTTGAAGATAATCCCATGAAATCTTTACAAGCCTCCGTGAGTTTACTATGGGTCAGTTTCTGTCACCGAAGCATAGGCTTTTTGTGGTTTATATTTTAGCTCTAGACTGTGGGCTCTTCCTCCATTTAGGATATGATGGTAGATGCTGTGTCAGTTACAAAATTGAATCATTATCATATTGAACAGCATTTATTGGCAGCATATAGGGGATGCTCCAATGCACCCCAGTTCACACACTGTAGGAACCTCAGGTGGGAGGCATTTTATTCTATAGTGAATTTCACCCATCTTCTCATAATTGGGAAATAATATATGTCTCCAGGGTTATTGCACTTTAGACTCTCTGAAGAGCTCTCAGAATACCGATGCCCAGGTCATTCCACAGTGCAAACCACAGCTTCATAGGGAGGATACTAACCTTACCTTTTAAGTCTTCCAGGTCATTTTCACAATGATTCATTACTGGTTCAAGTCCCTCCACTTGTGAGAAGGGGAACAGAGAGACTGGAACCCAGAGGATCTGATCCCAATGTTACCCTTTCTCTCACTCTCTTGGATGGTTTCTGCATTCGGGTTGCACAGGAACCAATAAGGGTGGAAGGGGCAGTCTACAGTGCCACCAAGTCTGTTGATACTGCTCTGTTGACTCCATGGGATAAAGAGTTCAGAGGGGGAGACACCCCTGAAGAGGGGCTAGTGGTGGTTCCTTTAGGAAATTCTCATTTAAAAGAGGACCAGATGCACCTCTAGGAGTGGTGGGGACTATTGCAGTGAACACCTTGCACTCACAAAGCGAGAGCACGGGAGAGCAGGCAAGGCCCACAGTTAAGATTGAGCTTAGAGGACTGCCAAGACAGATTTAGAGATAGAAAGACCTGGAAAGCAGCCAGGAGGCCTGAGCTGGAGACGGAGGGGATGATGGTTCACAGGGTTGATAGCAGAAAGCCTGGAAAGATAGCATCTTGCCGTGGTGTTGTCTATTTGAGGAAGAGTCATGTACACATGGGCCAGGGAAGGCCCTCTGGCATGCTATACAAAGGGGAGAACTGAGAAAACAGAGATTCTGAGGAAGAAAACCGAATAGAAGCAATAGGCAGCCCTCCCAGGAATTAAGGCCTGATCTAGCTCGGGCAGTTAGACTCAGAATAAGAGGGATAACAGAAAGGACAAGGTAGCGGGGACTGACAGTGGACAGCCTTGGCTCTGAGGAGCAGCCCTGACAAGGCAGGTGGTGATGTTAAGACTGTCATACAACTTCTCATTGCTTAGTATTCAGTTCAAGGCTTGCTTGGAGTCTCAGATGAAGTAATGATGCACACGAAGATAGAGGAATAAAAAGACATTATCTGGAATGTCCTACACAGCTCATGGAGTTACCAATATGTTCATTTTCCATTCCTGAGCCCTTATACTTGAAGCCTATGCAACCATATGAGGAAAAGGTGTTAATAATGATGCCTTTTATGGCTCGAAGTTATGAACAAATAAAAAGGCTTTATGTCTTTTGCAGTTGCTTGGAGAACAGACTTACCAACATGAATATAAATGAAAACGTCAATAATTTTATTTGAGCTTCTTAAAGTATATTTAATGTCTTTTTATATCCCCCCCTTATTTTATGAAGCAATATATTCTACATATTAAGTTTCTGGAATACTTCAAGATCCAAACCAACCAGAACACAAAGTCGTTGTCTTACCCCATTTGTGTCATTACAACAGAACACCATGCGCTGGATCGTTTCTAAAGAAGAGAGATTAATGTTTCAGGTCTGGAGACTGGGGAATCCACAGTGGGGGCGATGGCTCTTGATCTGCTGGGGGACCTTTGCGGCTTCCTTCCAGGAAAGAAGGCAGAAAGGCATTCAAAGGGAACAGACACTGCAGCCCGCCATGACGGAAAAGCAGAGGGGAGCAAACCCATTCCCACAAGCCCTCTGGAGAGCAGCATCAATTCATTCTAACAGAGAGAAGCAGATCCCATTCAGCACCGTCCCCCATGACTGTCACACAAGATTTCTTTCCAACAAATAAATTGGGTGAGGAGACACTTTTGATATGAAAAAAAGTTACATCTTACAGACTTACAGACTTAGTGACTTCATCTTACAGAACAGAGGAAATAAATTAGCTAGCTATAAAGGCTGTCAGATGACAGTGGCCATTAGACCTGTAACACTAATGCCAAGGGTCCCTCATCAATTACATCTAGAAACTTAGGGACACATGAGAGGGACTGAAGAAGAAATCTGAGGACATCCTTGACTACCTAAACAAACCCACTGGCTGGTGTTATTCTACTATTGCAGGGGAGCCCCATCTTCGGGACTGTAGAAGTCTCTTTAATTCTGGCTTCTAGATTTACTTTGCAGCTTTTGAGTACTGAATTTGCAAGGTCCCACGAGACATGAGGAACACACAACATCTAAATGGAGAGTCTCATTCAGGAGTCTGAACCAGTTTAAGCCAAATGTCCAATGACTATTTTTTCTCGTGTCACATAAAAAATATGCTTACTGCTACCCACACATATTACACATGTATTCAATATACATACTTATGCCTGTCCACACAACAAAGCAAAACGACTTCCTACTTTAAGGAAGGAGATTATATTAATTGCCAAGGGCCACACAGTATGCATCTTAGGTTGCCAAAGCCCTTATTCTGCCTAACATCCTGCCTTCACTCTACACTTCCAAAGAACCTACATGCCAGACTATATCGTCTCTGTGCCATCATGTGTGGCTGTCTTTCCTACGGTAGAACTGGCAGGACCATTTGCTGCACTGGCCTCCTGGCAAACTGGTGGTTTCTGTCTACGCAGCATCATGTGTAGTATTAGTGTAGATGTGTAAACACATGGAGCGGTTCCATCTTTTAAAATAACTGTTTGCTGTGACTTCCAAACACCCAACACACACTTGGAATATTTCACTTCTAGGAAACTGGAAGTTGTAATTTTCAGAAATCAAAATAAATTGGCAGCCACGTATAATAACAACACAGCTTTTCGAGGGAGCAGGGGGGAGGGAAGAAGGCAATAAACCACAGAGAAAAGAGTGAGGCTCCCAGAAGACATGGGTGTTGTCCTTGAAAACCACAAGCTGAATGCCCGCAGCTTCTTCCCAAACCAAACACGCAGACAGCCTCACATGCTCCTTAGCCTGGGTATGGCTGAGGGGCAGCCGGAAGATGGTAGGACCCACTACTCAGGCAACTTCACACTGATCTTAATCCATAGGAGGGAATATGGAAGCTCAGTTAACTGGAGTGTGTGTGTGTGTGTGTGTGTGTGTGTGTGTGTATTTTAAATGTTATATTTTGAGAGTTTCATACATGACTATACAATATTTAAAAGGTATGAGTTTTTAAAAATAAGGTCATTGTAGCTGGGGAGGAAATCACAAGATGGGAAGAGCTCCCCATTCACCCATGAGTGGCCTGATCTCAAGATCAAGCCTTCATCTCTCATCCCCTGTAACTTTCATGTGGACCCTGATTTCTGCCATTATCTAGGTAGCTGTTCAGGAACATCAGTCTGGAGCCAGGCCCATGAGGCCCCTGGCCAGGGATGGCAGTCAACTTATCTAGCATACCTTAGCAAGCTGCAGGCGACCTCTGACCTCAATACATTTACTCACATCTGCATTCCTAGGCAGTTTCCTCTTCTGATATCTCTTTTAATTTCCCAGTGAGGATCGTCTCCATAGGATCCAGTGTTGATGGGGAGCAGACAGACAGGGGAACATAACCTCAGTGCAGGAATCATCAAACCATGTTAGACACGTTGACAGGAAAGCTGGTTTTGAAAAAGAGGAGTTGGTAAGGGAGGCATAGGTTTGGTGAGTGGCAAGTGGAGGGGTTGGGGCAAGTCAGAAAGTGTCTGTAGCACACAGATGCCAGGAGGACTCCAGAGCCCTCTGAGGGTAGCAGACAGCCACATAAGATGCCGGAAATGTGCATGACAGTGGGACAGATCCCGTAGCAGAAAGAAGCAATAACCCTGTGTAATACCTAGCACTCAAAAGCGCTTGGTCATTTTTGAAGTCTACAGTCAGACAGGTTCTGTCACCTGCCCTCTGAGAAAACACAGCTATTCTTTGGATAGCACATGACAGAGGTGGCTGTCCTACCTCAGTTACACATAAGGCCCTGATATTACTCACAGTACTCACAGCTATCTCCCTCTGCCTCCCAGATGAGATGCCCTAAGACCATGACCCTATGGCCCAAGATTCAGAGATATCATCCCCACCCCCACTCCACCCCCAACACACATAGAAGAAGAAATATCCAAGAGTAGAGACCAACTGCCATTTATCTCTGGGACTGCTTAGCACCCATGGCTCTCTCGAGCACGCAGTGCAAGTGAGATTGCCTTGTATGCAGGGAAGAGAAGTTGGCCCTGACAGGCTTCTTGTCAAGAAATCAATCAATGCTAGTCTTTTACCTGCAGAAGCATTGCCTGCGACCAAACCTGAGACGTGATGGAACCTTTGATTAATTCTTTTAAACAGCCTTTGAACGGAATTGTGGGAAAGCGTTTTCTTTCCCAAATGACACTGTAAACGTTCTGGGGACCACGAGAAGGTGGCACGAAAATCAAAGGCACATTAAAGAAATCACTGAAAAAAAAAAGAAAAGGCTCCCAACGTACAAAAATATCAGCCACAGTGATTTTGTCTGAAGCCTGCTATCAAAACGAATGGGGGCTGGGAGAGACATCAGACAGCATTTGTCAACTGTTCCGTTCTGAAGGACGAAGCAGGTCTTTCTCCATTGAAGAGCAGTGAGGCGACCAGCTGGCAGGCGCCTGCAGTGTGGGCTGTGGATGAAACCAAAACTGGAAACAGCACCGCACTCACCAGGGAAATGTCTCTCCCCTTTGTTTAGACAGAAGTTAAAGGAGAAAAGCTAAATAAAATCATCACGAAAACCATTTGAGGGCCAGGGAGATGACTCTGTAGGTAAAAAATGCTTGCTGTAAAGCCTGGGGACCTGGTTTGGAGCCTGGAACCTATGTTTTTTGTTTGTTTTTTTTTGTTTTGTTTTGGTTTTTTGGTTTTGGTTTTTTGGTTTTGTTTTGTTTTTTTTTCTCGAGACAGGGTTTCTCTGTGTAGCCCTGGCTGTCCTGGAACTCACTCTGTAGACCATGTTGGCCTCGAACTCAGAAATCCGCCTGCCTCTGCCTCCCAGAGTGCTGGGATTACAGGCATGCACCACCACCGCCCGTCTCAGTCCCATTTTTAAGAACAAATAAGGCAGCAAAGCTGGGAGAGAGATGAAGTATAAGGCATTGCAAAGAGTTGGAGGGAGATACTGTGTAGATGGATATGACTGATATATATTGTTTGAAACTTTCAAAGAACAAAAAATGGTGTTAAAATGGCTTCGGGTTGCCCAGTCCCTAGAAGACACAGGATTAGCCCCCAGGAGCACATGGGCTCTCATTCCTTCCAAGTCCAGGACATGTGGACTTTTGTCCGCCTCCCCAGCCTCATCCTGAGTTGAGGCAGTGGTGGGCTCCCCACCGGATACCGAGGCACAATGGCAGGATCATCCTCCATCTAACTTCCTCCATCTCTTTCCAGCTCACACCTCCAGACCAAGCTTGCTGCAGTCAGGCCTCCCCTGGCTGTCAGGTGGACAGCATGTGTTGGTACCAGGCTCCAGGGCTGCCTGTTCTCACCTCTGACTCTCTTGAGTGAGGACTTTGAACATCTTCACGGAGACCTGCATTACTGATGGCCATTCCCTATACATCCCACTGACCTGCTGCACTGGCAGGTCCTGGAAGGCACTTCCTAGACAGACAGACTCCTGGAACAGCAGTGAGCTGCAAGAACCAGTGCCACCCCGACCCTGTGGCATCGCATGTTTCACAGCACTGGAGCAGGATTGGTTTGATTTATGTTAGAACATAAATATGTATTACATTTCTTAAAATGACCTATTTGATAAACAGAATTGCTGAGCATTTTTGAGGGTATGTCTGGGGGCACTATAAAAAACTATGTATATTAAGATAAACAGGGTACTATGAATCCAGAAAATAGGGGGAGCTCTGCCCTCAGGTGAGGTAATCATAGGAAATGTGGCTTACGGACCCCCCAGGGATGTCATCTAAGCCCACTGGCAGCTCTACTGTATCTGTTCACTTGTTCACTCTAACATATGCTAAGCACCTACTGTGTGCCGAGTACTGTGTCCAGGGAGCTCAAGGGCAAGTTCCTACCTGAGTATTTGGACAAGTAACTGGACAAAATGTTCTCTCAAAATCCTAATGAGCTACACTAACTGAGAAGTACAGAAACATGGCCACGGTCCCCCCGCATGGCCACAACCCCGAATGTACAACTGCCAATGGACAAACATCTTTACATCAGAAATCCCAGTGTTAAGGCAGTGCATAATAACTCCAGGCAAGAGTCTCAGAGAACACTACAGAAAGACCAGCATGGAGATGATTCTTTCCCCGAGGAGTCCCAAATGCTGCGATACAGGGCTCCCAAGACACATCCTGTGTGAGATAGCCTCATTTTCCCCTGCCCACGGCCACTCCTCGTATCACTAAGGCTACGAGGAATAGTGGAGAGAAGGCAGCAGTGTGAGTGGCAGAGAAAGACCAGATCTTTTCATTACGGGGAACTATAATTAGGACGTGGAATCCAACCAGAATGATCAAACCAAAGACCAAAAAAAGAAAAACCTACATCTGCTCTTCTGAGGGAAACTGAGAAGGGGTCTAGGAATATCTGAGGTAGAGCTTGGGCGGCAGATCTGTTGCGTAGCACACAATTGAAGAAGCCCCTGTAAGCCTCTCTCTGACTCCCAGCAGATATGTGTCTGGCAAGGAGGCAGTTGCAAGCCCCCCCCTCCATAATTCTTAGAAAAGAGAAATTGTGAATTGTTAGATTAAATGATTAATATGCATCAACAATGATATATCCATGCTTCACCGTAAGAGGGGATCGCTGGTACCAAAACACTCAGGTCAATTTGCACACAGCTACCATTCAACACAGCTATTTCATTCCCAAGAATCTTCCTGAGCAAATGAACCACAGGCCTGCTAAAGCCTGGTACGTTGGTATTTACAGCAACATTAATTTGGGATAATAACAAAACAACAACAATAACAACAACAACAAAACCTAGCAGCAACCCAAGTCTCCATCAACCAGTATCATACATCTGTTCAGTGGAATACTATTCACCACTTAAAATGAGCAGTGTGTCTAGGTATTAATGCATGGATCTCAAAATTATTATTCCAAGTAAAAGAAGCTAGACCAAAAGAAGCATATGATATATATATATATATATATATATATGTATATATATATATATATAGTGTGTGTGTGTGTGTGTGTGTGTGTGTGTGTGTGTGTGTGTTTCTCCCCAGGGAGTATCATCTAATTCATAATGAAAGACAGCAGATCAGTGTTTGGCTGTGTGGTAGGCAGCAACATGAGGAAGAGAGCAAAGAAGGATCACAGAAAAAGACGTGGGAATTTGGAAGGTGATGAATTCATTCATTGTCTTTGTTGTGATTATGGCTCTTGGGGTGTGTATGATGTCAAAAGTGTGAATGCTGTACACTTTAAATAAATGCTGTTTGCTGAGATCTCGCTGCACCTGTTAGGAAAATGGTAGCGGAGAATGTTCTGGAAGGCTGTATGCAGGAATATAAATTGATGGATTCCTCTTGGAAAGCAGTTTGGCTTTTCTTTGATACTACTTTTAAATCTGTATCCTAGAGACATAAAATGAGATACAACAGTTTCACTCCTGGATCATTTACAATGGTGGGGAAAAAAAAGCTAGGGAACACTAATGTATTTGATGAAAAAAAACCTGTCCCAATAAATCATGGTTCTCACATATTGAAATATTATGCAGCCGTTAAAGGCCATGCTTATGAGAAGCTTTTAATAACCTGGGAGAATACTTATGCGGTGGTGCCAAGTGGAAAGCACCAAGATATAAATTGTATATGTGGTGTGAATTGAATTATGTAAAATTATGCACAGAAAAAAATCTCTGAAATATCTTTAGGATTATTTCTGAGTGATATAGGGTATGGGTGATTTTTTTTTAAATCTCTTAATGCAAAATTTAAAATGTCCCTATTTAAAATGTATTTCCTTAATTTTCTACAATAAGACTATATTTTTAAATTGTGAAATAAATAAGCTATCTTCAAGGAACTCTAATTTTTCTTGTTCTTGAAAAAGCATGCTCTTACCAGGCAACGGACCAGATTGCATTTCTGTAATCCTCTCATCTGTGAAAATGTAGGCATGATATCTCCACAAGCTGCCAGTCTGTAATTTGAACCCCCATTTCTTATTTTACTTCTAAAGCACCTAGAGCCTCGGCTGATTGACAGCTAACATTGTCATCTCACTGTTCCGTATGTTTTGTTTAAATGTGCTTCTTTCTGCATTTCAGGGCAAGGCCTCGATGGCAAAGGATGGGTCTCTCCCTCACTTCCACACGGCTCCCATTCCAACCTGCCTCGGGTTCCAGGAAAGACATCAGAGTGCATACACACACACAACAGCAATTCTGTATAGTAGACTTTTGGTAGACTTATCCTGCACCTCTATTTTACCAAGACCTTAACAACCCAACAGCTCAGTTTGTGTGGATGAGTGACTGAGCTGGTGGTTCTGGAAGAAGAAGAACTCAAAGCTCAGGCACACTACGGCTGATCCCAGGACTCTCCCTGACTTCTTTGTTTGAACAGTGGCAAGCCCTGGAGCTCTGCTGTCACTCCATAGCTTGGAAGCTTGCCTCATGTGATCCTCATTTTCCTATCTCTGGGGTCCAGGCAAAGATTGGTAAATTTCTATTCGGTGATTTCTAGAAAGAAAAAAAAAAAAGCTAAATATTTGTCAGAGAAATGGCCATGACTCTTGTCCTGCATTCTCTATTGTAACATATATCCAAGGGAATTTTCAGTTTTTCAAGACTTGCCATTCTGTTAAAGGTGAGTCTTAGTTTGGGTTACTATGGCTACGATCAAACACCATGACCAAACGCCAGTTGGGGAGGAAAGGATTTCCCCCCAATCACTGATTAAGAAAATGCTCTACAGACTTGCCTTCAGCCCAAGCATTTTCTCAACTGGGGTTCCCTC
The DNA here is from genome assembly GCA_964023405.1 of Apodemus agrarius. NCBI lineage: Eukaryota > Metazoa > Chordata > Mammalia > Rodentia > Muridae > Apodemus > Apodemus agrarius. Next base: position 100,863,947 of record OZ030012.1, read on the forward strand.
CTGTCAGACGACTCCAGTCTGTGTTGAGTTGACATAAAATTAGCAAGCACAGGGTGTGACCCTTGAAATGATCATTTGTCTTCTGAGAGTCATTGCAGTAGTCCTAAGTCATTTACACCCCATGGCGATCCTGCTCCAGGAGCTAAAGGGAGCTTTCTTCTCCCACCATCCCCCATTGCATCGCTAAACCACACTGTAACTTCCATCACCGCCACCAGCCTCACTTAGTTCATCAGCAAACTCCTAAGATGGCTAAATGTTCTTAATAGCGATTTGACTGACACACAGAAGGAAAGGACAGCAAATGCTAAGAGTTAGCAGGTGGGAGTGACTGGCTGGGACTACAAGCTACTGATGGGATCTTTTGTTTTTTTTTTTTTAAGTATGTCTTTGTCCTCCATCTTTGGTGAATAAATATAGTTCTCGGGGCCAAGTGAAGGGGGATCAGATCACTCGGCAGGGCAGGAAACTACTATAACCCTAGGGCTGAAGGGACAGGGGACATAGCAGGAGAAGCAGGGATGCCAGTGCCTTAAAGGTAAGGGCCATACAACTTGTCAAGAACATTAGATTTCCCTTCTGCATAAAACAGTCAACAGAGTGTGGAAGTGGAATCAGATGGTGCACTGCTTCATAGTGTACCCACTCTCCCAATAGATTAGACATCCTTTGCCTAAGGTTGTTGTCTAATACCAAGTCCATAGAAACACCAGCCTGCTGAAAGGAACAACAGGGTTCCAGGTGTGTGGATGTATCTCTTCGGATTCCTCATTGGTCTCTTTTCCCACTGCTCAATGCCTGACATCAGGTACGTCAAGGCCAGCCATACTCTCATGTACGTCATGTCATCCTGAACAGAAATCAGACTCACTTCTTTACCTACTGTTGCCCTCCCACATGCTCCAATGGATTTCAGTCTTTCATATATAAATGCATGCTATGCCACCAGACAAATGTAATCACTGAAAGAGAGGAAGGGAAAATACCAGCTATAGAAAGCCCAGGTAAGGAAGAAAATGAACTCATCCTATGCTTCTCATAGAGAGGTATAACAGGTGCATCATGTAGATGATAGGCCTTACAAAAAGTGGCCATGGATACCCCTGGTCCTCACTGGCAGTTTTCTACCTTCCGGGGACATCACTGCAGGTCAAGTATTCTGAAGGCCATCACCCTGTGATTGGGCAACCATTAACACAAACCACAAGTTAAGAGAAAGCGATGCTTTGTTCTGACCATTCGCAAGTGAGAGTTGGCCCTGGGCACTCCTACTGAAGGAAAGTTAAGTAGCGAGGAACCCTCTCAAGGTGGCTCTGAGACTGAGTGACTGGGAATGTGGCCGCCCAGCAATATGCACGGGCCCAGCTCCTGTAACTCAAGGGTGTGGAGCACAACATTAGAGAGCCCCTCTCCTCCTCAGAACCTAAAAATGAAGTTCTGATAAGAAAGCTGGTCTCACCTTGTAGACAAGATGCCCGAAAGCTTCTGCTAGCTTTAGGCCCTTGAGTAATATCACTTCCTATCTCTGGAACCCTCTCCAACTTCATAACCCCTCAGAACTCCACATGCTCCAAGGTATCTCACTGATTGCTTCATTCATTCACGTCTTTGTCTATCCGTGCCGTTGACAGGTCAGCTGCTCGGGCTCCATCAGGAATGAAGCTATGAGCCCTGCCCCCTCTCGGAGCTTACTGTCTGCTGGGCCAGTCAAGCTTTTCAAATTGAAAAAAGAAAAAGAAAACAAAACAAAAAAGAAAAACATAAAGATTGTATGAACTCTTCCTGGGGCATATTCAGGTTAAAGTTGGATCAAAATTGAGGGAGAATGAAAAGCTTAATTTTAAAAGTTATTGAGGATGTGAGTGTTCTGAGACTTCTCCCCACACCCCACCCCACCCCCATCCCCGGTGGTTGGGATCTAGAATGGAGTGGGATGCAGGGCAATGAACCCAGGGTCCTACACGGGGAGGAAGTGAGGCCTCTTAGAAGCAGGGAACCCCTGCTTCTGTCCCAAGTTCAAAGTGTCAGGTGTAGCAGAACCAAGAGAGATGGGCGGTCCTGGAGTGTCCTGGCCAGAGCGGACACCTCCTGTAGTCATCACCCCCACCAGCCTCAGCTCCTGCACAGAATTATCTTTTAATACTTTAATCCGTTGTCTTGTTTGCTTCTCTATCATAACTCAGATCATCTTGAGGACAAAGAGCTGTTGTTCAAATAGACAACCTTCACTGAAGCGTATGCTCCCAGCAGGCTGCTAAACCCAGAGGGAGGGAGGAGGGGGGATTATGAGACAGACACAGCCTTGGTGAGGTGAAGTTCAGGAAATGATATCCTAGCCTGAATAGCTCCTGAGGCAAAAAGCTTTTACCAACAAAAATAAATTACTACGTATTTATTTAATTAAGACCTTCAGCATTTCAAGGAATCCTATTACTGGTGAACGACAATCAGCATTGGGCTCAGGGTCTTTGTCATGCAAATGTTGCATTTATACATCGGCTTTAACCTATCAGCCATTCACACTACTCTTTGGAGAGCTTTCTTTCTGTTTGCTTCATGGTTATTACTTTGAACCTGGAAACGGAAAAAAAAGGAGAGTCCGTTCCAAGTGGGACAACCCTTTAGTAGACCTTCTGTGCTGCCATTTCAAAACCAATACTTCAACTGTAAACCAGAACAAAATCTCCTTCAAAGAATAGGATGTGAAGAACAATGCTCGCCCCATTCTCCCTGACACCCTGGGCCAGCAGGTGTCGCTAACAAGACAATCACCAGGCAGAGCCACTTCAAAGGGGTGGTGGCCTCTCTGCCAAGCCCAGCCCTCATTTCTAACGCACTCAAACTGCGTGGGAGGAAAAGGTAAAAAAAAAAAAAAAAAAAAAGACACTTTTTGCTCTCAGTAGGAACAGAATAGAGCCGGGAACACGATTAATGCACACACACACACACACACACACACACACACACACACACACAGAGAGAGAGAGAGAGAACAAAAGCTATGAACCCATTATCTCATGAGAGGCTGCATTCAACAGCAAGGCAGAAAGCAAAGGCTCTTCAGTCAGTGACCAGGGCTCAAGTACTAGAGCCATTACTTATGAACTCGTTAAACACCCCTAGCTGTTCCCTCGACTGTATCAAGATACGCACCTCACAGAGTTCAAATGGGGTTGACACGAGTTGGTGCATGTAAGTATCCAGAACACGCTGGTCTACGGAACAATGCTTTCCGTGTTGGCTGCAGGGCAGGTTGTATGTAACTTAACAAAAAAGAGTACTGTCTTCAGACTCATATACCCTGACACCATGTTTTAGTTTATGGGTTTCACTTACCACAGTCTTCCCAGAATTCTTTTTTTCTTTTTTTCTTTCTTTCTTTCTTTCTTTTTTTTTTTTTTTTTTTTTTTTTTTTTGGTATTTCGAGACAGGATTTCTCTGTATAGCCCTGGCTGTCCTGGAACTCACTCTGTAGACCAGGCTGGCCTCGAACTCAGAAATCTGCCTGCCTCTGCCTCCCAAGTACTGGGATTAAAGGCGTACCCCACCACCGCTCGGCCCCAGAATTCTTTTTATGGGTGCTTATCCCCTTTTGGGAATATTCCAGATTCACTTTCCAGTGACTGTGTCTCTGTCTACCTGTCCTTTCTGGAGGCATAAAGGCCATTCCAGATAAGACCAAGATCAGGTGCAATAAATCAAGGAGGAAATTCAAGCCACTCATGTGTTTCAGTCACACTTACGATGCCGCAAAGGTCCTTGCTCTAGCAGCATTAGGAATGGGATCCAGACAAGTCCACAAGAAATCCTGCAGATTCTGCTTTGTGCGCTGGAGCCCTGAGCTTCCAGGCAAGAGGAGGTGCCGTCCTCCATGTTCCTGCATCCAGGGAGCCCCACCATGTATGGAGGCCCTCACAGGATCTGGTTAGTTTTCTCAGTAAGGTCTAGCCCTTGAGATATCTATGCCAATCACCTGAAGAAACATCCAGAGGATCTCAACCTCCAGCCAGGTTCATAGGCATCACAGCAGAGGCAAACTATTATCACCAGCCCACCTCTAAATCCTTGGGTCACAGGACCTGAGAACGTAAGAAAGGTATTGCTGATAGACTGTCAGATATCAACAGATAGCCACGGCATCAGCCTCCTGTGGCTGACCATCTAACCTCTATCACCTTGAGCGTACCTTATAGCAACCTCTTGGGCTGAGATTTATTGTGCCCATTTTCCAAGATGAGAGCATGAGTCTGGAGCCGTCCTGCCACGGCTTCCAAGGAACGTCATCAAGATGCAGAGACAGTTCCTACACCATGCATCAGTCACCCAGAGTGAAGTGAACATTTCTGATAATCAGATGTGACACTCAGTTCCAGCAATTCCAATTCATTTGCACATATTTTATGAGCTGATAATACTCATTTCTGAAAATAAAAGTCATTTGTCTGTCAAAAAAAAAAAAAAACTAAATCCCTGTGAGCTGGCCATGATACTAGGCTAAGCTGATGGGCTAATTCACATCAAGCTGTGCCTCTGACGATGGATCAGTGTATCTAGTATTTCAGAGAAAGGGCAGGATTTTTATCAGTGAGGATTTCAGTGCCTTGTCTGGAATATTTGAACGGCCATAGTAATTCAGACCTGTGAGCGCTGGAGGCTCTGGGGAGAGGAAGGATTTCAGTTTCGTGGGCTGGTCCAAACTGGCCAGGGGAATGCTGGTGATAAAGCTAACTGCTTCACAAATTTACTTCTAGGTGATCTGAGAAAATACTGAAAATAGATACTCAAGAAATCTGGCTGTGATCAGGGGTGCCAGATGTTCCCCCCCAGACACTTGGATCATGTGGGCTGCAGGCATCAGACCTGGCTCAACTCTTTTCACAGCCAGAGGGAGTCTTCATAGCACAGACATGATAGCTCAAGGACCCGGGGCAACGCTGTCCTCGAGAAGCCTTCCAAAGCCTGGGCATGGAGAAATACTTTCTCCTCCCTCCGAGCCCCGTGTCCATCAGCTGCAGATCACTGCACGGTGCGTTTCTTCCAGCAAAGTCTTCCAGGCCCAGATGGTATGAAGGCGGGTTCTAAGTCCTGCACATGAGCACTGAGAGTTCCCAGAAGTCATATACAGCTCTCCAAATGTCCCACGAAGCCTCAGAGCTGCCAAGGAAGTCTGGCCGAATGTCTGAAGGCACTGCATGTTCCAGTCTCGGAAGATTTGCCTCAGGGGATTCAGAGAGGTACTGCAAGGACACTTGCTGTAAAAGGCTTCCTTGCCCAGCCTCTCTCAGTCTGCGTTCCCTCAAAAGTAGTCCCCCACCCCCACCCCGAGTCTAGGCCCCGGTACAGCTTCTGAGGGCTGATCTCAGGGAGGATGGAAACCGGAGTACAAGAGTAATACAAGAAGAGAAGGAAGCCAGTTACCACCACAGGCACCTGGAATGCTGGGTCCCCTAGATGTCTGCCACCTGCACGCAAAGGGAGTGGGGGCACGGGGAGGGGCATGAGGATTTTGCCAACGCTTGGCAGCCACTGATTGAAACAGGTCCGGGGAGTCTAAATTTCCTAGAACCTGTGATCTGCCATGGCTGCAAGTTTAGGATCCTAGTGGCCAGAGAGAAGCCACAAGCGCAAGGCTGACTCTCTTTGGAGTTAGGCTGCAGACACAAACAGAGGAGATGAGGCCAGGCACTGACAGGAGCTGTTACAACCACCCACTGTAGAGACGTGGAGAGACCGTGCTTTCTCCGTGTGTGTGCATCTTACACCACAGAGACGTCGCTCTCTCCATACACGCGTCTCACAGCGATCTGCCCTTGGCGCCCAGCCACCCTGTACCACAGTGAGCCTGACGAAAACCCATTCCACAGAGAAGTCAAGACAAACATACAGTGTATCCTAAAACTCACTTCCTCTGCAAGGTGGGGGAGGCTCCAGTTTCCAAGCCACTGCTAGCAAGTTCTCCCTAAGGCAACACCATCTACTCTCCTGGCTCAGCAGACTGGGAGTGGTGAGAGGGCCAGCCGTTCTTCATCCTCAGCTGGCCATAGGTGAAATATTCAGCCATTTCCAACCAGTCTTATGGCCACCTTGTAGTATAGGAAGGTCTAGAAACACTCCAGAGTTATATGAAAAATAGAAAGTCCCAGTACTTTATAAAATGATCGGTCCAGGACTGCCTGAATGGGATCCTGACCTCAGCCGCTGCCAAATACTGCCATATTGAAAGCCTAGGGTCCATTTTGAGCATCTTCTACTTGGAAGTGGCCGGCATAGATGCTGAAATGCCAAGGAGATGCTAAAATCACACATCCTAACCATCTGTCTTACTCCTCCAAATTGTCCTTTGGTGTGCTTTTGTCTGACTGTCAGGACTTTCATAACCCCTTTTGCTGCGGGGTGTGTGTGTGTGTGTGTGTGTGTGTGTGTGTGTGTGTGTGAAGTTTACCTATCTCTGGAACATTTCAGAAGGTAAATACTTCAGAAAATTACAGATACTCTCTCTTTCTAAATATCCTTCAAGACTTCAAGAAGGAACCAATGTGGCAGATTTGGGTTGAGAGAGCAGCCTCAAAAAGAAGTATCTAGTAAGTCAAGTCAGAAGGGTGGGTGTGGGGGCCCCTCCCTTCAAGCTTTTCTCCTTATTCCACACAGGCCGCGTCTGTGTGGGAGCTTTCAGGAAAGCCATCTTTAAATTCACAGCTCATCATCTATCATAATTGAAAATATGGTGGTGCATAAGAAACGATGTTGACTTTGGAATCAGAATGCCAACCAGGTCTTTTCATTTCAAAAAATACACACATCCCTCAGTGGCCTCAAGTTACTATTAGGCTAAAATTTTCATAAACTCAACTCCAAGTCAAATACTACAGAGCTACCAAATGTCACCAAACCACTTAGGAAGAGGATGTGGTATCCCCACTGAATCAAACCATTAAATTGCATTTCGTCTCTAAGTTGCTGAATATCTGGCAAAATAGTCTCATCCTTAGCAACACTTCGATCTAATAAGGAAGGGAGAAGGACGTTTTAATCCCAGCACTCTGGAGGCTGAGGTCGGCAGGTCTCTGTGAGTTGCTAGCCAAGTTAACCTAGTGTGACGGTGTCTCAAAAACAAACAAACAAAATCAGGGAAGTAGGGATAAATCCATTCCTAGGGATTTAAAAACAAATCAAAATCAAAATCTTCCTTCCTCTACTTTCTCAATGAAAGCTTTTCACCAATAGGACGTTTCAACTCTGGAATATAAGTGCTGCTCATATGTCCATCCTGTTGTTCGAATCTACCATCTCATATTTTAGCCCTGACACACAGCTGGGCTCCTCTTTTCCATTGGATGGCAACCACCAAAACATGTATTCCAGCCAGGTTTACAGCTCCTCCTCTACATTTGGTTGCAGACTTAGTCCGGATCATTTTTAATTTTTAGTTTTATATCTGACCCAAAGGAGTCACCCACTCCAAAGGAGTAAGGCATGCCGGGGCCCACCACGTCCTCTTACCACTTCTGTGACTCAAGGACAGAAGGAGAGAAGCAGGTGTCACCATATTAAACCGCCCCTCCCAAAATGCCCTCTGGTCTAAATGATGCTCTAATGCACGATTGATAGGCTCCACCCCCAAGATGCCCCTGTGTGACTTAGAGGCATGAAGAATTGTTGGCACGAACAGCCCATGCAAACCTGCGTTACTGATAAAGCAACTACAAGCAGCTACACTAATGAAAGCTTCCAAATTTCCCAGTCCATTTTTCACCTCTTATGTAACTTTGGGGAAGGGACGAGCCTCATACAGATATCATGGAGGTTCCGGAACCCTGTGAACTTCTGGGCTTACCATCTCCTTCTACAAGGGAACATTCATAGACCTGGTCTCACAAGGAGTGAGTGATCCTAGCTGCTCTGACTCAGTACAGCATGAGTCTGAACCAGACACAGTACCTGGTAAAGTCGACCTGTTTCACTTGCCCACCAGCTAGAGAGTTTTCCTCTTTCCCCATGGCAGTTCCCAGAGAGGATATATTTACAAAACTCATGCGTATCTTTGTATCTTTGTATATGCCCGAACATCTCCACCTGAGTTTTACTGTTCTCTTTTGGACAGCAGTCACACTGGAGCAGGTCACCTAGATGTTCTCTGTGTAGCTCTAACAGACCCAGCGTCTTCTGTCCTAAGAACAGAAGCATGTGTCTTGTCTTGTTCAGAGTGTTAGCAGAAACATTTCATCAGTTGTAAAAGTCACACTACCACCTTCCTGCTCATGATGTCATTAGCGCCTAGATACTAGACATCTGGATGTGTTGCTGGCTATTGAATTCACAGTGGCTCACATGAAATCACCGTCGATTTTACGACAAATGTCTACTTCATTTCTTCCTTTAATATACAGGTAGGCCTTCAGGACAGGTTGGAATTCATATTGCTACACCTTTTTCCTTGTAGTTCCTGTGTATCTCAGCTTAGACATCATATGGCTTGTTAAATTATGTACATACTTTCTTTAAATGTCTATAAATTTCATTTCAGGATAATAACAGTGTCACTACAAAATTTGTATGGTAAGAGAGAGGGGGGAGAGAAAGAAAGAGAGAGAAGAAGGGAAGGAGGGAGGGAGGGAGGGAGGGAGAGAGAGAGAGAGAGAGAGAGAGAGAGAGAGAGAGAGAGAGAGAGAGAGAGAGAGAGAGAGAGACTGAGACTCTCTTGGTTCTAAGATCCTTTCTGCCTTCTTCCTGTTACAGACTCTAAAACCAGTAAAGCCTGCCTGAGCCATGCCTCCAGCCTCAGTATCCCAAGAGCAATGTTACTCACACTTGAACCAGAGTTGGGGGATGAGAGATGCCCTAGATTAGTCTGGAGCTAGCCCACATGGGGAATGGTAGGATTACCCAGAGAACAACTCTTACCCATAGGAGAAAGGGGCAAAATCACGGCTACCAGGAATCTACCCTCCACTGCAAGCCACATACCATAGCCCACGCCTCTCGCTCCTGTTCTGACTATTGCCAGCCTCAGAAGACTTGGGCTTTGGTTTGATTGAAAGAAGTAGTATTTCCCTGTGCATAAAGTCATGCACTAATGCCCAGACTTGAACCAGCATTTCCTTAGATCCCAAAGTAAATGTTCTGGCCTAAGAGAGATTCCCATTTGTGCATTTCTGCAGATGATATATACACAACCAGGAAAGCTCAGCCTCTGTTCCCTGATGCCCTAGCTGTGGGCTTAGAAATCCACAGGCCTCATTGCAAGCGGCCATCCCACTTTAATTGACAACAAAGCTTTTCCAATTAATAACCTCATCTTCGCTTCTTTGTACACGTGCATCCGATATTACAAATTGCAAATCGTTTCTAACGATCTGTTTGGAAAGCAGGTGTGATTTATCCACTTAGGATTTGTACAGTCTGGGGATTACTAGAAGGCTGATGAGAACAAGGAGGCCTAAAGGGGCGATGTGGGAGAGCCTCAGCTCTGCAGAGGTGATGGTCACAGCTCAGTTCTCCCCAGGGCATGACAGTGTTCTTCGGTAGTTGTACTGGCTGGTTTTGTGTCAACTTGACACAGCCTGGAGTTATCACAGAGAAAGGAGCTTCAGTTGGGGAAGTGCCTCTATGAGATTCAGCTGTGGAGCACTTTCTCAATTAGTGATCAAGGGGGGAGGGCCCCTTGTGGGTGGTGCCATCCCTGGACTGGTAGTCTTGGGTTTTATAAGAGAGCAAGCTGAGCAAGGCAGGAGGAGCAAGCCAGTAAGAAACATCCCTCCATGGCCTCTGCATCAGCTTCTGCTTCCTGACCTGCTTGAGTTCCAGTCCTAACTTTCTTTGGTGATGACCAGCAGTGTGGAAGTGTGAGCTGAATAAACCCTTTCCTCCCCAACTTGCCTCTTGGTCATGCTGCTTGTGCAGGAAGAGACACCCTGACTAAGACAGTGAGCCCGTGAGTTTAATTGGGGTTGCTTCCAGGAGCACGTGAAATCCCAAGGTGCAGCCTATCGTATACTTCAGGAACAAAATGGTGGGGCTTGGGTTTCCTAAAAGTTACAGAAAATTCTAGAAAAAGTTATACCTCCAAAGAAAGGTTGTTAGCTCCTCACTGGCTTCCACCCCCTCCTGAGAATAGCCCATGGGGGCCGCCATTAAACTGCTGGAGTTGAGAGAAGGCAAGAAACTGTTCAAAGGGAGACAGGATAGAAGTGTGATTTAAAAAAAATAACAACACCTTTTCTCACTGTTTCTAATTAAAATATCATTGAAATGTCTCAAATACAACTCTAAAATTAGTAATCAAGAAATGGTCATCCCTAGATCGATGCCAATGCTGAAATAACACATAAATAGCTGGATTTCCTTTGGGAAAAAGGGACAAAATGAACAGTAGAAAGGAAGCCAGGGATGGCCCAAGGCTCTGGTTGTAGCATTCCTTTGCTTTGATTCTGAATGACCTTCGGAGAACCCACATTCCCGCAAACAAAACAACACAGCAGATGCAGCCTTCAGCCCTTCTCCAGCAGCCTGTTCCTTTCCTGAGAAGTATCGTGGCTTTCAGCTCTTACCTCTAAATCCTTATTCACCATCTCTCCACCATAGCAAGGGAAGCTAGGGGCAATCTGACAGAGAGAGAGAGAGAGAGAGAGAGAGAGAGAGAGAGAGAGAGAGAGAGAGAGAGATATGGAAGAGAAACCCTGGGGCCCTGTGGGTTCATCTTTCCTTCTATCGAGGTTGAAGGGACCGAAGTCAGTGATTTTCTAACTTCAGACTCATGCATAAGAGTCCTCAGCACTCCGAAAGTACTCCCTCCACCTTTAACTTCGTGTCTAGTCACAAGTGAGTCATCCTTTTATGTTAGCCATTCCCTTAGTAGCCTTGGCACCGTCACTTCCAAGGCAGACTGTTAGATGGGACTTACTGCATTCCAAAGAGGCAGCATTTTTAGAATGTCGTCTAAGCACATCCCTAAACAAGTGCTTTTTAGGCCTGGGGACTTGAAGGGACAAAAAGAGATGGAAAGGGAACTGCTAAAATCCCCCATACACACTCAAGCTGGGGAAATGCTCAGTCTCTCTGTGCACGTTCACAACCTCCTAAGCCACAAGGCCCTCCATCCCCTTCCTATCCCCATGAGGGCAACTGTCCTCAGGGTCCTCGGCAATGACGGAAAGACTTCCAAACACCACGAGTCCTGTGGAAGATGGGGCAATCCCACGGGCAAGCTAAAGCTTGAGACCCAGTTAGCCATTCAGTATGCCTGCCCTGAGAAACGGGTAACTGAGCTCACTGGGGGAGCTTGATGGCTGGTGGGCCCTGCCTTTCCTTCTAGCAGATGAAGGAATAGAAAAGCTTGTCCCTTCCCAGACCCGACTGAAACAGAAACCTAGAGCATGAAGTTTCAGCCTCAGCCCCGCCTTCATCTGCTCCTAGCCTCTTCTCCACTGAACCTCCAATGGCTTGGGAGTCCGTCCCTTCAATCCAGATGGTCGAGTACGGGGAATGGAAGAGAATCGTCAACCTGACCCTCTGGATGTTGACATAAGGCCCCAGGCTCTACCTGTACCCATTTGAACAGACCTCACCAAACCTAGAGTTGATGGGGTATACCTTACTCAGTAAACCAGAAGTTTCTTTGCAACATTTGGCCTAAGAATGAGGCAGAAGTGTTGAGCTTCAGATATAGGGTGCTAAGTGGTTCCTGGCAGCGAGAGTGAGAAATCGTGAATACCTACCCATGTTCTCAAGCTATGGAAGTCCAGAGAAACTGCTGCTCAAAGGAATCATAAATAACACATCCTAAGGCGGGGACTTCAATATTTTTGAAGGGTTTCCTTTCTCCTCCCTTCCAACTTTGATATATGTACTTATTTAACAAAGGTCTGGGGAGGGTTAATTGAATTAATATATGTAAAGTGCTTTAAGTTTGAGGAGAATGCACAATATAAATGGAAGTGTCACTAAAAAGGTTAATCTAATTTACATCTAACACTTTCAGTTCATGGTGTTAATGAACTATATCCTTTTAGAGAGTGATTAATTTATAGAAATGTGATTATTTTTCCTAATGCTATATATGGGTCAGCTTCTCCTATTACTATATCTAACTTTATAGGAAAACTCAACATTTTATAAATTAAGATAATAAATCAAATGCTCCTGTAATGGCTATAGTTCATTAATTACAAGGAGACATGCATTAGATTAACATTTATCTGTTTTAATTAATTTGCTGCAATGCAGCTATCCGTGAAAACTGGAAAAATGCTTGAGATAATATTAACAGTTTTTTGCTGGTATTTTGCTGAGAATTCTGGGCTTGGCACAGCTGTATTTAATGTATGACCATGGGGGCCATCAACATTGTGGCACAGGCATCAGAGAACTGGAGAGGGACTCCTAGCTAAATTCAAACTTCAGAGAACATAATTAACTGAGTCTACAAGACAAGATGAAGGGAGAAAGATCTAAAGCTTTGTTTGGGGGTTTGGAGTCCCAAAGTCTCAAAACAAATTTCTTAAATATGATCACTTAATTTCCTTAGCTACTTTATCCTTCCAAAGGACATACAGAGCTTTCTATCTGGATGCCTGGAACTTTTGAGGTAGAGGAGATGGGCACCTTGGATATCCTTCCTACCTACAGAAAACCAGAGGCTCAGAGGCTCTGAGCCCAGAAACCCTCCCAGCTCGTTGGTGAAGCCAGACCATGAGAACTGAAAGCCATAGCCTTTCCCTGATACCCTGCAGTTCTTCTACCAGGAGTTAAGTGAAGGCTGCACATTTATTTAACCACATAATAAATCAGACATCGTGGAGAGTGGTGGAAGACGCAGACGTGATGTGCATTTATTTTAAATTGGCAATTTTCACATGACGAATCAGTGCAACAACTCCAAAGAAGTAAGTCATAATTTTAGCTGATTAAACATTCTCAGACACAGCGAGAACAGTGACTGCAGACCCCATGTCCAATTTAAGGAGGCATCATCAAGGTCTGACTCTTTCACACATTTTAGTGTGTGGCTAATGTCCTGATCCATTTGGGAATTTTAGACCCCTACAAAGCAAAAGCTATGAGCTGACGGGGGCGGGGGTGGAGGCCAAACTCAGGAAGTAGCTCTGAGGTGCATGGCTGAGTCCTGGAGGACTTTCAAGGGCTCGGAGAGGCACACTCTGGAATACAGTGCTTAGCAACGGTCTCAAAGGGAAGAGCAGCACATTTCCCTTTAGAGATCCACGGCCGCAGTCTTCTATAGAAACAGGAAGATGGTGTGCACTTTGAAAGGAGCAGGTGAGACGCAGGAGAGTAAAGCCCCCACCGGAGAGCAGATCCTCTGGAGAAGCAGGGGGTGCGATGGGACACCATCCACCTTAAAAACTCTGGAGTGCTTTAAAGAAAAGCACAGGTCCTTCTTTTTTGTTTTTGTTTGTTTGTTTGTTTGTTTTGTTTTGTTTTTTCGAGACAGGGTTTCTCTGTGTAGCCTTGGCTGTCCTGGTACTCACTCTGTAGACCAGGCTGGCCTCGAACTCAGAAATCTGCCTGCCTCTGCCTCCCAAGTGCTAGGATTAAAGGTGTGCGCCACCACTGCCCGGCTTTTTGTTTGTTTGTTTGTTTGTTTGTTTGTTTGTTTTGGGGTTTTTTTTGGCACAGGTCCTTCTTAAAGACAATTGCTGCAGACCCTTGGCAAGGAGCGGTCCAGGAGCCAGCTAGCTGCCTTCTCTGCTTGAGATGAGACACAGTAGGCTGGGGGGAGGCTTCAGGGAAAGGAGACAAACCAGGCTCACCACTCCAGATCAAGAAAGAGGGCTGAGTGAGACTTTCTACTAAAGCAGACTGCTGCAGCAGTTCTGAAGGATTCTCAGACGGGCTTCACTTATAGGTCCCACAGAGCCTCTCTGACCTCCCTCCAGGCCCCCTGGCATCGAATCACTCTGCCAAGTCAGGCTGCCCGAGCAGGGGATCCATGCTGGCTATAAGGTTCTGGGTTGGGAATTTCAGTGCTGCTGCCTCTGTGAGACCCTGGGCAAGTTCAGATCCTTCTCAGATCTTCTGATCCCTGCTCCTAGAGTTCGTATGAGGGTCACACTGTGACAAGCACCTGAAGATAGCATCAGAAAGGTAGCATGCTCTCAGTAAGCATGCGCTGTTGTCGGCTCTGGAGCCTGGATGCGGCAGTGGAATCAGTGCTGTGTGAGCCTGCACCTCATCGCTGTCAGCCCACTGACCAAGGGCCTTCTTACCACTTTGCAGTTACTGTCCTGTACACACCCCTATCTACTTAACTCGTCTCCACTTACCCATCAAGACTCCTCTCATCTTCTCCATAAAGCTTCCCCAATGTCATAAACCTTGCCAATTTCCTTCTCCCTTACAGGTCTTTAGGGCTCCAAGAACAATCCACCTCTTCTTGTTTTTGAGTTTGTGTTATTGCCTTGATTTGTCTCAGAAAAATGGAGGCCAAACACCGTGCTTGTTTTCAGTTTGATCAGACTAAATAACAGAGCCCACGGCATATTTGGGTAATTCTAACTCCCGTCACAGGCATGTTTCTGACCTCCTATCTGTGTCTTCCCCACAGCTCCGTCCTCTGCTCTGCAGAGCGCCAGTGGCTTCAGTTCAATGGTTCCCAAGGCCTCCCAGTGTGGTCTTTCCTGCAAACCTAATTTTCCGATGGAACCATTTCCACAGGGTCCAATTAGTGCTGGGCTAAGTAATAAAGAAGAATGTGATAATGAGTCTCAAGCTGTCTTTTGGTCATCATAGTTTGGGTGACCCTCATCCCTGTAAGTAGGAATCATCTCAGATGCTGGGCATGCCACTGACGGAAAGGACCACTTATCTGCTGTCTAGGACTGCGAGCTGGGAGACAAGTAGAACCTGGCTGATGATCTGCTTTCATAAGCCAAGTCACGCCTCATGAGTTACTCCTCCGGGAACCAGAACCTCCCACATCTCTGGTGCTCGCACATGGAGATACACTTGCTTATTTCTATGTGTATAACACGCTCCCAAGCCTTGCTCTCCGCTCCCTCTGCATTGAGTTTCAGGCTGGCCACTAAAAGGTAGTTTCAAAGGCATTCATAGAGCAGTAAAGGAGGCAGGAGGTTTTGCAACTTACATTAGTTGTGTGTATGTGCATGTGTGTTTGTATGTATATGTGGTATTTGCTCATACGTGCACAGTCCTCATACAAAGAGAAACTGAAAGACAGGGACACAGAGAGAATAGAGTTTTAGTTGATTAGACAAAGCTATTCAATTTCAAAGAAGTCAGACAAGGGGAAGTTTCACCAAGCCTTGGATACTATTAAAACCAGGTGTTTGAAGATTGATAATCAAAGTTATTGTATATTCAGTGTTCTTTACACCACAATCTGAAATAGAAGCCTTCTGAATACTGTTATGACAACTACCTTGCAATACCTCTGTATCCCAGCTTTATAGATATGAAAATCAAGGCTCAAAGGATTAATTCAATTTGCCTAATCTCATCTAATGAGGGAGTGATGGGACCAAGATTCAAAGTCAAGTTTCTCAGGCTGCTATGCTCAAATTTTACTTTTCAGGACAGGAGAGAAATCTAAAATGTCTGTGTCAAAAAATGGATCCCATCCCGGAGTGCATGCAGGTGTGTACACGGCCAAACACTACTGGCTGCTCACGGCACCACTCAAGGCCATAAGTGCAAGCAATACAGAGAAGCCCCGAACAGCCACAGAGCAGTCTGGGATCAGGCAAGGAAACATCAACACTCCTGAGGCAGAGATATGGCTTTCTGGAAGGGGCCATCCCAGGAAAGTTCCTAGAGAAGACCATGGCCACGACTGACCACACAGGTAATAATGAGAATAAAGCTGAGGAGGACCTTCTAACCACAAGACCGGAAGTGACTAGGGATAACTGCAGGTCAGAGTAAACTCTAGTTCAACGCTGAGAAATGTTTGGGCCCTTGCGTTTCAGCCGGAGAGGCAACTTTATGGACCATTGACGAGCCGTGTGCAACTTGCCCAAGATGACTGAGGACAATTCCCTGCAGGAGGGCACAGTGCCCTTTAGGGCAAGTGATGTGATGTGTAAGACCGTACAGTTCAAAGGTGGTTTCCAGTCTGTGCCTAAAAGAATAGCACTGCTTCCTTGAGCAAGAACTCTGGCTCCTGTAGGTGCAAGCGAGTGCTGATTTCCACCTCACGCACAGGCCCGCTGACGGACATGCTCTCCAGGCGAGCCTGTAGTCACTGGTGGTCTATACTCAAGGGCTGTGCTGAATGATCTCAAT
The DNA here is from genome assembly GCA_964023405.1 of Apodemus agrarius. Taxonomy (NCBI): domain Eukaryota; kingdom Metazoa; phylum Chordata; class Mammalia; order Rodentia; family Muridae; genus Apodemus; species Apodemus agrarius. The sequence continues at coordinate 100,880,204 of OZ030012.1, forward strand.
GCCTGGAGTCTGGCACCTAGAAAGGGAATGTGTACTGAGCCCTTGGGGTTGGGAGTCCACTGGCATTATATTTAATTTACCATAAACCTTCAGGGGACTGTCTGGAGTTCATCGTCTTTCTTTGATTCATTGTGCCTTTCTCTAGAACAGTTCCTAAGCATGGTTCACAATACATGTGTATATAATCTGGGCGTCTTAAGGAACCCAAGAAGGGTTTGTTTTTTATGTGTATCCTAGGCATAGGAGTGCGAAGAAGCAGTTTTAATTGCCCAGCTACTTTAGTATATCTCCTTCTGGAACACGGTTGCACTGGAAGTTCAACATTAGGTGGAAAACCCCGGCAGTCTAGGTCCCCTGCAGCAAGAAGTAAGAAATAACAAAGGCAGAACACAGATGCTCCGTCTCCCAGGAGTTTGAGACCAGGAGAGCGCTTGGAAACAGTTGTCCAGAGGGTGTGCAGGACTCAGAAGGCCTGCACCACTCAGCTAGGCTGCTTCAGGCGCACTCCCGGTCGTCTTCTTTCCACCTGTGAACTCAGAACTCAGAAGTGCGCTGAGAGAAACAGCTAGCGATCCCTTTGGCCAGTCTCTCGCACGGGCCCCCCTGAGTCTCCTCCTTTTTGATGATGGGAATAGAAATGATAGAGGCCTTAAAAACGGCGCTATCAGAAGCAGTGTGTGTTATGTACAAAACTTAGTCTTATTGTTTCTCCCAAATACTCCTCAGGGATTATGTGATTTAGAAATGTAAACTTCAAGTGCATTAAAATAAAGAAAGTCTGCCCTGTAAATGTTAAATAAACTGTTATAATAAATGTGTCTGTTGTGACCAAACAGTACTTGTTCATAAATAAATAAATAAATAAATAAATAAATGGTAAATTGTGCTCTTTGCAGCCCCCTTGTGGTCTGAAGGAGAAAGACAAGGAGAATCCAGAGTAGCTCCCATTCTCAAGGCCAATGAACTTTTACAGTAAAATGACAAAAGACTTTAAACGTGAAATTGATATGTTCTAAGGGTAGAAAATTACGAATTTAGATTATCTTAGATATAATTATTCACATAATCTAGATCTGTGGGAGCCTGCATTCGTTGTTGATTTCTGTTCTCTCCCTCTCCTCCCTCTCATTTCCCATTCTCAGCAAACTCAGCAACACGTTACACACGGAGTTCTCTTCCCAAATTACTCCTCCCCTAATCCTTACTCACCGTGAGCTCCCTATCTGCAACAATGTGATAGAAAACTCTGCCCGCCTATCCAAGTGTCCATACTGGAAGGAAAACAGACCGTCTGGACACTTGGGTTTTATCCTTACTTTCACCAGAACAACAGCATATCACATTGGTCCCTTTATACAGAAAACCTTTTACCATAGCACTTTTAAAAAGGCATTTTCGTGATGAATTTTTCTGTCTTCTCAAAAAAGAAAAAAGAAACTCCTTGTTACGGAATAAGGAGGGGTGAATGTTAGGACATTCGTGCATAAAATCTTTTCCCGATTTTGTCACCAGAAATTAATAGATTAAAAAGAATAAGAATATTTCTCTTCCCAAATGTATCACTTGCAAATGACAGGCAGCTCTCAGAGTCCAGACCACGCAAATGGAATGGCTTGCTTCCCCAACTCCCCAGAGAGATCCAGCCTGCTGTGCTGTTCTGTCCCAGCTAGGCTAGCAAGCCTCTAAATCAAGCTGTCTCTCTACTTGCGAATCTTTTTCCAACAAGGACAAAAACTCTGTCATCAAAATATCGCCAGACAGAATCCCAAGGACCACACCATCCCCTGTTCACCTGGCACTAACCAAAAGCACGCCCTCCTCGTCAACAGCGCAAGAGAATCAACAAGTTACCACTTATGCCAAGCGCTCCATCCTGCAATCAGCTACAGCCTCCCTGAGCCCACCATCATTCCCCCAATTTGACTCCTGCGATGTTTCCCAGCCTTCTGCTACCGCGTGACCTTCTGCTTCAGACCCGCCCTCCAGATGCGGCCACTCCAACCTGTGCTTCTTCCCAGCGCTTCCAGACAGATGTCAAAGTCTGGGGCTTGCCGGCTTCTAGGCTCCCCTGATAACGCCAGCGTTCAGGAGAATCTTGGAGGATTAGAGAGGTCAAGATCAATTAGAAAAACCAGAGTGGAGCTCTGGGCTTGGAGACTCGGACCTCCGGAGAAAAGCAGAGTGTGAACCGCAGTAGCAACCATCACATCCCGCGCTTCTTCCGGACTCTGCCCATCTTGAGGGCGTGCGTTCCCAGGGGAGCCAGAGCCCGTGATGCGGAGCCTGCGGAGCTCCGGGATGCGGGCAAGGCTTTAAGGAGCCTACAAGTTCCCACCCCATCCCCAAGCCGGAGTGCTAGTCCAGCTCGTCTAGCTCCTTTGAAGACGCCCCTGGCTCTTGCTCCCAAGGCAGGAGCAGACAGACACCTGCTTCACCTAGCCCCCAGGCCCCGCTATAGCGCCCTTGTCCTGCCTTGCTCAAAGCATCCCTGAGCCAAGACCGCGATGCTCCCACCCCAGTACACAGGGTCCCCAAAGTTCTCTGTACTCCATAGACCTCCCCTTCTCCTTGGCGCCTGGACCCCGCCCAGAGGTTGGGCTGGAGAACCTCTTGGGTCCACAGCTAAGGGCGCTGACTTCGAGGACCGTGCGCGCAGAAGCCGAAGCTGCCACAAGGGTGGGTGTTGTACGCGTAAGTCTGGGGTCTGCACCCTCGAGCCCGCCCTGCCTCCTTCCTGAAGAGGAACAAACTTCCCCAGCACCCACCTTTCGCCGCGAGGAGGCGGCGCCGCCGGCTGTCCCCACCGTCTCCGCTGCCGCCGCTGCTCCCTACGCCCAGCGCCAGCAGGAGCGGCACCAAGCACAGCCTCCCCGGCAGCATCCTCGCCGCCTGCGCCGCCACCGAGCTGCCGCCGCCGCCGCCGCCTACCGCCCGCGCCGGCCTCGCCTGCCGGTGTCCGCTGGCGTCCGCCGGTGCCTGCCGCGCCGCCTCGCTGTCGCTGCCGGGTGCGCTTCTGGAGCCGCCGCCGCCGCCGCCGCCCTCGCCACCGCCTCCGCTGCCCTTCGCCGCGTCGCCCGCTCGCCGGCAACAGCAGCACTCACTGGCGCGGACCCGGAGCGGCTCCGGCGCTCACCCCGGGACGGCCCGTGACGTCACGGAGGGAGGGAGGCGGCTCGTGCATATTCATGAGACGCGGACATTGGCGCGGGGTTGCGCGCTCCCCCGCCTCGCAGCTCCGGCCCTCCAACTTTCCTCAGCCATCCCCTTTGCTGCTCGCTCGCGTGATCAGACCGGGTCAGGCGCAGGCTCCTCCAGGGGAGCCTTTGGGTCTGGCGTGCCCCCTGCGGCTCTCCAAACGGCATCCGCGAGGCACTGCGAGCGCCACCACCAAGTGATCACCCGCGGCCCGAGGACCTTTGGTAAAGATACAGAAGGCCCTACGGTGATGCGCCCTCTGAACCTAACATCCCTGCAGAGGGGCCAGGATGGTGTCTCTGCGGGCCCTGCCCTTGGCTGTGGTCTAGGGATGGACGCTCTATGCCGCCTGGTCTGGGGAGGGCGCCAGGCGCTTGCTAGAGCTGCAAAACGCCGGTGCCTCTAGGAGTTGTAGGGCAGAGATCGCTTAGGACCTGCGTAGCAATGCCCGGGCTCTGCGCCATCTCTAGAAGCAGGGACAGCCACTGCTGGAGTCAAAGGGATTAGCTAAAGTCAGAAAAGGCAACCTTCAAGTCTGCAGTGGGAACCGCATTCAAACTTCCTCCTCAGAAGTTACGACCTTTACATTATCTCTACCTAGGGAAAGAGCATGTCATTTGGTGTCATGCCTTCTAAAATCTCAAGCCAGGGAATACTGTCCCTGGAGGTGGGGTTCATATCCTTCTCCACAATCTCAGTCACACTCAGGCTTCCAAAGGATCGAGAAGGTTCCTAGCAAAATCAACTAACGGTGCGGAATAAATCACTGGCTGTATTTCCATAGAAAGGCTATTTTCTCACGATCCAAGGGTCATATGTAGTTGAGAAATGAGGTAAACAGAAAAACACAGAAACAAAGGAAATTATCCCTTCGTTCATCATTCATTCAAGATATTTCCTGAGCACTAAATGATTGTGGATGCCGGGCTAGGCAACGAAGGACACAAGGTCTTTTGTCCCTCTGGGAGTAGCCAAAGGGGATGAAAGCAGTTAAGGTCCCCACGTTATGGTCCTGCACATTCTTTAATGTTGCTCGATGCGAGCCTGTACAAATCAATTAGCCAAATGTGTATATTGCAACACGGACTGAACAGCATCTCATAATTAATAAGTATAGTTCGGAGTACTCAACCAAGCTATAAAATACATTAAGAGCCTTCTGCTGCCCGGCCTCCCGGTGTGGTCCTGGCAGCACACTGGGAGCCCTGTGGTGGTGAAAACAGACTAAAACATTTGAGACACTAAGAAATGCTTGTGAAAAGCTGCAAATCCTGGTGGCTGCAGGGGGCTCAGCCCAGGCTGGGCTCTTTGCCGGCAGGGTCCTCTTTAGTCCAGGAAGCAACCCCTGTGCTATTGTTCTTCTTTTCAGAGAACAGGGGGGCTTAGCAAGGTAAGGTCACTCATTCAGCCACGGTAAAGGGCTACCAAGAACCAGGCCAACATCAAGACTTCACCCTTCTCAGGTTTTAAAGTCATAACCCAGAAAGAATGGCCTGCAGTGGTGGGTGCTGACCATGCAAAGTCAGAGAAGCCAGTGAATGAGAGAAATGTTAAATGGACTCATTGTCTTTCCTTGTGCTCCATCCCATCCAGCAGATATTTACTCCTCTTGTTTACTCAAATAAGAGCTTCCTTACCGACTGAACACCGCCATCCCTGGAGGTCCTTATGCTAACTGTTGTTAAAATCAACCGGTCCCAAATATTTGACATGAAGTTTCAAATTCAGACCAAATAATGAGAAGCAGAACATAGAATTAATTATAAAAACATCCCCCAAGCAGGAAATGATGAGGAAAGAACATCACAGAGAAACACAGTAGGGTTAGGGTGCTTACCAACAGGTGCAGCATGGCTATTGTCCCTCTCTTCTCCTTGTGAAGGAGGAGGAGAGCATTCGCTAGACCAAGCTCTGTGGAGGCCTCTGTTTAGCCATGCCTCTCTGGAGCTGGGCCCTCCAATGGTGCTCCCCCACTCCAGCTCTCAGCTTGGCTGTGTGGTTTGCTCTGACCTGGACAGTAGCATTCTTGATTGCACTTTTTTTTCCTTGGACTCCTGCCTGTTACAAGAAGAAACTCTCAGGCTAAACCTGCAGGAGAGTTAGAGACATTGGTGTACATTGATAAGGCTTAGCTGAGATGTCCCAGACAGCTAATGCTACTTTAACCTGGTCAGCACAAATGACCCACACGTTGACAACAGTCCCATGAGCAAGCTCAGGCAAGATCAGCCAAGCTGGGCACACGTCAGAACTGTCCAGCTGACAATTAAAAAATATAAATGGTTGTCCCATGAAGTCACTGTGTTTGGGAGTAATTGATTAGGCAATACTATATCCACTGCATAAGGTCATTACAAAAAGTGAAAAATGAATATGAGACACTCAATCTGCTGCACATGGTCAATGTTTAATAAATGCAAAAATGTCTCCATCTTCACCTACTTCCCAAGGCCCTGAAATGCCCATCAAACCACGATTTGGCTTGCTGGGGCCAGGGAAAGACAAAATGACCTGGGTTAGAGTAAATGAAAGTAAGAAAATGTATCTTAAACATACTCAGAACACAAGAACTTCCAGGTGTGCAGCTTGTATGTGTAGTATACCACTAAGCTGAATACACTCCTGGGTCAGTCCAGATACAAGGATTGTACCAAGCAACCCAGCAACCAATGGATCCCATTCCCTCATGCTAGACTGGGCAATGGGGGTCCTATATTCCCTGGCCCCTTTAATTCTTGCAGCAGCAGTTGCTATTTCCTACTTTTATTGTGATCGGATTTCTACCTCCCAACGTTCGAATAACGTATCAACATTCGCATAATTGAGCAGAATATCAATTCGCATCTGCCTAATTCCACATTCTATCTTTTGCCCATATGTGATGGATTCAGGGAGAGGCACAGGGGAAATATAAGCAATGAAAAAAAATTGCATCCGATCAGAAAAGGTAGCTCTGGGGTTTGACTTTTTAAACCGCTCTCTTTCACTACCTCTGAGTAATGACCGTTTAAGTAACCAATTATCACCAAAGTGGCCATCCCCAGCTCTGAGTTTGTTGGGGCACACTCTTTACCCTTGACTTGCTCTTGTTTGTTTAAAGGCCTAGCACAAAATCGCCCGAGCCAGAGGCCTTGGCTGCTATAAACCTCCAATCCAGGGGCCCACCTGCAAAGCAGTAATGAATCTCCAGCAATTCATCTGGGCCAACGGTTTTAACAAATAAGTATCTCCTCTGCTCCAGGAAATAGAATCTCACAGGAACAGATCTCACATAAACACAGCCATTCTTGCTTATTTTCACCAGGGTCATTAATGCTTTGCCCAATTAAGCCCCAAAACATCGCCCCTGAATAATTTAAGCTGAATAAATGAAGAAAATAAAGAAATTATACCTATTTATGGAAACGTGGATGGAAACTTTCCACATGACCCATGTTAATTCAACTAAAAGTACTTGAGTTTGAAGAACTGGCTGGTCTTGTGTCAAGTCGATGTAAGCTAGAATCATCATCAGAGAGGAAGGACCCACCATTGAGGAAATGCCTCCATAGGACCCAGTTTAAGGCATTGTCTCAATTAGTGATCTATCGGGAGTGGGGCCAGCCCATTTGTGGGTGGTGCCATCCTTGGGCTGGTGGTCCTGGGTTCCATAAGAAAGCAGGCTGAGCAAGCCAGGGGAAGCAAGCCAGTAATTAGCAACCTCCATGGGCTCTGCATCAGCTCTTGACTCTAGGTTCCTGCCTTGCTTGAGTTCCTGTCCTGACTTCTTTTGGTGATGTGTAATCCTAATAAACCCTTTCCTCCCCAATCTGCTTGACTTTTTCTTTTCTTTTCTTTTCTTTTCTTTTCTTTTCTTTTCTTTTCTTTTCTTTTCTTCTCTCTCTCTCTTTCTTTCTTTCTTTCTTTTTTTTTTGTTATGGTGTTTTGTTGAAGCAATGTGGCTTTGTTGCATAAGTCAGGTGGAAAACTGGTGCTCAAAAATCTGGAATTCCAAATGTTTCCCCAACATCATCTCTGCAGGTAAAAGAGTCTCTATGACCCAAGAGCATCTAAATCTATTACTGAATCTTCTGCATTGCTCTGAAAACCCTGATACAAAGACAGATGCTGCTGATACAATAGAAATTTGGTTGGTTGGTTGGTTGGTGGTTGGTTGGTTGGTTGTTGATGGGTTGTTGGTTAGTTGGTTGTTTGGTTGGTGGTGGGTTGTTGGTTGTTTGATTGGTTGTTTGGTTGGTTGTTGGTTATTGGTTGGTTGGTTGGCTGGTTAGTTGATTAGAAATGGGTTGTTGGTTATTGGTTGGTTGGTTAGTTAGTTGGTTGGTGGTGGGTTGTTGGTTGGTTGGTTGTTGGTTGGCAGTGGGTTGCTGGTTGGTTGGTTGGTTGGTGGTGGGTTGTTGGTTGATTGGTTGGCTAGTTGGTTGGTTGGTTGATTAATGGTGGGTTGTTGGTTGTTTGGTTGTTGGTTAGTTGGTTGGTTGGTTGGTTGGTTGGTTGGTTAGTTGGTTGTTGGTTGTTTGGTTGTCGGTTGGTTGGTTGGTTGGTTGGTTGGTTGGTTAGTTGGTGGTTGGTTGGTTGATTGTTTGGTTAGTTGGTGGTGAGTTATTGGGTAGTTGGTGGTTGGTTAGTTGGTTGGTTGGTTGGTTGTTGGTTGGTTGCTTGCTTGGTTGGTTGGTTTTATGCAAGGGGTGGCAGTTGCTAGGAAACCTTTGGTAAATGAGTAAAGAGGGGATGAAGTCCTAAGTGAGTATATATTATTAACATGAGCACACCTTGTCAAGGACCTAATACCTCAGGCCATGGAAATGGCAAAGCCTCCTCCCCTACCACTGGGCAAAAAGAGGCTCAGAGAGAGGGTAAAGCCTTCCCCTCTAGTTTGAATCAAGTGTTAGCAGTATATGAACAGTCTAGCAGCTGTAGTTTCTTCCTCCAGATGTTTATAGCCAGAGAATACAGCCTCCAGACACCTGCTTCAGGGACTAGCTAACTTCTCCCCCTGTGCTCTACATAGCACACTGAGGTTCTAGGTTGTTGAATCACTCAATCAGAGTACATGTGGCCCACCTGACTCCAGCTTTTCAGTATATCTGTCTGTCTGTGTATCTGTCTTTCTTCATCCCAGTCAACCAGTCAGGTCAAGTCCCACCAATTCAGTCTTGGTGCCCTGGTCAGAAAAATAGAAAGAAAAGAAAATAACATATGTTATTCATTACAGTGAGACATTATTCCTAAATATTGTCCTATGTTCTTCTTGGAGATACAAACACACACACACACACACACACACACACACACACATCCTAAGGTAGTCTCTGAGAAAGCAGCCATAAAGTTCAGTGACATTTCTTCCACTGTAAGACAGAATCTTTGTATCCTTTCTTTGAATCTGAGCACTGACTTCAGCAACAGTGACATTATGTGACTTCTCAGTGACAATCACAATAGCTTCTGCCTAGTTTGCTAGGATGTTTATGTATGAGGTCCAGCTTTTCACATGAAAGTCCTGAGATCACTATATGGGAGCACTGAAGGCTGTGTGGAAGGCTTCATTAAGTAAGATCGATGGTCTGAACTAAGTTGGACATTTGAATCATTCTAGAAGTCCCAAATAATCAACTTGCTAGCTGTGAAATCAGCCCATGCCCAGGATTCACCTCTACTTGAGACATTTATCTTCCCAGATATAGCCTTGGTACTGTGCAATGAGATCAAGTTATTTCTACTGGGTCTTGACTCAACTCCTGGCCACAGAACTCAGTACAATCAAGTGGTTATATATGCTGTTCTAGTTAGGCTTTTATTGCTGAGAAGAGACATGATAACCGAGGCAACTCTTATAAGGGACATTTAACTGGGGCTGACTGACAGTTTCAGAGGTTCAGTCTATTATCATCATGGCAGGAAGCATGGCAGGGTCCAAGCAGACATGGTGCTGGAGAAGGAGCTAAGAGTTCTACATCTAGATCCAAAGGCATCCAGAAGGAGATGCCCATCTCTCTCACACTGGATAGAGCTTGAGCACCAGTAGCCCCCATATCCGACCCCCACAGTGGCACATTTCCTCCAACAAGCCCTCACCTACAAGGACATACCTCCTAATAGTGTCACTATTATTAGGAGGCCAAGCATCCAAATACATGAGTCTATGAGGGCCAAACTTATTCAAATCACTACATATGCTGTTAAGGTTTGGGATGGTTTAATAAAAATCAAGAACAACATATTCATTCTCATTTTTCCTTACAATAAGGACTAGTGGGAAGGAGATATATTGGGTAATTAAAGTGTAAGTACCCACCCCCCGTTGAGTAGCTCAAATTTTGAGAGTTGCAGAGTAAAGGTTTGGTTTATAAAGGGTTGGTTTATAAAGGTGGAGCCAGTGGAGCTTAGTAACACTCTTCTAAACTCAGACAGGCTGGGGCTGTGGTTTTCAACTGTGGTTTTCCTCTAGGGATCTCCTAAGAAAGCTCCTTACCATTTTATTTGTGCCTCAGTTTCCTTTGGAGACCAAGGAAGCCTGGTTGCTTTCAGAGCTAAATAAAAAACCAGCCAGCTAAGTTCTCTTTCTGCCCTATGTGAGGGGCACAGTAAGTCCAACCATTGATAGTTACAGTGGGCACTCAGTGTCACACGGGTTGCGGATAGTTCATACTGATTCTTAGTTTAGCATGTGGTGTTTCTACACAGGTAAAATGTAGATGGGTGTGGCCACAGATGGCTCCACACTAGCCCGAGCAGCACCAACCTTGCCAGCATTGTCAAGGAAGCACCAGGCTATACCACCTGTCAGAGCACTATGGTGTGCTGAGATTACCTAAATCTAGGCAGCCTGTCATTCCAGAGTTCTGCTCCGTTAAGGGATACTACAGGAACCCATCCGTTATGAAGTAGGCACAGTATGCTCTACCTCATCGAAGCCAGCAAAAGACTGAAAAAGAGATTTCTTACTTCCACTTAGACCTCGAAGAAAACTAAAGCTTAAAGCTATCAAGTGACCTGCACCAGGAGATTAAGGAGCCTTCTTGTGGGCAGTCAATGAAGTCCTGAGTAAATGTGTAATTTTGACATGACTACTGTCATGTCAAGCACCCATGCTTCAGATCCATGGCAATCAATGGTGAGACCTTCCCCAGGCCAGGCTCAGGGAAATGGACAGGCCTTCCCTTGGTCAGAATACAAATGGTGATGACGATGACGTGTGCAGAAAGTATCAGCCACAGCTTCTCCGCCTGGATGACTGCAGCCTGGGACTGATACCTTACTAAGATTAGCTAACCTGCATCCTCATTGAGGTGTATATATAAAGTCATCTCCTTCATTAATATCTAATAAACCTGTTTCTCGGCTGCTGGTGTTTCCCCATCAGAGCACACAACGTACCCAGGCATGTGTCTGTCGTTTCTTTATTCCCAGTGTGCACAGTGCCAAAGCCCTGCGGCTTGTGACACCTTCCATAAATGAAGGAGCTGAGATTTGTAGTGACACATGTCCGGCTTTAACGTTTGTGTAACCAAGTGGGGCAATGCTTCCTCCGTCCCCATAGCTGTGGCTCTAAGGCTTGGACAGACATGAGGTAGCTATGTGGCCTTGATTCGACACACTATAATCCCAGCACAAGTTTTGCAGGACGATGACTATCAGGTCCCTCGCACTCCCATGTAGGAGTCCTATCTCTCCCTTGTTTCTGTCAGCATGGGCTGTCTTTTCCCTGAGGGCATTCATTCCTTCTTATTTTCTTCCTTTACCCCTAAGGGCTTGGAATGAGTCTCCTGTCACAAGTTACCTTCCTCTCACACCGGACTTTCAAATAACCAGCAGCAGCTCCACCAGCAAAATCTAGTTCGTCTTTACTGCCAAGACACTCCTCCATCCTCCAAGGCCCTGTTTATGCTTATAAGCAGAAAACTCACGTTTTGTGTCTGAAATGCAAGACTTTGGCCAGGTTGACCTCCATGTCCATTGATAACTGATGCCACACAATACTGACTGTGTTACAAGTACTCTCTGCCCACCCACGCTGCTGTCTTCACTGTTTACGAGGAAACACCAGACCAATCCTTCTGCTACACCTTCGCTCACATTCCATCATCTACTGCTATAGCTTAGCCTGTGAAACTACCAATTTGTATGTTGAGGTCATAATCCTCAATACTTCAGAAGGTGTCTTTAAAAACAGGCTCTTATAAACAGTGGGCAACTGAATGAGGCCCCGGGGTTGGAACTGATCCAGTTTGGCTGGACTCTTATTTTATGGTTGTGAGCCTAGCCTTTAATGGCTGAGCCATCTCTCCAGCCCAGCTGGACTCTTATAAGAAATGCTATACTCACCCAGAACAGGAGGAAGACCACGAGAAGACAGAGAAGTCTCCACTTTCAAGCTAGTGAGGTCTCAGAGGAAGCCAAGCCTGTAGACACGTTGACCTCAGGACCCGAAAGGTAGCAAAGTGAATTGTTAATACACTTCAGTCTAAGGCCCTGCTACCACAGTCCGGCAAAGGAATCCATCCACTATAGCATCTCTCTCTGTGCTCCCCACAAAATCCACTCAGCTCTGATGCCAATCAAAACCTCTGCTCCTCCCCATCACTCCGCACACCTGTCTGGAGACCGCCCAGGCGCTCTCTAAACATCCTCCCTTTGAAACATTTGACCCACTCCTTGTCAGTCCTTTTGCTACAGTTTACTCATGGTGGTTACTTTCTATATTGGTTTCTAGTGGTATCCTATCAGGATTCACACTGGAGGAGAGGCGAGACCTACATACCAGAGCTCAGGAACAAGAGACCATTCCATGAATGAATGAGTGGGAAAAAAAATGCTTTGCCTTTACTTCGTTTTTCTCTATTACCCATTTACTTTTACTATATTCCTAACAGTCTGTTGCAAATCCACTCAAGTGGACATTGCTCTTACAAATGTCTAGAATTTCTATTGCCATGCGGTTTGAGTGTGACGGTGACAGATTCTTCCGTGGGGACTGGGAAGCAGGGAGAAGGTAGGGTTTTTTGAAGAGTAGGCCATGCGAGTGAGCGGTGCTTTCATTTTCTACTTAGAGAAATTGAAGCAAAAATGTTGCATTAACTGGTTTGAGGTCATGGTCTGGGCTAGACTCTAGTTCTCTTGAATCTTGGTAGAAAGCAAAGTCATAAATATACAAACACTGACGCTTAAGATGCCTGGGGCTGACTGTGCTGGGAGTCAGGACTTGCTTTCTACTCATAAGGGTGTGAGGCCGCAAACATATATTTTCTTCCCTAGCTCAGAGAAAGAGACTGCCTGTGCTTGCAGGCCCTGGCTGAGGATGACAAGCTGGCCTGCAAGAGTGCTCCGAGGAAACCATTTCACCTAAGTAATTTTAAATTTTTATGTCTTTCAATTTCTCAGTATTTAAGAATTTCTTTTCCAGGTCGGCATGGTTATGAGTAGTGAATCATGTGTCCAAAGGGGGAGGCTGTATTATATCACCTTCCCACAGCGTTCTGTAACATCTGGGACTGTTGAAAGCAGCGTGGAGTGGATGGGATATGATGAATGGTGGGTAGTTGCCAGTGGAGCGATTGAAGAAGGTTGTAAACCTGATGGCATGCCCGAATGGCGATGTGCGGCTCTGTTCCCGCTCTCATCCAGGAATAGCTTAACACCGGAAGCTAACGTCGCTGACAAAGAGACTTTATTTTTTTCTTTTTTGATTTAGAGTTGGAGAATGGATGCTCTTAAATAAGGCTACTAAAGTCCAACCTAAAGGCATTTCCTTCAAATGGATCTGAAGATTTAATCCTGCAGCTGCCTAGAAAGAATGGTTGGGGGCGGGCATGCTCAAAAGGTCCCAACACAAACAATGTTGAAGAATGTTGAGGAGTTACACAATATATTTCAAATACATGAACATGAATGTTTGAACTATGCAAAGATTTAGTCTTCTTTTGAATCTTTCAGAGAAACTGATTAGATGCTTGTATCATCAAAGTGCTTGAACAGGTCCACAATTAATAAGTTATCTAATAGTGAAATTTTTTGTTAAAGAGTAATTGTGATATAGATTTTACAGATACCCAGTGCTAATTTGCAGCCTCTGGGCTGTATGGAAGGAAATGTTAAGATGAACTAGGTTATTGAAGATAATGTGTTAAGGGGTCAGAGCAAAATCTAGAATATTCTAAAAGTAAGAGTCAAGATAACACGTGCTTTGAGTGAGGTGCATATACAACAGCAGCAAAATACTAGACAAAAAAAAATAGTGTGGAAATTCGAACGAAGAGGCCATAATAGAGTGTTCTAACTTCCATGGATTGTTCAAAAACATAAACACAGATGGCTTGTCCACATTGTTCATGAAAGTGTTCTTACCAAAACTGTGAGATTGGGACAGTGAAAGCCTCAGTGGGTAAAGGCACTTGCTGCCAAGCCTGAGGACACAAACTGGATCCCCAGCACTCACACGGTAGAAGAAGCAAACAGGCTCTCCAGCCTCCACAGGGGTACCATAGCCAGTGTGTCACAGCATGTGAGGCAACCCCTGTCCCCCACCACCACCACCACCACAATAAATAAACAAGCAAATAAATAAATGCAGGTTTTTAAATTGAGAGTAAAGAATTAAGATAGAGAACAAATTGCCCAGCTTGCAAAACTTACCAAGAAAAGGGACATGGAAGGAAGCATCATCTAGCTAATATATCGGTGGATAATCGGTTAATAGGATCAACCTTCCTAGTGCTGTGTCCCTTTAATGCAGTTCCTCATCTTGTGGTGATCACCCCCCAACCAAAACATTATTTTGGTCATAACTGTAATTTTACTGCTGTTTTGAACCATAATAGAAATATCTGTATTTTCTGATAGTCTTAGGTGACTCTGTAAAAGGATTGTTTTGGGGTTGCGACATACAGGTTGAGAACTATTGACAAGTCAAGATAAAGCATGGAGGAGCAGGTGAGATGGCTCAGAGGGTAAGAGTGGTTGTTGCTCTTGTCCAGAGCACCAGCATTTCCTTCCTGTGCCCAAATCAGAAGCTCACAGCCCACCTGTAACTCCAGCTCCAAGGGACCCAACACCCTCTTGTGACCATCATAGGCATCTGCTCACACACATGCATTTGGACATATAAATAAAAATTATAAATTTTTTTGTGAAATCACACAGAGAGAAGACGTATTACAACAAAATATGTTGAAGTGATACAGTCAAATGCACTATTATTAAATAGAAAATAATTAAGCTCACATGTTAATTATAGTGATTAGAAGCATATTTTAATGCTGCCTTAAGCTGTTTATGGGTGATACTTTTATAACCTAAAGTGCACAGAAAAGTTAAAATGTATAATATGTTAGAGTGCATATTTACATGTGTGTTTAATATGCATCATCTACATTTGTGGTACATATGTAAGCACACACACATATATGTGTATGTATATATATGTGTGTGTATGTATATATATATATATATATATATATATATATATATATCCTACACACATTTTAAGTGCTACATTTCATTTCTAGATAAAATATAATTTAAGGCAAAAATTTATTAAAAATTATAATTACTATATAAAAATAAAATGTTCAATTTATTGGTAAGACAGAATAGTTCTATGCTTTCCATATATTTAATAACACAATCCCAAAATGTGTAAAAAATACATTATCAAAAACCCAATTGAAAAGCCATAATAAGTGTCATTGTACAGTTTTTGCAATCTGTGGGTCAAACCAATACCAGTTAGTAAGGGCAGAGGGAATCTGAACACCATTCTTATAACTTTTCTCTAGCAATGAACTTAGATATAGCAATTAGCTATTAGAGGATATATGACTCCATGACCAAACACCAGTTGAAGGTTCGCAAAGCAAGTCCCAAGAAAGACTAAGGAATCATATGTCCTGTTGATAGTATTTTAATACCATTTTACTGAAGCACAGTAACAAAAAAGAAAACTTCTTTTAAATTATTGGCACATTTTGGAATGGGGAAAGGGATACATATGAGTGGTTAATAATTCACAGGGAAACTAGAAACAAAACCAAACACATTCAGAGCTGGAGAGCGGTGCAAACAGAATCTAGCAGGCCTTACAGAGGTAGTGAGAGATAATGACCTGCCTGCATCTCAGAAGGGAGAAGGGCTGCCCTTTCCCAGAGTGGGAAGATGAATAATAGTAGTTAAGATCCTGTGATGTTACTGAACGGTGGACAGAGAGGTGTGGCTTAACAGAGAGCCGAGAAGTGGACATACACAGAATCCCAATGTATACTTAGATGTCAAGGGGGAGACGTGAACGACATAATCAGCAGTAAGCCAAAGAAACCAGATGGGAGGGAGGCTTAAGTGTAAATCTTACAAGAAACTTTAGAAGAACATCTTAATAGTAAAGATAGGGAAGAATTTCTTAAACAAGCAGCAAAATACATGGATTATCGAGAAGAATATTGGTATATTCAGGACACTGAGATTAAGAGTTAGTTCTTTTTTGACACTAAAAATAAAGTGAAACGTGACACCACACTGGGTGAAAATTAGCATCTGCAACTGTGACTGAGAATTTGGCCTGATAATATATGAGGAATTCTAGGAATCTGTAAGGAAGAAAAAAATAACAATTAGGAACATAAGACAATTTGACTTTTAGTATTAAGATCTAAATTGCAAATAGACAACAAAAATGGGTGTTAAATATCACGGGTCATTAGAGAAATGGAAATTCAAAACGTGAACATGTCGTTTCACACTTGCCGAATTGGAAAAGCTATAAAGGTTTAATAACAGTGTGTGCCGGTGAGAATGAGGAACGCTGGGAATATCCAGGCACGGCTGTTAAGAACGTCCTGGTACCGCATTTAGGGAATATCACATAAATGCTCCTAAAGCCAACTATACACTAGCAAATTAGTGTGACAGGACGGCTGTGACAAAGAGCCAGACACTGGCTGGTCAACAGTGCTAGACAAACTCTGCCACAATGCCGGAGGCTGGGACTTTTCAGTCCAGGGGATGGTTGGACCAGGCTCTTTGGAACCTTTAGGGATGTCCTGGCTTCTTCCCATCCTGGTAGCCCCAGATGTCTGTTGGCTTGTGTGGCATTCTTACCAGTCCCTTCATAAACTAGTTCTCTCCATCTAATGGGCTTAAGATGACCAACTTATGAGAGCACCAGTCATACTGATGGGTGTAAGGAGCCCGTCATACACCACTGACCTCACCCACATTAAACTACCTACACAGTGATGGCCTCTAAAGGAGGTCGCATTCTGAGGTGCTACTTTGAGAGAAGACAAAATCGTGCCCACGACATCAAGTTTTGACATGTTTTATTTTTTAAAAAAATGCAACGTTTGTTGAACATTTTCCATAGTTGTCAGGAAAAGCGCAAATGCCTTCAACAGAAGACTTGCTTGATTGTGACAGTTTCACTCAAAGGAATATTATACAACAGTTAAGCCAAGTACAGCTTCTCATATCAAATGAGAAAAATCAAAGTCCGCGTGATAAGGTACAAGTTTTCAGCAGTGCGAGAGGCGGAGATATACGAAGCAGACAGAATAGAACAGTTGGAACCAGGGCCAGAATGCAGTGAAATCTGGTAATGGGAGGGACTGCCAGTCTGTTCACCTGTTACTTCACCAGTTCACAACCTAAAGTCTGATTTTACATTAAAATAACCACTTTACAAAGACACCGGATGAGGCTACGTTCCTTCACAGGCGCCAGTTCTGTTCCAACCTTATCCTAGGCAGATAAACAAACAGTTCACAGAAACACTCATTTAGAAAGAGTCCTTCAAAGTTCACAAACGAGTGTGAACACGTGTGTGCCTGTGTGTGTGTGTGTGTGCATGTGTGTGTGTTTATCAATGTTTCTTGGGTATGCTAAAAAAAAAAGTTGCGGAGGGAGGAGTGAAGGACCTAGGTGAGAAAACCAACAGGGAGGGGAAAGGGGAACATGATTAGGTATTGGTGGGGGGCACAGGGGACAGAACTGAAGCCCTGAGGGCCAGCAGAAAGAAATGAAACAGACAACCTTGGAAGATAGGAGGTGGTGGGGGGACCTTCTAGAATGTACCAGAGACCTGGGAGGTGAGAGACTAACTCTCAGGACTCAAAAGGAAGGACATTAGATGAAATTCCCTACAGTGGAGGGAACTTTTACAGTCCACTTCCAGTAGAAAGACAGGGCATCAAGTGGAGGGATGGGGTTGCCATCCCACAGTCAAAAACTCTGACCCAGAACTGTTCCTGTCTGAAAGAACTATAGGAACAAAAATGGAGAAAAGCCTGAGGAAAGGGAGGTCTAGTGGCAGGCCCAAATAGGGGATCCAGCTCAGGGGGAGGCCCCAAAGCCTGATACTGTTACTAATGCTAAGGTGTACTTACAGACAGGTGCCTATCATGACTGCTCTCTGAAAGATCCAACAAGAAGATGAAAGAGTCAGATGCAGATATTTATATCCAACCAACGGACAGAAGTTGGTGACCCCTGTGGTTGAATTAGGGAAAAGCTGGAAGAAGCTGAGGAGGAGGGTGACCCTATAGGAAGAACAGCAGTCTCGACTAACCTGAACCCCTGAGATCTCTCAGACACTGAGCCACCAACCAGGCAGCACACACGAGCTGATATGAGGCCCCCAACACATACACTGCAGAGGACTGCCATGTTTGGACTCAGTCAGAGAAGATGCACCTAACCCTTGAGAGACATGGGGCCCCAGGGAGTGGGGAGGTCTGGTGGGATGGGGTGGGGACATCCTCTTGGAGCCTGGGTTGGGGGAGAGGTGTGAGATGTGGAAGAGTCCAAAGGTGGACCAGGAGGGGGATAATGACTGGACTGTCAAGAAAGATTAAAGAATAAATTGAATTTATTTCTGTCAGGTGGCAGAAACAAATGTGTTCACCAAGGAATATAACCTCACATGGGCCTTAAAGACCTGACTCAGGTGCTATTTAAAGTTAAATAAGCAGCATGGATTTAAAAACTAACCTCACAGACCTGACTAGCAACCAGCAGGAACAACAGATCACATACCCACCAGATACTGGAATCTGGAGAGGTGAAATTTAAACAGTTAAAATTTATATACCCAAAGAAATACGAGTTTGAAACATCAGAAAAACAAACAAGAGGCCACTAATGAACAACCAGAAAATCACTTAAAAAAATAAACACTCCGGATAGAAATTGGTTCAATTGGTAAAGCTGTGTCTTGCAAGCCTGATGCCCTGAGTTCAAATCCCCTGAACCCACATGCCAAAGCTGACTCATGCTTGGAACAAGTTAACAATGGCAAAGCAGGAGGCAGAGATAGGCAGATCCCTGGGAACTTAATGGCCAACCAGTCTAGCTTAAACAAAAGGTAGAAAAATTCCTGAAGAATGTCACCCAAGGTCATTCTCTGCCTTACACACACACACACACACACACACACACACACACACACACACCTTACAACTGCCCAAAAAAGAACTTTAGAAGTAAAAATATTTGTTGAAATAAAAAGGCCCAAATAGACAAATTAATTAATCAACAAATCTTATAATGCTTTCCATTAAAAAAAACCCAAATAAATATCCACAATTCATGCTAAGATGATGAGAGTAAAAAGATATGTAAGAGAGTCAGAGTACATGGATGATGAAGGAAGAATCCTGAATTAATGGAACATGAGATAGAAATAGAAGTACATGCAATATAAAAACAGAACATTTCTAAGAATGTTCCGGAAATGTTGAGAATCACAGATTCAAGCTCCACCATGATTTCAACAAGGAAGTTAATGCAGACACTGATTATCAGGGAAGTAGAATTGGAGCCAAAGAGAATATTTAATCATATAGATATAGCATACATGAGAGACAACACAGATCCTCTGGGTTGGGTATATACAGTGCCCATGGAGAGTTTCTATCTTTCTTAGGGCTCAGATGAAAACATCAGCAAGAAAGCAAAACTTGCTTCAACAGCTGGTGAAGAATGACTCGAGTGTAGTGCTGTTGGGACCTGCTGGAATCCTCCCTCCAGGATATAAGGAAAGGCTACAGTCAGAGCGTTATGAAGTCTTAGAAGTCAGAAGGTTTTCGAGGAAACTACGGGCTGATAGTGAAACCAACAGTTGGAATGACTGTTCCCTGTGGTTCAAGGCCAACATACGGGCTGAAAACTGGATGGAGTTGCTATTACCTGCTAAAATTTGTTAGGAGTCCACTGAAGTCACTGTAAAGGGAGACATTGAAGATGTGACAACCAAGGAAGTAGAGCCTTAAAGTAACATTCCAATTGGAAAATACAAAAAAAAAAAAAAAAGAAATAAAGAAAAAGAAAATTAATAAAGCCTTCTCCCAGCAAAGCAACAAAGTGACAACCTTGAGAATAGAAAACCAGAATAGAGAAAGGAGTTAGCATCTAGAGCATATAAGCAGCAGAAAAAATAAACACCAAATATCTGATCAATATGTAGGCAAATAAACTGAACAAATAGTTCTCAAAATAAGAGAAACAACTGGCCAACTAACATAGGAAGGAAAGTTTCCCACCCATCACCATCAGAGAAATGCAAATTGAAACTCAGGTTTCATCCCAGTCAGAGTGGTTAGCATCACGCCAACAAATGGCAAATCTATTGATGATGCGGGTGAAAGTAACCACATATACTGTTAAGCCAAGCCAGCACACCAAAGCAATATTTGTCTACCTGTGTTTACTGCAGCACTGTCCAAGGTGCAGAATGAGCCTGGATGTCCATCAGTGGGTGAATGGGTAAGGAAAATATGGTTTACATACATAATGACATTCTCAGTTGTACAGAAAATGAACATATGCTGGAAAAGGCACACAAGTGGAAGATTATCACACTGTGAAAACCATTCCGTCTCAAAGGCAAGTATCATGTGTTCTTCTGTATGTGTGATCTATGTTGTACATACGTGTGTAAAGACATGTAGTCAGATAACCTGAAAGGAGAAATAAAATTGTGTATGGGAAAGAAATGTGACATTTAATGGGAGTTAGCAGGTGTGATGGGGGTGGAGACCAAGAAGTGGAAGGAATTTGCTCATATACGTTCTTGAAGGTGGCTCTAGGATAAGAGAACAAGAAAATACGACATATGCACATGATAGAGTTTTATTCAGCTGTCAGTATAAATGAAATTATGTCAAATGGATGGAGCTGGAGGTCACTACGTTAAGTGCAATAAAGCAGACTCAGAAAGACAAATATTGCATGTTCTCTCATCTGCTGAATCTAGATTTTAATATAAAAAGAGACATGAAATAGAAGGAGGGCACCCGAGGAGGAGAAGGGCGACTAGACAGAGAGAGAAGCAAAGACAGGCAAAGGCTGATGGGCACAGATGAGCCTCGCCTCGCAGAGCAATGTGTGAAAACACCACAACCAAACGCCACTATCTCTCTGTTAATTTTAGCAGGATAATAAATGATAATAAACTTTTTTTATTAAAACATACAATTTAGGGTCTGGAAAGATGGCTCAAAGCCTAAACGCTCATAATCAGAAGAGCTGAGTTTAGTTTCCAGCACTCAGACACACAACTTTTCTGTAATTACATGACCAGGGGATCTAATGCCCTCCTCTGGTCTCTGTAAAACTGCACTCATGTGTACACAAATTCACATGCAGACACACATAAAATGTAAAACAAACTAACTAAAACCTGAATTACAAAATTCAACAACACACACATATTACTATATTGCTATATTGAATATAATTAATACACTATATTTCAATTAATTCAGTTATTAATAAACTAGTGCTTAGAAAGTATAGCCTAATTTGTACGTTAGAAAATATTTCTTAATTTATATTTAATGGTAAGCATTCAACATAAAAAGTCAAAAAAGAATACTATAATAATAGCGTGAATGTGCAAAATGAAAGGAATAATGAAGATTACAAGAGAAATCAGTGATAAAACGGGAACAAAAGATTAATAATACTGAAGACAGTGCTTTGAAAATATTGAATTAGGCAAAACTGTGCCACAATTAATCTATAAAAAGGGTATAAAATACACATTAGCCCTCCTAGGAATGAAAAAGAAGTGCAAAACCAAGTGTGCTGAAGATAATTAAAAGATAATAAGCGGATTTTATGAATAATGCATGCTAATAAAATTTTAAACTCTGATGAAACAAATAAATCCTAAGAAAACTGAAGATCGTCATCAAATGTTGAAATTATTTAACATATTTGGCAAGCCTGGAGATCATCCTGGTGTGAAGAAGAGTGAAGAGAAGCGGAAAGCGCAGCGGCCAGCAGCCATTTCCCTGGTCCCTGCCTTCCTGGAGACGCCGCTAAGCCTGTGACAGTCGGAGCACTAGGGACATGGGATCCCAGGCTGTCCTCAGGTTGTTAGTTACAGTGATGAGCAGCGCCAGAGTGTGGCATTAGGGACACACTTAGAGACACATTTTTAAGGGCGACGATCAACACACCTACAACTAACTCTCCATGGCTCAAGAAAGGATGTAGTCGTGTCTGTGTTTGCATGTGTGTAAGGGACAGAATAAAGGGAGAGGGAAAAACAAAACAGCGTCGTGCAAGCGGGAGAAGTAAAACAGCAGGGGTGGACAAGCCACGCATGGAAGGAAGAGTCTATCAAAGCGCCCTTGACTCTCGTCCCTTGCAGAACTGAGAAGTATAATGGCAATTTAAGTAAAATTTATCAATATAAAAACATATTCCGCGAAAGCACAATAAACA
Source organism: Apodemus agrarius (assembly GCA_964023405.1). Classification (NCBI taxonomy): domain Eukaryota; kingdom Metazoa; phylum Chordata; class Mammalia; order Rodentia; family Muridae; genus Apodemus; species Apodemus agrarius. Next base: position 100,902,119 of record OZ030012.1, read on the forward strand.
TTATTAAGAATGTTCTAACAATATAGGAATCGATCCAACGGTTTTAATATTCTAGCTCAGATGGAGAAAATTAGATGCCGTATTGAACTTCCAGGGAGCTGATCATTTCAGTTCGATATAAAAATGTCTGAAGAACAGAAAGAAAAAAAAACGAGAAAAATTCCAAATTAATTTTGAATTTTCAAAGTCTGGATGACCTAATTTGACAAGGACAGTGGAGCAGAAGCCAATCGGCAGGGCCAGCCCACTCACGAACGCGGCTGAACCGCCCCGTGCTCCTCTCACCCCAAAAGTGTGGCGAAGCTCACTGAATGGAGTGTTGGAAATTAGAGCTTGCTTCAGAAATGCAAAGTTCATTTAATTTTAAGAAATAGAGTAATATAATTCACTGTATTAACATATTTAAAGAAATAAATGGAGTGCTAATTTAAAAGATGCAGGAAGGTGTTTTAAAATCCAATATATATTCATGATTTTTAACATTTTCAAGAAACTATGGACGTCTCCGTACCCTTACATGATAACTAGATGTTATGATAACTAGATGCCACCATATAGGTATGTATACATACCTTTATATATGCCTTTGATATAGATCCATGGCATACATTATTCATTTCTGATTATTAATCTTTTGTTAAATATAATTCTGAAATGTAAAGTGTTGTAGGTTGTTCTTGTGTGACTAAGAAGATGCCCTTCTTTCATTTGGACTCAGCCTCATGCCGGAGGCCTTGATTAATAAACACGACTCAGAAAAAGAGAGTAGAGAAAGGCATAAGGACTAGAAAGAAGTGGAAGCAAGAAAGGATTGCTTGCAGATGCTATGATGAACACACGTGTAGAATGTATCTGAAGACGGGGTGTTAGAACCAGGAAGAGCCCGAGGAAGGCTGGCTATGCAAAGCCACAGGCGATTATAAACCAGAATAATTTTTAAGTTTAAGCATTGAAAATATGAAATAAATAGGAAAATATAATTGAGATGTCCCTAGAAGACATGATAAACCACTATCGAAAGATATTTTAAAACAGCTACAATAGCTGTAAGAGTATTTGTCATAAAGATGTAATTTCTCCGAAGCATACATGTTAATTCAGTGGGATTCCAATAAGAATCCACAGTGGCTTGTTGCTTGTTTTGTAGACCTATATAAGCTGGTCTAAAATGCACTCACAACTTTAAGAGAAGAAACAAAAAACCCAAGACATTCTCATGGTAATATTCTAAGCGTGTTTTTAAAAACTTATATAAAGCTGTGTTTGGTGGCCCAGGCTTGAGAGGGAGGGTGACAGCAAGTTCAAGGATGCCTGGGCTGCAGTGAGGTCAAGGCCAGCCTACATAACTTCCTGGGGCACTATCGCGAGTAAAATACAAAATGAAAAAGCGCAGAAGAAGATTTAGCTTGGTGGTAATGATAATTTATAAATAAGGAAAGGAAGTTTTTTTTTTTAAAAAAAACTAAGTATAAACAGAAAATATCAATAGCTGTGACTGCATTATATTTAAAATATATGTGTTTATCTAGTAGCATAAAAAAGTTAAAAAGGAAGCCACTGTGAGAAAAAATTGTATGTAACATACATAAGTGACTAAGGTCAGGTTTCTTAGACAATTGTAGACACAACTTATAATGAGAAGGACCATCAGAATGTCTATAACCAAGCCTGAGCATATCAGAATTTGTTTATGGGAGTGGGAATGGCTTCCATTCTTTGACAATTTTCCGTGGAGTAAGATTTAAGGTGCATATCTAGTGACCCGTCAGTACCACTCCTAGAAGACCTCTTATGCCTATGAGTCAAAAGCTACGCAGAACAGTCCTTATAGAGGCATCAGTAGCAATCTTTAAGTGAGAAGTGTTTCCCAAATGTCAACGACAGGAGGAGTAAATCAGCTGGGATGTCTTCACTCAGCGGGATGCTATACCGCAAAGAAAATCGACCACGGCCACGATTAACCAACACACATAACACCGAGCAAGAGAAGACTAACACAAACAGTGTAGTATCATACTGGTTATGCAAACTGTAATATAGACAACAGTAAGTTATATTATAAATGCAGACATGTGTATGACATCTACAAAACAAACCATAGAAACAATTACGGCAATAGTCAAGATAGACTTCACCTGCAGAGCTTAAGCATCCTGAATACAAGAGCTAACTTTTTTTCTTCTTTATCTCCAGTGTCTAAGTTAGGGTTTTCATTGTTGGGAAGAGACACCACGACAAAGGTAAAACATTTAAATGGGACTGGCTTACAGTTCTGAGGTTTAGTCTATTATCCTCATGGTGGGAAGCATGTCAGGACGCAGGCAGACATGATGCTGGAGAGGTAGCTGAGAGTTCTACATCTGCATCCATAGGCAGGAGAATAAGACGATGTGCCTCTAGGTTGGGCTTGAGCTTGTGAAACCTCCAAGCCTCCCCCAGTGACACATATCCTCCAACAATGCCACACCTACCCCAACATGACCACACCTCCTCATAGTGCCTGCCACTCCCTACCACCACAGCATTTGAGAGACTTTCTATCTGGCTGTTATTTTAGTGAAAGCTTGATTGTTGGCTGTTCTCAAAGCCACAGTTATCTCCATTCCTGAATGCAGGTCTCCAGACAGGACAGTCGTAAACTCCCCCAGCTCGTGAACTCTGTCATTTGTGCTGTGGAGAGCACTTACTATCAGCACACTCTTGTAGGCAATGCCATATTTTAGTTACTAACCATCCCGTTAAAATATAGCATTTATTTTCCCACTGGGTTCCCACTCTGCTTGTCACTTTCCCACGTCTAACAGATCCCGCCCCTGTGTGTCCACAGCTGTGATCTATCATTGTTCCCCAGTTTCGGAAGAGACTTCCAAACTAGACAGTCCACCTCAAAGCACGGACAACCTCCAGATGATATTTTAGAGGCCACTGTGGCATGACATAGGGTGTGCAGGCAAGAGAGACAGTGACAGAAGAGACATGGAAGAGTGAGGTTTGATGTTACAGATGCCACATCTCTTGTAAAAATGCATTACTTTGTTAACAAGGGTCTTCAATCTGTTAGCTAAGCTGTCATATAGGAGGCTGATGTGACATGGCTTGCCTCCTTTGGAAAAGAAGAAAAGATCAGCCAAAGATCCAAACTCTCCTCACCTTTATTTACATGATACTCAACTACTTCTGGAACACTACATACCTTCTGTCTTATACTCTATCTCCATGCCTACTAGTCTGTGTATAGCAAAGACTGTAAAATTGTGGTAAGTTTCCTTAATGACCATTGGATACCAAGCTTCCTGAAGATAGGAAAGGTCATTATTATCCATGCAAGCTGACCGTCGTCTGTCAAGATACTTTATCTTGGAAGGAGAGTTGAGACTAAAGAGGGGTGACCCCCACATCTCCCTATCGAGGACTATAAGTGGTGGTATCCTCTGGTTGGAGCAAGGCAGCCCAGGTGTCCCTGGTGTATAGGGCTGTCCACTACTTTGTGTTCATTTCCCCAGAGTTATCCAGGAGTTTGAAATAAAGTCTTGGTTAAATATTCCTGGATGGTGACAGCTGCTACCCACGGGGACATTAGCAAAAAGCTCTAAACCATCATGATTTAGGGGAAGGCCATCACTTAATGTCACTGTGGTGCTGGCTGTGATGACCTGTCAAGAGTTTCCAAGAGCATAATACACAGAGAAGACAAAAATAAAGGCTCCCAAGGCCAGCCATCCCTCCCCTACCCAACTACCTCCTAGCACAGCCAGCCCCAAAGGCCAGGGTATGTGGTTCTCCTAGGTACTGATGAAGCCAGTACCCAAGGGAACAGGATGATGGGTGGGGGTGTCTCTGCTTCTCCCTATGAGTCCATATTTTTCTAGGACTCAGTAGAAAGAGACACTGCAGAAGTTACACAGTGAGTGATCATAAACATGACAGATGGGCAGATCAAAACCTTTCTTCCAAATATATCTCGAAGGGTATTCGAGACAACTGTGGGGTAGCTCTACTGGGCGCAGATGTGGAGACACTGGTAAAATCTGCCCAAAACTCCATCTCTCAGAGGCCTCATTTGTCACTCTCGGGTCAGGGAGCAAGCGTGGGCATGTGCCTGATTTAGTCTCCGCTTGTCACTTGCCCAAATCTAACAGATCCTGTCCTTGTGTTTCCACAGCTGTGATCTCTTGTTGTTCCCCAGTTCTGGAAGAGACGTACAACCTAGACTGGCCTTTCCAAAGCACAGACAGCCAGATGATATTTTAGAGGCAACAACTTCCCAACCATTCAAAGATCCCAGAACCTCTTGTTTGGTAGCTCAGGCTAGCTCTGAGAAAGAGTGTTTCACATCCCAGTTTATTACTCCAGAATTGAGGGGCTGACACCCAGACTCAGACTCCACATATAAGCAGGGTGTGGGAAGTAGGCACAGCTTTGCCTAACAGTTTCAATTAAGTAGAATGACCATTAACCAGAGTCCCTGATAAGCAGCTCCAAGAACCGTCAGACTCCACGTGTAGGCGTATATTGCCATGATAGCAATTGCCAAACATGGTGTCTCAGCTTCACATCCTGCATCTCCTCCTGCTAGGTTAGCTTTCAACCCAGCAAAGAGCCCAGCACTGTGACTCCATTACTGACTTACTCCCGAAAGTGCAGTCTCCATGTTGTTGTCATTATGACACAAAGCAGGAGCTTTGGGGAAACAATCTTATAAAACAGGAAATGTATAAAGCACTGTCCTGGTTCGAAGCTTGCCATTCTGGCCTCCTTTCCAGGGAGAGTATTTACACAGACAAGATGGGCGTGGCTGCCAGGGAAGTGAGAACAGAGTGAATGGGAAGGCATAGAGCGCATCTCTCGGGTGATCAGGTGACCAGATGCAGTCTGCACCAAGACCCTGCCCTTCAGATCTCTTTTACCCCTGTGAGATTGGGATGCCCCCAGCTAAAGGAGAACGTGGGACCCACTATCTGCCCAAAGATTAAAGCAGGTCGTGTGCTCTCACGAAAAAGCAAAGGATTGAGAGAAGTACAGAATTTTTACTTCTGATAAACATAAACTAGGAATGCCATGAAGGGGTGTGGAAATGGTTTTCTGCAAAGAAAATAAATTCGGGAGTTCTGACCAATGGAACATGACCAAATATCTATCATGGAACAGAGCACAGAGGTACATCCTGTAAAACCTGACAATCCAGGGAAAAAATACGGGAATTATGGCCAAGCTGCCATCCACAGGCTGGACAGGAAACTCGGAATTAAACAAGCCAGATGCTCACCATGCTTGGGGAAGTATCTTATTTGGCCATTTGCACACAAGCACATGGTGGCAGGAAGTCTGAAATCTATTCTGTGCTTCTGTCCTTCTAGCATGCTGTGATTTGCAAGCTGATGGTCACTGCCATTTGTCCAGTGCCCACAGCCTGGCCTGGCAGAGTTCTCTGTGCCGTGCCAGCCTGGCCAAGTCCATCAGGAAGCACTTTGCCAAGCTCCCTGCTCACCACCCTCCCAACTGTGGAACTGTGGCCTGGCCTGGTATTCAGGGCCAACCCTGTGCCGTTTGGCAGCTTGGAAACACATTTAAGAACACAGATCAGCATTGTGGGCAGCTGGCCTCTTCATCCACCTAACAAAGAAAAGACAGCAGGGCCCTCCAGAGGGGGTGTAAGATGACATATGTAGGAAGTCTTTCCTCTTCTTGGATCTTGGAGGGCTCCTGCTTTTTCAAGGAAATTCAAAATTAAGGAGAAGTTATAATACGTATTATAGGCAAGTGATTAATCGTCTACTGGGAGTGCAGTCTTACAAGCTCATTTGCACAGAAGCACCCTCCCTAACAGACAGACAACACACACACACACACACACACACACACACACACACACACTTACACTTTTTTTTCTGAAGTATACAAGTCTTATAAAAACTGGTTTGGTTCACTAACCCCATCTCTTCACAGAACCACCATATGCAAAGTGCTTTCGGTAGAAACAATGATGCCATTGTGTTAATTTACTTTTGTAAGTTAATGCTTGGGGTATGTGGAGGCAGAGACTGAGTATGGCTTATACAGAATCCCCTGGAAATGGCTGGTGTATCCCTCAGAAAGCTGGCAGCAGATCACAGGTCCCCGGGTCCCATGTGTCACCGTGTCTCATGTGACATGAGATGACTCGCAGTCACAGGCAACAAGTACTTTTGGAGCTCCTTGCTGGGTCCCATTGCTTGAATTGTTCAAAGTCACCATCACTTCTCAGGACCTGGGTCGGCCAGCAGCAGCTGGCTCTAGAAAGAGAAGAGGAAGAGTTTGCTGTGGGCAAGGACTCCCAAACTTCAGCAGAGGGTTAAGTTTAGGGCGGTTTCAGCCCTTAGGGTTTGACAACTATTAATTATTCATGAAGCGTATAAGAGTGACCACACCATAGGTGCTCAGGGGTGGCCTGCTGTAGGTGCTGCCACCAGTATGTGGCAGTAAGCTGAAATGGACTCTCATGAACGCTCAGCAGCCATGATTATCTGAAGGATACCTGAGATGGCCCTGCCATAGGGGAAGCTCTCACGGCCCCATACCTCCCTGAGGGTACAGGCAGTTAACCACTGCTAGGTGCATATGCGTCTCTTCTGTACTGTGCGGAAACATCACCTGTCAGTAAAAAGCTGGTGGCCAGTAAGGCAGGATTAGAAAGTGGGAAATCTACAAAACTGGATCCAATCTTTACAGGCCCAGGGTCCTCAGTTTTGTAGAGAGACCGTGGGGGGAGGGGGAATGATTGGGGAATAGTTGGGGGGGAGGAATTATGGGACATAGGGAGGGGGAACTGGGAAAGGGGAAAGCCTTTGGAATGTAAACATAGAATATAGAAAATAAAAATTAAAAAAAAAAAGAAAGTGGGAGATCCAGCAAAAAGAAAGAGCAGAACTTTGGGAGTCAGGCAAGAGGCGAGGGATTCCCCACCCAGACTCAGAGGAAGTCAGACATATAAAACTGAGGAGAAGTAACCAGCCATGAGGCAGGCATAGAATAATATGAAAGGGGTTAATGTAAGTTACAAACAAACGAATGAGTCTGAAACAAGCCTAACTTACGGCCTAGCCATTGATTAAAATTAGCCTCCAAGTTGTTATTTGGGAACTGGAGTACAGGTGGGAAACCCCATGGTTACAGGTAGGAGAGAGGCGTTTTCTCCAATGGTGCAGCTCTCATAAACTGCCAATACTTTCGTAGCAGACCCTTCACCTACACTCAGGTAAGCAACCCTAATTAAACTCATTGTTCCGTCAAGCTAGACTTGAGCCAAATTGTTTCGTGAGTCTGTCGTTGATACCCAATATGGGGTGAATACATTTCTGTGAATCTACCAGGTATACCTGACCTAGCAAGCTACAGTGAAATGGGGGCGAGGGAGGGTTGTTCAAATGTCCAGAGGCAGAAGGAAGAGGAAGACTGAGATGTGGTTTTCAGTCTTGTAACCGAATGGTCTGGATGAACAGTAGACTTGTAATCTGGGGAAAAGGAGTTAAAACAATTGCCAAGCAGAGGGAGCCTTGGAGCCCTGGGATTCATCATCATTCATTTCCAGAGCTAATTGCTCCGTAGAGATAGAGACCCCGAAGTTGCAAACCTCTCCTCTTTGCTGTCACAATGGGCAATTTCATCTGTGATCTAGAGCTGGGGCTCCAGAGTGGATATGTGTAGGACTGAATTCCTTCTCTTAACACACAGTTAGATACCTCAACCCTTCCTCAGCTACAAAGGAGGATGCTAGTAATAACACCTCCCCGGCGGGGATGTGTGCAGAGCCAAGGAGATCATTTAAGCACAGCTGGGTCTATACGAAGCCCTTGGCACACATTACTATCAATTCACTCATTTCTTCAACAAATACACTTTGCCTGCTTATTAAGTCTGAGCCAACCCCAGTGGTCTGTGCGGCACAGAAGTAAACCCGGGGGAATCTTTGCCTGTAGGAGCAGACACCCAGGGGGAAGTGGGAGTGACAAATGGCAGTTCTAACACAGGGGGAGGTACTATGAGAGGAAGCCAGGAGCTGCTTGCTAGACCGAAGAGGAAAGTTATCACCCATGTTAGTTAGGCAAACTTTGGGAGAGTTTGCTTCCCAGGTTCCCTTGAAAAGGCAGGGAGGCCGGTCAGGGTAGAACTCTAACTTGGGAAAGACCAAGATGATAGACAGAAGAGAAGCTCGGAGAGCCAACACAGACAACACTGTAAATGTGTTCATACACAAGGCGATTTGGAAAGGAAAGCCTATGAGCTCAGGGTTGCTGGCATTGCTGTGGGGCAGGGGGCAAGCGCTACAGCGACAGAGCTGGGCAGAGCCTGGAGCTTCACAGAGAGTACCACACGGCTTGGCCTCTCTTTGGAAGTAAAGAAGGCCCTCGATGCACACAGCCAGGCCCTGCATTTTGGATAAGTTGCTGTGGTCCCCTGGGAGGCAGGAAGGCAAAATATCTAGGAATTCCTGGCAGGAGCCCATGCCAGAAGTAAGGGGGGATTCCTGAAGGCAGTGAAATACAGAAGTAATTAGGAGACAGACTGGACAGAACTCACAAGTTAATTGTGTATCAACAACGGAGGGAGAAACCCAGGCCTCTAGCTGAATAAAGTTGTCTTGGTCTCTGAAGCGGGTCCAGCCGAGAGAACGCAGGCTGAGGAATGGAGTCAGGGGAGCTTACATCTGGAGCAGGTTTTAAACCAAGCTAGCCTGGTTAAAAAAATAAAATAAAAACCCAAGGACAGGATTTTAGAGAGAAGGGGGAGGTGAACTTGGTAACAAGGCTGAAGAGGCAGGCTGGGCAGACAGCTCCCAAGCACTAAGGGCTGAAGCTGGCCCCTCTCTGGTTCACCATCCTGCCCAGGTCCCAGATGTGGCTGCCTGTCTGACTTCCCAGTCCTTGCAGATGTTCCCGGTGCCATGACAACAGCATCTTCTCTAGCCCTCTTACCTTTCATCTGCTTTCAAATGCATTTCATTCCTCGTTGCTCCTACAGTCTGACCTTTCTAAGATGCTATATAAACTGGGTTACTTCCATGCTTAATAAACTTCAATGGCTCCCTATTGCCTTCAGGATTCAAGTAAATCTTCTCAGTGTAGTGGTTTAATAACTTTCTACTCACATAGTCGCTACATTTTTTTCCCAAAGAACTGAACAGAAACGGGAAGAAAAGCAGTCAGCTACCTGGTATTTGGAACGGAGCAGAGCGGCCTCAGAATTCCTCAACACCCCACTGTTCCTCCATGTCCACTGTCCTGGGTGATAACTTAGGCCCATATATTGCCAAGTCCTGGAGTTTCTTAGAACTCAGAAATAGGAAGGTTTCCAGACGCCTAACACTGTGTGATTCCTTGTCTTGGGAAGACCTTTGGTGTATGGCTCTGCTTCTTTCTTTAATTTTCTCATTATCATACCTACTGGCACTCTCCAAAGAGGTGCTTAGGAACTAGGGGCCTCTGGTGCTATCTTCTCTCCCTTTACAAAGTCCTCCCTCATCCCTCTAGTCCTCTGATTCTGCTTTTCTTTCCGTTTTGGAAAGTTATTATTTATTATTTAGATTTCATCTTAAAATGTTCGCCATCAGCCAGGCGGTGGTGGCGCACGCCTTTAATCCCAGCACTTGGGAGGCAGAGGCAGGTGGATCTCTGAGTTCGAGGCCAGTCTGGTCTACAAAGTGAGTTCCAGGACAGCCAGGACTACACAGAGAAACCCTGTCTCAAAAACAAAACAAAACAAAACAAAACAAAACAAAACAAAACAAAACAAAACAAAGAAACAAAAAAAATGTTCACCATCACTTTCTAGAGACCTTCTACAATTTGTCTAGATGAGCTGGCCATGGGTCTTCTGCATTGTCACTCCCAGGCTTCCTTTCCTCTGTCACCTCCCATGCCCTGTCTTTTACTCTCCTCCTCTAATCCACAAGTTCTCTAAGGCCAAGGCTGGGCCCCATTCATGTGCTGATCATTGTTAATATCAGAGGAACCCAGGAATAGATAGTGGATACACTACTCCATATGGAATACACTGCTGTCCCTGAAATCCCACGACTAATCCTGGCTCTCTGGTCATGCATATGGCAGACCCCACAACTGCTTAACTCTTGCCTCCTCCAAGAGTTAATAATCCTTGCAGTAGCAGGGATCCTGTGAGTAGGAAGATCCATTAACACATCAGGGAGGAGTCACTGTGGGAAAGTTGTTCGCCATAGTGTGTCAGGAATGGGATTATAAACTGGAGCACGTGGATTTGGGGGCGTAACACTATTTAATTGTTGCATCTTGATGTCTCCGCTATTCTAAGAAGGTGGGGGTGGAAAATGAATATAAAACACTTAAGTCGTTTCCCAAAGGAAAATATCTTAATAATTTTCACTGGAGATGGTGTCTAAACACTGAATATAAAAGAAGGCAAATCAATTGTGTGGTTATTTTGGACTGAGCGAAATGGTCTCAGAATCTCTCAGCCAAAGAGCTCTTGTAACCCAATAGGTGATAGATACCCTGGCCCCACACAGCCCAATACACCAGACAGTCTTTCCTGATATTTTAAAATTAGAAGGATCCTGTAGACTATATAATCCACAGCTTCACTTCAAATATCAAAGAGTGAATGTTTTAAGACTTAAGTCTAGGTGTGCTATATCCAGTGAAGTGTAGGTCTCAGGGAGTAAGAAACTGGAAAATACCGAAAGGCCAAAGGGTTGAAAATAGTGCCCCCAGGAGTGTGGAGCATGAGGTCTCTCACCAAACTCAGAGTCTGTATAAGAAGCAGATCTTTTAAATGGATCCAAACCTGCCTCCAAACCAGGTAGACTTAGCCTGGTAGAAAAGGAAGTGTGTGGCTAGTCAGGGAAGGAGGGTAGTCCAGTCTCCTGGGTGAAGAAAGGAACATGTCTTGCTAAAGTGTTAAGAGAACAGAACAAATGGAAACCTTTGGAAACAGCAAATGATCCCCAAAAGCTCTATGATGGATTTGAGCAGAGGACGGAGAGGATGAGGGAGAGGGGAGCAGAGGCCAAACGTGTTGTCTAGCAGCAATGCTGAGGAGTTTAGATCTTTTCCTGCAGTCCACAAGGAGAAATTGAAGAAAAGCGATACAGTTAGAAAACGCATCCATCACCAGCTGCAGGGTGGAAGGAAGACAGGACCTGGAAGCCAGTGGGAAGCTACAGGCTGGCAAGAGATGGGCTGTAGAGGGGACAAAGTGATGGGAAATCAAATGACACAGAAAGACTTGAGAATGGCTGAATGCCACCCCCACCCCTGCTGCAATGGGCAGAGATGCCTTGTTGGTGGTTTGTTCTCACATCAGTTGGGGGCAGAGCGGATGGCAGTTCTTTGTTCATTCTACCTTGATGCCTGGTTGCTTGGTGGCCAAAGCTATCTTATGCCTAGAACTCATAAAAACCAAATCAAATCCAGGAAGTGCAATGTAGGAGGAGGAAGGCAGGCAGAGATCTGTGGACTGCCGTGCCACCCACAGACCTGCCCTCCACTGTGCAGCACAGGTGGGCCACAGACACCCACTCACCCCATGCCACATAGCACAGATGGAAGATGTCACCCGGGAGCCCGCCAGCCACACGGCCTGCCTACAGTGAGAGCCATCACAGTATGCTAGAACATGATGGTCAGATGGGAAAGAAAGAGAAATGAAGCAGCTTGATCATTATGCAGGAAAATGGAACTGGAGACTTGAGGATAGAGAAAAGTAGCTTGTTGTGAGTGGCCAGCCGCACCATGTGAGGTCATGATGAGGTCCCAGTCCTTGCTGCTGCTACGGGCCATATCTGAGACAATGGTTGTGTGGCAGCAGGGGTCAGGATTGGTGTCTATGGGTCATATCACCATTAGAGAGTATAGAGATATCCCTGGTCAGGGCACTTGCTGGGAACACATGGATGTCCAGGGGAGGTACATACTGGTCCTACCCCTCCCTGAATGCATTACTCTGGAGAGTTGGCCTCATCTCTTACCAGTGGCAGCACTCGAGAGAGCAGGCTCTGCACCTTGCCTGGACAATGCTATGGAGCTGGTCCTGGTGGCAAAGGCATGGGTGAGCCCGTCCCAAGGGTGTGAGAGCGGGAGAGCTGGGTCAGCCTCTCACAAGCTGTGGCACTTAGGAGAGTGGGGCTAGTACCTTGGTTGACTCTAGAGGTGAGGGTGTAAGTGAACAGGCCCCCAAGGGCATGAGAGCAGGAGAGCTGACTCTGCCTCCTGCTGATGGCAGCATTGGGATGCCGGGCAGTGCTGGATAGGTAGAGATGGGGAGATGAGCTGCACTGGGGTGCATGATGTGAAACTCAGAAAGAATCAATAACAAAATTTAAAATAGAAACACTGAATGCTGACCTGGGAACACTTGGGTATGAATTGGTCTGAGTGGTTAAGAACATATAAGAGACACGAGTTGATGTACTGTTCTGATTTGGGTGACTATATAACTGGATGAGATTATTCACTAAGTGGGAAACACGTGAGTCCTGTATGAGGCAAGGACAGGGGGAGAATTGTCATTTAATGAGCACTTACTGTGTTCCAGGCATTAACAACTTGTTACCTCCTCACTCAACTAGTTCTTCAACTATATCCATTAGAAATATTATACCCAATCTACAAATAAGATATTGCCCAAATAGATGCATGTTGAAGTAGCTGAGCCTAACTAACTCAGACATGGGGCTGGATAGAAATTAGCAAACACAATTGAGTTTGGAATATAATTAGACAGAGAAATTGGATAGTAGCCAAAATCTAGTTTTCGGGAGAGAAATTCACCCTGCTATCCCAGAGGTCAAGGGAAGAAAAGGGTTCAAGAAAAAGGGAGAGGGTGATTGCAACACAAACTCAGTTAAGGGATTAAGGCAAGAACCGAGATCGGCTCTAGGATTTGGGAGTGTGGACGTTACTGATCTCAATCATAGTGACTCGGTAAAGTGAGCATGGAGATTATTTGGGGTGAGCTCTAAAAAACGGGAGGTGAAGGCAGTGAATATATGCTTTTCCCAAAAGCTATCCTCTAAAGAGGAGTGGAGAAGACACAGGGCTGTGAAGAGAAACACAGGGTCAAAGACAGGACCAACTTTTTAAGGTCTAGACACATAGAATGTTGAAGTTATAAGAAATCAAGACTGGTTCTTAGGTAAAGTGGTTGGACCCTGAGAGACACAAAGGTAAATGTACAAATCGGTACATGCAGAACACTTGGGTTCAAATGCAGATACGCTGCTGGAGGTACTAGAGGGAAACTGAGGCAAGTTTCTCAGTGGAAGGAGCTAGATTACAGATTTAAAGCAAAGAAATACTGGGATGCTGAGAAAAGCTGAAAGATGAGAAATAATTGTCCAGGTCTGGACCTTACTTGAGATCTGTGGTAATAAAATTAAAATGAGAACTAGTGTTGTTCTCTAACCTTGGAGAGCCCCTGAGATGCAGGAATACCATTTGTGGACAGGTAGCTTTAGTCAACAGGAAATATCAATGTTTATCCAGGGAAGCACCGTGAAAGGTAAGGGAAACAAGGGCAAATACAAGAGAAAAAAAACCACAGTGATGGACAGAAACTGGAAAGCCCATGAGTGCAAGATGGCTACACTAAAGGTAGGAAAAAAAAACCATCCAGTCCAGAAATTGTTGCCCTAAACATTAAGACTCTGGGCTTGCAGAGATTGACTGATGACAGTCAGTAGGCATTCCTGTAGGTGATGGGGACTAAGGTGAAGTTGGAGAAGGTATCAGTGTAGAGGAGAGGTCAGTCATGAAGGGAGATGAGTCATATCCACAAATGCTGATGTGAGTAAAGAAATGATGGCAAATGCAGTGATCCAAGGACACAAATATCTGATGACTAATAGCTGGAAAAGAGTGAGTACTGGTCAGCATATACTCTCAATAGACAGGGTCAAGGGCGTGTTATCCCACAACTTGCAATTTGACAAACTGGGATAGAGGTTAACTAGGAAGAAGAAAGGATCACCAGGAAATAGCAGCATGACGTGAGGAGGTGCCTATTTCAAGCGTAGACTCTGAGGGGGGAAAGGCAGCATTCACATGACAGGGCTGCTGGGGTCTCCTCAAAAGCACGAGGTTGGAGGAGTAATTCAACTGCATTTCAGGGGGCTCAGGAGAGCTAGGCAGGGGCTTGGTCAGTGGACAGCTGTACAGAGCTGTGTGGGTAAACCTTTGGACAAAGCCAACAGGTCTGGTGAAACCTAATGAGACCAACTATGGTGTCCTCAGACATCCGTGGGGGGTGTCCTGAGCTTAGCATGCCTGAAGGGTATCCAGGACAATAATATCTTGAGCAAGGAAGGAGCTACAGCTCTAGAAGAGAAGACAGGGTCAAGATGGAGAGGAAGGGCTGAAGCCAAGTAGCCTACCCAGGGAAGTTACAGATGTTGGAATATATGAGCCCACTCAATGGTAGGCACCGTGAAAGAAAAGTATGTCATGTAGAAGCCCTGCCCAGTCCCATCAACAGCAAGAGGTGGGAGATAAGAGAAGAGCTAAACAGACAGGAAGAGTATCCAGAGGAGATGAAAGTCAAAAGCACAGGACTGTGTTGAGGATGAGGTCCTTGGCAAAGGCTGCAGAGAGGTTACTCAAGGTAAGCACTGAAAATTTTCCATTAGAATTAGCATAGTGAGCCACTGGTGCTCTTGATACTGCAGATCCATGCAGGAGGCCAGGCTGTTATAGGCTAGAGAGGGAGGGAGAAGGGGGGTGGGAGTGAGAGAGACAACTTCATGTATCCTCTTAGCTAGAGAACCCTGAGGAGCCACTCCAAACCTCTGTTACCCAACCCAGAAATAGGAATATTAATACTAGTTCATTGGATTGTTGTGTTTAAGTAAAATTAGGGAAAACACAGCATTTTGTAAGCAGAAAGCCTGCCACAATCATGCCAAACACGACATAGGCAATTGCTATTGCTTGGAAAATAAGATTGTGATAAGAATGGGCTATAGAGTTGGTAGATTGATTTGTGTGTGTGCACATGGGTTTCACATAGAATAGATTCACTGGAATGGCTGCAGCCTTTGAGATTGAAAATCTAGCTGTAAGAAGTGGAGACTACTGACCCTTGTTGAAATGAACCTTTGACCCTGGATGTATCCACTCATATTAAAAGGAATAGAGCTGACTTGAAAATTTCTCAAATGCATTTGGAGAAAGTCACAAGGGTTCCCAGAAAGTGTGGCTGTTCAAAATCCTCAAGCATCGCCATCCACGGCTTCAATAGGCCTTATCACTCCAGCTGTAATATGCTTTCTGGAAGGAAACGCTGTTGATTATACAGTCAGGCTATGATTTTCTGATTTGTGCAACAATATCTCGCTGGAAGGAAGATAGATGGTCATGCATTGAATTCCTAATCCAGTGCCTAATTCTGTCTCAGGTACAGTAAATCTTGATGTGTTACCTGAAGGGAAAGCTTCGATTTCTGGAAAATGAATATTATAGAGTTTTCTATGACCCAAAGAGACTTGTGCAGCAGGCGCGGGCTGTGCTCTGTGGATTTTTGCCAGCCGCATTAAGACGCTGTAGCTGGGGAAATAGCACACATGCAACCTGATTGACTGTCACCTGTGCCCAAGGGCTTCTCAGCTTCAGCAAACTCAAAGCCTAACACTTAGACTTAGCAGATACTCCTCAAAGACAAAGAGCAGAAAGGCTAACTTTGAATGTCAGCATCTTGGGTATTTCCAGGCTCACTAGCCTGAGAAAAGTCAGGACAAGTAAGGAGAAGCTGCAGAAGGGTCAGCAGGAAACAGATTTGTATAAATCCTTCAGGCTTGACTCAGTTTACCACCCACTGGAAGCTCCTTCTGCTTTTGTTGAGCTCAGTGGACAAGAAGTCAGAGGAAAGTGCCCTCCGTTCTTTTGTCCTGGTTCCTGGAGACTCTATGTTCTGTCCCTTCCTGGTACTTAACTTCTGAACTGTGTTTGTGAATGGCTCTAACCAGTGATTTTCAACCTTCCTAAGGCTGAGACCTTCTAATAGCATCTTCATGTTGTGATGAGCCCAGCCAGAAAATTCTTTCATTGCTATTTCATAACTGTGATCTTGCTACTGCTATGAATTGTAATGTAAATATCTGATACACAGAATTTTGGATATGAGACCACAAAGGGGTCACAATCTATAAGTTGAGAAACACTGTTCTAGAATCTCTCCGCAGGGACTGGGTGATGGCTTCAGTATGGATCTACCGTTCTCTATTTCCAAAGACTTAAGGAAAAGCCAGTTGTTTCTGTCAATCTTTAGGGAAAGGGTCAACAAAAATAAGGGAAGCCTTAGTCACTGGTGTGTGCCTGCCAGTGATAAGGACCTAGAAAGATGCTTTGGAACCTAGTGATGGGATGGTTTTGAGATTGGATTCAACTTATTCCCCATAGTTCACTATGCTCCACATCCAAGTCTTTGTCCACTCCTCCAAGAAGTCCCTGGAGACACAAAGCTGAATCAGTATAAAGAGATACAAAATGCTAAATTACTTTCCTACCAGAAGTGACATGTTGAGAGGTGTTTTTTTTTTTTAATGGCATTAGTAGAATTCTGAGCCAGTGGTGGACTTTGAGCAACAGGATGGGGAATGACATAATGTGGACTGAAGTAGGTCAGACATAGAATGGTAGGGAACCTAGGGCCATGTTCTGGAGAGGTCTAAGTGCCAGACTCACAACTTTGTATGCATTATAGTATGCAATGGAAACCACTGTAGCAGAAGAGGATTGACAAGAAAAAAAAATTGTTCTAAGGCATGATTGCATCAGTTTGTGGTAAAAATGATAATGTTCTTTAATGTCTATTGTTTGAATAGTGAGCATTGTTAGGGCTAATCATTGTTTCTTAGAGAATGTTATTAATATGTGTGCATCTATTTCATAGATAATATAAACAAGGTCGTCTGGGTATATTTTCCATTGCAAATAGCCCATTTAGCTGAGAAATCATAATTGAGTCCCTGCTGAATCTATCACAATGCTCTGGGTTCTGTGAAACTGCCATACACAGCATCCAGTTTCTGCCTCCAGCTGAAAACTTCAGGATGCAGAAAAAGAAGTATAATTTGGGATCACAGACATCCAGCTTACTCAAGACTCTTATAGTCTGAAGTAGCAAAAACCAATTCAAGTTACCTAAGATGAGCTGTGAATGGAAGCCACAGAAGCGTTCACTAATGTTCTGGTCCTAACTCAAGAGGACACTAGAATGACTGGGAGCAGCTGATCTCTCCAAGGGCAAGATTTGGTGATGCCACAGCCTGCTTGCCTCTGTGAGCCAATGTTATCTACTACATGTACATGTACTCCTCAATACTTTGGATCTAGCCACACCTCCAAAGGCCTCTTGCGATCAATGTCACCACAAAGAAGGGTTCCCAAGACAGAAATTGGACAGATAACTATCTTCACCCAGTCAGTGTGGGAAGGGCAGTGGGGATGTCTCATGTGGGATAAACAGCTGAGCTCTGCTGGTGTCCATGGAGTGGCAGTCACTCCAAACAGGAAGAGCTTGTGAACACACCCCAACTAGTTTACCATCTTTACAAACATGGTCTCAGAAGCTTCGAGGACTCTATAGTTTAAAGATCAAAAGTCATTCAAAGTTGATGAATTCCTGGAAGCTTTCCTGAAGAAACAGGCTTTAGGAGGTACCAACCAGGGTAACAGAATTAAGAACCTGAAACACGCGGGGGTGACTCTTAAAAGAAAGCTTCTTGTGATAAAGGCAGAGAAGAGAGGACTCAAACACTGCATTTAACTCTTCAGCTTTCTTTCTTTCATGAAGGACTCAACAGCTTGCACATGGGCTGGTAATTTCTGAAAAGAGATAAAAATCTAAAAGAGTAAAACAAGAAAGTGGCCTTATCGGATATCAGCTTAGATACTAGACTCTGTGTCCATCTCTAAGGACATGTGATAGGTGTTAGACATCTGAAAGAGTGAGGAAAAGAAAAACCTAAGGCCACAGTAGATTTTTCAGAGATAGCCACACATGGCCTACCCAGCTGGGAGGATAGTCTCAAGGGCAAAGGCTGTTCCAGAGGGTGAGGATTCCAACCCTGATCTCCCTGGGAGTAGGTCCTAAGCCAACAAGTCCCTTCCCAATAGCAGACAGAAAGTTGGGACATTATCTGCAGCATCTGCAGCTTCTCACTCCAGAAGGGTCATGCATTCACAGGTATGAAGACACCTTGGAAGTCATTGGGTACAGGAACCTACAGGAGATTTTGGATAGCCTTCAAGCCAAAGATGAGATTCTGGACTTTATTCTCATAGCTGCCTTGGAATTAGGACTTCCGAGTTCCCTCTGTTGACGACTCTTCCACAACGCCTAAAGGAGCAAGCTGGGATGTGGAAGGTTCTAAGAGGTAGAGATAGTTTAAATTTTAAGAGGATTCTCTGAAAACTGTAGGAAGATTCATAGAAAGTGCCAACAACAGGAAGGACAATAAGACACTGTAACAATGAACCAGGCGATGGCCAGACCAGAACAGCAAAGTGGAAAGAAAGAAGCTGAAACGATGTGATGTGTGCTATGGGAGAAGGGAGGAGGCAAAGTGGCCCTTACAATGCATGGAATGTGTAGTGGTTAAATAACAATACTTCTCATAGGTTTGTGTTTTTGCACACTTGATACCTGGTTGGTGGAACTCTTTGGGAAGGATGAGGAGGTATGGCTTTATTG
Organism: Apodemus agrarius; assembly: GCA_964023405.1. Taxonomy (NCBI): domain Eukaryota; kingdom Metazoa; phylum Chordata; class Mammalia; order Rodentia; family Muridae; genus Apodemus; species Apodemus agrarius. The sequence continues at coordinate 100,920,818 of OZ030012.1, forward strand.
GAAGAAGTGAACCATTGGCAGTGGGTTTCAAGGTTTCAAAAACTCACACCACTGACTGTTAGTTTTCTCTGCCTCATGCTTGTGGATGAGATCTAAGTTCTCAGCTACTGCTCCAGGACCATGCATGCCTGCCAGCTGCCATGCTCCTCCCCATAATGGTCATGGACTCACATTCTGAAACTGTAAACTCCCGATTAAATCTTTTCTCCTATAAGTGGCCTTGGTCATGGTGTCTTATCACCACACTAGAAAAGTAACAAAGCCAAAATGTAAGATATGGGGGAAGCCTGCTCTGGAAACAATATAACCAGTTTAAGGTTAGGTCTATAATTTTTGGTATCTTTGAACTTCTTAGGTTTAATTTTGTCTACGCAAAACTGGAGTGTAGAGATGTGCTCTGGGTTACCCAGGCATTAAAGTCAATAAGCCCATCAAATGAACTTAAGTAAAATGGGACACATTGTGGAGAATTTCATTAAAGCCCAAAGCAGAGTGAAAGGAAGGATCCCCAGGAAGAAATACTTTCTATTACAACCTTTCTACTTGCAGGTCTTTGGTGGCCTTCCATAGTCTGAATCATCAGTTCCAAGTACACACTCTCTCTAAGTTCCCTTTGTGTGTGTATCTCTGTCTCTCTATTTTCTCTCTCAAACTACCTTAGTTTTGTGTGTATGCCCATATGTATGTAGTTCAGGTACATACATATATGCATGGTCACATGCACATGTATGGACAAGCATGTGAATAGGGCCTAGAGTTGGGCCTCTCAGGTGTACATTCTAGTTTCTTAAATGCTGACCACCTTGGTCCTTACTACTATTATTACTAGTCTTTATTTTGAAGTATGTTCTCTCATTGACTTGGCCCTCATCCAGTATTTTAGGTTGGTTATTCAATCACTTCCATCGACACACTGGCCCCACATCCCAGTTCTCATCCTACATCTGTACATCACACATTTGGCCCTTTTGATGTGGGTTCTGAGCCTTCAACTTATGTCTCCCTGTTTCTGCAGCAAACACTTTACTGAATAAGCTCTCCTCCCAGCCCCCAACCTTCTCCTTTTACATTGTTTTAATCTCACTTTGCTTTTGTGTCTAAGTGACAAAACATAGCTGTCCTATTTGACCTTCAACCTTCTAGTATTTTCCAGTCTGCCGGCCTCCAAATACTGACCAGCAATGCTGAACTATAATTCTAAATTCCTTAAGAGAGAGGCTCTGTTAGGCCCAAGTTGGGCAAGATACTCATTAAGAATGCAGTTCTACTGTGGTAGAGATGCACAAACCAAGGACAAGGAAAATGCCAGAGTTTAAATGTGATTGTAGATGAGTAGTAGCTCAGGTATATAATCCCAGCATTAGGTGGGGCCACAGGTTGTCAAGACAGGATCATTACAGTGAGTTTGAGGCTATCCTGATCTCCACAGTGATTTAGAAGCTAGTCTAGAACTCAGAGTGAGACCCAGTCAGAAAACAAACAAACAAACAAACAAACAAAAATCCTCAGTGATTGTAGTTCATTGTATGATCCTGAGAGTGAGAGGAGCACTTTGAGAAAAGAAGATAAAATACTCAATACTTGAAAATGTCATGGACATCTATAAATACCAGCAGAGTCAAGCTGTGGAATAAGAAAGCCTGACAAAGCTGATGCATTTAAGAGCAATCTCAAAAATCATCTCCTCACATGAGTAATAATCAACTGGAAATTTAAAAAGATACAATTCACAGGAGTCAACGTTTTATAAAATATCTAGGAATTTTTAAACTTCCATGGAGACGACCTTAAAGTTCTAATAAGTGTAAGTACAGGTATAAATGATACTCTGAATAAGAGACTTGTGCCACAGTCCCAGATGGCACAACTAAGAACTACATTAATGGAGCACCTTTCACACGTTTGTTGGCCATTTATATTCCATCCTTTGAGAACAGCCTGCTCATTTCATTAGCCTGTTCATTGACTAGGCTGTTTGATTTCTTGATATTTCATTTTTTTGCATTCTTTAAATATTCTAGATATTAATCTTCTGTCAGATGTGTAATTAAGAAAGATTTTCCTCTCATTCTGTAGGCTGTCTCGTCTCTCAATTAGACATGGAAGTAGAAGCAAAGGGAACAGGAGAGACTAACAAGGGGTTGGGCTGGAACATGGTTCATAAAAATATGGTCCAAGTCTGTCTTATGCTTGTCTGAAAATGTCTTCATGAAACCCAGGGCCATGTGTAATAAATGTGCGCCAATAATATATAAAAATATCAACTATCTCCAAATAAGTCTATAAATTCAGTATAACTCTGAGCAATTGTCTATTCAGAGCTTAAAAGGGCATGATAAATATGTCATACAGTTTACACAGGAGCAGAAGAACGGAAAGAATTCCCTGTGAGATGCTTCCACATGCAGTTCGTGGAAACATCTGGGAAACCACCCTTCCTTCCTCAGGTTACCTGGACTTTCCATACAACCCAATCCAAATGTTCAGACTTTTTAAATATGGAATGTGAAACAGTGATACTAAATTATAAGTGGAAATATGAAGGACCTGGCAAAGCAAAACCAGTGTGGAAAAAATAAGAACATGGAAGCATGCACCTATACTATCAAAGTATACGATGAGAGTAAAGTAATTGGGATGCTATGCTTTTAAGCATATAGATTAATTGGATAGGAAATACAAACTATTTCCATTGTATATTGATATTTTACCAAGATCTCACACTAAATTCCTTAGGAAAGAAAATATTTTGAAAAGAACATTGAAATTTCTGCAGAATGGAAGTTAACATTAAAATTTATTTACAAAAAAAAAAATCATCGAGGTAATATACTTAAAGATAGAAGCTAGTATCATAAACTTCCTTAGTTGAGACAGAATACAGCTTTGCGACCATGAGTATGGTCCTAGTTAGTTTCAGCTATCAGCTTGACACAGTCTCAGCAGGGGTTCTCAACCCTCGCAATGCTGCCACCCTTGAATACAGTTCTTCATGTTATGGTGACCCCCAACCAGAAATTTATCTCGTTACATCATAACTGTAATTTGCTATTGCTAGGAATCAGAATGGAAATATCTTATATACAGGATATCTGATATTCAACCCCAGGAGTTGATAACCATCGGCCTAGAGTAATCTGATGGAGTCTCGGTTGAGGGATTTCTCAGACAGACTGGTCTGTGGCCATGTCTGTGAGGGACTGCTTTGCTCAATGGTTGATGTGGAATGGATGAACCCACTGAGGGCTGCATCGTCCCTAAGCGGGAGGACCCCTCCTCCATAAGAAAGCTAGCTGAGCACGAGCCATCCAGCAAACAAAACAAAGCAGGGCCTTATTCCTTCTTGATTTCTATATTTGAATTTCTGCTCTGACTTCTTTAATGATGGATTGTCACCTGGAAGTTTAAGCCAAATAAATTCTTTCCTCCTCATGTTGCTTTCAGTTTGGATGTTTTATCACGGCAACAGAGGCCAAGTCAGAGCAGGTGGGTGAGTCTCTTAATCAAAACGCAAACGTAATTAACTGTAATTTTCATTTTAAAAACCTCGGTAAATTATGAACCCATAAAATTTAAAAAAATTTTTTTTCTACTAACAAATGAAATGAAAAAGCAAGACAGACTGGAAAAAAAAACCACTCATTATCTGTCTGGCAAAAGCTTCATACCCTACAGATTGAAAGGGAAGAGAACACTGAAGGCTCTTGTAAGTCAACCACAGAAGAATAATCCAAGAAAAAAATCAATTAAGTATCTAAAAAGTATCACTTGAAAAGAAACAAGCCGATAAGGTACTCAACATCATCAGTCATGGGGGAAATGTAAATTAAAACACAACAAGGTGCTTTACAAAACTCAACAAGGTGCTTTACTCGGTCACTAGAACAGCTTCTATCTGAAACACTAATGGTATTCAATGTCAGAGAGAGGGCCAGGCACCAGGACTCCAAGACATCAAGGTAAAGGGTAAACACTGCAATGATTTTGAAATGTGTTTGCCATTTTTATGAAGTCAAATGTGAACTCATCCTAAGAAGCAGAGATCTTCTTCTTGGATATCTTACAAACATAAATACAAACCATGTCCACAGAAGACTTTTACTATGGTATAGACAATGAGCTTTCACAGAACATGAGAAATTATAAGTAGTCCAAATGTCCATCAATAAGAAAATGATAAATATTTACTTTGCAATAAGATGGGTCAAATATTAATACCTGGAACAACGGTGATTAATCTTAATCTTAGAAAATAGCAACTACCCGGCTCCATTTATATGAAGTTGTCAACCAGGTAAAACCAACCTATGGAAGTTGTAAACAGGAAAGGACTATGTTGGGGGGCTGGAGGAGAAGAGTTGACATAAAGCCACAAGGAAAAAATGAAGGGAGGCTGATAAAAGTATTTTAGACTTTAAGGTCGTCTCAGATAATTACAGGTTTTTATACTTTGACATAAATCATAGAGGTATACCTTGAAATATAAACACAAAGAGATGATAAGCATTCAGCTGAATGAACTTGAAACTATAACTTTTGATGTATGCATGTTATACCTCAATGACTTCTATAGAAGAAATAAAAAATCTATAGTTAAATTAAAACAACCCAGAGAAGAAAAATAAACTGGATAAACCCACTTTATCAGATAATAAAATATACTATAAAGCCCAAGTAATAAAAAAAAAACACTCAGGTATCAGCCTACAAACAGAATACAGATCAATAGCACACAACAGAGAGCCAAGGTTGGCCTATTACCATATTTCTTATGTGATAACAGCAGCACAAATCAAAGATAATATGGCTTAATAACAACATTGGAGAAGCTAGAACAGAAGAAAAAAAGCTGGATCCTTACCTAATATATTACTGTATTCCAAACAGATGCAAGATCTAAAGGCATTAAATAACCATCTGCAAGGGTCAGAATTCAATGCAGAGGAACGTACTGCAGCACAATGATAGAAAAACACCTTAAATAGTACATTAACAGAGCCAGCCACCATTGGTACACTCAACTGCATCGAAATTATGAATTTTTCAGTTCAGTGAGACTTATGGAGGGAGCGTTTGTAGGTGACAGAATGAAGAAATGCATTTATGACATTTGACATCGACAGAGAATACATTTCTTGTGGGTTACATGAATGTCCACTAAGTAGAGAGACAACCCAAATTAAAATCTTCAAAGGCTGTGGCTTAACAGTTTAGAAAGGGAAATTCAAAGGGGCTATGAAGCATTACAAAGAGACAGCCAGCCACTTTAGTAATCAAAATGTTAATTAAATATCAATTTGATTAGAGCTTATTAGGCTGATAAAAGTGGAAAACTAGATAATGCCAAGAACTGGGGAGGGAAGGTTGGGGCATTGCAATTTCCTTGTACTACTGAGTAGCCATTCCAGAAACCCATCTGGTGGTGGTCCATCAAATTAGGTGCAAAGACATCTGAAGCCCCACTGGGCATAAACCTCAAGAAATTTCCACCGAGGTCCAAAGGGCACAAGTATGAAGATGCGGAGCTGTTCCAGGTATCAAGGGTGGAGGAGTGTCTCTGTAAACTGTGGTGGATGCTCACAGTAGCACATGTGTATGGCTCAAGTGTCCACCAGTCAGCAGTTAGCAGCACAGATGTCTGACAGGGTCAATCTGCCAGGAAGACAGAACCCAGGAAACTAAGGAGGGGGAACTTGTGAAGCAACACTACATGGGTAAATTTAAATACAAGTGGCAGACGATGACCTGCCGTTTGTATTTGCAAGAGGGTACATGATGGAGGGAGAAGGGAGGGGAATTGGGGAGTAGAGAAAAGGAAGAAAATGGAATAAGACTGTGGGTGCTGGCTGTGATGACCCCTAAGGCACGTGCTGATTAGGACAGATAGGCTTTTTGCCAGCTAGGCATAAAAACTAGTTGTTAAGATTTCCTCTTGGGAAACAGTATGGATGGGTGTGAGTGAGATGTCCTGAGGGAAGAGGGTGGGCTGGAAAGTCCGTTGGTTGCTGCTTTGGGCAGTGCCGGGGAAGAGCAAAAGAGCCGAACAGATTGCCCAAGATCACCGTGTACAAGAGAAAGTACCAGGATTCAGGCTCAGTATCAGAGTCTTCAGTTTGTCTCCACCCAAGAAGGCCAAGCCAATCTTCTCGGCTGGGGGCTACCATGGCGTCTCCACTGGACCTCCCAGCCCACCCTGATCTCACCCTACCGACTATTCACAGTCCCTGGAGTGACTGCTTACGGCGCGTGTCTGAACCCGACACTGTGCAGCTCAAAACCTTTCACACAGCTAGTCTGGTCCTATTACATCCAGAACAGAATCCAAGATGCTTAGGTGCCCTGCAGGCTCTGGATTCCAGCTCCCAGCTCCATTCATGTTCCATCTGCCTCTTTCAGCTCAGCCATGCCGAACACTTCACTCTCCATTAAACAACTCCAGCACACTCCAGCCCCGGGGGCCTTCCCATTGCCCCATCCCCTCTTTTGCATTCCCCTGCATCACTTTGCCTGGTCCAAGCACAAACAGATAGAGAACAACCTTCTTAGAACAGCCTCTGATGACCACCATAGTTAAAGTAGCCCATACTTCGGCTATAGTCGGTATACAATGCTGTACCTTGCTTTGGTTTTGCTACTTAAGCCTATGTTGCATTTTGTTTCTTGGGTTTCTTCTCCCGTGTTAGGGGGGAGGCCGATACCACTCTGACCTGCAGATGGCACAAAGCCTCATTCGGTAGATACAGATGAGTATTTGGGTTTCTGAACCCTAAATCTATGTCCCTTTTCATGACACCATTCTTAGCTTCCGAATTCAGTGAATTGACTGTACCCGGCCAATGGGGCCAGCAGTGAACATCCCCTTCACTGAAGGCAAGCAGGCCTGTGAGCCAGAGACCAACCGTTATCTTGAGCCAGGTTATAGTAAGAAAGGGAACTGAGGCTCTGATGATCTCAACATAAGACTCTGAGCTTTCTGTCTTGCAAAAGATGAAAACCAACGGGCCAATCTGGCCCCTTGTCCCAGACCAGCCATATTCTCTGAGCCTATTCTCATGAGCCACAGGGATGAAAGAGACTTCACAGAGGGCCTTCAAAATCCCTTGCCCAAGTCTACTGGGCAACACAATAAGAATGGGTCCTTCCTGTGAGCGTAAATTTCTGTGCTGCAATTTTATCCCATCTCCTCCCAGTAATGTACTAGATAATCGAGAAATAAATAAAGGGATAAAGTGCTATGGAAATACCACACATTTACCCAAATCAAACAGGAGATTTTTATCCTGGATGGTAATGGCGCCTCTCTTGTTAATCCCAGGTGGCTCACGGAATCTGGCTCTTGGGGGCTGAGTCTGGCAATCAGCCTCCGTAAAAATGCCGCTTCCCTTAGTCTGTCCTAAAAGAGCTATTGAAGAGAATCATTAGGAGGAGTGCTTCCTCAGTGGGGAGGAGAACAAATCATTCCTCAAACAACATAATGTCCTTCTTCTAAAAAGCACATCTCTGCCCATTTCCACCCCCACGAAATGTGACATTGGGAGACCCCAGGAACTCTAGCTGGGCCATAAAACCACTCTGGCCTCCAAAGGAAGGCTGGGCGGTTCTTAGCCTATGCCGATTGAAGTGCCGTGTGCACAAACATGGCTTCCCTACTTAGAGCTACGCCTCAGCTCTTGTAGGCTCTGCAGGTGGAGGCTACAAATTGTTCATGTATCAGGGCAGAGGGCACGTGTTGCTTCTGCTGGTGTAGCTCACGCTTCTGGGGTGCTCATTTTGGCTGACTGCTAATTCAGGCTGGCCTCTGCTAGGCTTGGTTGGTTTGACTCTGTTGTGTGCATCTGTCATATGCTACGCACTAATAACACTGTTAGAGATGTAAAGGATGGTGGAGAATCACATAGACTCTCTACACTCCGGCCTCCGAAATGGTCCCTTCAGCTTCTTCCTATTGGCAGATGTCACAGGGCCTACCCAAAGGTAGAGTGTGTGACAGTTGTACAATACACAGGCTACCCCACTGGTTTTGAAGGTCCTGTAACTCAGAACTAACTAGGCAGATCTCAGCTCAGCTTCCTTAAACTGAAGCTCTTTCAGTTATTTCAGTCAGAGTTACACTCGAAGCTTCTGATCCTTCTCTTCCACTCTGGAGATCTCAGCATGCATCCACACTTCCCTGTAGTTTACTATTGACCGTACATCATCTACTCTAGATGTCTAGAGACAAATGGAACTTAAAGATGCTGTAGCTGTATTTACCCCTTCTGCTTTTACTTTCTATAATGAAAGTCTACACATTCAAACCTACACATCATCATTAGTCATAGACAGTATATATATATATATATATATATATGTGTGTGTGTGTGTGTGTGTGTGTGTGTGTGTGCCAATATCCATTTGCATTTGCACTCAAAGTGATCCTAGTGGTTTGGCTCACACTTACAAAAAACATGCCAGTACAAATTGCATTGAGAGTCTTCAGTTTTTTTTTCCTATTAGCTACACAATATTACCAGGATAAAGAACACACTCTGCAGTGTATTGTGTTGCCAAAATGTATTGGATGCATGCCTCCTCATCGGTCTCCCATGTGTTTACTGGGACACGACCCCACGGTAAACTGAGAGGCATCTATGTCTGCATCAGTGCTTTCTAACTTTCACTGCTCTGCCTCCAAGTTCACACTGGCCTCTTTGTTTTGTTCAGTCAGAGAATCTGTTTTTGTATCAGCTATTGTATCTTTTTCATCTAATTTTTCTATTTTTTTTTATGGTCTCTGCTTTTCTAAAGACTTTTTTTTGTCTGTTTGTTTATTGAAAGCTTGTTTTTATTTACAACTTCAAGCCTGGTAACAATAGTTTCTCCACCTCTCCTGTCTGCATATGAAAATAAGTAAATCGTTTCTTTATTGACCTCAGCGTCCTGTCTTCTCCTGCCACTGACTTGTTCCCCCCTCTGGGGAATTTTGAGTAGTTCCTGGATATTTGATGTGCACACTCTGAATTATATGCATGTTTCTTGGAGCAAGTGACTTCTTTAGAGTGGAACTGAAAACTTATCTCTTAGGTAGCTCAATCTCTTATCACTTATGAGTCTGTTTTGGGCTGAGCTGACTTAAGTCCCACCCCAGTCTATTTCTTCATGTTTCAGCACCCCTCCTCCTTTCTCTCCTTCCCTTCCTCCTTCCCTCCCTCCCTCCCTTCCAACTACAGAGGTTCTCCATGCTTTTGGGTGAATGAGTTGTATTACTATATCATTTTACATGTTCGCTATGGAGACTGAGTCTGTAGTGACTTACTAGTCCTTTTCCCATATCTTTACCCTTCTATTCTTCTTCACTCTTTCTTTCATCTCTTTGTTTTGATTCAGGATAATTTTCACCCCTCCTAAAATATTCCTTCAGTAGCTTCCATAGCATACCCTTTCATATAGTGGTTATTTCTGCCGGAGAAGTTATTTCTATGGGAGCTTATCTTAAAATTACCTCTTGCGCATGTGTTTGTGTTTGAATGTGGGCCTCTGTGTAGCATAGGAAAATGAAGGTCATTGGAGAACCTCAAGTGTCAGCGTGGTCCCCACCTTCCTCCTTGCTTGAAATGGGGTCTCTGTTGTTTTCCTGCTGCACACACCAGGCCAGGCTTGCATCCTTCTCCCAACTCTGCCTCTGAGTCCCCTGCAGGAGCGCTGAGATTTCAGACCCGTGCCCTGTGTGTCCAGCTTTTATGTGAGTTTTGGGAAATCCAGCCGAGGTCTTTACTCTTAGATGGCAAGTTCTTTGACCCACTGAGCCATCAGTCTTACATCTTTATTTTTGAAGATTATTTTGCAGACTATAATTCTAGATTCACATTTATTATCTTTCATCATCTGAACACTATTTTTTTCATTAAGTTACATTGAAAAGGAAGTTCTTGATGGAATTAATTGTTTTCATACAAATAGCATCTTTCCCCCCAACTCTCCCAGACACTTAGAAGATATTTCCCTTTGTCTTGCATTTCCAATATCTTGTTACAAGGTGTCTAGGTGTTGTTTTCTTTGTTCCAGTCTTACTTAGGTTCTGCAGAATTTCTTCCATGTGTTGCTTGGTATATTTAAAACTCCTCAGCCACTTGAACATCATAATTGCCTTTCCATGTTTCTCTTCTCGTGGTGCAGCCAGGTTAGATCTCTTCATTGTGTCTGCTAGGTTAGACCTCTTCATTGTGTCTGTTAGGCTAGACCTTTTCATTGTATCTACTGTGTCTTTCTTACTGGTGTGTGTGAGTGGGCAGGTTTCATTCTTTCTCCATGCTATGCTTACTCTCAGTCTATTCCCTGACATCTATTTTACTGGTTTCTTTGCTTCTTGTCTGATCTAACCAAATGGTCTAACTAATTATTGACTTCCAAATTACCATTTTATTAGTTTCAGAATTCTCACGTGAGGCATTTTAAATGTCCTTTGCTGCAATTACTCCCTTCCCTTATATTTTTCTAAGCATACCAGTCATTTTTAAAATGCACAATAACCTGATACCCTACAGGTATTTTACATCACAAACTTGCTAATCTTGGTCATTAATCACTTCCTTTTCATCTTTTTTATTCTCACTAATGAGAATTATCATTTGGTCATGTATGTATTATGTATGAATAATTGAACTAATAATTTCAACCACCAGATCATGTCATGTTTTCCTCAAAATCATTTTCTCTTATTACTACCAGAAATTTAGGAAGAGCCCAGGTTAACTAAACCCAGACCAAAATTGCAAGGGCTCCCAGCTGGACTTAGTCATTTGTGTATGATAAGCTACCTCCAGCTTAACTCTATTCTTAGACTGTACACTTTTAGCCTTAGCCAAGAGCCTTGCATGTTCGCCATCCTATCTGCTGTCTTGTGGTCTGAACTTGCATTGTTGTCCTCTACACCTATCCTCAAAAGCATTCATTCATCTTCCCAGGCTTAGTTAAATCTCTCAAGTTGGTAAATACCCACAAGAGAAAAAAAAAGGACCAGACATTAAGCTTTCATTTAGCCTGGCTCACTAACTTTCAATGTATGTAGGTTCAGCTATATCTTCTGTTCTAATTTTTAACTTATTTCCAGTCTAGGCTGGCAAAAGTAGTTATCTAAAGTTCTCTGTTCTTACAACTTGAGATTTTTGAGAACATAAATCTAGAGGTCCGGGCAACCGTATCACCAGCCCGAGGGAGAAGCCGCCCAAGAATGATGCTCTCTATTTGTTATACTGCAAAATGACAGAGGTTAGGCACAAAGCAGACATGTAATGTCCAATCTAAGTGTTGAGTTAATATATTTATGGATGGATAAGTGAGGATCAATCCAGCTTCTGTCCTCAGTGAATTCACAGCGAGATAGAAGGTATGAGATATGAGGGGAATACACACACACACACACACACACACACACACACACACAGCAAATGGGAGGTACAGAATATCATGAGCTGTGTAGGCCATACACATGAAAGAGTGAGAGGGCAGCCGGGTTACTGGTATAGTTAGCCTCCTTATTTGCCCCTTGTTTCTCTCTCTTCCCCCAAGAAAGAATTTTATGCTGCACTGAGAGAGTAGTTGAAGTATGAGTAAGGAGACCCACATCTTTGAGTTGTTAAATCCTAACCAGATTCCCTCTAAACATTCCCACTGATGATCATCAATAAGTGCTTATTCCTCCTGGGTACCCAGAGGCAGGCAAGCCTAGGACAGCAGGTTTTATTTGGTACCTGAACCAGGAAAACTGGCATCACTCAAGGACTTCAAAAGGTCAAACAAACATAACAAACCAACAAACGAATGAACCAACCTGCAAATTGCCAAATTGCTGCTAATCACTCCAGTGTTTCTAAATTAGCAACTGTGTGGGGAGGGAAACCTGCCAATTGACAGTAGAAAGAACAACCTTCCAGATGTTCATGGTGTACAAGGAGGTTTGAGAACCACAACTGTCTGTTATACATTTTCCAGTGTTTCTCTCTACTTTAGCTTCTATTTTAGCTTCCTGAATTTAGAATCTAGGGTTCTTTGTTAACCTAGAACAATATATGGAGTTAAAAAAAGAAAAGAAAAACAACAGTTCAGCTAGAGGTCATAGGATGGGGCAGAGGTAAGGGCAGGGGTAGGGAATACATAGTACAATTGTTCCCAGCAGAAAGGAGGCTTAGGAAATTGTAGGGTGCTTGAGGAGCAGACTTTCTTCAATTCTTCCCTAACACCTGAAATTGGAGGAATAAAACACTAGATTATATTTATCATTGGACCAAGTAATCAACTTTATATTCCTGTTTCCAGGATTAAATTTTAATATAAATAAAATGTCAGACCACACACAAAAGCAGGTAAAATTAGAACAACAAGTCACCGTTTCTCAAGAACTGTATGAGGACTGCAGCATCAGCCCTGGCTCAGAGCACCACAGGAGAGGAATCTGGAAGATGCACATCCCCTCTGAGGGACAAACCAACAGCAAGGCCTGTGTGTGTGTGTGTGTGTGTGTGTGTGTGTGTGTGTGATGTATATGTGTACATGTATGTGTATATGCATAAATATATAAATATAAATATATGTAAAAAAACTTTTGGTTGCTTTTTTGTGAGTTTCACATCATGCACCCCAGTCCCACTTATCTCCCTATCCCTAGTATCTGCCCTCTGCCCTTGAACCCCCCAAAAAACTCAAACAAAAAATAGACAGTAGAAAAACATCTCCTTATGGAAGCTGTAGTGTGTCACAGTGTGTCCCACAATATACCCCTTCTGTCCACAAATCTTCACTTACAAATGTTCATTACAATGAGTCTGGTTCAAGGTCTCTGGCTTCTGTGATGTCATCAGTATTGGATTTTCATTGGGGATTCCTCTCGGCTATCCTGTTGCTGCCCTGTGTCATGGAGATCCTGCAGCTTTCCAGCAGCAAGGCTGGCCCTTTCACACACCCCAGCGGTTCACTAATAGTGTAGGTTTTGAGGAAGTCTAACTCCAAGCCTGTGCCTGGGTGGTAGCTGAGCTGGTCAGCCCACAGGCTTTCCCTTATCTGCACTATGGGGCAAGCCCTCCAGTAATGCTCTGGCTAGTCCACCCAGTGCAGCCATCAGCAGGAGGCAGGGCCAACTCTCCTGCTCTCATCCCCTTGGGCTGGCTCACACACTCATGTCTCCAGAGCCAGTTCCACCGTGCTGCCCGCTTAAGGTGTGGGGCCTACTCTCCTGAGAACTGTAGTTGGCGAGGGGCTCGGCCAGCTCTCCTGCTGTTACACTGTTGCTACTATGTTTCCAACCCAGTTCCCCAGTAAAAGAAAGCTCAACTCAGCGGTTAACAAAACAAGCTACAAGCCTAGAGTGGGCAGGGCTCCCACTCCACTACTCTTGTTTCAATCTATTTTATCCCATACAAGTTACGGTTTCTCCAGGCCCTGAGCTTCTCTTCCTACCGCCTCTCCGTTTCTCTTTAGTTTCTCTTTATCCGTTTCTCTCCCTTTCTTTTCTCTTCCTCCTCCTGTTTTATACCCCGTAGCTCCTCCCCTAGACTCTCTGCTCCTTCCACTTTCCTCCTGCCCAATCATTGGCTCAAGCCTTTATTTGAAAAGTTAAGGTGGGGAGACAGTTCACAAGGCAACTCCTCATCTGCAGCCCCTCTGAGGAGTGGAATTAACATCAAAATACAAGCCCAGGGCTATCCACAACATCACACCCTTGGGGTTGCCTCACCTCTGCCTTCAACATCAGGGCCAGGTCCACTGTTGACTAGGCAAGGGGCAGGGCCTGCACTCCCAAGTGCTACAATTGGCAAGGGGCGGGGCCAGCTCTCCCACTCTAAAGACTCTATGGCCAGCTCTCCTGCCTGCCACAGGTGGTGAAGGGTGAGGGCATCACCTCTGTGCCAGCACCAGCCACTTCACAGCAGAGCCATACGCTCTCACGCTCTTGCCCTCAGGCTGGTTCACTCACACCCAAGTCACTAGGGCCAGCTCTACTGTGCTGTTCTTGTGAGGTACAGGGCCTGCTCTCCTGAATGCTGCCACTGTCGATGGGCAGGGCTGGCTGTCCTGTTCCCACAATCCCAGGATCATTTCCCCCATTTTCCAAAGGCAGTGAGGGCAAGGCAGGGAGGGGGCATCACCTCTATGCTTAAGCCTTCTCACAGCAGACAAGTGGTGGGATCATCTCTCTCAGCCTCACACCTTCAGGGCCTGTTCACTTGTTCCTCTGCCACCAGCACCAGTTCCACTGTGCTGCCCAGGTAAGATATAAAGCCCACTGTCCTGAGCACTACTGGTGGTGAGAGGTGGACCCAGCTTTCCAGATCACTGCAGGACAAGGCATCCTTTAAAGTTCTTGTCTGTCCTGCTCCAGGGTCCAGGGCAGACCAGGCCATGCCATTCTCTCCGCCCCATCTCCCATGTCACTGTACCCTTCATTCATACCTACAGTGGGGCTTGATCATGCTGAGTACCTCAGACTGAGTGTGTCACTGTCTCCTGGGGCCTGAGCAGCAGTTCAGTGGAGCCTTAGAGTGGGATTAGGGGCTGCATTATGATTCTGTTTCATTGTCCCTGTGTGGAGACAGGTTTTCTTGATCTTAACTTGTACTCTTATCACATGCTTCACACAAATGCCAAGTTCTTGTACGAACTTGGGTCAGATTTTATTTATATTCAGAAAATGGAGGGTGGATTTCTGCTCTGTGTGAAGTTTAGATACAGCGGGACTCAGTCTAGTATTCTAACATATCCATGAGCCCTGGACCTAACCTTGGATATAGACTCATCCAGAGATAACGGCAGGCCTTTTCCCCAACCAGATATGGCATGTCTTCAGGGCTGTTCCTTGAAGCTCCCTTGTTTCTTCATCAAGCTCCATGGCTTCCACCTGTCACCGAAGCTCCCATTCGGGAGTCAACTTGATGATGATGATGAAGTTTGGGCCTTACCCATCTGGTTCCAGATTGATCTCCATGTCCCAGTTGTCTAGTTTCAAAATGGAAACCAAAGTCTTGTGATGGTTAATAAAATATAGTATAAAAAGATATCGAGAACTGTCCTTTTTTTCTCCCCTACTGCTGTCATAGAGACCATAACCAAGGGCAACTTGAGGAGAAAAGTGTTTATTTGGCTTACACATTCCAGGCCACAGTCCACTGAGAAGCCGAGGCAGGAGAGTAATCTACAGATTCAATGCAATCCCCATCAAAATCCCAAGTCAATTCTTCATAGATCAATTCTTCAAGATCAATTCTTCATAGATCTAGAAAGAGCAATTCTCAAATTCATCTGGAATAACAAAAAAGCCAGGAGAGCAAAAACTATTCTCCACAACAAAGGATCTTCTGGGGGAATCTGACCTCAAGCAGTACTACAGAGCAATAGTGATAAAGAACTGTTTGGTATTGGTATGCAGACAGGCAAGAAGATCAATGGAATAGAGTTGAAGACCCAGAAAAAAACCCACACACGTACGGTCACTTGATATTTGACAAAGGAGCTAAAAACATCCAGTGGAAAAAAGGCAGCATTTTTAACAAATGGTGCTAAATCAACTGGAGGTCTGCATGCAGAAAAATGCAAATTGACCCATTCTTATATCCTAGTACAAAAGCTCAAGTCCAAGTGGATCAAGGATCTACACATAAAACCAGACACACTGAAGCTTATAAAGGAGAAAGTGGGGATGACTCTTAAACACATGGGCACAGGGGAACATCCTGAACAGAATACCAATGGCTTATGTTCTAAGAACAAGAATCGACAAATGGGACCTCATAAATAAGTTAATTCCCTTTTTACTACAAGAAGGAAGAATGGGGACACAGCCACAGTCAAGCCAAAGCAAAACCAAATTTAAACAATGTAAACAGTTTAGTACTTGCTCTCTGAGACCTGCTTATGATGCTCTGGGCTCCAAAGGGCCCAGGCAGTGCTATTTCTCCGTTCATGGCATATGGAAGTCATCTCATCATCTCATTGAGAAGGGCCAGCTCCACTCTAGAGCTGCTGCTCTCGTGAGTGGTCTTCCCATCTCCAAACTCCTGGAACCTCCACAGGCTGTACCTTCACCAACAGCCTCTCAGCCGCTCTGAGGGAACCCCCACCTTGTCACATGGTGGCAAGCTTCAGTCTCAGCCTCTCTCCAAGGCTTCTTTAATCCCGGAGTCACCACTGCAACTGAAGCTATACTATACTTTCACCAACAGCCCTTTCTAGCCTTTCCCATGGTTCCAAGCCTCAGCTGCTCTCCATGAAGCCTTCAAAACCAGTACTTGGTGGGAGACTCTTACACATTACTAAGCCTAGCTATTTATACAAGGTACAGCTTTTGTACCCTCTGGACCACAGATTCTGTGGGAAAACCCAAAGGAAACACTTTCCTGAAGATTCTACCTCAGGGATACAGGACTCCTAATCACAGCCAAATCTTCAGCCTCAGCTAACCAGCACAATTGTTCCAATAAAGCAAAGGTTTCACTTTTTAGTGGCTCTAGCCTTTTGTTAATCACAGTTCTCCAGCTCCAGATGACAAGAACCACATATTCCTAACTGAAAATATCATACAAACAACCCCAATAGAGTCTTTACTTCCATCAGACTTCATAAGCCAAGTCCTCAAGCTGCACTGCTCTCAGGATCATTTTCCACGCTCTCACAACAGCTTGATAATTTCTGAACACCTTTCCAGACCAAAGCTGCAAATTCCTTCACAATCTTCTCATAACACCATGGTCGGGTCTATCACAGCAATACCCAACTCCTGGCCCAATTTCTACCTTAACTTGTTGTCATGGTATGAATATACTCGGCCAGAGAGTGGCACTATTTGGAGGTGTGGCTGTGTTGGAGTAGGTGTGTCACTGTGGGCATGGGTTTTAAGACCCTCATCCTAGCTGCCTGGAAATCAGTATTCTGCTAGCAGCCTTCAGATGAAGATGTAGAAGTCTCAGGTCCTTCTGTATCATGCCTGCCTGGATAATGTCATGTTCCTAACCGTGGTGATAAGAGACTGAACCTCTGAACTTGTAAGCCAGCCCCATCTAAATGTTGTTTTTATGAGTTGCATTGGTCATGGTGTCAGTTCATAGCAGTAAAACCCTAACTAAGACACTTGTTGCTGATATAAAATGGTGGCCAAAATCAGCTAAGAAGTAAGAGATTTATTTCTTCATATAATTCTCAGGTCACATTTATCACTGAGGGAAGTCAAATAAGGAGTTCAAACAGGAACCTGCAGGCAGAAGCTGGAGAGACCAAACACGAGCACCACTTAATCACTTGCTCCTCTTGGTTTGTTCAACTGGCTTTCATATACACCCAAGAACCACATGCTCAGAGATGGTCCTACTCACAGTTGAATGGCCCCTTCCACATCAATCCTCAATCAAGAGAATGCCACACGGTGTTGCCCACAGACCAATCTTATGAGGACATTTTCTCAGCTAAGGTTTCCTCTTCTTAGATGACTCAAGGTTGTATTAAGGTGACAAAAACAAACAAAACCCAAAATCTTAACTAGGACAAGGACTAGAAACTCAATTCCTATTTTATTACTGGCTTTAATTCTCAATTTGGCACTGACTAGTGTTGCCTACGGGGATAATCTGGATTGAGGGATTGTTTAGATTAGATTGGTCTGTAGGAATGTTTGTGGAGGATTGTCTTATTAATTAATGTGGTAAGACCCAGGCCACGATGTCTATAAAGAAATGTTAGCTAAACCTGAGTAAGAGAGTAAGGTATAGCATAAGCTAGCAAGTAGAATCATCCCATGATTTCTGCTTCAGGCTTCTGTTTGATTTCTTTCTCTGACTTCCTTTATGGTAGGCTGTGACCTGGAAGCATAAGTTAAATAGAGCCTTTCCCCCCTAAGTTGCTTTTGGTCAGAGGGTTCTATCACATCAACAAAAACCAAACAAGCTAGAACAACTACTTTAGCAAGCATTTTTATTCTGTTCTTTTTGCTAGGTATTGTCTTAAGTACTTTATAAATAGTAACACATTTGTTTTTATAAAACGACAAAGCACAAACACTGTTATTATTCCCTGATATTGTACTGTTTTATATGTGAGAAAATAAAAGCAGAGAAACTATGAGACTTGCTCAAAACAATGCTAGTGAAGAGCTCAGCAGAATGCATGTGTATCTTCTGAGCCCTGTGGGGACTGCTCCCAAACACACTTTTACCTTCCATCTCACAGGCTTTCTCCAGTGTCTTCACTCACTCTCTCTTTCATATACAACTTGTATCTCTGCGTTGTCTTGGCCAAATACTAGTTGGGTTCTGATCTGAGGTTGCACATCACTTTCTGAGCCTAGCCTTCCTTTTTTTTAAACATTTGTTTTGTTATTTGTTTTTCTTTTAGATTTATTTATTTATTACATGTAAATACACTGTAGCTGTCTTCAGACACTCCAGAAGAGGGCATCAGATCTCATTATAGATGGTTGTGAGCCACCATGTGGTTGCTGGGAATTGAACTCAGGACCTCTGGATGAGCAGTCAGTGCTCTTAACCACTGAGCCGTCTCTCCAGCCTGAGCCTAGCTTTCCTTATACCATCCAATCAGAAGTCACTTCCATCTGCATCTCTAAATCATCATCATTCTTTACTTACTCCATATGGAAAATAACCATTGGCTAAGTGCACCGTCACAGCACTTATCAAATAATACAAATGTAAACAATTCTAAGGTACCTTTTATAATCATTAAACTGGAAGGACTAAGCAAATATGGAAGCACGAGCTGATGAAGCGAAATCAGCTATTCTTAGTACAAAGATTCATCAACTGTTAAATCCAGAGGTGATCAGTCACTGGCTGATCAGCTAGTAGGGCACCTTCCTCCATTCTGCTCAAGGTTTCTTTACCCTCCTTTCTAAGAGTATCTCTCTACAGTGGACTCTAACATCTCTTACCCCTTTGAGGTCAACAATCAAAGTCATCTGGTTTATCCTGAGCAGACAGGCAGAGAAGCATGCCAACTTACACACATGTATCTAGTGCATCAGAGTTAAATATGCATTAGAAAGAAAGGAGTCATCCATTTATGTATACATATGCTTGTGTGCATACATGTGCTTATGTGGATACATGTGCATGTGTGTATATATGTGTTTGCATGCATATGTGTTTGTGTGTATAAATGTGCTTCTGTGTATACATATGTTTATGTGTATACAAGTACAAGGATATATATGTATGTACAGGTACTTGAAATTATATACATACTTGTGGTATATATACATGTACTTATGTGTGTACATGAACTTACATGCATACAAGTGCAAGCATATGTGATTATGTCTATGAATATGCTTGCATGTATATGTATGCTTATGCATATACACATGCTATTTATTTAACTATATCATGAGGATTGATGTCTGGCCCCCATATGGACACCAGAATCTGCTGTAAACTCTGTTGATTAGGAAATATAAACAAGAAACATTTATATGTGTTCAATACATAAGTGATTTTCTTTTCCAAATATTTTCAATCCATAGCTTGTTAAGAACATGAGCTAAGTATATGCATCTATAGACTATATATACATATACACATACACATACATATAATTTATATATAGAGAGAACTACCTGTTGTTTCATTGGTCTCTGCTTGATATTCCTACACAGCTGCATTATTCACAATTTAAGACAAACCCTATTACTGTAGGCTGTAGTGCAGTTTTCTACATTCTGCTCAAGGTCTCTTTACCTTCCTTTCTAAGAATGACTCCAAAATCTCTTACCACTTAACCTTGGCATGGCTGGCTGAGAGGGCATCGTGGCCAGGGTCTTATTACTTTAAATGTAGGACAATGTGTTTGAAACCACTTAACTCAGAGAAAATTGGAGAGACCACCCTCAGCTCGTTTGCTCAACCTAGAGGTTGCATCTTGGTACACATCCACACCTGGGTTCTCTATAGTTCATTTCTAGGTTTAGGATATGAACTGCACACTACACAGGTGGTTTTCAACCTTTTGGTTTTGACCTCACAGGGGTTGTATATCAGATATTAACATACAATTCATAACAGCAAAATTGAAGGTATAAATTAGCAACAAAAATCACCTTATGATTGGGAGGGGGTCACCACAACATGAGGGACTGTACTAGGGGACTGCAGCATTGGGAAGGGTGAGAAATGCATCACTAAGCGAAGAGAGCCTTCCTTGAAGGCATCCTGGCCCCAGGACCGCTGTCAGTCACACCGGCAAAGTGGGTTCTCTGCCCAGAATGCACCACAGAGTTCATTACTCAAAGACTCCCTGTGGCAAACCATTTTGCAAAGTGAGCAAGCTGTTTGTAGAGTGAATAATTACTCTCCTGTTTGAGTTTCACTCCTAAGGATTGTTAACAGCACATTGTAAATATCATTCATGTTAATATTGGGGGATTTCGATCCTTCCTTTTGAGAATGAAACATTACTCATAAGGCCCTGGTATATACACTTGAAAACATGTACCTGATTAGCAAATGTTTTCCATTTATACTCCAACTCTGGGTTGGCTTTGATTTGGCTTTACAAACTTGGATGACCTCTGTCTTAGTTAGGGTTTTACTGCTGTGAACAGAAACCATGACTAAGGCAACTCTTATAAGGTCAACATTAAATTAGGGCTGGCTTACAGGTTCAGAGGTTCAGTCCATTATCATCAAGGTGGGAGCATAGCAGTGACCAGACAGGCATGGTGCAGGAGCAGATAGTTCTACATCTTCATCTGAAGGCTGCTAAGAGAAGACTGGTTCTCATGTGGTTAGGAGAAGGGTCTCATTGTCCCCCCCACACACACAGTGGCACACTTCTTCCAACAAGGCTACATCTACTCCAACAAGGTCACACTTCCTAATAGTGCAACTCCTTGGGTTAAGCATATTCAAACCACTACAACCTCCTAGAACTGGACTACAGGAAATAGGGTTTGCATGAAAACCAGGGGATGAATGCTAGTCTGTAGAGGTCATGAAGCAAGAAGGGAGCTGTGAAATATGGGGGAAATCTGAGAGGAGGAATATTAAAACTCATGCAATATGAAAATATGGTTGGCAGGAGATACTAGAACTGGAAATGTTTAAATAGTGATGGAGGTGTGAGTCAAGAAAACCTAGGAATAGCGAGCAGCCATATAGAAATATACTATACCCTAGGGTAATTAAAAGATTTAATTAATTTTTCAAGAGTTTGAATGAAAGTGTTATGCACAAATGAATAATACTAGTTCTAGGATCCATATTTCCTTAAATAAAATTCTTAATGCCAGTTATGGGCCAATCAATACTAATGATTGGCCAAGGAGCCTCAGAAGCTCTCAAAACACACATGCGATTCTCAGCCATCCACTAGAACTAGATAGTACAGATAGTATAACCCTATCACTAAAGATGCCACACATTTGGGAGGCACCGGATAGATGAATCAAACTGGAACTTAACTGGAAACTTCTACTTTCCTGGCTAAAGTCTGTACCGCCAGAAGGTGCTAAGCCAGCTTGGGAAGGGCCAGCAGTCTCAGCCACCGCTAGTTCCTGAATTCTACCATACTGATCTGCAATCCAAGATGTTCCTACTGCTACAACAGTGGCACAATTGTTGATAGTAACCGCCTATTTTCTTATTGGATTTGCAGACTGCTCCTTGGGAAATTATACTCGCCTAGTTCTGTAAACCTGGCGAGTATAAATAAATAAACCTGGCAAAATCCTGTGGCTCAGGGTACAGGTAATGGAGCAAAACTTACTATTGATATTAAGCTAAATATATATGTAACCAAACTGCCTATTAAATACTTATATTTATATAGTCTAGCAAAGCTGCTCACCTTTCTTTTGTGGGTAGTAGTTAATACTAAGATGAGGGATTGGCCAGAAAGTTGAGAATAAATGACTATTGAGTACTCAGCCTTAATTAAGATATCACTATTACTCTGTTCATGACCCAGGGAAAATCATGACAAGGAAGGCAGGAAGATTGCAAGGGCTGGAAGATGGGATGGATCCTATGAGACACTGTATTGTGGATGTGGTATGGGCAATGTAGTCATGAACACACAGCAGTCATGGCTACCTGGACAAAAACCAAGCCCTGAAAGTCAGAGGGGGTCTATTTGGGAAGGAGTCTATAGGGATAGGAAGGGGGATAAGAGAGTGAATTTGTTCATAAAGCAAGTATATACAAAGTGTAAAAGATTAAATAACAGAACCCTTTTTAAAAAGAGAAAAAATGGATGCTCAAGCCAGCAATATAAGCACTGTTATTTTATAAAACTGGAATTGTATTAAGTACAATTCTCTGAACTTTACTTACCTATATTCTAATTCATTATCTGAATTGTTTGTTGTCTGCTAAGATATACCTAACTCATTCTTTGTAGATTTTTAAGATGAGATTTTTTTCCACACATGTTCAAAAGAAGTGAGAGAAATATGATTTTAGCTTAGCTTCAACATTATCAATATTTACATTTTGCAAATCTTAGCTGGTGGATCCTTCCTGCTGTAAGCAGATTACTGTTCATCCCACCCTCACCCTCCCTCCTGAAAGCTGCGTCCTAGCCCTGGGTGAATATATTGTGTTATGTGGCAAAAGCCCTTCGCAGGGGCTCAACTTTAAATACCTTGAGGTGGAAAGATGGCATGGGATTATCCAGATGTGCCCAATATAATCACATGGATACTAAAACTGGAAAACTTCTCCTGGGTGCACTTGGAGAAGATGTAACTATGGATAAATTACCCAGACAATGAACCCTGCTGGCACTGTAGAAGAGGGCTGTGAGACAGGGCCCTGGAGTCTGAAAAAAAAGAGAGAGAAAACAGAACATAGAAAATAGACCATTAAAGACTTCCTCAGAAATGAGTTCAGTCTTGGAAAAGCCTGGTCAGATTTCTTTTTTTTTTTAATTTTTATTTTCTATATTCTATGTTTACATTCCAAAGGCTTTCCCCTTTCCCAGTTCCCACCCACCACAGTTCCCATAGTTCCTCTCCCCCCAACTATTCCCCAATCATTCCCCCTCCCCCCTCGGTTTCTTTACTAAACTGGATGCAATCTTTACAGGCCCAGGGTCCTCTCCTTTCCTCTTCTTGGGAATCATTTGACTTGCTATTTGTGTCTTGAGTATTTAGGGCTTCTGGGCTCATTAATATCCACTTATCAGTGATTGCATTTCATGTGCATTCTTTTGTGATTGGGTTAATTCACTCAGGATGATATTTTCCAGGTCTAACCATTTACCTACAAATTGCATGAATTCATTATTTTTAATTGCTGAGTAGTATTCCATTGTATAAATATACCACATTTTCTGTATCCATTCCTCCTTTGAGGGATATTTGGGCTCCTTCCAATTTCTGGCTATTATAAACAAGGCTGCTATAAACATAGTGGAGCATGTGTCTTTATTGCATGCAGGGGAATCCTCTGGGTATATGCCCAGGAGTGGTATGCCAGGGTCCTCTGGAAGTGACATGCCCAATTTTCTGAGGAACCACCAAACTGATTTCCAGAGCGGTTTTACCATTTTGCAATCCCACCAACAGTGGAGGAGTGTTCCTCTTGCCTGGTCAGATTTCTAAGTCACAGAACTACAAGATGATAAATGTGTAGGTTTTTAGACCATCAACAATTCTCTCTCTCTCTCTCTCTCTCTCTCTCTCTCTCTCTCTCTCTCTCTCTCGCAGATACCAAAGTATTTTAAAACCAACTTCAGCTATGGCATTATTTTATCCATAAATATTTTATCACATACCTTAACTAATTCCCCTCAACACTTTCATTCATTCATTCATTCATTCACTCACTCACTCACTCACTCACTCACTCACTCATCTACTCACACATTCATATATGTGAAAATGCCACTGTGGGAACCAGAGTGGATGTCAAGTGTCTTCCATGATTGTTCTCCACATTGGTTTTTGAGGCACAGTCTCTCATTGGACCTAGACTTCCTCTATTGCTAAACTAGCTACCCAGCAAGACCCACGCATCCTTCTGTCTCTGCCCCTTGCCTCTAGAGCAGATGTTAATGGCATGTATGATGCCAACATGTAGATGGCATGGTGATGCTGGTCTTCTATGTGGGGGCTAAGGATCAGAACTCAGGCCTCTGTGCTTGCACAGCAAGTGATTTGTTACTGAGACATTCCTACCCCTCCCTGGGCCTGCTGCCTTCTTCAGGTGTGCATTAGCAAACTAAACGGGAAAGGGAAAATCATTTGGAATGTAAACAAAGAATATAGAAAATTTTAAAAACAAAAGACATTTGAATTGGGGGCAGCATGGTGGTTTGTAGAGCATCGATTTATGGAGCGAGATGGGTTTTCCCAGAAGCAATCATGTGCCTACCATGCAGGTTAGGGTGAGAACAGGGGAAGAAAGGGCTCAGATGTGGAGAGATGCTGGACTCACACACTTCATTTCAGTGCTAAGGACCCCTTGGAATCCCAGCCACCCATCATCCCTGTTTGAATTTCTCCCCTATCTCTTTTCCTCTCCCTATTGGCCAGTCAGTGAGCAGTAGCTTAAATGTGATTTAAAACTGTGACCCAGACAAGGCGTTTGGATTTCTTTTTTTCTAGAGTTAAAAATTGTGCAGTTCATGTGATCAAGTATTGCTAATGTCACAGACTAGTGAGTGACTGTAAAGAAAGCAAAATCTTCCATTTCATCATGGGCTGCTTGCCAACAGAGTGAATTATCACAAGGGCAAGCCAAGTGCAGAAACACTTCTTCAGAGGGAGGGGGAATGGGGAGAATTATTTATGCTGTGGATGAAAAAAACAACCTAGAAAAGGGGGGAGAATCACACCATAGAGGTGGGGAGAAAGCCACTTCACCTTCAGTGTGAAATTAGTTTACCTTCGCTAAGATTCCGATCCCATAAAAGCTATAAATACAGCACCCTGATTATTTAGGAGAAAAACGCTAATTTTCAAGTTTGTGCTATTTCTAGAGATTCCAATCTGCTATGCAGGAAGTGTGAGCATGCTGATAATTAAGGAACACCGTGTTGGGCGATGATAACATGCTGCTGCTGGATCTTAGCTCATGGTACCTTGTAAATATGTCAGGAGCACACGTTAGCAGCTCTCTGATTTCAATACAGTTCAGCGATGTTTAACTCTACATTGCAATCCTGGTGTCTGCGTTCCTTGTCATAAAGCAGATTGTGTAAATTCGAGATAATTATTACAAGGGAATAGCGAAAAACTACAGGCTGAAATAATTTACAAATCACTTCTTCCCCTGCTTTCTGTCACCCTGTCTGTGTCAATCTCACAGTCCATAGCCCTGAGGCAGGGGACACTGACTGAACTTCTCAATGGCCTCTGAAGACTGAAGCACCAGGCAATGCGCTCACAATTATCCTCACCTGTCAGGTCAACCGGAGCCTCAACATTTTCCCCATCCATAGCATCCAAGCCCCAGTTTAATGGAGTGCCAGATTGCCCATCTTTGTGCTGATCTCGGTTTGGGTCACCTTTGTCAACTCCTCCAACTACAGTTTCTGCTTCAGGCCTTGCTAATCTCTGGAAAGTATGGCCTTGTTTAAAATCATCATGGAGGATACCCAAGTTCCAGTTCCTATGGATGAACTGCCCTTAGAAATCCATACTCTCTGTCTCTCTGTCTCTGTCTCTCTTACACACACACACACACACACACACACACACACACACACACACACCTCTGATATACCTGCCACATGGATAGGTGTACCTCCCACCACATGCCCTTGTCATCAGTACCTAACCATGTGGGACTCCCATGTAGCCCAGCCTGCTCCAGCCGCATGCTTTCAGTCACACCTACCTCACCTATTGCTTTCACATGAGAGCCACACCCAGCCTTAAATGCTCCTCTCAGGACTCAGTCTGTACTGCAGAATGTTAGCTTCCTTCAGGCCTGACAGCGGGGAAGACTCTGATGACAGAGTCTCATCCATCCTCTTATCCCCAGCATAGAACAGCACACTGAAGGATGCTGGGGCTCACCTTGTGTGTTTTTAAGAATCTTGGGAGGTAGGGTGGCCAACTGGTCTGGGGTCCTGGATGTAGAGCTTGAGTCTGGATGTAGCTTTAGCTATGCCACTGGAATAAACTCAGACTACATGGAGGCACTGCACTGCCTTCGAATCTTGAAATCACTGTATTAAACGAAGTGAAGGAGAGATCTGAGCTTTTATTTAAATGTCATAAAATTAGTCAGTTCCTGAACTGCATGCTAATCTATATCCAATGTGCATTCTTCTGTATTATAGAATTAACCTACTGGCCACCCAGAAGTGACATCTTCTGTTTTAGTTCACAGTCAGTGCTCCGTCACTTGGCCCTTTCTTTTTGGACCCAGGATGTGACAAATCTTGATGATGGAGGATGCTGCTTACTTCATAATCATAACAGGCAGGAAGTATGTGTGTGTGTGTGTGTGTGTGTGTGTGTGTGTGTGTGTGTAGGGGGGAGGGGTATACAACAGGAAACAGACAGGACACACACTCCTAGAGGCAAACCTCTAAAAGTATCAATTTTAATGCTTGGAGATAAATCTTGCTTTCTTTATTCAAAAATACACTTTCAGATTTGTCAGTGTTGGCACATTTAAGATCTGGTTCATCTCTCTATCAGGTCTAATGTGCTCGTCACTGTTGTATTTTCCTGGAGGAATACTTAATAAATACACAGGGCCTTTGTTATTCTTTAAAATTCTCTGCGCATCAAACTCCCCACCGCTGCTGCTCTCCAACTGGAAATGCTTTAACATCTTTCTTCCTTCTGACATATTTATGGTTTTAGCCTGCCCCACCCCCTTCGTGTGCAAATGTTCTCTGTGACTTTATACTAAAGAGATCTTTAGCAACAAGCTTGGATTTTTTTTTGTTTCATTATTTATAACAAGTGTACTAATTATTGTTGACTGGGCTTTATAAGTGATTTTAAATTTATGAATGCTGATATATTTAGATCTAATTATCGCCGAGTAGCTTTCTGTTTATTTGCTGTTTGCTTCTTTCAATTTCCTTCTTTGCATTCCCTGCCCCCCCCCCCACTTACACACCCCTTTCTCCTGAGCAGCTTTGGAAGTCATAGACTATTTTTATGCTAATTGTGTTAATTTTTACTTTGTTAAATAAATAAAAGGTGCAATCCACAGACAATACAAGTCACTAAAGCATGCAAATCGGTGTTCTTTAATATGTAAGCGGAGCTGTGTAACTACCTACTGGTCAGTTTCAAAACAGTAGATCATCCAGGAACCCACACCTACCAGCAGCTGCCCTTCATTCTTGTTTGACCCTTCCACCCTAGCTTTGGGAAACCTACAGCATTTTCTGTTCCTATGAGCTTGTTTACCCTGGACATTTCCTATAAATAGACACATAATAGATGTGCCTTTATGACTGCTACACTCACTGAGTATAATATTTTTGAGCTTCCTTGATACCGTAGTGTATAGCAGGACACCATTCCATTTTTATTGACAAATAATATTCTGTATGAACAGAACACATCCTATTTATGCGGACATCCACTCTGTATGGCTGTGGTGTTGTAATGCTTTACATTTCTATATAAGTTTTTGCATGGGTCCATACTTGTATGTTTAGGGGTAAATGCCCAGGGGCAGACCGTATGATGGTTCTGTACTGACTTTGTTTAGGATATTTGCTAGATATTTCCAAAGTCTCCAAGGCACTGTGAATTCTCACCAGCATCTGTCACTGCCTGTCTTTTTTATTGTAGCTATTCTAGGGGTGGGGTGTGAAGTAGTATTTCACTGTGGTTTTGATTTGCTGTTCTTGACAGCTTATCTGGTCAAACTTCCTTTCATACCTTTTTGGATATTTTGAATGTCTTCAGAGTGAAAACACTGACTGAAAGATTTGCCAGTTTTTTTTTAAATAGTATATTTTATTTATGCTTTGAAGACACTAACCCACCCACAAAACGTTCAACCTAAAATTCATCTTGTTTACAAGAAATGCAGGGATGGGGGATGGAGCAGAGACTGAGGGAATGGCCAGCCAATAACAGGCCCAACTTGAGACTCATCCTATGGGCAAGCACCAGCCCCTGACACTATTAATAAACATACTACCCACTAAGTCTAAGTAATGCTACCCATGTGCACATAGGTGGGGCCATCCAATGTGGTACTCACAATCTAACAGCAGCCATATAATACCTTTCCAAGATACTGTCAATTTCCAATAGTTGCTCAGCTGGAGGTGGTGCCTTGAGAGTCCTGTTTCCACCCATGCTAGAATTCTGATAGGTTTAACATGTTCGGTCTTTCTTGTGTAGGTAAGCACAGCTGCTGGGAGCTCATGTGTGCAATGGACATGCCATGTCCAGAACACAGCACCACCCAGAAGTCCTTTCACCTTCTGGCTCTTATATTCTCTCCACCCTCCCTTTCACCATGACCCCTGGGCCTTGGGTAGGAAGAGAGTGATAAAGATGTCCCCATCTGTGGCTGAGCACTCAGTCATTTATTTCCAATACTTTGATCAGTTATGAGTCTCTACATTAACCACCACTCACTGCAAGAAAAGAAGCTTCTCTGGTTCAAAGCAGCAGACATCTATGGGCGTTAGGTGTAAATATTTGTAAGGCAGTTTAACAACATCACCATTAGCAAAACACCGAGAGTAGATTCTCCATTCCCACCCAAGAAGTATGATCTCCCACGCCACAGATTTTGACCAGGCTTATGGTGTTGGGCAAGAAATTCTAGTGGAGCAGGCCTCGGATTCTATCAGAAAGTGGTCGGTCACAACTGCCATGCCACTATTGCAGGGCTCAGTAGCACATCTTTCTTGGAAGGTTAACATGTAGGGTCTAGCATTGGATAAGATCTTTAATGTCTTCCCTGCCCCTCAATGTCCTACACATTCCCTTTACCATTCTGAAAGGTAACTAGTAAGGAAAGAGTTTCATAGGCAATTCAAAATAGATTTTTCTATCTTGCCACCAAAACTTATTGTGGCTTCAGCAGTTCACTATTTATTTATAGTGAACACCCAAGAACAATGACAAAGCCTATGTTGGTGGTGGTGCCCCATACCTCTGTGTTTATAATGAACCTCGTATCCATTGTTGACAGTGCACCCAGAAGTGAAGTTTCCTAAGCCAATTTCTTTTCCTTTCCTATCTGATAAGAAGACCGAGGCTCAAAGAGATTATTTAGAAACTTTTTTAGTGAAGATAAGTGTAGTGGCTCGTACTTGCAGTGCAAGCACTGAGCAGCTAAGGTGGGATGGTTGCTCAGGCAAAGAAGAAGAGAAAGAAAGAGAAGAAAGGGGAGGAGGAGGAGAAAGAAGAGGAGGATGAGGAGAGGAAGAAGAAGAGGAGGAGGAGGAGGAGGAGGAGGAGGAAGAAGAAGAAGAAGAAGAAGAAGAAGAAGAAGAAGAACAAGAACAAGAACAAGAACAAGAACAAGAAGATGAAGAAGAACAATAACAACAACAACAACAACAACAACAAGATCACCTTGCTCAAATCCATCATATGATAAGCTGTGTGAGTGGGATTTAAACTTCCTTTGCTAACTATGAAAGCCAGGCTCTTGTCATGTGCTTAGCTGCTTTGAAAGAAGCAGACAGCTGGTGACCTTCTCCATACTGACCCTAGGGTCCTAGACAGAGACAAAACCCCACAGCCATAGGAAAAGCAGGCTGCCCTGAAGGGTAGCTGCAAAATATTCTTTCTTCTGACTGAATTAAGTGTCTGAAAACCAGCGCAATGTGTCCAGAGACTGAACTCTGTTCCAGGCAGAATGATACAGCTTAATTCCCAGCTCTGCTTCCTACTCCAGGGCCTTGGGAATGAAAAAGCGCATCTCTGAGTCCATATGCTTACCAGGGAGCTAAGGGCAGCAATATTTATCTTGTTCAGTCATGGGAAGGGTTTTTGTGATCTAATATAGAGCGGGTACTATAACGAGGTGCTTGTTTTCTTTCTATAAATTTAGTTGATTTTGTACAAGGACTGAAATACTCTTTGTCACTTCCTGTAAGTCTAAGGCATAGTGCAATAATAGTTTTTGACACAGTCAATGCAATGTGATGCATTTCCCTACTGATTGGTGGTTTGGGAATTGATAAGGTGGGGGCAGCAAAGAAAGTCATATGCTTGACGGTCCCCATTCAAGACTCAAGGAAAAACATTTTCTGTTGATAACCTAAACCAGCCCAGAGCTTGTAAGACCAGCCAGTACAAGAAGAACCAAAGTAGGATTTATAGTACAGGTTGTAGGTATGAGGTCAGTGATCTGTGCTGACTGGTTTTGTGTCAACTTGATATAAGCTGAAGTTATCACAGAGAAAGGATTCTCCCTTGAGGAAATGCCTCCATGAGATCCAGGCATTTTCTCAACTAGTTGCCAAGTGGGGGAGAGCCCCTTGTAGATGGTACCATCTCTGAGCTGATAATCTTGGGTTCTATAAGAAAGCAAGCTGAGCAAGCCAGTAATAACATTGCTCCATGGCCTCTGCATCAGCTCCTGCTTCCTGACCTGCTTGAGTTCCAATCCTGACCTCCTTTGGTGATGAATAGCAATGTGGATGTTTAAATTGAATAAACCCTTTCCTCGCCAACTTGCTTCTTGGTCATGATGTTTGTGCAGGAATAGAAACCCTGACTAAGACATGATCAATCAAGAAGTTATTACCATGATCTTAGAGAAATAGTTGATTGTGATTTGGGGGGAAGCCCTAGGAAATGCAGTGCTGGGAACTAAGGACAGGACTTAATGTGTGAGAACACTTATTGTGCAAAGTATGAATCAAGTCCTCAGTGCCCATGATTTAAAAAAAAAAAAGCCCAATATGGGCTGTAACACCAGTGTTTCAGAAAGCTAAGACAGGCAGATACCTGAAACTTACTGGCAGGTCAGCATAGTCCACGCATCGAGCTCCAGGTTCAATGAGAAATCCCATTTCAAGAGAGCTGAGCAGGTGCTAGAGCAGAGCATCTGAAGTGCTCCTCTGGCGCGCACACACACACACACACACACACACACACACACACACAAAAGAAATCGTGGGACTGTGACTGATGGCATTTGGGGCAATTTTGAAGGAAGATCTGATGTGAGGGAGAGGGAAAGGAAACAGGAGAAAGACTCATCATGACTTGAGGTTCTATTGAGAACAAGTGAGGAAGATATCAGAAGCAAATATGTCAGATGGGAAGTCTAGATTTGGGTCTGCTCCTGTTACATCTGAGCTGTCTATTGGTTAGTCATCACGGGGAACTTTGAGAAAGAAAAGATATCTGGACTTCCCAGGAGTGAATTTGGGGTAGAGGGAAAGAGACGCATCAGTGTGTATGTTTCAGGAGATGGTGAGAGACTACATTGGCTGTCTCCAGAGGAGAGTGTGACAGAGAAGACAGCTGAGCCCTTGTCTCTTTGGCACCCCGAGTGCTGGCTGGTGAGGAACGGCCAGCTGTGGAGACAGAATGGGTGCCATCTGAGCAGGGGAAACGTCTGGGAAGTGTAGAGTCCCCAGAGCTCAGATGGGTTTCCCTGGCATGTTTAGCACCCTGGGTATAAGCGAGGAATACACAGTTTTAAATAGCTGGGCATTCTCCAGACAAGTACACAAGCAGGGCTGGATTTATCTCCTACTGCTGCTGCTGCTGCAAACTGGTGACTTGAAACAACAGAAATGAATTCTTCCAGTTCTGGCGCCAAAAGTCTGAACTGAAGGTGTTAGCAGCATTGGTTTCTGCAGTGGTCTATTAGTTAGGGTTTCCATTGCTCTAAACGAACACCATGACCAAAGCAACTCTTATAAAGGACCGCATTTAATTGGGACTGGCTTACAGGTCCAGAGGTTCAGTCCATTATCATCATGGCAGGAAGCTTTGCAGCATCTAGGCAGACACAACGCTGGAGAAGAAGCTAAGAGTTTTACATCTTGATCTGAAGGAAGTCAGGAGAAGACTGACCTCCAGGTAGCTAGGAGGAAGGTCTAAAAGCCCACACACATAGTGACACACCTACTCCAACAAGGCGACACCTCCTAATAGTACCACTCTCTGGGACAATCATATTCAAACCACCACAAGTGGTCTCCTGAGACAATCTGTTCTGGGCCTCTCTTCTAGTTTCTTCAGCTCATAGAATCGTCATGCCATCCTCTGTCTTATCTTTACATCATGGTTGGTGTCTGTTGCTTTGTTTAGTTTTTTATTTATTGTCTCTGCACATTTCTGGGTCTATATCCCCTTCTCTTCTCTTCTCCTTTGAACTTGGGAACTCTTCCTAACCTGTAAGGCCATGTGCCTGTACCATGACCTTGACTGTCTCTACCAAAATTCCCCTTTCCAAACAAGGCTATGCTTCCTAGTTGAATTTTCTTTGGCAAAAGACTAGATTATTCAATTTACTATGAAGAGATGCAAGTGTGATAAATAGAGCCACAGGAAATCTCTAGAGCTGGATATGTGGTGTTCCAAGATAAATGAGGGGGGAAAGAAGAAGAAAAGAGAAGCAAATGAAAGACAATATTTCAGAAAATATGAAATCAATCCAAAGGTCTTTCCCACCTCAAATGATAGTGGCTGTATTGACTATCCCTATTCTGTTTTGTTTTTTGAGACAAGGTTTCTCTATGTAGCCCTGGCTGTCCTGGAACTCGCTCTGCAGACCAGGCTGGCCTCGAACTCAGAAACATGCCTGCTTCTGCCTCCCAAGTGCTAGGATTACAGGCGTGCACCACTACCGCCCAGCCTGACTATCCCTATTCTGAATAACAATGAAAATATCATTAAGCAATTATTAAAGTGATCGCTATGGTGATGCCCACCCCACAGGTAGATTTTATTCTACACTATTTACACTTCAGGAAAGCTGCCTTAAAGATCAACAAAGACTTTAAGCCTAGGAAGAAACAGACGTTCTGTCCAAGGCCAACCCATAGCCACGGTGAGAAACATATGAAATGGTGATGAGCACACACAAGAAATGAGCAGGGTAGATGGACCGATAGCTCATGAGGTGGACTGGACAGTGAAAGACTGGGATCTCTTATATTCTCTTATAACAAAAGCAATGTGCACAAAGATGCTCTTACCTAACCAACTTCAGTGCATCGCCCACAACATGAGATGTTTAAGCTGAGAGCTCCCCGCAATTAGGCAGGTTGACAAATCTACTCTTATTCAGAAATTCTAGAGCCTTTAATCTGAGTGCTTGGGAGGCAGAGGCAGAGCTCTGTGAGTTCAAGGCCAGTCAGTGCTATGTAGTGAGAGCCTGGCTTAAGGGGCAGAGGGGATTTCTAGTACACAACTGAGAACATAGATCATCCACTACATGCCTAGCATATGTGAGGTCCAATTTGATTCCCGATACTGCTTCCCCCAATTACTAATATACCCTGGTGTTCTTCTTTCAGAAACATATAAGCTTAATACATAAATGGATGGGAAACCTCAGCACTAATTAACAAATTTAATGCCTTCATATGCATAGATCATATCAGTAAAGAGAAGATATACACTGCTGTGTACAACCTTAGAATTTTGGCAGTGTATTAAGGCACAGGAAAAAAAATGAAATTTCTCCTCAGAACAAATAGAAAGCACACAGTAAGATGAGAAAATGACAAGAAAAATATTTGTCCAAAAGAGATAAACAAACAAAAATTTCACTTCACATTTTTGAAAACTTATCTTCCAATAATCTTTAAATCGAAGGAGTAAAGATTGGAATTTTAGCTAAAAATAAAAGTCAAGGAGGCTGCATATCAAAACCCCAAGAATTTCCAGAATTGTATGCTTTGTAGAATACATATAACCTTACTATAGAAAGATTTTTAAATAACAACTCATCCAACCCAAGACCATGAAAAATTCCAGAATAAAAATGTATATAAAGAAATAGTAACAGTAACCACAGAATTATTCAAACAGAAAAACCCTTTGCATTTATACATAAAAGAAAAATCTTTTTTTTGTAATTTGAAACAATGAAAAGCCCATGGTTTGACAAGCAAAAAAAAATCCACCAAACTTCAACAGGAATGAAAAAATGATAAAATTAAAATTAATAAAGTTTAAAATTTTTTATTAATTATTTTATACACTCCATATTTTATTCCCCACCCCACCAACCCCTCTCCACTCTTTAACTGTTCCACATTCCATACCTCCTCCCCTCCCTCTGTTTCCACGTGGATGTCCCCACCCCTCACCACACCTGACCTCTAAAATCCCTGGGGCCTCCAGTCTCTTGAGGGTTGGGTGCATCATCTCTGGATGAACACAGACCTGGCAGTCCTCTATTGTATGTGTGCTAGGGGCCTCACTAACCCCACATCAGAGAGAGGGCTAATATCCAAAATTTATAAAGAACTCAGGAAGCTAATCACCAAAAAACCAAACAACCCAATCAAAAAAATGGGGTATAGCACTAAACTGAGATTTCACAACTGAGGAATCTCGAATGGCTGAGAAGCACCTAAAACAATGTTCAAAATCCTTAGTAATCAGAGAAATGCAAATCAAAACAAGCCTGGGATTCTACCTTACACCAATCAGAATGGCTAAGATCAAAACCTCAGGTGACAACACATGTTGGAGAGGATGTGGAAAAAGATGAACACTCCTCCATTGCTGGTGGGATTGCAAACTGGTACAACTGCTCTGGAAATCAATCTGAAGGTTTTTCAGAAAATTGGAAATAGATCTACCTGAAGACACAGCTATACCACTCTTGGGAATATACTTAACAGATGCCTC
The DNA here is from genome assembly GCA_964023405.1 of Apodemus agrarius. Lineage (NCBI taxonomy): Eukaryota > Metazoa > Chordata > Mammalia > Rodentia > Muridae > Apodemus > Apodemus agrarius. The sequence goes on from OZ030012.1 coordinate 100,955,562, forward strand.
ACCATGCCATAGGGGCACGTGTTCCATTATGTTCATAGAAGCCTTATTTGTGATAGCCAGAAACTGGAAACAACCTAGTTGTCCCAGGACAGAAGAAAGGATACAGAAAATGTGGTTCATTTACACAATGGAATACTACTCAGCTCCTGGCCCTGGAAAGGCTTGATCCAGTATTGTAGGGGAGTACCAGGACAGAGAAATGGGAGGGAGTAATTGGGGACTAGGCAGAGGGAAGAGGGCTTATGGGACTTAGAGGGAAGGGGGAACTGGGAAATGGGAAGGCATTTGGAATGTAAACAAAGAATATAGAAAATAAATAAAAAATAAAAAATAAAATATTGATGCTAAAAAAAAAAAAAAAGAATGAGTACATCCTGAATTTTGCAGGTAAATGGATGGAACTAGAAAATATCATCCTGGGTGAGGTAACTCAGACCCAAAAGGACATGCATGGTATGTACTCACTAATAAAAATTTTAAGACAACACACTATAGCGATTATTTTCAAAATCTAGATGCAATGGGCAGCTTTTTCAGAAAATGTTAAATGCTAAAATAGACTCAAAAGAAGTAGAAAACTCAAGCAGTCTGAGACCCAGACGAAAAGCTAAGTCATTTTTAGCAGATCTTTGGAGGTGATTCTTGGTCCATTTGAAGTGTATCCTGTGGACTTTGGAGGAGTCAGGTCCAAGCCGCACTCAGCTTGGTACCTGAGTATGGATGCCGGATTTAGAAGACAAAAATATAGGACACTGAGTTAAATTTGAATTTCAGATAAGGAAGAAATAAATTTAGTACAAATAGTGCCGTGCAATATTTAAAGCAAACTATCCTAAAAGAGGTTCATTGTTTAGTCTGAAGTTCTAATTTAACTGAAGCCGCTGTGTTTTATTGACAGTCTAGGCTTGCAGCTGCTTTTCTTAACTCTCCCTTTTTCAACTGATGGAAGATCTAATTTTTTTAAATTTTTTTATTTGATGATATATTCTTTATTCACATTTCAAATGGTTTCCCCTTTCCTGGATCCCCCCCTCTCCAAAAGTCCCATAAGCTCTCTTCCCTCCCCCTGTTCCCAATCCACCCCTTCCTGCTTCCCTCTCCTGGTATTCCTCTACACTGCTGCACTGAGCCTTTCCAGGACCAGGGGCCACTCCTTCCTTCTTCTTGGGCATCATTTGATATGTGAATTGTTTCTTGGGTATTCTGAGCTTCTGGGCTAATATCCACTTATCAGTGACTGCATTCCATGTGTGTTCTTTTGTGATTGGGTCACCTCACTCAGGATGACATTCTCCAGTTCCACCCACTTGCCTAAGAATTTCATGAGTTCATTGTTTTTAATAGCTGAGTAGTATTCCATTGTGTAAATGTACCACATTTTCTGTACCCATTCCTCCGCTGAGGGACATCTGGGTTCTTTCCAGCTTCTGGCTGAGCCTCTGTTTGTCTCAGCTCTTAACAGGTAAAGGTGATGGTAATGATGACTACCTACCTCACAAGGAGAGTGGGAAAATTAAATGATTCCCTGGGACAATATATCATCACATAGGCATGCTATAATTTCTCCTTTCTCTCCTTTAGTCACTGCTCCTGCAACAATTATGTAACAGATACTTCCTAAGGACCTGGCCCTGGGCTAGAAACTAGAGCAGACACATAATAACATTGGAAGTGTTTCTCCTTCTTCCCACCCATCCTGTTCATCTAAGACCACAGACCCATGAGGCCATATTAGCTGCAACTGTACCTGGTCAATCACCCAAGGCGGACTATTCTTCCTTCTTTACACGTAGCTCTCTCAGGAGCATCACTGTAACATTCAGAGACTGGATGATCTCAAACCCATGGTTGGCTGTTCCACATCCACAGAGTCAACAGGCTGTGGTGTTCCTGACCTTTTCCACTTTGAGCACCATTTTATAAAGCAGGGCATGCCATGGAGATAAGGAGTACAGGGGAGCACCTGTCACGACACAGAGGACATTAGCAGGTAATTACTGTCATAGCTGAGTCCTGGGTATTTTTCTGATGTGACTTTTCCCTAGGATTAGTTGTTATACTTGTCATTTTCTGGTGAGAAACTCTAACTAAGGGGAAAACCTGGACCCAGACTCTGCTCTGGGCTCTCCTAGCAAGCAGCCTGTCCTCTGGTTGCAGCATACCCCTTCAGAGTCAGGGCTCAGCAACCCACAGGCACACGGCTGGCTGCTCCTGACTCAGGCCCAGGCCTGCTGGTTCCACTGAAGCCTACCTTTGCTCCTCAATCTGGCCTGCTCCTTCAGTTGTACATATGCATGTGGCTCACCTGAGTCTGCTCCACTTCCTCGGGGAGGACCCCAGCCATCTAGGGTTGCGGGGGTGGGGGGGGAAGAGTCCTCCTAGGTCAGCTGTAGACCATCTCTGGGTTGTGCTTTCCTTTGCAGGACTGCTCTGAGGAAGCTGCCCTTCCTCACCTCAGACTTCTTTCCTATTCAGCCCATCCCCTCCAGGTCCACTCACACCTCTTTCCCTCACAGGACTGCCCACCCCAAGCCCTGCATCCAACCCTATCAAACTCCATCTCCAGTGCTAATGGAGCATTGGCTCTGCATTAAGGAGTCTATCCTTGGGTAGCTAGAAGCAAGGCTTTGTCTCCCCTTAAAAGAGAAGTATCATCTGTGGCATTCCTACTGAGCTTGGGCAACAGGCCAAATGGCTTTCCACATCATTGTTTCCTTTAATTTGCTAATAATATAGCAACGTCCGTGTCAGGAGCTTCATTTCACAAACCCAAAAGCACAGGTTTGGAGAGTACGAGTGTTATCCCCAAGGTTATACGTAAGTAAAAGAATTGAGATTTAAATCCGGTTTCTTCCAATCTAATCCAGACTCTTCGGTGATATTCCACATTTTTGGTTTTCACCTTGTGGAAAATCTGCCTTCATACGTGTGTGTGTTTGTGTGTGTGTGTGTGTGTGTGTGTGTGTGTGTTGGGACCTTTAGCATCACCTAAGACTTCTTTCTTCCAGTTTCTCTCCCAGATCTTCATGGTGTCTTCTTGCTCTGAGTTGAGTTGGTCATTTTTGTGTTCTATCTCTTCAGCCCATTCTCAGTTGGGTCCAAAGGATAGCTCAGGGTAAGCAGGGTGCCCTGATGCACTTGTTTCTGTTGTGGTAGAATTCAAAATAAGAGCCAGAGAGTCTTACCTTTTCTGGACACGGGCCCTTGTGGATGTGGGTGGCAAGCAGCCACCCTGGCTTTCCCCCACCCTCTCCCTCCGTGTGTGCATCCACAAGCCAGCAAAGTCTTATCTGCATGCTTGCCCACTCCCAAGCCTGTTGCTCTCCTCCTTCCATCTTCTATCTCTTTGCATGAAGATCCTGGAAATTGCAGGGTGGTAGGAATCTTAGCCAGGTGCATTTATCACTTGGAGTGTTCAGAGAGCACATGGTGTGAACTGGAGAAGAGAGTCACAGCACTTGTGTGAACCGGAGAACAGAGTCATAGCGCTTGGTGCAAACTGGAGTGTCACAGCACATGGTGTGAACTGGAAAGTGTTACAGAACACATGGCGTGAATCGGAGAAGAGTGTCAGGACACACAGTGTGAGCTGGAGTATATCACAGCACATGGTGTGAACTGGAGAAGAGTGTCACAGCACATGGTTTACTTAAACTGGAGTTTCACATATTTACTTGCTAGACAAAAAGGAAATAGATATGAGAACTGAATTATCACACAGTCCATTCAAAACCTGAACTCACATGTTTAAATCCATCTTACATAACTCTAAGTTAACAACTTTTATTTTGCTGTTTTCATTTTACCAAAATTTAGTTGGTTAAATTTATTAGTTTCATTTGTTAAATTGTGATTAACAAATTTTGAGTTGTTTTAGCTTTTTTGTTTAATTTAAGCCTATGAGAATTTCAATTTTATTTTACATTTCTATACATTTAAGAAACAGATCTATACATCTAGTTCAGAGAGAATAGATGACACCCTAATCTATTTAAATGAAAAAAAAAGCATAAGTGCTGTGTATCAATGCAGAACATCTAATGGCATCAGAGAGTAACCAGTGTCCCAGAGTCAAGGGACCAGAATCTTTAAGGAGGGGAAATCATTTGTAATGAGCCTTGCGTCTGCAACCTTTGCCTTGATTTGGTTGTGCATTCCTAACACAGAAAATATAAAATGATGACCCAGGGCTCACAGAAGCCTTCCTTGGTTGGACAGACAAAAACTAGAACTCAAGCTAACAACAACAACAACAAAAAATCAGAAATTGAAACCCAAGAAGTTGATAAAAGGAATGTGTGGAGAGGAGTAGAGAGCAGGGGGGAGAGGAAGAGAGAGGGAGGGGAGAGTGAGTGCAATCACTCACGCACAGGTTTTCCCTTTGAATCATTTCATGATGCCCAAGCTATATGACTGCACAAAGTGTAGAGAAGCTTCCCAGTTAGGAACAGAGCTTAACAGAATGTTACAGCCTTATGATAGTTAGTAACACAAAAGTTAAAATGGCACCTGCCATTTGTAAGGCCCTGGTAGAAAGCCAGCCATCTGGTTATGTCCCCAAAAGGTATATGACTACAGGGACAGGAAAATGAGAACCAGAAAAGTCTCACCTATCAAGGTAGTTTCCCTACACTCGATCTACTTGTAACGATTCATTCCCTTTCTGGTTCTGACCTTGGGAGACTGTAGGAACGTGAAATGGCTCACTATAACCTGCTGAGCTATCTAAGGTAACACTGAGGCTCTGAATGGTAGCCCCTGCCCTTCTGCCCCATGGAGATCCACCCCCAACTCTGTTAAACTCAGCCCTGCATTTCTTCTATATATAATAACAGGGTGGAAATAGCAGATTGCTTGTATCCTGTGGACATAACCCAAAGTCAGTCCAGCAGTGTGAGCATTTCTGAAGCTACATTCCAGTGCTGTCAGGGAGAAGAGAGGATCGTGGAAGAACACTCTGGCGTGGGCATGCTCATCTTCCATCTGGGATGAGACCTCCACCATGCAGCTGGACGAGGAAGAAACTGGCCTTAGCCACTAGTTTTCTATTCTGTAATTCAGGGTGATCTGTTTGTGTTTCTGGTTCTTTCCTGTGCTGATTTGAATCAAAATGCCCCCCCTAGGCCCATAGGGAGTGGCACTATTAGGAGGTATGGCCTCGAGGTGGGTGTGGCCTTGTGAAAGAAGTATATCACTCAGGGTTGGACTTGAGGCTCAAGGCAGGCCTAGTGGCTCACTGTCTCTTCCTGCTGCCTGCCAGATGTAGATTCATAGCTTTTTCTCAACACCATGTCTGCCATGTGCCACCATGCTTCCCATCATGATGATAATGAACTAAACCTTGAGCTATAAGCCAGCACCAATGAAATGTTTTCCTTCATAAGAGTTGTTGTGGCCATGGGTGTGTTTTCACAGCAATGAAACCCTAAGACATTTCCTACAGGCATCCCCAACCCTAAGTCAAAGATGAGCAAAATGCTCTTTTGAACTTGATACTGTTTATGGTTTTCATTAAAGACCTAAGCCCAAATAGAAGAAGGGGGGAGACAATAATGATTTAATCTCATCTTACCCTTTTAAATGCATTATTACAATTCAATGGAAGTTACCAGACATGCCAGGATAGAAGATCAAATTACTGAAACCCATAATAAAAGTTGTGTTATTATAAGTGCAAGAGATTCTAATTCAAAATACCTAGAATGATTATATTCCAGAAAACAGATAAAATGTCATTATAGCAAAAAACAATGTAATCTCAAAAAATAATCAAATGTGGGTCAAATGGATGAAATGGGGGAAGGGCTTTAACTAAAGAGGGTGGGAGGAAGTAAATATGGAAAGGACAGGAAGAGGCAGATGGAAGAGGAAGGGAGGGAGGAAAGACAAATAGTATTGAGAATGTTTGGTAAGGATCTTCAAGGATCTTATTAGTTTATATATACCTAAAATTATATACAATACACACAAGCACCAACAGGTACATATGTGATGCATATGTATGTGTATGTGTACATGTACACACATATATACATACATGTACACACAAACACATATATACATATACATGTAATATATACATACACGTGTGCATTTATGTGTGTTATGCCTCTTGGGCTGACAATGCTCCCCTCAAGAGCCAAAGATTACTTAACAGAAACACAGTAACAGACATGAGAAATATTCTTTCAAGTTGTTGGTCAGGGTAGTTTAAATTGACTCCTCAAATAACATAGGCCATTGCTGTTGCCCTTGGTCGCCTTTATGTACACTTCAGACAGAGGACTCAAAGGATTCATGCTGCAGCTGGACCTGAAAGCCCTCTTCTATGATATTTAACTTTCATAGCACCATAAAGTACTATATAAGCTGCCAAGGGCAATACATAATCAATAGTACTATCTAGCTGTAAAACCTATGAACTACAACAATGACCAACAAGTCAAGATAGCTCTAAAGTTCCACTAACAGCACTCACACCTTGCTTACCGATAGTAACCAATAGCTATCTAATTAAATTTATGGTCCATTCCATTAGAGGGAAAACTACCTGGGGCTAGTGAGGTCATTGGGTCTTAGAAGAGAATCTAAACTGACCACCTTACTAGACCAGCATACTTTCTACCTGTATTCTAAAACATATCTGTATAAACACAGAAAAGTAGAACTTTCTTTTATCTCTCATGGAAGAAGCTTCTTTTTACAGCAATCGGAGGCTGTTACAAAAAAACCACAACTGGTTATAACAGAGACAAATGGATCCTGGGGAGTCCAGCCCCAACAGGTACACATACAGCACAACTCCTGCATCTGAGGCTTGAGGAGCATTGAGGAAGAGGAGTTGGAAAAATTGTATGAGCCGGAAGACCAGCAAGTTACCTGTGAGATAATGCCTCTGGAAATGACATCTACATTGCCTCAATAGCACAGCTACATAAAATAAGACTTAAACGAAATAGCTACGATAATGCTGAAGGAAGAAATCTCCCAGGGTCCCACTCCAGACAATAACTACAGGCAACTAGATGCAGAGAGAGGGATACTTAGCCCCTCCCAGGGATGAATCCCCATTGTTTAACCAAATAAAGTGAACTGTCCTGAAATTGTGTGTGTCAAGCCTCTATAATGGATTTAGTAGATTGTATTTATATATGTATGCACACTATGGGGTGCACACACACATATATCTACATCTGTATCTATATTGATATATATTCAAAGAAAAAGAGGCCATTAATATGAGAAGGAAGGAGCCATGGAGGTAAAAAAAAAAAAAGGAGGAGAAGAAAGTGGTATAATTATATTTTAATTTTTAATAAAAAATAAAATATTTTCAAAATATCCAATAGAAATCCTATGCCACTAATCTCTCAGAAACTTGATCTAGAAATCCAGATGACCGTTGTGTGTGTGTGTGTGTGTGTGTGTGTGTGTGTGTGTTATGCTCATGGACATATCTGGTACATTTCCATGTGCATGCACAGAGGCTAGAGGAGGACCTCAGATGTCTTGCTGTATTATTCTCCACATTATTTCTTTGAGATAGAGAGTCTCTCACTGAACCTGGTTCCAGGCTGGTGGCCAGCATGCCCTAATCATACCCCTTCCTCATCATTCACCTAATGCCAAAGCTTGAGGCACCCCAGTTACACCTGTCTTTTTTATGTAGGCTCTGGGGATTTGAACTCAGGTCCTCATGTTTGTGCAGCAAGCCCTTTTACCCTCATCATCTTCCTCAGCCTGTTAGCATGCTTCTGCTTTTACCAACCGCCAATCTCTGCCACTTCCAAATTGAGACCAATGCCATATCTACCATGTGCCTACACACCCTCTGCAGTGACTATGACCGACTGTGTCTTTCCTCTTCATAAAGTCATTCCACGAATCCCTATTTCTTCAGAATAGAAGAATCGTGTGTTCTTCCCATGTGTGATTGCTTTCCCTTCCAGTATCTGTGATTGCCCCTTCGGCCCTCACACCTTTGCATGCTCCTTCCCTACAACTGTTGCAAACAAGCTTCAGCTACTCAGATACACCATCCCATCTCTACCTCCTTAAACCTGAGTATATCTTTCCCTTTCAGTGATACCATTATATTTTATTTTCATTGGGAACATTTCTATCTACAGTCCAAAACCTTGCCTTTCAGGAGAATCTCTCATCCCTCAGGATCTTGTTAGGCTCCTCCAAAAACAGCAAGCCCTCTCAGAGCATTTATGATGCTCCTCCCTGATCAGGAACTTGACGAAGGCAGAGAGAGACAATGCTCTGAACGTATCAAAAACTTATATATCACAGAAAAAGGCCCAGGACTGGTAACCCAGCAGTGAAACTGTAGTTACGGTCCTGGAATAGAAATGTTATTTTGAAAAGAGGATTCTGCCCACCCTGGACATATACTCTGCCTAGTGCTAAGGTTTGTCCTCAATTGCGGGTGTCTCTGGGATATAAAGTCAGCTCCACAGAGTCTGGTAATTACTGCCCTCTGGAAAGCTCCCTGCCACACCAGTTTCAGAGTCAACAAACCAGGGTCAGCAATGATCCATTTCTAGACTCTCAGAGGGCAAGTGTGTGAAGACCAGACTTCTAAGGGATCTTTGGAAAACAGACAGCAAATGGCATAGCTGTATCTGTGTGTCGGTGCGTTCCAAGTATTCTAGGAATGACTACATTCTTCCCCCCAAAATGATCTTCCTTTTGACACCTACGAAGTTAGGAGTGCTGTGCGTCTCAGAGGGCTGGATGAAGAAGATTTGGAAAGACCATGCAAACAGTAAGAGAAAATGGCATGGGGCAGGCGCTATCCAGTCTGCAGGAGGCAGCATCCAACCACATCCTTGCTCTCAGTGCTGTGTTGCCAGGGCTCTCATGTATATCCTCAGAGGACAGGGGCTTCAGAGGTAGCTGAAATGTTTTCACTGCCAGTCAAGCTAGCTGTGGAAATGACCTTGGGGCCCACTTCTCCACCTTCAGTGGCTCTCCAGAAGTGCCGTCTCCATTTCGGAGACAAGATGAAGCTGAGTTGCTTCTCAAGTAACTCCTGAAGCCCACCCTAGCCGATGTGCCTACAAACAGGTACGCCCAGTTCTGCATCCTCAGCTTCTAAACTCTAACCTGCAAGGTGCCATCTCTGCAAAGATTGAGGAGAGACGCTATTTACACCCCAGGGAACTGCAGTTGAAAAGCTGAGGACCATCTGCTCCATCTCCAAGACAGCTCTCTTCTCTTCTTGCTCAGGTCATATCTACACAGAGCAATGCCCCCATGTGAACGGCACAGGGCTCGCCCAAGACTGTTAAACCAAACATTTTTGTGACTGAAATCTCATTGCAAGGAACGCAGCACCCCTGGTCCTCTGGTCACATTTGATGACACAAGATAAAGTGGAGAAGAAATCTCTGTAATGAAGATGCAGAGGTTCCTGCTGCGGCCATGGGAATGGGAGGCCTGCCACGGCCCAACTCACAGCATACAACAGCCTGGTTCAATTCAAGGTAGAGTCATTATTAGCTTGTGACCCAACCCCGGAGCCAGGTGACTGTGAAATAATGTTTCAGTTAAGAAACAGAAAGAGAGAAGAAAAGTCTTCAGAATAGATTGCTGATAAAAGGTTTACACTCAGTTTAACAAATTTTATAGTAATGGTATTTTTAAAATATGTTTCTTGTGAATGGCTCTGCCACACAGAATATAAATAAAGAAAGTGCAGTTGGCACAATTGAAATTGCAAACAGATTACCTCTGTCCTGGGCCTGATGGTATCAGCATGTTACCAAGCCTTGCCAAGTCCATAGGCACTAATATGCCTCTGCATGACTGTCCCCTGCTGATACTATAAGTCCCCACAGACTGCTTATACCTAGCCAAGCTGCCAGAGAGTTCCATATGGTTTTAGGCACCATGGCAGCAGACTGGAGTCTTTTAAACACTCCCTCAAGGAAACAAAATTTAAAAAACGCCAGGGCACCATGGGAGCAATAGAAATTGAGGAAAGGGTGGAGCTCCCTGACCAGCCTACAAATGTCTGGCATGAGATAAATCTAAACCATGAGAGAGGATCGTGGGCTTTGTACAGAGGGAACAGAGATGCCAGTCTAACTCAGAAAGTAGTGTGACTCTTCTGCATGGTAGATGTCCCAAATCAGCCTTTCAGACAGGACTCTGCAGTCAGTAGTCAGCAGTAGTTTGGGAGGTTCCTGAGCTGCTGACTCACACAGGGGAGTTGCTTTTTCTGTTATAACTTAATGTTGTCACCCAAGCTCCATCCCACAAATGATTAGTGGAGGAGACACGAATGCAAAAGCAGGGTGACATCCTGGCAAGTGGAGAGTTGTCATTGGTTTCAGCCATTAGAGTGAGAGAAGACTCGGGTTCGTTCAATATGGTGGCCAGAACGTCTTTGCTTTCTCCAGATTTTTCCAAGACTTGGTGTCCTGGGAGACCCTCTCAGTCCCAGTCACCACCTAGCACCAAGCACACTGTTGAGAGACAGAGTGTGCAGTTTCAGCAGATTTCCTGAATGAATCCACAGGCATCAGGCAATATACAACCTAGGGGAGGGATACAGGAATCCCTACCAAAACTGCACTAGAGGGGAATTTGGTCACTTACAGAAACCATCAAAGACATAGAGATAAGTGTCTGCAGGGGACACATGGATTTCTTGGACAGTCGCTGTGGGCCACAAGGACACAGCTATGCAAACAGGAGAGGCTGGAAGAGGACACCATCACACACCAGTTCTTCCAAGTTCTTGTAGGAACTGGACATGGAGAAGAGAATTGTGTCTCCTCTCTGAGTGTGGGCTGGGCTTGCTTAAGTTCAATGAAGTCTATGTGTCCGCAGTAAGTCCTTGATTAGGAGCCCTTCTTGATCACGATTCTGTTAGAGCTGAATATCTCTACAGAGCAGGCTTGGCCATTCTACTGAGCTAATTTTTTTTTACTTAAATTCTATTTCGATTACTCTTGCTTTACACCCAGCCCTTCATTTCCCTTAAGGTTTTGTCTTAACGAGGCTCCTGCAGTCTTTGTGTGTTCCAGCTAAGAGATTTCGCAGCTAAGGTGGGATGATAGAATTTAGGCAGACACAAAGGGGATTCCTCTAATGAGACCCAGTGCAGCCTTACACAGCACTTATTTCTGTCAGAGACCAGGATGTAAACTCTTTGGTAATAATATGAAATTGCATTAATAAATGGAGAGAGTTTTTCCCCTTTTGTTGAAAATAGATTCTTTCCTCATACAATATATCCCGATTATAGTTTCCCCTCTCTCTACTCCCCACAGTTCATCTCCACCTCCAGAGCCACTCCCTCTGTGTCAATATAAAAGAACATACTTCTAAGAGATAACAAGCATAACAAAATAAAATATAATAAGATGAAATAAAAGCTATCATATCGAAGTTGGACATGGCAACCCAACAGGAGAAAAAGAGTCCCATGAGCAGGCACAAGAGTCAGAGCTCACTCGCTCTCACAGTCAGGAGTCCCATACACATTCTAAGCTAATGCCATAGCACACATGCAGAGGGCCTGGCGCACACCAATGGCAGCCGTGTACTTGGCGCTTCCATCTCTGTGCGCTCCTATGTGCCTATGTGCCTCGCTTAGCCCATTGAGAGCTCTTTGTTCTCCTGGTGCTCTCCATCGTCTCCGACTCTCACAGTCTTTCTGCCTCCACTTCCTGGGATTCTCTGAGCTCTGAGATGAGGGATTTAATGGAGACCTCTAATTTAGACTTTCTCCCTGAATAATGTCTGGCCATGGGTCTCTGCACCTGTTCCCATCTGCTGCTGGAGGAAGCCTCTCTGATGGCCACTGGATAAGGTACTGATCTACAAGTAGAGAATATCATTAGGAATTATTTTATTGATTTTTTAAAGAGAAGTAGTGCACCCAAATACCACTACTGGAAGGCTCAGCAGGCTACAAGAGATGGCCAGTTGAAACTCCATATTCCTCATTATTAGAGTTCTCATTAGGGTCATCATCATGAATTCCAGGATGTTTCAAGGTCTGTAAATAGTTGTGTTGGAATTTCGGTGGAGATTGTATTCAACCTGTAAATGGCTTTTGGTAGGCTGGACATTTTTACTCAGTTAATTCTACCAATACATAATTATGGAAGATGTTTATGTTTTCTGACATCTTCTTCAAGTTCATTCTTCTAACACTTGAAGTTTTTAACATACAAGTTTTTATCACTTGCTTGGTTAGAATTACCCCCAAGATATTTTATATTATTTGGGGGATATTGTGAAAGGTCTTATTTTTCCGGATTTCTAACTCAGCCCATTTATCATTTGCATATGTAGAAGGGCTTCTGATTTTATTTTTATAGTTAATCTTGTATCCAGCCTCTTTGCTGAAAGTGTTTATCAGCTGTTCCCTGATAAGATTTTTAGGGTCACTTATCTATACTATCATATTATCTGAAAATAACAATACTTCAACTTCTTCCTTTACAGTTTGTATCCCCTTGATCTCCTCTAGTTGTTTTATTACTCCAGCTAAAACTTCAAGTGCGATATTAAATAAATATGCAAAGAGTGGAGAAACTTTTCTTGTTCCTGAGTTTAGTAGAATTGTTTCGATTTTTCTCAACATTTAAGTTAATGCTATGAACTGCCTTTATGATGTTTAGGTATATCCCTTCTGATCTAGAGAGATAGGGATATAGAAGGGTGTTGGATTTTGTCAAAGGCTTTTTCTGCATCTAATGAGATAATCATGTGCTTTTTCGAATAGACATTTTATTTTATTTTATTTTATTTTCTATATTCTTTGTTTACATTCCATATGATTTCCCCTTTCCCGGTCCCCCCCCCATAAGTCCCATAAGCCCTCTTCCCTCCACCCATTCGCCAATCAACCCCCTCCCACTTCTCTGTCTTAGTAATCACCTACAATGTGGCATCAAGCCTTTCCAGGGCCAGGGCCCTCTCCTTCCTTCTTCTTGAGAATGATTTGATATGTGAGTTGTGTCTTGGGTATTCAGAGCTTCTGGGTTAATATCCACTTAGATTTTATTTACTGATTTTAATATACTGAACTATGCCTGCATCTCTTGGATGAAGCCTACTTGATCATGGTGGATGTTTCTTTTTTAATGTGTCTTTGGGTTTGGTTTGAAAGTGTTTTAATGAGTATTTTTTTAATCTATGTTCATAAGGAAAATTGGTCTGTAATTCTCTTTCTTTGTTGAGTCTTTATGTGATTTGGATATCAGGGTAACTGTGACCTCATATAATGTAGTGGTCAGTGTTCCTTCTGCTTATATTTTCTGACATAATGTGAAGGTGTTGCTGTTAACCCTTTTTTGAAACCCTGGTAGAATTCTGTGTTTAAACCATCTAGCCCTGGGCTTTTTTTGCTTAGGAAAATTTTAATGACAGCTTTTATTTCACTATAGGGTTATAGGTATATTTTAATTGTTTATCTGATCTTGATTTAACTTTGATAACTGGTAAGTATTAAAAAAGCTATCCATTTCTTTTAGATTTTGCACTTAGAGTACAGGTTTTTAATATGTGTCTTTATGATTTTCTGCATTTCCTCTGTGTCTGTTTTTATGTCCCCCTTTTTGTTTTTGATTTTGTTAAGCTGGATAGTCTTTCTTTGCCTTTTAGTTAGTTTGGTTAAGGGTTTGTCTGAGCTGTTGATTTTCTCAAAGAATCAACTTTTTGTTTCATTGACTCTTTATATTGTTCTCTTTGTTTTGATTTTATTGATCTCAGCCCTCACTCCTCTTGGATATGATTATTTCCTTTCTTCTAGAGCTTTTAGGCATTCTGTTAAGTTGCAAGTATAAGATCTCTCCAATTCTTTATGTAGGCATTTAGTGCTAGCAACTTTCTTCTTAGCACTACTTTCATTGTGTCCCGTAAGTTTGGGTATGCTGTGTATTTATTTTCATTGAATTCTTGAAAGTCTTTCGTTTCTTTATTTCTGTCTTGACACATTTTTCATTGAGTAGAGACTTGTTCAGGTTCCGGATGTTTTTAAGCTTTCTGTTGTTTCTCTTGTGGTATCCAGCTTTAAACTGTGGTGGTCTGATAGTATGCAGAAAGTTGTTTCAATTTTCTTGTATCTTTACATTTATGTTGAAATTTTCTTTGTGGCTGAGTATGGGTCAATTTTGGAGAAAGTTCTGAGAGACGTTGATAAGAAGGTATATTCGTTTGCATTTGGGTGAAATAGTCTGTAGATATATGCTAGGCCCATTTGGTTTATAGAATCTATTAGCTCTGGTATTTCTCTGCTTAATTTTTGTCTGGATAATCAGTCCATTTATGAGAGAGAGGTGTTGAAGTCTCCAGCTGTCAATGTGTGATGGTCAATATGTGATTTAAAGGGTTGCTCTGGGAAGAGCTGCCCTTGGAGTAGCAAAAGATGCCTTCTGGAGTTGAGTGCTGAGACAAAGCAACAAGTTGTGGGGAGGGCAGGAAGGGGATGGTCTGTGGCCTCAGTTCTCAACTTGTGGGTCACCACCCCTTTGGTTGTAGAATGACTCTTTTATAGAGGTCACCTAAGGCCATCAGAAAACACAGATATTTACATTAGGATTCATAACAGCAAAATTAGTTACAAAGTCATGACAGAAACAATTTTATGGTTGGGGGTCACCACAATGTGAGAAACTGTATTAAGGGGTCACAGCGTTAGGAAACACTGGTCTGTGGGGTGCGCAGGAGCTGTGAGCAAGGTTGTGGGAAGATGGCAACTGTTCTGTTGCAGCAGAAGGAACGAGCTAAGCCGGGGAGGAGCTCGCAGGGAACAGAAAGGAGAAGGCCCACAGGCAGCCTACCTAAAGGGAAGAGTTAAATAACACCAGCCCTTACATTGTTATCGTTTAAGGAACAAATATTATAAATTGTCATTACTGTTCGAGACTTAGACATGGTAACTCATCTCCCACTCTCCCTGACCTCGAAGACTCTGGGAGACCCAGGTTGTCACAAGGCATACCCAAGGGAAGAGACCAGAGGATATTTCAGTCAGATCTCACAGAAATCCAATAACCCTAAGGTTCAGAAGCTCCTGAACGAGAAAGGCCTGGAGGGAACTGGCCTTCACTGCTCTCCCTCAACTTGAGACCACAAACCCTGGAAAACTGATCTGAGGGAGTAAAGGTCACATTTAGACATTCCAGAAGTAGCTATTCTCTGCCCAGAAGAGGTCTTTGGAGCAGCTGTGCAAGGTCATGCGCTGAACAAAAGCGCCCCCTGGAGGAACAACGGGGAACCAGAGTCCAGCTCTGCTCCACTTACCAAACATCCCAAAAAAGGTAAGAGGATCACATCTGTCTTTGCACAGACATATCTACCCAACAATCCCCTACATCACAGTGCCTGCCCGGCTGGAGCATCCCTCTCAAACACAAAGAGGCACCCTATGGTCTGGCTGGCTGCGTGTGAGCAGAGTTATTAGTGTTCCTTCTCCACTTCTCTGTGGCCCTCTGAGCGTTAGGAACCCACTGCGCTTAGGAAGACTAAGCCAGCAGGTGCACACAAGAAGAAGACTGTGCTCTGCAGAGACAGCAGACGGATGAGGAGGGATGGGAGGACCGTCCTGATTCCAACTGCTGTCCCCCCACTTGTCTGACTAGGCTAACCTGCCGAACCCAAGGTCATTTCAAGAGATGGAGTCCAGCAGGGAGGTTCTGCCCTCCCCATTGCCAAACATGCCTCTCTTTGGTACCAAAGTATGGGTGGGTGGCTCAGCTGTTCCCTCCAGAAGCCCCTGAAATGGTTAGAACAATATATTCAGGAATATCGTACCAAGTCCCCCCACTGAACCCTGGGTCAAAAATTCATCCAGATCTTATTTCCCATCTCAGATTTCAAGTCACGGAGTCAAGTACGTCTCCGCTGAGGAAGCTGCAGTGCAAATACCACATGGCGGTACAAAAATATCTATCCACACGGTACGCCTGTCACCCAAAATACCCGAACCTAAATCCAGTGGAGCCCCCTGTGGTTGATTTCCAGAGCAGAAATCAAAGCCTAACACCAGAGCTCCCTTCCTTTCACAAATTAAACTCAGAGAAATCAATGCTTGTCCTAGAGATTACACCTCTGAGGAGGTGTGTCTTGTTGGAACAGCTGTTCTCCTATCCTCTATGTTATATTCCCCCAAGTGGGTGTGTCTCCTGAAGCAGGAAGAGTCATATTTATCCTGTCCCAAGGGGATATCATGGGCCTGCTTGGTAAAATCTGAAAGTCGGGATGTACAAGAATATCCCGGCCCCGGCCCCAAACCCACCAAATTTAGCACAGCAACAGTATATTCTCGGATCCCATGTTTCTATGGCATATAGCAGACACCCGGTGACATCTGAGGCAAGGAGACAGAGAAAACAGATGTGAGACACAGAGGGAAAACATTCCACGTTTCTAGCTCACCAGAGTCACCAGTAGTCAAACAAACTGGTATCTTCATAGGTGTAAATTCCAGGCCCATCCGTCCTAACTCGACTTTCCATCTTAACCAAGCCCAACCTCCATTTGTTAAACCTTTGAATCCACATGTCTCTTTTAAGCCTTCTGCAACATGGGGAGTATTTCCTGTTATTAGTGTCCCCTGCCCTTCCCCTCGGGATCAAGTCATGTCCACACCACCTATGTGGGGATCATCTTTTGTCAAGGGCCCACTCCCCTCTGTTGCCATCCACATGCACAGATACATCCTGGCCACCCAGATACATCCAGGTTACTCAGCTTCCTGTTCAGGCTTTGTCAGGACAATTTCCTTCCTCTCCCTTTCTAGAGGAACTCAAGGAAGTTCAACATCTGCTCTTGTTCTGCAGAGCGCCGCCTCTGTACCTCAGGCTTCCTCTCAGAACCTCACCCTGTTGGGGTCCAAGAATAGCCACATAAACCACTCAGACCCCAATCTCAGTCAAGTATCAATGGTGTATTGAACGCGTGCTCCAAGAATGACTAATCAGGGACACGGCCAAGAGTTGGGATCCAAAACTGAGACCACAGGCAGCCCTCAGAACCAGTTTTTATATGGGGAAAACAAAGAACGGGTGCATCTGCAACATTTACAACATGTAGGCTATCGAGACAAAGCAGCGCTGCCTGACCTTTAAGCTCATAGGCTGGGTCTAGAGGCAAGGAGGCTAGGTGATCTCCCAAGTCCACGAAGCTCTGTGACAAAGTGCAACGGTACATTGTTTTTGTCAAGGCAAGGAACAATAGGTCAAGTTTAGGTCATGAGCTATAAAATGAAGGTTGAGGGGATATGGCAGAGCTATTGTCAAGTTTTAATATTTCACAGTCCCAGGTCCCACTGCCCCAGCCTCATTTCTTGCTGTAGCCAGGCTGCCTTCTGACTTCCGTTTACCTCTGGGTGTCTCTGTGCCTTCTGCCAGGCTCAGCGGGAAGGTCTATCCTCCTGAGCTCTGAGACTGGTCCTTTCCTGCCACGTAGAACTAGTGTGGATACCTTGGTGCTCTCCCTTGTCATCTTCAGCTCAGACCCAGAGGTTTGTGGTCCTAGTCTTCAACTGCATCTGTCCAGTCTGCTCCCAAACAAGAGACAAAGTCAAGTCAGAGGCCAAACACACCATTATCCACAGGATCCTGCCTGCCTATGTTGCTCTGAGAAGAGGACATCTCTAGAATGCACCTTGTCCACTATCATTTATCAACAAGCGTCCATGGATGTCCTACTGTGTGCTCAGAGCTGTCCTGGATGTTGTGACACCGTGGTAAACAAGACAAGGTCCTGCCATCTTGAGGCTCGTGTGTAGGAACAGAACCATTCAACATCTAGCCTATGCCTCATTCAATCATGATATTGCCGTCATCACCCCACTTCCCTTCCTGCCAACACTCTATGGTATGACACACTTCGGCATGTGCAACACGAGAGCAAAAGTGCACCACGGTTCCCGCTCACAGCCTTCATTCCTCGGAGTTTGCCCTAACATGTGTATTGATTGTGTTTCTGAATCCATAATAGTAGTGAGAAAGGCAAGATAATATAACACAAGCAGGAAACTTGGGTGATCGTGTTTCTATCCACACACCGGAAGCTGAGCAAGAACAAGAGGTGGGACAAGACTATGCACCCGCCTCCCAGTGACGTACTTCCAGCAGCAAGGCTGTACCTCGTAAAGGTTTCATCAGTTTTCCCAAATCACTTTGCCACCAGCTGGGAGCCAAATGACCAGATACACACAAGCCTGTGGGGGACATTTCCTTTCCAGACCACAACACTGTGCTCGAACTGTTCTCTTGGTTCCAATCAAACCTTCCCTCCTCTAATCTGTGGAAACTCACTTTGACCTGTACACAAAGGCAACCCAGCAGGGAAGCACAGGTATGCTGTCTCTTCTACTGCCAACTCCTTCTACTTCTATCAAGAGCTTTCAAGTCCCGTGAACCATAACGTGGCACTAATGTCATCTGTTGTTGTTGTTGTTGTTTTCAGGCAGTTCAAACCAAGAAAATGAAATATTCTTTTTCAAACGAGAATTACCATGTCTCTTTGTAGGCTGATAAATGAAAATCTACTATTTCTCTGAGGAAAACTCCATGCTTAGGCTCTTGAACACACCATAGTACAGAGGCTCTATGCAAAGAACACCCCAGAATCAGTTTGAGAGTATAAAGGAAAAGGAAATTTTAGGAGGCCATGAGGGAGGTGTAGGATACAGGAGGCAATCATTGTTTTGGGTCCTAAAAATTCTATAACACCAGATTAAGAAAGTAGTGTCTGAGACAGGTGAACCAGTGCCATTGATCAATGCCTGAACCTAATCATTTAGAACCCCAAAGTTCAGCCGCTACTTCTCAGTTCTGCACTGAACACAAGTTTCTGCCAAGGTCCCAGGTACCTCACTAGCTTCGGTCTGTAACTCCAGCAGCCACGCTGCCTGAGTTTCTGAACCCACATCAGTCAATACTATGGAATAGGCCATCTGGCAGTGACAAGAGCCCTTTAATCTCAGTGAGCAGATATGCTGATTTTCACTGATTCTACATTTATGTCACACGATATCTGGAGGAAAGACATGCTTTGCCCAGGATTTATTTGTTTGGGGGCATTGAGAATGGGAAGGCCTAGGCCCTTCTGGAGTCATCTTGATTTTCAACCATCGTCATCACTTTTACTTCTAGGAGAAATATAAACTTCTTATAGACTCGGGAAAGGTTGGTTCTGGTTTCCAGTCAGAAACTATGTCATCTGATGCTAGAAAATGTTCTTCTCTCAGCCCCAGTGCCTTCATCTATAAAATGAGAAGATGAGGTCACAAAGAATTTCTAAGGCCATTCATGCTGCAAAACATGTATGTTTCCCAGAAAGCAAAGGGAATCACTGAGTGTGGAGTATGGATTCCCCACAGTGTTCTGGAGAGTAAAACTATTCATTCAGACTTTCAGAAGATGGGCTTGGAGGGGCAGCTCACGCTAGATCATGAACACCTGGCAACAGATAAAGGATTTGAATCCAGGGCCGCCATTGTATTAAACACGGTGGTGTGTGTGTGTGTGTGTGTGTGTGTGTGTGTGTGTGTTTCATTTCATTTGTGATCTGGCACTGTACAGAATGTAGTGGAGAGAAACAGATATTACCACGGGATGAGCCAAGAGTCAGGCATTGATGGGTAGCCTTAGGGAGAAAGCAATAACTATTCTTTCATTTTTTTAATGGTTCAATTGTTGTTGGTAATGGCAATATTTAGCACACACTAAGTGCTGGGCCCTGGACAAGGTGCTGGGTACACAAATATTAATTTCCCCTGGGAAGGGAAGAGGACACATACTAATTATTTCAAGAGGCAAGATTTATTACAAAAAAGAAAAGAAAAGAAAAGAAAAACTACGAATAAAACCAATGAGAAGGCTGGAAACAGCTCTGGTCATCTGATGTAGGCTTTCATGGAAGGAGAAGATAGAGAAAATGGGGGCATCTAACAGTCCACTTTCCTACCACCCTTGAGATAGTGACTTAATCTTTTCTTTCGCCTTCAGAATCTCCTGCCCTGGGTGCTAATTTAAAGAACATGAACTGGAGCTTTGAACCAGGCTTGTATCCCTGCAGCCCTTGTTTAAGAAAGGCAGAGATGATGCCACCCTCTGTCAGCAAATGAATCTCAGGAGCCTCTGTGATATGGGACAAGTTTCGAAAGTCAGGAACACTATCAAGTCTTGACCCCAAGAGCACAGCATTCTAGTTCCAAATGGAAGAGTCAAGATTGCTTCCTGAATGTGGTGTGAGCTGTCCTGAAATGAGCTGGGAGACCTTCAGATGAAGGAAAATTAAAAGGAGGCCACCTCCTATAGAACAGAGGTTTCAGGATTCAGACCAGACAGGTGGGCTGTGCCAAGGAGTCAACCACTGAATATCTTTGAAGGCAGATAGGTATAGAACTGGATGAGTATTAGTTTAAAGACTACATTATGGACATTCAAAAAAAAGGTAGAGGCGAAAAAGAGAGACCAGTGGGACAAAATCATCATCATTCAAGGGCCAGACATTGAGAATTTGGTAGAGCAGTGGCCATGAAGACAAAGATGCAAAAAACAGGTTTGGGATGCAATGCAGAGGTTAAAGATGGACAATCTGTGGGATGTGTGGAAGTGAGCCACCATGCTTCCAGCTTGCCTGATGAGTGGATTCAGAGACACTTGCTAAGATGGACACTTGAAAGGAAGAATGTGTTTGGGGGTAAAGGATGTGGAAATGGCTACATTCGATTCCCCCCAAGTCTAATATGCCCATGTATGAAGAGTTAGGACATTGATGAGGTATGCATTTGTACTCTACCAGAGACAAGGCCTGTGTTCAGTATCAGAAGCTGAATATAGAGAGTGTTTCTCTGAGGGGCTCCAGTTTCCTTTGGCCTCTAAATGCTTGCTTCCAGAGGAACCTGACAACGGAAATCTATTGGGAATGCTCAAATCTCACTTGAAGTGAATGTTTCAGCTCTCCAATGTCCCCAAGCAAAAATTTCCCTGGAGACTCTCAGATGCACACTGGAAACTGATGTTTATTTGCCTTTTCTCTAGGTCCCAACTTTGAGGGGGAAAAAAAATCACAAAAGTTGTAAGGAATCTCTTCTCTGTTCTTTGAGTATAGTGAAGTTTCCCAGTGACGGCTCCAACAAGAATATGTTTAAACCAGGGCTTTGGAGAATTTTTAAGCCAGGTGAAACCAGGCTGCGGTTTTGTCCAGCCAGAATACACTGCAGGGCTGAGATGGAAGCTCACTGATACACAGCGAGGGGTAATAATCTACCAGGAACAGGGTACCATTGTTTCACGTGCTTGTGGTAGCTAGGATTTGTACTTTCAATCGTCCCCAGTCCCAGACTTGGAGAGCCAGCCACCCAAGGATACCTCATGGAAAGATCCATTCAGGCCAGTGATGTCTCGAGAGATCCTAAGCAGTTCCTGTAGCTCCAACCAGACTTGCCTACCAAGTACTAGTCCAAGTTCAGTGTAAAGTGTTTACCTGGACCTAACTGATGCATGGCCCTGAGTCCTATTCCCAAGTATTGTGGAAGACAAGGAAGAAAGGAGGGAGGGAAGGAAGGAGAGAGGGAAGGAGGGAGGGAAGGAGGAAGGGAGGAAGGGAGGAAGGGAGGGAGGGAGGGAAAATCTAAGATCTCCCTGATTTCATATTTATCATAAGCTTCAGACTCTCTCTTTCTCAGTTGATTTTCTTCTTGTAAGTTCATACCTACATACTTTCTGACTTTTCTTTAGTCATTCAACTAGTCCCCAACTACTTTTCTGCTTTTGTATCCTTCCTTCTTCTCTCCATCTCCTTTCTCACTCTCTCCCTTTCTCCCTCCACCTCTCTCTCTCTCTCTCTCTCTCTCCTTCCCTCCCTCCCTCCTTCTTTCCTTCCTGCCTTCCTTTCTTCCTTTTGGTTAATATCTTGTATATGTATTCATAGCTGCTAGCTGTGTGTTTGTGTTAGCAACAGCCATGTCATGTCCAGAAAACAGATACTCACAACATTGCTCCTCCTCCGCCTCTGACCTTTACCATCTCTTCTGTCCCTCTTCCACCATGTTCCCTGGACCTCAGAGGGGCTGCTTGAGTTCTGGATTTGTTCCATGCTATTTCTTTGTTTCTGTTATACTGTATGATGCATACCATCACTATGATTAGGATTTGGGGTTGATATTGCTTGTTAGTTTGTCTGGGTGGTACTGGGGATTGAACCGAGGACCTCCTGCACATGGAACAATCCCTCTACTGTTGAGCTATAGCCCCACTACTCGTTGGATTGTCTGCCCTGCTCTACTTCTCAGGATGGAATATTTAGCTGTGTCTGGTTCCTATGTCTCACATTCAAGTGGTCCATCCTAAGCCCTCAGTGGTTGAATGAATAGCGAACATTCAATCTGCAGTGTTTTAGGAGGAACGTGACCGATTTTGACTTTTTTTTTATTCAAATGAGGCTAAGGAGACATTTGCATTATTTCATATTCAAAACCTACTGTTGACACATTTAATCTTGCTAAACTCACCAAGTGTGGCGGCGTTCTCCTGCCAGCAGGGTTGCATAATCTTCCAGGCACACATTTGAAGCAGGATGCTAACCTTCGTGCATGGCTGCTACGGAGCCGGTAATTGCAAGGGGGTGTCTCTGAAGGGCTGGAGGAGACAGGCCATCTGCTACAGCATCGGGGACAGCCAGGGGCGAGGACGCAGGGACTCCTGCAATGGCTCATCTGCCAATTTGCTCTCCCCACACCAGCTGAGTAGGCTCCTGGCTTGGCAATCAGGAGCTACGGCTTGAATAGAAAGGTCACTAACATAGTGACCATACAACCCTGTGCTGAAATGGTAGATGTAGGCTTTCATACAAGAACAGAAGACAGTGGGGCATAAAATATTCACAGGGCAGGCAGCCGCGTGTCCATCTTTTGTGGCTGGCTGAACCCTGCATAGCTCCTAAGTCACACTGCACGTAGAGTCACCCCTGTGTTCTCCCACGCATTGACTTCAGCACAATAGTGCCTTCCTCCTCTTAAATGCCTGGTGACTGATTTTTTTGCCATTCAATATGGTTTCCGGCTACTGAATTCAGATCCTCTAGAAGAGAAGCAACTATTCTGAATCCTCAGCAGTCTTTCCAGCCCCAGTTTTAATGAGGGGTAATGATCTGCAGTCTGCTTCCAGATGTCTAATGTAGGACAAAATTTGGGAAGACTCTGATGAGGACATGAGTCCAGTGGACAGCCCAGCAGAAGCTTGGCCAGACACTGAGATGCACAGTCCTGCCTGGGTTTTCTAAGAAGTAGTAGTGTCCTTTAGCAGCTTCCAAGGCTGCCAGCTTCCTGACCCAAGACCAGTGGCAACCAAATAAGAATGACCCTGCCTTAGCCACCATGGGGGGACTGATACATCAATCTCAGACAGAGGTTGACTTCTCTGCTCCTATCTCCATGGCTGGTAAGGCTGTCCTCTGAGACATGTTCACCCAGTCTATAGGTTGACCAGAAGGCCAAAAGGAGGTGGATATACCAAATAGCCTCATCTCTTTGTTATATAAGGCCCAGAAGTAAAAACCAGGAAGGAGAAAACACCTATCAAATACCCTGCTTACTATAATTGATGTCACTGCAAAGGAAATGAAAACAAAATAAAACAACCACTGATCAAAGACTGTGAATGTCCCGCCCCATCTTACACCTGCTCTTGGACCTCTGTCTGTCTCCAGGGCGTTTTTCTCTCCAAGAAGGTGCAGTACTTCCCCAGATGTTTGCATCTGCACAGCAAGCCCTTTTCCAATGTGAAAGGACAGAACAAACACATGTTCTTCCCCCTTTTCCAAGGGCAATGTGAGCCAGGAGCTAAGTTTAGAGATCACTTCCGCCTCTCCTGTCTTCCTTTTCTCTTTTATGTACGGTCAGTAATCCTCTTCAAATCTTTGTCTTTCCTTCCCTAATTCACAGGTAAGCTACTTCTAATCCATTTGTGGGAAAGAGAATGAATAACAGAATTTAAATATTTGGTGTGGACAATACCACTTGATATAGATCATGTGTGTTCAGGGAGTGAGGTTTGCTGATTAAGAGGGTACCTAGATGAACAAGCTCCATCCTCGAGGGGCATATGAGGCTGACAGTTCACACCATGTGATCTGAGGGGCTTCCAGAGGCCTGACTTGTGTATGTTATAGGGCTTTTCCTGCTCCTGTGACACCTGGAATAGCACCAGGTATTATTTCATTCTTTACTTACTTAGGGAACTTGAAATCTCTCAGCAAGTGTGTAAAGTAGAAGGCAAAAGTTTTCACATTCTACTTGGTTTCAAAGATAGTTGTTTTTATAAACCACATAACAAGCTCCCTTCCTTGGGGCAGATATGGCAGAGATGGAGATGCCATGCCTGCATCAAGCATCTGCTAGCACCAAGCCAAAGAACATTATATCTTGGTGGTGGCTGCTGTTTATCAACTTGACACAAGATAGAGTTATCTGAGAAGTAGAATCTTAATTGGAGAAATGTCTTCATAAGATTAACCTATCAGCAAGTCTGGAGGCCATTTTCTTGATTAATGACTGATATAGGAGGGAACAGCCCACTGTGTTTAGTGCCACCCCTGGGTAGAAGGTCTTGGGTGTATAAGAAAGCATCCTGAGCAAGCCACAAGGAGCAATCAAAAAAGCAACATTCATCTGTAACCTCTGCTTCACTTGCTGATCCTGCCTTGAAATTCTAGGCTGACTTTCTTTAGTGATAAATTGTGCCCCGAGGATTATAAGGTAATACAAACCCTTTCCTAATTGCTCTTGGTCATGGTGTTTTATCACAGCAGTAAAAAAGTAACTAGGGCAGGTACGGTCTTTTCATTTAGTGGCCATGATAGTATCCAACCCTTCCTCTTACCACTCACTACCTCATCCTGCTGCTGCCAGCATCTCATGCCACCGCTCAGAATACCATTCCTGCCACCACTGATGGGGCCACTTGCCCTCCCCATCTTACTTTCTCTGTCCAGGGATTCCTTTCCCCCATTCCTGCAACATTTCTGTCCAGAGAAAGCATCAAAGCAGTGGTTCTAGACCTTTCCTAATGCTGTGACCCTTCAATACAGTTTCTCATGTCATGGTGACCGCCCCACCATAAATTATTTCATTGCTACTTCATAACAATAATTTCACTACTATTATGAATTTATATTATGAGTCATAATATAAATATCTGATATGCAGGATATCTGATACACAACCCCAAAGGGGCCAAAACCCACAGGTTAAGAATTACTTCTTCAAAGTATTATTCCTGCCAAAGTATTATTCCAGCCTGGCTCCCATTTTGCACCAGGCTTTGAGAGTCTCTCTTTGCTTTCACTATGGGAAGTTCAGCCACTCCTATCTGCTGTACCCCAAGGTAGCTGACAGAGGATCAGGGTGATCGTCTAACAGGCATTGGAGTTGTTTGGTGGTACACACTTAATTTTAACTTTGCTGTCTGGAGTATGCTGGGGAGGGAAGGAGGGGAAGAGGGATAGGATGTCTTTCCCTTCTCCCCTCATCTCTCCAGAAAGAGCTCTCACCTTTCCAGGACATTCTTTCCTAGTGACAGTGACCTCTTTCCCTTAGGCGGAGTCCAGCACATGGTTTCTTGCTTCCTTCCCCTCATCTGGGCCACCTCACCTCTCATTGTGTCACCTGGATGATTTGCCCCAAATCCTTCTCCCTTGGCCTGAAGCCAGTTCTCTACAGAAGAGAGCATGGAACCCACTGTAGAGCACGCCATCCCAGTTGCTCAGGTCTGTCCTTGTTAGCCTGCCTCTCTTACAAGACCTTGCTAGGATTTTACTTTGTTTCCTTCTCTTGTCACATACCATCCCTGACCCTAAGCTTCGGTCATTGTCCTTGAATTGTTTTTGTTTTAGAACTCACAAAGTTCATCTCACCTCAGGGTCTCTGTGTTTCCCAGTTCTCCTACCTGATCTGCAGTCATGACTCCTTCTTGACATTAAGTCTTAGTTTCAGTCTTCTTGGGATTTTTTTTTGCCTTGTTCTGCTGTATTATTATTAGAAGACATGTTACCTTGAAAATGGTTAAGTGTTTATTGCCTGTCTGCTCACCCACAAGATACAGACCACACAATAGAGCTTTGACTCCTGCTGCATCTCAGAACCCAGTGCTCACTCATGTTCAATGGATGAGCAACTGTGCTTTATGTCTGATAGTCCTGAGTTTGAAACTTACCATGTGCTTTACACTCTTAGAAGTCTTCATCGCTGCTGGCCACCCATTTCTCTCTCCTTAGAAAGAAAAGGACAATAATATGTCATGAACAGTGTTAAAGGATTAAGTAATTTGATTACTAAACAGAAGACATAATAAGTGTTCAACAAGCGTCACCTCTCCTTTTCTCTTGCTCCATTGCAGGATGTGGAACTGTTGTTTGCAAACCTGGTTCTCATTAAAAAGTTTTTCCCAGATAAAGTGAGACAGAAACTGTGGTGATTTGAATATGCTTGGCCCAGGGAGTGGCACTATTAGGATGTGTGGCCTTGTTGGAGTAGGTGTGGCCTTATTGGAGGAAGTGTGTCACCGTGGGCGTAGGCTTTGAGAGAGCTTCTTCCTAGGTGCTTGTAGCAAGGCTTCTCTTGTTTGCATTCCAAACAAGATGTAGAACTCTCAGCTCTGCCAGCAACATGCTTCCTTCCATGATGATAATGGACTGAAACTCTGAACCTGTAAGCCAGCCACAATTAAATGTTGTCCTTATAAGAGTTGTCTTTGTCATGGTGTCTGTTCACAGCAAGAAAACCCTAGCTAAGATAGGAAGCAAATCCAGTTTGTGGAATGACAACTCTGTAGAGGACTGAATTTAGTCCTTCTAAGCATATCCACCTGGAATCTAGAATGTGGCTTATTATGAAGGGGGAAGGAATACTTGTGGGTACAGTGAATGAAGGATCAAGGAGAGTCTTCTGAGATTTGTCAGCTCATATCAATCCTAGTGCTCAGGAGGAGGAGGCAGGAGGATCAGAAGTTCAAGGCCAGCCAAGACTACAGGTATTCTAGGCTACAAGAGACCCTGGAGAGGGAGGGAAGAAGAGAGAGAGAGAGAGAGAGAGAGAGAGAGAGAGAGAGAGAGAGAGAGAGAGAGAGAAAAGAAGATGAGAAATACCATTGGATTGGGATGGACCTGACTATAATGAGTGCCTTTATGAGAGATAAAGCAGGACTGGAGAGATTGTTCACTGGTTAAGAGCAGTGGTTGGTCTTCCATAAGATCTGTGTTTAAGTCCCTGTACTCACATGGGAGTTCACAGCTACTTAAAACTCCAGTTTGGGATATCTGAAGGCAAAATGCCCATATACATGAAAAAAATGAAATGGGGGGAGTGGAAAGAGAAAGAGGAGAAAGAATGGAAAGAGTATGGATAGATAGATAGATGATAGATGATAGATAGATAGATAGATAGATAGATAGATAGATAGACAGACAGACATGCCTATAATCCTATTACTTGGGAAGCCAAGGCAGAAATATTGCAGTGAGTTTGCTTTGTGACTAGCCAGGGCTATGCAGCAAAACCCTGCCTCACTTAAAAAGCAAATGAAAAGAAAAAGAGGCAATGAAGACCCAAAGAAGCTGATGCTCTGACGGAGGTGTGTCTATACCCCCAGAGAACACCAACAGTGGTCAGTAACCACCAGAAGCTTGGCCATGCTGTGCACTTGGTTAGGAAGCAAAGGGAGACAAATGCTCATACCCAGATGCCTTTTTCCTTTGTACGCCAGTCCAGGACCCCAGTCTTGGAGATGGAGCCATACTCATGATGAGCCTTTCTTTGTTAAACCTCTGCAAAAGACTCACAGATGTAGCAGCAGTGTGTCTCCTGGGTGATTCTATATCCAACTGAAATGAAAATGAACACCAGCCCCTGCAATGTTCCTGGCATGCCAGCACACAATTGAAGCTCACTTCCCCGGAGCCCTCCCAGTGCGGATATCCTCTGTTCTCTGTTGTTCCTATACTTGTCTGGTGATAAGCTTGAAACATGCATTCCTCCAGATGACAGACCTGTTCTTCCCTGCTGCTGGGTCCTGTGTGGTAGTATAATTTGCTTGTAGGAAGCTCACAAGTCCAACAAGACCCAGACTGATAAGACCCATATTTGAACATTTTTCATGTATGGAAACTAAGTCTCAGATCCCTTAAGTTAATCCCCTCCTCCCCATAGGGCTGAAGTCCTAGAGCCCTTGCTGTAGCAGTCTCCCTAAAAGCCTAGGTAGCTCCCCCTCCCCTCCTGGGCTTGCCCCCTTTAGGAGGATAAGGAAGGGCAGGTATTGGTCTGAAAGGTACGGGGGAAAGCACTGAACCCTCACTTTAGGTGTCCCCTCCATCTGTGTCTCTGGAGCAGCTGCCTCCAGATTGCAATACACACCATTCATGGCCCAGGCTCTTGGCCAGGCCATGGAGGTGGTGAGCAGGTGCAAAGGAAGAGTCATTACTGACTCAGACCATTTCTGTTCTCGTGAGATGCATTATATACATAGTGACCATTCTACCCCTCCTTCTATCAGTGGAAGACCTGGAGCAGACTCCATAGAGACCACCTTGGCCAAGAGCTGGGCCAGTACAGAGGAGAGCGTCTCTGCTTCCTAAGACATGGCAACCACTCTGGGTGTCAAGAGTTAAGACACTTGGGTCATGGAGAAGTCACCTCTGTCTGTCACCTCTGTCTTGCATCCACACTGACATGGCCACAGACACTTCTGGGGGAATCTTAAAACCCAACTGACATGGTTCCTCAGCCAGGACAATGTCCTCTGTTCATGCGTAAATAGACCTGTTGCTTCTGTGGGCTCTCTGCCTATCTCAATAAGACACTCCTTTGCCCTTTGTTGGATCTTTGTCTAATAACTGTGTGAGACTGTGTGTGGGGATGGGGGCTTGAGGGGTGGGGGTGTGTGCATGCATACACGCGTACCTGCGTTCTCATGTGCATTTGCATACATTAAGATAAATAAGAAAAATGAAATTTCACTGAGCTACAAAGTTTGACTTTTAATCTTGGCTCAAAATTTTAATTCCAAATGTGAAATTTAAACATCTCTGTGCTCTGATGTATTCTGCGGCTCCTCTGTTCTCAGGACAACCTCGTCTCAACTAATTGGTTGATGATTATAGTAAAATACTATTCTACCACACAATCTAGTTTACTATAGGTTTATATACAAAATTTTATATACAAAATTCACTACACTACAAGTCATGACTAATTACTGCAGAAATATTTGTCGAAAATCTACTACATAGTTTACGGTAGGTAATATGCTGGGGTCTAGAGGGAAGGGGAGAGCTAACATAAAGATGAACAAGACAATTTCTGTTCTCATACAATCTCCTAAAAGCAGTAAAATGTAGAGGCATTACTATAATTCAAGACTGAATATAAAGGCAATGAGATAAATTATAGAGTGCTTGTAGGGAGAATAAAGGCATTAAAAGAAGACTAGAGTATAGTGGAGAAGACAGACAACCCAATCGCCTACCTAGAAAACCCAGGATGGCGTACCAAAGAGCCATTAAAACCAGAGTAAGTTTAGCGAGGTGATTGAACATCACGCACAAGACAGCCAGAAGGCTTTCTCCATGCCAGCAACAGCCAATTACCAACTGTCCTGGGAGGAAACACTTCACTCATGTCTGCAACCAAAACTATAATAAACCTAACAACAAATGTTACAAGAAATATTCAAGACCCATTCAGAGAAAGCCATAAAACTGTATCAAAGGATATAAAAAAGGGTATTGAATAAATGAAAAGATGCCTCCTATTGTTATACTGAAAGATGCAACATTACAGAGAAAGACAGCTCTCTCTCTGAATTCATTTACTCTTCAGCATATCCCAGTCAAAAGTCTAATAGACTTATTTTTGGATTTCATAGTGAATTCCAGCCTTGTTCTGGACAAGAAAATATATAGTAAGAACAAAGAGAATGGGTTAGAATTTTAGCATGTGTTGTAACATAGTCTGAAGTTAAAAATCTTAACCAATATGATATTCATGCAAAACTAGATAAAATTAAGAAGAATCATATATTCCAGAAATGGACTCTATGTGCTACATCCTTGTACATCTACATGGCCTTAGACCTGATTAGGAATAAAGAAAAGACAGACAGTTGGACATGGAGACAGAAAACTGGAATGGGGGGTCTGGGCTCTAGGCTGCTGAGGTCACTGCACCTCAAAGCTCAGAGTGTTAATTATGTAGAGTTGACCAGGGAGCTGGATTACTGTCAGGTTATTGCATACAGTTAAACAAGGAGAGCGGGTGTATAATATACAGCTGGACCAAGGAGACAGGGTTTGTTAGTCTCTATTGGAGCAGTCTGTGTACAGAAGCAGTCTTCAATTTGTAAATTCCTGGGGGGGCTGGAGAAGCTACGGTGGACATCTGCTACACACATTGCCAACAGCCACACTTGGTCCCATCAGGAACACATACACACACACACACACACACACACACACACACACACCAATTTAATATGTGATCAGAGAATGAATCCACAGCCCCTGAAAAGGGCCTTGACCTTGAACATTCTTCTTTTCCTTGAGAAGAGTACAATGCAGAGCAAAAAAAACCTCCTTCCTTCAGAAGCAGAGAAAACTGGATTTTGATCCCATCTTTATTAGCAATGCCTCTGTATGTTATTTTAAAGAGTGAGGGGACACAATTCTTGTCTACCTCTTGGGACTGTGATGACAAACAAAGCCATCTGTATCTAACCCAGCTCGTGAGTTATAATTTCTTGGGATGCTAGGCACAAAACCCCTCAGGCTTAAAATAAACAAATGTTTGTGTCCTGGGGGGCCAGTGTCACCATTGCAAAACCTTGCCTACAGGTTCTTATGAGCTGCTCCAAGAGGGGGAAGGATGTACAGTGGGGGAGGATGGGAGGGATGAAGACATCCGGGTCTTTCTTCCTGGCTTCATTACCCACAGTGGTGTCTCTGTGAGGAACAGGGGCAGGGGCTGATTTTCCCCTATGAACCTAGTTCTGGAGAAGCAAATCCTTTTGCCTGGATGGGCCCTGAATGGTTTCCAAAGCCAGTTATGCTTCTTAGTGCCTCTGTTATCTGCCTGTCAGTTCTCGGTGTTAAATTTCATTATTTGAAAGATCTAGAGTCAGTTCTGTCCTCCTGACTGATGGACAGCCTCCCATGGAAAATATTAAATACGCAAACACTCATGCTGTGCACCTTTCTGATCATCCCCGGGCACCAAACCTTGTGATGCGGACTTGTGATCATTTCTCTTTATTCCCCAACTCAATCAATCTCATGAGGTAGGATATAATTTCCCAGGCCATTACAGGTTGTAGAAATTGAAGCTTACATCCAAAGATGAAGCCTTTCTCTGAAAAGAGTTCTTAGTAGGACCCACATAGCTGGTTCTGGAAAGGGAGAAAGATAGGGAGAGGGAGAGGGAGAGGTAGAGAGAGGGAGACCAAGACTAAAGGTAGCCCAAACCCCTGTACCCACATTTCGTTAGGCTGTGCCGTGGCACACACCCCAGTGCTGGCAAGCATATTACCCCTGGGACCTCCAGTGTCGTTCAACCATCTTCTGTCATCTCATCTGGCTGGTGACCCCTGTGCTGGCCTCTTAGTGACAAAAGA
This sequence comes from Apodemus agrarius, assembly GCA_964023405.1. Taxonomy (NCBI): domain Eukaryota; kingdom Metazoa; phylum Chordata; class Mammalia; order Rodentia; family Muridae; genus Apodemus; species Apodemus agrarius. The sequence goes on from OZ030012.1 coordinate 100,987,205, forward strand.
CAGTGACAACCAGCCCCCAGCCATCTGTCCTGTGTCCTGTCTGCAGAATGTCAGAAAGTCTCTATGGTGGCTTTTATGAGGAGTCCTGGAGCTGGCCACCCAGCCATTTCTAGTCCTGGAGTCTTTTCATCAGCAGCCTAGGACTTTGCTGGAGTATGGGGTAGTGGGGCCTTTTCCCACCATCATCTTGCCTTTGATTATTTTGCTGAGAAAATGTGAGGTGTTACTCAGATGACAGAAAAGCCTGAAAATGGTCCCTCCCTTCCTAATGCATCTCTAAAACATTACTTCGCCAGCACTCCCACAACATAAGCCTATTTTCTTAACATCCTTGCAAGGTAACTGTTATCAAAACCCCATAAAGGCTAATGTTAGAAGCCTTCTGTCTTATCCTGGCTGCCTCCTCCAAGGCTGGGAAAGACAGTTACTTTGGCTTATATATTTTTCACACACATCTCTCTTCTGTAGCACATCTTAGGATCTGAAGCTCAACACACACACACACACACACACACACACACACACACACACAATTATTTTTCTAATTTTCTTGACTGATACTTTCTAGAGAGCCTTGAACTGTACCTGCTGAGTGGAAACAGACTTAATTCACTTCATTTGATTAAAGATGGGGTGAGAGGAATGGAAGAGGAGGGGAGAAGGAAAGACAGATGAGAAAGGAAGGAGAGAGACAAGGTGGAATGACATGAGGACCAGGTTTATTCATGTTCCAGCCCTGGGAAGATTAAAGGAACAACACAACAGTGGCAGGATGTTGGTATTCTCATTAAGGAGTTATTTGGTATGTTTTAAGACTTGATTTTCTAATAGGAGACAAAAGAAAATAATACTATATTGTACTGTTCCGACACTTGCCTAGCACATGAGGGCCTTGCGTTCAAACTTCAGCAGCATGTGTGCGCTCGCGCTCGCGCGCGCGCGCACACACACACACACACACACACACACACACACACGCTCTCAAGTGGTATGGTGTTGTATTCGTATAATCCCAGAACTTGAGGGGCTGAGATGGGAATAGTATGATTTGAAGGGGCAGCCTGGGCAACATACTCTGAGATCAACTTGGCTATGGAGCGAGACTTTTCTTCACAATAAAGAGGTCATGCAACCAAAAGTCTACCTTGAGCTCAGAGCAGACGCTGCCCTCAGTTCCGATTAGCTCCAAGTGAGTGACTCGGGCTCTGGCTTACTCCCAGGCTGCTTCTGGACAGCAGACAGCAGAGCCACGCATGGCTCCTCCCAGGAGGCTCCGGCAGAGACAGATTCAGCCTGTACATCGCTTTCCTTCTTGAGTCCTACTCACTTTTAAAAGCAATTAAGCGGAGTAATTTGAACAATGTAAGCAATTACTTTAAACTAATATAACTTCTCACCATGTCAGGGGATCGGCTTTGTAAAGGAAGCCGTTGCCACGAGATGGAACCGTTCGCTGCCTTTTCAATCAGCCGCCACCCTGCCAACAGTGACCCTGTGCCGGGCGGAAGAGACTGACTGAACTCCTGTGCCTAGAACTTTCTGTGCAATTTTAGAAGACATGACTCACATTCGTAGCCATACCTGCATTCTGAGCTGCTCCCCGCTCTTGTTTGTCAGGCATGACGTTAGACTCCCAATAGCAGTGGGTATGTTCAGTGAAGGGTGTGGGAAGTCAACCAGGGCATAGCCCACCTAACGGCAAGGCCCATTAAAAGCTCAGGAATACAGACATGCAGCGGGAATTATTTTAAAAGATTGCCCTGCTAATAATAATTCTCCTGCCCCGCCAGACCTCAGCACCATGTCCTGGTGGGGTCCCGTTCCACGTGACCCCAGATCCTCGGTAGTCCTGCCAGCCTGGCAGTCTCTCCAGCAGAGGTCCCAGGCTGCTGGTTTGTTCAGTTCTCGCGTGTTCAACTCGCTTCCACCCAGCGCCCACTCATTCATTCCAATTACCTGGTAAAACACGACTCTTAACCTTAACTAGCTAACCAATTGTATTTATGTATATGAAATTCACAATTACAAGATGGCAGTTTACAATGATAAAAGTCTGATCCCAATTTCTAACCTTGAGATAACATAACATCTGATTCCATCTTGATACGGGTCTCTTCCTGCCCTGCGCCCCTCCATCTCTTCTCTCACATCCAAATCCTAGCTCTGCCTCCTCTTTCCTGCCCAATCACAGGCCTCTCACTGCCTCAGTGTGATAGGGCAGGGAATATCCTGCAACACAGACAGGCAGACAAACAGACAGACAGACAGATAAACAGTTACTCATGGTAACTGTGGAATGACTCTCAGCCTAGCCTGGCTCCGTGGTCTTGTCCCTCTCACAGGGAGAGTGGACAGAAAACTCACTCCGCAGCCCTAGGCTTGATAACAGAAGCAAGCATGAATCAAGGGCGTTTACCTTGCAATTAACAAAAAGTGGTGGAGGTTAAGCCGGGAATGAAAATGAACGTAAGACTATGTCCTGGATGGCAATGGGCGAGGTTAAAAATGTAGCCAGAGACCGGAAACGTGAACACTAGGAATGGGGGAATAGCAGGAAGTCCCAGGGAGTCATCGCTCTTTCTCCAGCTCTCTTCTCAGCATCTCTCGGTCCAGGGGAGATGTGGATTTTCATTAAACTGGTCACATCCGCTGCTGCCTCAACTGGCTTTGGGTTAAATGGCTGTCTGAGATCAGATGTACAAAGAGCCCCAATGACTCTTTCTCTTAACACATACACCTCCACAGAAGCTATAAGTTATGGGGCTTCCTCCACTCCAGGTTTTTATGGCTGGGGAAATGGTCACCCAGCAGCAGTGTGAGGCCCCTGGGACTCCCAAGGCAGATTACACATTCATAACACACACACACACACACACACACACACACACACACACGTGTTGTAGTGAGCTGAGCAAACTCCTGCTGTGTTTCTTAACATGATCAGCACGCCATGGGCAAAGACCTGGGAGAGATGGGGCCAGTGCTGAGTGTGGGCAGGCTCAGGAGGCATGCTGTCCACTGGGGCTTTAGTCACTTTCTAGGAGCAGACTGTCTATGGACCCACATGGTGTGAGCTGGCACAGTAGCAACAGCCACAGCAGTCGAAGGGTGTCCTGCTCCACCAGCTCTCACTCATCCAGCAGAAGGTGGGGGTGGGAGGACGTGAAGGGGCTGACGGTCTTGCAGAGTGGGTCTGGATGGAACAAACCACTGCTTTCTGCCTTTGGGCTAGCGGGACCTCAAAACACACATACTCTGAACATATATGGGAAAGAGTTAGCAGTACAGGCTGTTTGAGCTTAGGGCTTCCTCCAAGAGAATAGAAGGCTTTTGGGAAAGCAGCAAAGGCTGACAGGACCACTTACAGAACCTTTAAATATTTTATTACAGAAAATGTAAACCATGCCTTAAAGTTGGTGGAATTATAACCCTCTTCAGACAGACAGCACCCAGCCCCAACAATCAGCAACTCATGGCTAGATCTGTCCCGCCCCTAATCCAACCGCGTCCTCTTCTTATTTCAGAGAAATAAATGCTTCATTTCACAGTATGTATTAAACATTTCAGCACTAATTTCAAAAATATTAAGCTTATAAAATATATCCATAATTCCACTGTTACACATAAACCTTTATAAAGCTCCAACATTATCAAATATCTAAATCATGTTTTTAAAAAAAAAAACAATTGTCTCACAGATTCTATACTATTTTTATGTTTTATTTATTTGACTCATGACCCACACAAGATCCATACATTATACCTGGAGATATTTTCAGATTATCTGTTACTCTGTGTATGGTTCATTCATTCATCCTTTTCATTTTCCATTTCTGAAATATTTAATGAACCGGAGTCATTTTCCCCTAGAATTGGCTATAGTCTGGATTTTGCTAATTGTAATCTATCTGGTGGAATTTAATTTCTTCTCTTGTTCTTTGGATGCATCAAGAAAGACAAGTTTACTTTATTAGATTTGCCAGTTTGCTAGTTAGGGACAGGGCACATGTCTTTTTCTTGCTATTTTCAAAATGATAATTGAGTGATGAATGCTTCAGATGTCTAGCCTTTGGAAGCAGCCCCAAATCAGTGTGACTTGCTCCTTACAATTCTACACCGTGAGCCGGCCCAATCTAGTTATTCTACTGTGTGGTGTCTGATGGGACTGGACCACTCCTAATATCTCTATATTCAGCTAAAGTAGCATGGGGCCTGTGGGGTTCATGTCCCCACTTGTACAACACCACACTTCCTCATAGCATGGTGGCCTCCTGGGAGGGAGGAATATGCAGACAACACAGGTATCAGTCTCAGAAGACACACGGTGTCACTGCCACCACACTCTTGATGGACATGGGGACCTGACACTGTTTGGATTTAAGGAAGAAGGACAGACACCACCTCTCTGGAGGAGTGGCAAAAACTTCCAACCATTCCCACATCTGGTCCCTTTCAAGGGCCATCAGCTAGGCCTGGTGTTGTCTTTACTTTCTTTATGGTTATTATAAATATGCATAGACATATATACATAACACATAGATAATCATATATATGACTCATTATGAATTTTTAATTATGTGCATATGTGTATATGGCTATGTGCATGTGCGTGTAGCACTCTGAGAGGCCACAAGAGATCATCAGATCCTGTGATGCTTGAGTTATAGATAGTTGTAAACTGTTAGATGAGGGCTCTTAGGAACCAAACTCAGCCCCTCTACAAGAGCAGTATACACTCTTAATCACTGAGCCATCTCTCCATACCAATATTTGATGTTTTAATCCATGGTAGCTATTTCCTTTGTAGGTACTGAAATTGTTTCCCATTTGGCCAAGTGGGGGATTGGTTATTTAAATTTTCTTACAAATCTTTCTAACACTGCTGTACTGATTCACTGTTTCCTTGACTTCTGTGTAACAGCATGTTTCTGGCTCCTCTAACAGATTCTCTGCCCCTGACACAGAGCTGGCTATTTCCCCCCAAGGAGATATGATTCCTTTAATGTGAAGTGGTACCTGGAGACTACAATCTGAGTACCAGATATATTCACAGCTATTTGGTTAGCCATTTCTTCTAGATGTTTTCTAAGGAGAAGACTAAGAAAGATGGTTTCTCTCCTATTTGATTTACTATGACATCGGCACCACCCACTTCATGGCTTCAAGAGCATCAGATAGTTTTTTATGTTTAGAATAATATATGAGCTTGGTTTAGTGGAACTAGCCTGTTGTCCCAGACATTTAGGTGCCTGAGGCAGAAAGATTGCACATTCAATGCCTGCCTGGGTGGCAGAGCTAGTACAAGTGTAAGCAGGGTTGCTTAGTAAGCGCTGCCTCAAAATTCAAAAGGTGTTAAAAGGCTGGGTATATGCATCCTTGGTAAAGCACTTGCCTTGCAATACAAGGGTCAATTCCTAGTGTAGAAAGAAAGGGAGATGCTGAGGCTGGGCAGTGCCTCTGTGCCCCACTGTCCATCAGAGATGATGCTGCATGCTGACTCTGCATCTGCGGTCTACAAAACCATTCCCCTTAAAACAATTTTAACATAGCCTGAAAAGTCTGGCTTCTTACAGACATATCCAACCGGTGGCCCAAAGGCTATATGATAATGCATATGGCCAAAGAGAGCCATATAAATGACCCAGCACAAAAAATGTAAACTGCAGACTATTTAAAGCATTATAAAAGCACATCATTTTTGTGTGAACTCCGTACCTGACAGTATCGTGTTGTAATGTCCAACGGTTGGACATGCCCGGGAGGGTTGCACAAGCTGTGTCAGCATCTGTGGCTTGATTTCCATTTTTTTCCACTTTCTAGAACTCAGTTCCACCTTATCCTTTCTGCATGTTAGTCTCCAGTTGCCTTGTATCAATCAAGGGAGTCCTAAATTGTCCCAGTTAGGAGAAATCCAGAAGTAGACAATGGTTGCGATGAAAGGGAAGTTCTTTCTCTGGCTAATATGATGTTTAAGTGTGAACAACTGTGTAGCAGTCATCAGCATTTTGTTAACGAGGGTCACCCAGCGATGATGATGATGTTTTCATTCGCCCTCGCCATTGCTTGGGTGTCAGTTTCACCTTTTGCTAGGTGACCCTCCTTACCCTGCCTCTATCAATGCGACCAGTCCATGTACCTCCCGTTAGGAAACTATGAGATGTTTCGCTATGTGTAATATTCTATTGTATAAATAACCATATTTTGTCTGCTCCAGGCATTGTAGTCACTTCTTTTGGACATGTGCCTAGAAGTGAAATTACTGAATCATATGGAAAACATATGCTCCTTGAGACGCTGTCATATTGTTTTCCGTAACATCTGGACCATTTCATCATCCAGCAACCACAGGACTTCTGTCTTCTCCGCATCTTTACTAGCACTGTTTACATTCTGGTTTTAGAGGCAGTTGTCTTTTATTATGATGATAAGCATCCTCCTGGTGTGAATTATTTAATTCCTTTCCATCCTTGATAATCTACTCCCTGGCCAGGGAAATGAACCAGGAGGTCAGACCTTACATATCAGCTGGTGAAGTATTGGGGGCCCAAAGGTGGGCCTCCAGTGAACACAGAATTGATGGCATCATTTATTAAATGTTTAAAAAGTGAATGAATGAGCAGATGATTCAAAGTGAATCTCTCTCTTCACCAAAAAACAAGTAAAAATAATACACTTGGAATGAGTGAGAATCTAAAATCAAGTGAGTTGTAAGGTAGACATAGAGCTCAGGAAAGGCAGGTAGGAAGCATGGGTGGTAAGGTATCTCCCTGGCAATCCTCACAGGACACCTGAGCAAAGCATCCAGTATTGATTGCTTTCTATTACTGTGATAAAACACCAAGCAAAAACCGATTCAGGGAGCATTTAATATCCTATCACTAAAGGAAGCTTAAAAATTAAATTAAATTAAATTAAAGAGACCACAAAGAAATGTTGCTTCCTGGATTGCATCCTCTGATTTGTTCCCTCTGATTTGTTGCTTAGCTAGCTTTCTTTTTTTTATTGTAAATATTCTATATTTACAATTCATTTCCCTTTTTCTGGTTCCCCACCCCCAAAGGTCCCACATGTCCTTTCCCCCCCCCCTGCTCCCTCATCCACCCCCTCCCACCTTACTGTTCTTGTACTCTCCCACAATGATGTTTTGGTCCATTCTAGCACCAGTGTCCACTCCTTTCTTCTTGTGAGACATCACTTGATATGTGATTTGTGTCTTTGGTGTTCCAAGCTTCTAGGCTAATATCCACTTATCAGTGACTGTATACCATGGGTATTCTTTTGAGACTGGGTCACCTCACTTAGTATGACGTTCTCCAGCTCCATCCATTTCTCTAAGAATTTCATGAATTCATTGTTTCTAATGGCTGAATAGTACTCCATTGTGTATATATACCACATTTTTTGTATCCATTCCTCTGTTGAGGGACATCTGGGTTCTTTCCAGCTTCTGGCTATTATATATAAGGCTGCTATGAACATAGTGGAGCATGTATCCTTATTGCATGCTGGTGAATCTTCTGGGTATATTCCAGGAGTGGTATGGCTGGGTCCTCCGGAAGTATCACGTCCAGTTTTCTGAGGAACCGCCACACTGATTTCCAGAGTGGTTGTACCAGCTTGCATTCCCACCAGCAGTGGAGGAGTGTTCCTCTTTCTCCACATCCTCGCCAATACCTGATGTCTTCTGAGTTTTTAATCTTAGCCATTCTGACTGGTGTGAGGTGAAATCTCAGGGTTGTTTTAATTTGCATTTCCCTAATGACTAATGATGATGAACATTTTTTAAGGTGTTTCTCAGCCATCCGAATTTCTTCAGGTGAAAAGTCTCTGTTTAGCTCTGTACCCCATTTTTGGATAGGGTTATTTGGTTTTCTGGGGTCTAACCTCTTGAGTTCTTTGTATACATTGGAGATTAGCCCTCTTTCGGATGTGGGGTTGGTGAAGATTTTTTCCCAATTTGTTGGTTGCCGATTTATCCTTTTGACAGTGTCTTTTGCCTTTCAGAAGTCAAAATGGCAATCTTGCCCAAAGCAATATACAGATTCAATGCAATCCCCATCAAAATCCCAACTCAGTTCTTCATAGAGCTAGAAAGAGCAATTCTCAAATTCATCTGGAATAACAAAAAACTCAGGATAGCTAAAACTATCATCAACAGCAAAAGAACTTCTGGGGGAATCAATATCCCGGACCTCAAGCAATATTACAGAGCAGTGGTATTAAAAACTGCATGGTATTGGTTCAGTGACAGGGAAGCAGATCAATGGAATAGGATCGAAGACCCAGAATTGAACCCACACATCTATGGCCAATTGATCTTCGACAAAGGAGCTGAAAACATCCAGTGGAAAAAAGATAGCCTTTTCAACAGATGGTGCTGGCTCAACTGAAGGTCAACATGCAGAAGAATGAGAATTGATCCACTCTTATCTCCTTGCACTAAACTCAACTCCAAGTGGATCAAGGACCTCCACATAAAACCAGACACACTAAAACTAATAGAAAAGAAACTGGGGAAGACCCTTGAAAACATCGGCTCAGGGGAAAAATTCCTGAACAGAACACCAATTGCTTATACTCTAAGAACAAGAATAGACAAATGGGACCTCATAAAACTTAGCTGGCTTTCGTATACATCTCAGGCCCACCTGCCTGGGGCTGAGCCCACCTACATCAATGAACAATTAAGAAAATGTTTCACAGATACAGTCACAGGCCACCACGAAGGGGGCAATTCCACAACTGACGTTCCTTCCTTCCAAGTATATCAAGGTGTCACCTGAAGCTAATTATGATACACTCTAAATCCCTTCCATATCATTTCCCTATTGGCACCCTTTCTCTCCATCCAGAACCATCCTTGATGTTTTTTTTTTTTAGAACCTCAGCCTTCTGAAATTATGCATTATAATCAGAAGGTTAATAATAGCCATACTTGAGCCTACATCAGCAACACAACTTGTCGTGGACACCCAGGTAGGAACTCCCTACAAAGTCTGCACGTTCCCCAGGCATTAGCAGAAGAAAAATCTTCTCAGAGGATGGAAGCACAGCACACATACCTGAAAGCAGTAAGGGGCTCTCCGTAGGATAGGAGGCTAGGAAAGACCATGGTGTTACTGCTTCCACTGGGAAGATCCTGGAAATCACATTGGGAGATGTTTTACTGGTACCAAAACTCATTAAAACATCTGAAAGTTTTGCCTCACTGGGATGTAAAGGCAATCAGATATTTATCAGAAGCACATCCAAGCCGATTTGGTCTAGACACCAGGCTGGAGATCTCCACAGACGTTTCTACCTTCTAAAGCTTGCTCAAGAACAGTGTGAGCGTGGTTGTATGAGTATTTGAAGGCTGGGGCATTCCTGTTTCTCTGTTTCCTGAGCTCTGCTCCAGAAATGCTAGTGTCCCTTCTTGGTAACCCAGTTCTTATATCGCCATCTCTTCCGAGCCTTTGTCAATATTATCCTTCCTGCTCTCCCTGAACCCAGGTGACCCATTGTGATAAAAAAAAAAATCCATCCACTATCAACCGAGGGAGTCTCCAGAGGCATGCACGCACCTCGTTCCTTCTGATGATAAGAAAAGAAGAGCCTTTAAACCCCAGGATCTCAAATATCCAGGATTTACTCCTCCAGAAGGTCCCTTGGTATAGCTAGAGGACTTCCCTGGGGAGAGCTACCAAATGCTTTGAAGTGAAACGCTGCAGCTGATGCTAAGTCTTCTAGAAAACAGAAGGAACAGCAGTGAAAAGGAATGACCACATGAGCCCACATACAGTGGCATACGTGAGTCTCTTTCCTTTTGTAGTACTGGGGATTGAACCCATGGCTTCATACTTGCTAGGCAAGCACTTTGCCACCCAGCTCTACATGCCTGAATTTCAAAAGCATTTATGTTGATCCACATATGTCAGGTATAAATGGCTCCATCCAGTGATTCCTATATATATGTATATGTATGTATACATATGTATATATATGTGTATGTATATGATGTATCTGCATATGTATGCATATGATGTGTATGTATATATGTGTGTATATATGTAATTATAATTCTGATATAAGATATTATATATGATATAATACATAATATAAGATATAATATAATACATAATATAAGATATAATACATAATTAGAACCAGTGGATTGTCAATTACACATATAAATAAATGTACATATATTATTTACAAGGAAGCAAAGGGACAGACTATAGGCCAGTTGCTGGAGGCTGTAGGAAGGTGGAAGAGGCCACACAGAACTTGGAGAACTTGGTAACAGTCTGCATATTAGTTACATTGCTATTTGTAACTGTATACATTTTCCATTTATCCAGCTTTACCCTTGAAAGGTGTGAATTTCATTTTATTAAATTTTCTGTTTTGATGAATTAATAAAAGTAAAACTGGGGCCTTAAAATTTAACTTGTTTTGTTTTAAAACTTGCTTTGAAAGTGGATTCTGCATTCATTATAAAAATATATACATATTTTTAATTCATAGATATTTGTAGTTATTTTTATTCTAATTTTATTCTAATTCTCATGCCCAAAGATGAGAATCAGAGCATCTTCTCAACCACTCGTGGCCTCTGTGTGCCTCTCTCCTCATCAGTCACCCTGACACAGGAAAGTGAACCTATCCCAAACTCTACTTTGTAGACGGCAAAGAGACAGCCAAGGCCAAGGTCAGAGAGTGACCTCGAGAAACGTAAACCTTAACAGGTACAGAGGAAATCCATGCTGTGGATGAACAGTGGACTTGAGAACTGTGTGATCTTTCTATTGAGATTTGAGGAACATATTGTGTATGAACCACCATGTCCAAAGCCAGCCCTCCACAAATAGAAACCGGCTCGGCTCAGTGCATTAACCCACACGTCTTTGCAACAATGTAATTTTCTGTCAATGGGCTCCACTTGGCTTTTTGGTAGTGTCTGGTGCCATTCGTTGACAATGAATTAACTTTATCCCAGTAATCTCTCTACCTGCAGATGTGAACAGGGAGAGGGAGACTCGTACCCTGTGTGCTGGTGCCCGGGGCTCCTATGTGACAATCTGCTTATTCTTCTGTGAGTATCTTCATCCCTCTTGTGCAGAGTTCAGGAAATAACTCCATTACTCCAATTTGTTTTGCTTATCCAATACACATTTCTCAAAAAACTAAGATATGTCAAAGTTCTCTCATGTGAAGGGATGGAGCAAAAAGGAGGAGGGGGGTGAAAACTCCATGCCCCCCTTTTTTCATTCTAGCCCAAGGTGACCTATATAAATGAAAAACTATATCACACTATCAGCCACTCTGCTAAAAGACGAGTTAAAGGCTGTGGGCCATCTCATTTTTTAGTCTAGAGATTCTTCTATATTAGACAGAGAATAAACCTAAATATATAGAGGGGAAAATACCTAGGAGACTTTCCAAGCTGGAGCAATGGTAGGAAACCAAAGAATAATTCAAACATATTAAAGGAATAAGTGGGAGGTGCTTATACAACCTTCATATCTCCAGACATTAAAAGCATGAAGCAAATTTAACTGTGTCCAGGAGAAAGCAAACAAATAGAACTCAAAAGTAACAGCACATGAGGGATAAAGTTAAGCCTAAGACAGTACTTGAAGCTCTGATAGTAGAAAAGGTGACAACCTTGTTCAGTATATCCCTAGAAAGTGGGAGACACTTAGGCTTAAATTTCAGAGAAGGTTTCTCACATTGTTTCCTGGGCTGCTTCAATTTGAGGTGAGCCGCTATCCCCAGAGTGCTATAGACAGGTTCCTAACTGTCCTCAATAGAAGTCTAATTAAAATTAGAATGTGCTCCCATTGTGATCCGGGAATAGGAGGTTGGTCCTCGAGGGCCTCTGGATCTAGGAGGGAACATGTGAGCACGCAATGGAGTGATCAATGCATTTACAAAAGGGAGCACAGACCTGGGGATTAGAGCCCTTCATTCTGCACAGGAGTCATGGAAGGTTCCTGCAGGAGGTCACCTCAGGTTAATTTCTTATCATGAGCCAGAACCAAACAGTCAAGGGCCAGAAAAATGCTTAGACTATAATTAGTGGTTTTCAGGCTCACACTGTGATCTCTGACAGTGTTCAGCATCCTCTTGGGGCTTCTTGGGAACAGGACAATGTGACTGAAGTTTCCAATGCCTCTTCTCCTTGAACCTAAGTGATAAACTCCAATCTGTTTTACATCTTACAAGTTCACTGTTGACTTTACACCAAGCATACTGGTTCTCAATGTTTGCCATAAATCGTTAAGACAGGAAACATATCTCACTGCTTTCGACTCCACAGTGGAGTCGAAACACAAAACTCAGTTTCCTAATGGAGAGTGCTCCCAAGAGATCCAGATTCAACCACACCTCCCCATGTCTGCCATTTTACACAGAGATGATTGCTTGACTAAGATCCAAGAGACTAAGTCCATTTCTATTTCAACAGAAGCCCTTTGGTCATAGAGGTGATGTAAGAACACAAGGTAGCCCAGGTGCTACTCCAGGACATGGTTTTCTGAGCCCTCACTCGGTGCTCTGAATGTAGTGTTTCCACACCAAAGACCACACTCACCCCTGAGATACATACCTGTCACCAGGGATGCACCTCAGAGGCCTCCCTTACCCATTCCTTACTTCACCCTCCTAAGAACTTGTGTTGTATCTCCCCAGTTATGGAAATCCTGCTTCCACATTTAGTTTTCTTGTGGCTCACCAGAAAAAAAATCAGACTCTGCGGAGCCTAATCATTTCCCATTTAATTTGAATGATCGTCTTTGATTCAGAGGTATAATTAGCTTTAATAGCATACTAAATATAAAGACACATTACTCGAAGCCAGGACACCCTAGCGAAGGATCGGCAGGAGGGCCTTCACATCTACTGTATTCTCCAGGAGGTGCCAAAAAAGCACTCAGTGAACCACCATGGATGGTCTGTTGATTGGGGGGGGGCAGGTTATTTCAGTGCAAGAAATATATGGGAAATGGAGTCACTGCCCAGGATTCTAAGAGGTTGGCTATTTGGTCAGAGACAGATTTGGCCAGTGTCTTATCACCATTATTCACTTTCTGTTCTTATGGGGAGGTCTTGTGAAACAGTGTGATGCACATTCGGTTGACCCCTCAGTCTTCAGTGGACACTCTGGGCAGCCACTTTGATTCTCCAGAATGTGTTTGGCTTGTTGTAGTTGATGTTGTCTTTCAGAATTACAATGCATATAACCCTCCAGAGGATCATTATGAAGACGAAGTGAGGTAGCTTCCATCAAAACACCCAGCCCCACGCAGGTGCGACAGCAGTATGAATCCGAGACATGGTCAACACCATTCTGAGCATTTGCAAGGGATTCTTTGCAGAGTGAATAGATATGCTTGCTAAACAGCTTATTAATGACTACCTAGAAAGCAGAAGCCTCTCCCTCCATCTGCTCGCTGCTGCAAAGGCAGACAGGCATGCTTGTGCCAGGATCTCAGCAAAGTAAGGCTCTAACCTGGCCCTTGGCAACATCAGCCACATGCTCCAGCAAAGTCAGAAACAGGTCAGTAAGTTTCGTGCAGGGGTCCTCGATGGCTCTTCCAAATCGCTGGCTTCTCAATTACCAAGGAAATGAGCCTGAAAGGATGTCTATAGCTTAATCGTTAAAGGTACTTTTGCTGAAAACCAAAATCTATAGGTCCCCAACCCTTAACTAGAAAGTGATGGTTAAGCACTTACGATACCTAGGCTCCGTCTCTACTGTGTGGACGTGGATTCACTGCCCAGTATGTGCCAAGTGGGGGCTCCTAGAGGCCTTGTTTGGTGTAATGGTATTGCTCATTCTTGGGAGCAAATACTTAAGCCTGGAGCACTCTGAGTGGGAGGGAGGTTAAGAGTGAAATACGTAACATTGCTAGATAAATCCAGCATCTCGGGGAGCACACTTTAAGACCACGGTTCTCAGCCTTCTTAATGCCGTGACACTTTAATACAGTTCCTCATGCTGTGGTGACCACCCGCCAACCATAAAATTATTTTAGTTGCTACATCCTAACTGTCATTTTGATACTGTAAAGATAATAGAAATATCTGTGCTTTCCTATGGACTTAGGGGATCCCTGTGAAAAGGTGGTTTGACCTCCCATGGGGTCGTGACCCACAGGTTGAGAACCACTGTTGTAAGCGGCTATAATCTTGCGTGCAAGAGTTTATATCCGGTACATTTAGTAAAATAATGAGTAAGGGTACAGGTGTTGCCTAAAATATTTCTGCCAAAACATACTGTGGGGGGTGGGAGCTTAAGGAGTTGGGCCACATAACTGGTTGAATCACAGAACACAAGTCCTCTGTCCCAATAACCTGCCCTCAGATTGCTTCTATGAGACCCCTCTTGCCCCAGCTTCCCTAGAGATGCAAAAGCCATTAATCTGCGTTAGACCCATGAGTCTCCTAGTCTTATAGTAAGTACCCTATCAGGAGGTATTACGGCCTCCTGTGACATCTCTTTATCAGACCAATTCAGTGCTGTTCAGAGTAGATGTTAGAGACAGGAAGCTTGGATGTAAGGCTGGTGTCTGTGTGTTTATCATTGCCTGCTGTTAGGTCCATCTTCCTCCCTGGGCTCTGCATATCCCCTGCTGGCCTCTTGCTATTTATGGGCCAGTTGCTTTCGTATCCTCCAGGGAGGGCGCTGCGGGGAACCTGCTGATGGCTTAGCTCGTGACTACCCCCCTTGGTGAAGCATCCCTGCTTTTCTGGCCACCTCACAGCTCTCTGTGTGTTTTAAACAGATCTTTCACGTATCAGAAACGTCCCTTTATCCAGTCAGCATTCCGTTCTGCCTCTCTGAGCTAGGGCTTGGGGCAGAACACCACTGGCCATGTGCTTCCCAAGACGGACGCATCCAGGACAGGACCTTTTGGATGACCTTGCTGGCAAATGATGGAGTTAGCACAGAGCCATGTCATGTGTCACATAATACAGAAGGAAGTATACACAAGCCACCTGCTATGTGAGACCACATACAGAGTGCAGTGTAAATGAGTGGGTTTGAGAATAGCCTGCATCCGTCTCTCTGTGTACTATTTGTTGTGTGCACAATCCGGCAAAGGTTATTTGACCTTCTGCATCATTTTTTCTCAATGCCGTGTCAAATATATGACAAAAACAAAAACAACTTAATCATCTATTTCTACATAACGTTTAAGGGTACGGTCCATCATGGGAAGACAGGATAACAGGAACACCGGGCAGCTGGTCCCATTACCTCTATAGTAGCCAAGATCAATGAATGCTCAGCTCACTGCCTTCTTTTACTTCAGTCCAGGACCCTGGTTCATACCTTGCCTGTATCCCAATCTTCTTGCCAGCAAAACAGGGATATGAGTTAACCCAATTGGTTAGCTGCATGTAAGCACTTGGGATAACATTGGACATCAGGCACTTAAAATAGCCCCTGTCATTTGTTTTCCAGAGGGCTTGCCTGGAGGCTCTCTGGGGTGTCCCCAACTTGGAATTCAGTCTAGGATAGTGGTGTTAAGTGCCAAGTCTTAAAAGAACCAAGTTCAAAAGTGCAAGTGCCACCCTGTAGAGGTTGAGCCTTAAAGGATGACCTTGTAGGTGCATCAGGACCAAAGAGATTAGCTCAAGGAACAGGGATCATCCATAGGAGTTGAGAAATGAATATCAAGCAGTTCCCTAGCCCAGATCCAGCCAAAGCAGGGCTGTTTCCGCCAGCAGCGATATGTGCTTCTTGACCTATCTCTAGCAATAATACCAACAGAAACCCAATGCTAATCTATATGGTTGCCTCCCTCTCAAAGCACATTCTTTGACAGTTTTTATCCTTCCCACTGCTTCCCCGAATCCTTTCCTCCACACTAATTGTAACCATCCTGCGTGGGGAGTACCAGCATTTACTTCCTTTAATATTTTAGAAGTAAAAATATTGCCAAGAGAAACACTAGTGTTCTTCCTTTTGGTTGTCAGACCATTGGGGGGAAAATGGTCCTCAACAAGTTAAAGCTTCCCCAGGAACCTCCTGATGGGAGGCAAAAAGGCTAGAACCTGGGTAATGACAGTGACAGATGGGACAACAGCCTGACCAGAGCTACTTAGTTATGCAAAACTCTAGCCCTCTATTTAAACCTAAACCTCATGTCAAGACCCCAAAGATAGACTTATTGGTGCCTCTTACCAGTGTAGCCGCACCGAATCAATCTCTATCCTCTGCTTGTTGCTATAACTCCTCTTGTTCACTGGAATCTTGGTGGCCAAGACTGGCTTGTTAGAGCTGCCAGGGCTCTGGTTCTGACCAGTAGCATTGTCTGTACTATCGGTACTATCTCCCCTCTACTTTTTCTGAACTCAGCACCAGAGTGTTCTCTGAAACACACACATCAGATTGGGTGGCTCTCTCACATGCGTCACACCCCTGACACAAAGTGGCTATGTCCCTCCACCATTCAGTCCCCCCTCTTCCCCCCAAGTCCCCACCACACTGCTATACAGCCTTTGATGAAGGATTCAACAGTGACTTGGTGTCACAGCCATTGTCACTGCGGTCTAGGGGGTCCTTGTCCTTACCTGGGCCTCCCCAGGCTTTCTCTAACCATGTTCTCCTTACCGGAGTCTCCCTAGGCTGTCTCTGACAGTGCTCCTCTCTTTACCTAGGTCTCCCCGAGCTATCTCCGACTATCCCTTACCCAAGTCTTCCCAGGCTATTTCTGATTGTGTTCCCGGGGTTAATGCTGACTTGCTGTTATTCATCGCTTCCACCTCCTGCATTTCATTCTTGGCATGTGGATGTTGTTAGCCTTTATTTATTAATGTGATTAGTGTCTGTCATGCGCTCCCCCTGGTATACCCGAATCTCTAAAAGCTCAGACCATGTCTGTCCTGTTTATCATTGTAACCACATTGCTGAGCTCAGCTCAATAAATAAGTAGTGGTTGAGTGAATAAAATTAAATATCATCTCTGAAATCAGAGGCAGACGGCAGAGGAAGTCCCTGGGTCTCCAGGCAGTGCAGCAATAACTGCCCTAAGGTTCCCCTGAGTAGGTGGGGCTGGACCGAGGAAAGGACAAATTTTAAAGGAGACTATTGGTTTTGTCACATAAAGCGGTCCAGGAGATCTACTCAGAGATTCTAAACTGATAACAGGGCACAGTGGCATGCCCCCCTAATTCTATCACTCTGTATTTCTGAGGCAGAGGGATCATGAGTTTAAGGCCAGTCTGGCTTACATTGTTAGTTTGGGTCAGACTAGTAAGGCCCTGTTGAGAGAGAGCAGACTGAGGGTTCAAAGGGGTAGTTGCCCCCTTCAGACATGCTTTCTTTTGTTTATATTAGTGATTTTTCAACTGAGGCTCACCTGTATGTACATGAGCATCTAAGCTTGAATTCCCAACATCTATGTAAAAAGCCGGTCATAGCGGTGGGTGCCTGTAACCCTAGCATTGTAAGGCAGAAACTGACAGGGACTGGGAGCTTGCTGGCCAGCTAGTCTGGCTGAAATGGTGGGCTTCCAGGTCAACAAGATGCCTTATGTCAATAAAGCAGCAAAAGGTAGAGGAAGACACCTGCTGTCCTCTTCTATCTTCTGATCCACTGACACAGGCACACCCACCCACAGGCATGTACCATACACATACATGCCAGTAGCATTGTCTGCACTATTGTTACTATCTCCCCTCTACTCCTTCTGAACTCAGCACCAGAGTGTTCTCTGAAACATCCTGACCAGATAAGTTATGCAAATTTAGACAGATGCGCATATACATACATACACATACACACAAAAATAAAAAACATACACACATACCATATAAACATACAACACCAAAAGCTGATGACTAAGGCTGGATTTGGTGTTATCCTTTATCACACTGTAGCTTTGAGCATAATTCTCACACTGCTCACAGCATTTATGAAGAACAGGCAGTCTCTTATCAGTAAACAGAATAGACAAGGCCCCCTGTCTCGGCCACTCCCAAGACTTTGAGAAAATTGCTTAACCTCTCTATGTCTGTCTCTTCACCTATAACAGAGTACAGTTTTTAGTCTCATTGTGTGTCTTGACACACAAAGTTCTTCAGAGGGTATTTAACCAAAAATAAGTTCATGACATTGTAAGGGGCTTCAAATTGAGTAGAACATGTCAATAAAACAAAGTAACAACAACAAAAAAATGCAGTTTTGAACACATAGTGGGCACACAACAAAGGCTAGCTCTCTCCCTTTCTGCTTTCTAATCAACACGAAACCTGGTTATGTCGCTGAGCAGGCAACATTCAAACTGTCTTCAGTCAAGGTCACTTTCACTAGAGGACAAATAAGAATTTCATGGGATTTGGTTGGTTTACTATATTTTGTTTGTCCGGGTTTCCTGGTTCCTATTGTAACTGAGAAATCTCTTCCCAACATCAACTCAAAATGTTTGCACACAAGAGAAGATCCTCGAAATCCACATGTTCAAAACAGAGCCATTATCACGGCTCTGTTTTCTACTCTACTGTGCTACTCCTCGATCTGTTTCAGTTAGCACATCCATGCATGCTAATACTTCCATGACTGGGAGCACTTCCCAGTCATCTCGCTAGGAGACTGGACTCCTCCCTGAGGCTCCCCATCCTCCCTTCATCCCGGGCCCATCTCTTTGTACCTAGGACCCATGCCACTGTCCCAGGGGAGAGATCTCCAGAGCTAACCTTGATGTCTACAGTGAGTATCCTCCATGCTCAGCATCTTGTCTCTAACTCCACTCGCATCATGTGAGAGCCAGCATGAGCTTTCCCAATCATGCCTGATTCCCTGCTGCCTTCCTTATCAACTCAGCATGCAAACCAAATTCTTTCCCTGATAAATGTCTTCCCTGGGCTCCTTTGTCTCTCCAGTGTGTGATTGGCATCCTTTGTCCCCAAAATGGATTATTTCTAGCACCTCATCTAAGCCATGGATGTCTCATCCATACGGTGAGGCTTACGGCACTTCCTGGACAAGGATAACCCTTTGTGGTAATCATGCAAGAAGACCTGCAGTGCGCCACACATCCTATTCCTTGAGCCCATTTCCTATTGAAGAGAGTTGGCTTCACAGCAAATGGGCAATTGCAGAAGTGGCTGTGTGATTTCCAAGGCTGGATTGTGTAGAGTATGTCTGTCTTACGTGGCTCACGCCAGATGAACCAGCTTCTGTATTATGAGAACTCTCCAGTAGCTCTCTACATAAGCACCCTCTTCCCCCCGCCCCCAAAGGAACAGAGGCCTCCTGCCAACAGCCACATGAGTGAGCCAGCTTGGAAGCTGTCTCCCAGCACTGCCAAGGCTTTCAGATGACTACAACCTTCCACACGGCCTGAAGCCAAAAACCACCTTACAAGAAGGCTGCTGGCTTCCTGATACACAGACCCTGAGTTTGGAGACAATTTGTTGCACTGTTTCTCCTTGACACTAGCTGCCAGACTCTTATGTGCTCTTCAGATTGTGCTGGGCCAAAGCTCAAGGAAGCTGCTTCCCAGATGGTTAGGCAGGCACGTTTGTGATCAAAGCTTCTTCCAACAGCAGCACCGCCACTAACAAGGCGTTCTCGTCCCTTGCCTAGTTTCTTCCCCGCTAGACTTAGGATGCTACCGAGCCCCATCCAGGCCTTGTCTCTATTCCCCTTCACTTTCCAGCTTGTATCAGTCCTACGTCTGCCTCCCAAACACATCAAGGAAGAGGAAGGTAACTGAGGTTGTCAGAAGGGACTGGGAGTGCGTTATTCCTGTCCCAAGGTTTACCCCAAGCTCAGTGTTTCCTCTAGAACCTGATGGTTCTTCACTTGGGAAAATCCTCTTTATTGATTGGGGAATCACTTCCAATCCTACTTTACCTTCCCCAGCTCGCCCCCACCAGGTGACCCAGTCCTGTCCTGGGGAGCTTGCTGGCCTTCTTCCTTGGAAGAGATCACCTCTTTGCCATTCATGGATAGACCAGGGAGGGCATTTCACAGAAATCCAAATCCCTTACCTCCCTGTTAAGCTCTGAAAGGATCCTCCTGCTAAATCTTCTAAAAACTACAAGTGAATGGAGGGCCAGCCTGTCATCAGGCGTGGAGGTCAAGATTGCCATATGGACCTCAGAGCAGAATCAAATGCTGGCTGTTCCTGGGGCACTGGCTCCTGTGGGCACAGGTGCTGCTGACTCTTGCCCGGCAGACAGAGGTGGCTGCCCAGCTTCAGTGAAGGATTCTTAGCCATCACAACACTCTGTGGGACCTTCTGAAGTAGGTACTTCAGAGGAACGTGGAGAATGGATACAAAACCCTTCCTTCCTTCTCTCCTTCTTTCCTTCCTTCTTGCCTCTCTTCTTTCCTGTCCTTTGCGCTCTCTCTCTCTCTCTCTCTCTCTCTCTCTCTCTCTCTCTCTCTCTCTCTCTCTCTCTCTGATTGGTACATAGTAATTGTATATCTTTACGAGATACAATGTAATGTTTCACTACATAAACACAAAAGCGTGATTATCAGATCAGGGTAATTGGCAGATCTATTTCCTCAGACATTTACCATTTCTTTCCATTGTAAATAATCAAAATATTCCTTACTACTGATTTTGAAATCTGCCATAGGTTGTTTCAAACACAGTTATCGTAATGTAACTGTGCGGTAAAACATCACAAGTTGGTCCCCTAGTTAATTGATCCTGTGGACACATTATGTGGTCCCTGCCTGCATTCCCACTGCCTGAATCTCTACAGCAGTATCCTCGATAGTCTCTTGGGTTGTTTTTCCCCTTCCCTTCTAATAATCATCCCCAGTGATCTGGGACTAGAGACATGCATTTATTTAAATATCTTTTGACTATAGAAATAAATAATAAACAAAAGTTCTTGTTTTTACCCATGTTGCCTGCCAGTGGGGACAGAAAACAGTAAGTACAAATAAACAGGCAGGGAAAACAATACTGCGGAAAAACTTAAGAATAGAAGAGGAAAAGCAACAGGGTGGGGGATGTTTTATTTAGACTGTGAGCAGGGAATAGAACATAGAGCAGACACCCAAAGGGAGAAAAGAAAACTGAGATGGCCTTGACATCAATATTCCAGACAGAGGAAATGGTGCACAAAGCATAAAGTCTTGCTAGGCATGAGGAGCATAGCAGCCCGAGTGGTTGGAGCAGAACGGGAAGGGGCCAGGGAATGAGTACTTCAAGCTGAGAGTTATGGGAGCAAGTCATTAGAACACTGCAAGCCAGTGAGAGACCTTCAAATATCTTTGAGTACCGGTGACATATGTCAGGGAATTCTAAACAACACACACACACACACACACACACACACACACACACACACACAAAATAATCGTGATTGACGGGTTTCAGAATTGCTCTTGCACTTCATAGAGAAGAGGGGAAGAATTGAGAGGAGGGTGAGACCATGAGAGAGAAAAGCACTCTATCCCATAAGAGAAATCTTTGTTCTTTGATATGCTTCCATGATTGATGGCTGATACATCATGCTCCAAAGATCCCTTCCTGAATACACCTATTATAGGCGAAATGGTTTATATGTTGTACATGTGAAACAGTCAATATGATGCCCCAGGTATTCCTAGGAAACATAGGTTTGCTGTTTTATCAAGATTGCAAGAAGTTTTCACAAACTCATAAGCAATTTGGTTGGTTAAACAATTTAGACTTTCTTGTGGTTCTAAATGGAAAGTCATAAAATCAAGATGTTGGCAGAGCGACATTCTGTCTGGACTCTAAAAAAGTAACCAGTCCCTGTGGTTTTTCTAGGCTCTAGAGTCCCCCTGTATTGCTTAGTTCATGGCTCTTCCATCTTCAAGGCCAGGAGCATGGCATCTTCTTTATAAATTCTTAGTTCTTGCATCTCACATCATTTATCTGATGCTCATATTTCTGTCTCCCAGCCCATATCCACGATGGTCTTGCGTGACTCCTTAACTGAGTCACAGCTACAATGACCCTTTTTGCAGATGCAAGCTAAGTTATTAAATATTCTAAAAATTAAGAGATAGACATTTTCAAGGGGGGAGTCATTGTTAGAACTTCCATACAGCTTGATTCAAGTGTTCTACTTGCACAGGCAACCCGTCAATCACGATTACTTTTTGTGCAGAAGAGTGAGTTTGTCTTCCAGGGTCACTTCTCCTTTGGAGCCTACCATTGCAGGGCTCTTTGTGAATCTTCTGATCAGCTACTCCCTCACTCAAAAGCCTTTGGAGAACCTAGAATCCAACCACAGCTGAGCAGCATTTCTCTCCTAATGATGGATAAACTTGACATCTTTCTGACTGCTTTTAGCTGAACCCTTTCACATCTCTGGGAGAAGACATCCAATCATTCCCTTGAGAGGCAAATGGTCTATGTGTTTCTGGTCTCCAGCCTAGTGGCCGAGGCACATGCTCCATGTAGCATCTGGTGGACTAAAGTGAGCTGAGATGCAGCCCAGCCCAGCAGCATCGCTTTCCCATCATCTGCTCTGCTCCTCTGATAACGTTATCATCTTCTATATGCTTCACGGTTCTGAGCAAGAAATGCTTCCAATTAGACTGGGGGCGGGTGGGGTGGGGAGGAGGGCCCTGAGTGCTAGGGATTTGGGTTGTATGTGATGATAAAGCCCAAGCTTTCCCCAGTGATGCTGAACAGTAAGAAGCCTGGGCCATTTGGAGAGTGTGATTTGGATCCATAAATACTTGTTGCATAGAGCAAGTGCCTGCCAGGTCTCGCAGACACAGGAGGGACTCCAAATGCACTAAAGGAATGAGCTTTTGCAGCTAAAGTCACATTAAATATTTATGCCCAAGAAACGCTAGCATTTTCACCCACCGAGGAATAAGCTAGGAGCCACTCAAGAATGGCCATCACAAGGAGGAAAGCAACCAAGTGGCACAGGCGGCGTCCACAGTCGTGTGTTGGTAATGAAGTGGTCGAAAGAATTATTTGTGTATTCTACAAATACTAATGGAGCGCCTGCTACATGCCCAAACACTCTTCTGGGCACTAAGGGAACTGGAACAGGACAAA
This sequence comes from Apodemus agrarius, assembly GCA_964023405.1. NCBI lineage: Eukaryota > Metazoa > Chordata > Mammalia > Rodentia > Muridae > Apodemus > Apodemus agrarius. Next base: position 101,010,208 of record OZ030012.1, read on the forward strand.
ATAGTCAAAACTCAGCCACCGCAGAGCTTGTATTTTTGTTCTCAAAAGGTAGAGTCAGGCAGTAGAGAATGCAGCCATTTCTTGATTGCTAAGTATAGGCAGGATCTATGTGTGATCAGTTATTTTTGTCACCCAGAGTTGTCACCTAGAGACTTTTATTTCTATTCTTGCTTTATGATGGGAGAGAGAACACAGCATAGTCAATTAGCCCACTAAATTTGACAAAGCTTCTTCTGCCTGGGCAAGCTGAGATTTTGAGCCAATCAGACCTGGGCTACGAGCTGTACATTGAATTGTTTCTTGCAGTTGTTCCTCCTTGTGTTAGAGGTAAGGAATTTGAAGACAGTCTTTCACAAGCAGAGAAAGGCAAACTTTCTGGTCCCTCTGGGATTAAGGATTGGGAAACAAGTAAAGAATGAGGGATCAGTAAATTATACTAGGAAACCCCACCCAAGACTGAAGTGCATGAACACCTACCGCTAAAAAATATTGTCTTTTGGACAGACAAACATTTCTATGGTCTATATTCAGCATCTTTGGAGTAAATGAAGTCGAACTCTTTTAGAGGCCAGGGATGGAGCTAATCATTTTGAATATGATACCTAATATCACTTGAATGTGTCCTCTAAAATTCAGGTTTAAACATTAAATCCCTAACACACTCGTGTGGCATCTGAGGACAAGGCAAAGCCCTTATGAGTGGACAGGCCAGCTGCCAGGAGAGTGGGCCGGTTACCTCCAAAGTAAACAATTATAAATAGAAGCCCAGCCACTCGTGTTTGACACACATAAATCTTCCACCATGCAGAATGAACCTGTTGTGCCATGGGTGCCACTTATAACAGTAAAACACGTTGACTCAACAAATTACACTCAAGGGGCTGGAGAGATTGATGACTCAGCCATCAAGAGTACCAGCTGCTCTTCTAGAAGACCTGGGTTCAATTCCTACCACCCATATAAGCCAACAACCTTCTTTAACTCCAGTACCAGGAGATCTGACACCCTCTTCTGGCCTCTTCAGGTACCAGCAGTGCCCTTGACACACAGACACCCATGCAGACCAAACACTCGTGCACATAAAAATATAAAATGATAACATTTTTTTTAAATCAGCCTTTAAAAATTTGTTCTTAGAAATCAGCCAGATGGGAATAAGAAATTTGTTGTGATCTTCTTTATGATGGCAAAGTTTAAACACAGGAAGAAAAAAGTAATCTGAATCAACTAATAGTAATCTAATCAAATAAATTAGACAACCTATTTAGCAAAATCCATGTAATACTTTGATAAGTGGTACACTTAAGCATTGAGTATATAAGGCAACAATAAATAAAGTTTTGAAATGAATAGAGTTCTACATGTTTACATGCAATTTGTGTAAATTTTGTGGAAACAAAAAATCAAAACAAACAAACAAACAAATAAACAAAATCCTCTGAAGATGGAGAGAGATAGAGAGGAGACAAGAGAGAAGGCCCAGCAGTGAGGAGTGCTTACTCCTCTGCTGTGGACCTAGATTCGGGGTTTAGTACCCACATAGCAGTCCCAGGGGATCCGTTCCCTCTTATGACCTCCACAGGCTCCCATAGACATGTGATATACATACATACACTTAGGCAAACATGTCTGCATATTAAATGCCAAACCCTGATGGGTATATGCCAAAGTGCTAGTTATGGTTATCTGCTTGGAGTAATCTTAAAGGGATTTCACCTTTTTGCTGGTGATAGTTTATGATTATATATTTTTCTATATAGAATACATACTGTTCTTTCAGCCAGAGAAAACCTATTAAATACAAATAATTAGGAACACAGACTATTTTGGCATTTCTTCTCATGGAGTATGCTATCCATTCAGGTGTTATGGTCTCAGAATAGATTTTTTTTTAATGATCTTGTTCCAGTGATTAAATTGAGAATTCATAACAACAACAACAACAAAAATGAGCAGTTGGGAAAATTGACTTGTGGAATGACTTTTTCCCCCTTCTGGAAACGTTTTGAGTTCTGAGTTATCAATCAAATTATGTGCAACCTTTAAGGTAGTGAAATCACTGGACCATCTTAAAACTGCATGAGATGGATGCAGCAGAGCCCTGGCCTACGGAGACTGTCTAACTGGCTGACTTAACAGCAAACCAGCTAATCAGAGGAACCTTCAGATCGACAGGAAAGCCTGTCTTTTGGTCCAGCGCCTTCTCCAGCAAGCGGAATCATAATGCACGGAAGTCGGGAATTTGCTCTATTCCCGTAAGGTCAGATGCACCGTGGCTTATACAAGCTTCCATACTCCGAGGCACTGGGAAAAGCAGGGATGACTGGAAGTTTTGTGAGGAAAGCCAAGTGAACACGTTATTGAATATGCCTCGCCACCCATGGTCTCAGTGCAAAGCAAGAAATGCAGAAGTCCTTGACAGCTTAATGTCAAAGGAAGCCCACACGTGGCTCTTGATGTCGTGCCTTTATGTCATATTTGCTGCTCATGGATTTCAGCAAGGCCACCATCTTTTTCAATTTCCTCTCACACATTTGTTTCCTGGTTGCTTTGTTGAGATTTCTATCCTTCTGAGCAAAAGTACACCATCAAGGACAGAAGCCACTGTATACAATTTTATGCATGTCACAGATTTATAAAAATGGGGGGAGGCTGAAGTTTAAAAAACATTTAATTGTGTTCTTTCCACTGTCTCTGGCATAAAGGATGTGTCTCCAAGGCAGAGGGGAGACAGGATGGAGCTAAAATAGCAAATGACAGGTGTGGAATCTCTTTTAAATGGGGATCGGAAGTGGAAACCCCACCCTGGGCTGGGTGAAAGATAAGTGAAAGGGAAAGTAAAGCGAAGACACAGATAAAAGTCTGTTCTGAACCCTCTCTCTGGGCACTGAGACGTGCAGACAAGCTGAGGAGAAAGGACAGAGAGAAGGCCCTTATTTTGCTGCCTGGGCAGCAGCAAACACACAAGGTCACCATAGATTCCTCATGACCGCAGGATAAAAGGTCCCGGATGAGCACTGGAGACTGTACTCTGCTGCTGAGGACACAGAAGACTTATTTTCTGGCCACTGGACCTTACCAGAATCATGGCTGTACTCTCCAGGTTCCCAGGCCTTTCCTGGGCCCTGAAAGCCACGCCCACTCCCTGTCTTCCGGTTCACCTGTCATTTGCTCAGGCTGGGTCCTGTCTGAGATTGGTAAGGGGAACTGAGAAGCTGCTACCAAGCCCTGGGGGTTCCCTCCATGAGTGTCTCGTTACGAGCAGAGTTCACACTGGCTCCCCTTTTGCCATCCTAGGAGCCCTGAGACTGCTTGGGGAGTTTTGAATTCACCTAAGGTGGCCATGAGGTAGCTGACTCATATTAAATACAGTAATGGCCCTCTGGAAACAGAAGCAGAAACATCACACTCAGCACAGATAGAGCCTCTGGTTCCCCCCAAAAAAAAGAATTAAAATCAAACATCCCGCTTACCATCCCCCCTCCACTGCTCCAGAATCGATTTTGCTCCCCAAATATTTATGCCTTATGCAATGTAATACAAGCCAGCAGACTCAAACAAAGTCCAGAGAGAACCAAGCTGTGCTTTGTCTCAAAATCTGTTACCAGGAGAGAAGGCTGCTCTGTCAGGGACAGGGACAGGAAAGGGATTTATACCACCTTCCCTCCAGCCACTGACACCACTTAAGATTCACAGCTATTGAATGTGTGCATTTCATCCACACATCTAGCCCTCCGGCCCACTAGCACCGAGCGGGCACTCCCTATGGGCCAAAAATTCTGCTCGGTCTTAGAAAGCAGCAGAAGATACATACCCTTCCAACAATAGTTCAGAATACAGAGCAGGTGAATGCTGGGGGCACCTCCCCCCCGATACTGCATATCCATGTCTTAATGCCCAGAATCTGGACTGTCACATTGTATGAGAAAAAGGCAGGATTAAGTCAAGGGTCTGGGGAGGAGAAGCTCACACTAGGTGGTCTAGGAGGGCCCTAAATGTAGTTGCCCAGAGACTGTTACGGGATGGAGAGGAGACAGCAGGGGAAGGGAGAAGGCAGTCTGACCATGCAACAGAGGCTGAAGCGAGGCAAGCACAGGACACGGAACTTCAGAATCCACCAAAAGCTAGGAGGGACAAGGACAAGCCTCTGGAGAAAGGGTAGGCCAGCCGCAACCTGCAGCATTGCAAGAGGACAGAACTGCATTGTTAAGTCGTCAGGATTGTGGTAATTACGGTAGTAGATTGTGGTAATTACGGTAGTCGCGCTGAACTCCTATACAGCTTAATAAAGGCAGCCTCGCACTGGCATTTAAGGGGTCCTTGTGGATGGCATTAGGGATCTTCTCAGGAAGAGTCTGAGATTCTGAAAGCAAACAGGGAGTTTAGTTCCAGCCATGACGGGTCAGATTAATCTTCCATGTTATACTGGATTCTGGAGGAAGATGATCTACTCTCTGCTCTCCCAGAAACAGAATCCCTCCAGTGTGACTGCTGACTAAACAATCTCAGTCTCAAAAACACCTACCCGTACCCTCCTCAGACTAAGCAGCCTCTCTCTTTAAGCTATGGAGGCTCAGGTGGCAGGAGCCAGGGCTCATCAATGGATGTCTGGTCTTCAGTGTGACCATACTGATTCTAGGTGAATAGCCTGTGAGGCTGTCCCATTATAAGGCTTCCTGCCTCTGGGGGCGGGGCATCTGGGCAAGCTCAGGTGCTGGGTGAAGATCTGACCTCCTGAAGGGTTTTAATCCTCTCCTTGGAACTAGTTGAGGATGATGGTAGGCTACCTATTTTGACTTGATAGCCACACACTGAGGTGTGTTAAGAGTTCTGTCACTATAACAAATACTGCAAACAATTTATAGAGAAAAAAAGGTTTGCTTTGGATCTTGGCTTCAGAAGTGTCAGACCTGCTGGCCCTCTTGGTTTTGGTCTGTGTCTAATGTCATCTGTATGTGGTAAGTCAAATCACTCACCTCAGGACAGGCATTTTGAAAATGGGGAAAGAGGAGGAGGCCAAGGCCCTACGACACATTCCCAGTGATCCACAGATCTCTCGCTAGCACCTACTGCTTAGGTTTTCTGCATCTCTCACTTATGCTCCGTGAGGGCCAAGCCTTAACCACACTGGGACAGGTGTCTAATCTATACAGCATTCCACTCAGCCAGTACGAGATTCCCCACGGGGAGAGCGGACTAGCCATCGCTGGACATCCCAAGACAATGCTTGGAAGGTAGACATCACAGGACCAAGACCAGGAAAAGCTACTGCAGACGCCAAACACAACTTTGGCCCCTAAAGCTGTGTAAAGTGAAGCATCTATAGTGGACACACCGGCACCCTAGGAAAATATTGAAAACCATAGAATGGGTCACGCAGTGCAGAACAAGGCATAGGAAAGGGCCAGAGAGAGAGAGAGAGAGAGAGAGAGAGAGAGAGAGAGAGAGAGAGAGACAGACAGACAGACAGACAGACAGACAGACAAACAGAAGCAGGGGGCCCTTGAGGATAGCTCCTGGTCAGCTATGAGTGCGGGGAGGAGTCTTCAGTGTGGAGAGATGTTAGACTAACATTTCTCCGTAGCTTTTACCCTATGTTGTCTGGGACTCACCCATAAAGTTTAAATAATTAAACCTATACTACTTAATACTCACCACAGTGTGTGTGATGTGTATGGCGTTGTCCAGTTCAATGCATCTCATTACAAATCAGCTGGCATACCCGAGAGAATCCACACGTGGGGTTTTGATTTGGGGGCACTGTTTGCCCTGTGGGCCACGGCATGTTAATATGCGTGGTGCATGTCCTCTAGCTGGCAGTCCCGCAGCCTCTCTTTGTACCTCATTTCGGCTGATGCAGAGATTTCTGCTCAGCTTTGAGGTGTCCCTTGGGACTCCCAAGGATTTCATAGAGGCCGCGTGGCCCGTACTTTAAGACAGTTCTTCCCTCACAGACACTCTAAGCTTTGAGAAAAATCAAACCAACTGCTTTTATGTTTTTGCAATAACAGATAAGCACAGGGAAACTTGGTTTCATTTATATAAATTCTGGTTCAATTTCTGTCTGAGCATCAGAGGCCCCCTGTGGAATAGAGGAATCTCCACCTCCAAGGGAGGGCATTATCCCAGGCTGCTAGAGTCGCCATAGCCAACGTGGGGAACTAGCCTGCTCCTCCAAGGACCCATGTTCATAACCACGGGAAAGAAAGGCTGGAAAGGGAGATTAAACTGCCAGCTTGCAGCCAGGGGTGCCATGAGGAGGCGAAACAGAGCAGGAGCAGGAAGTGGGTCAGGTGGGCTGTTCAGAGCTAAAGCTGTGAAAACTGCGTGCCTGACAGAAGAAATAGCTAATAAAAAGACACAAGTCTCTCTCCATATGTATTCTCTTTCCTTCTCTCTCTCTCTCTCTCTCTCTCTCTCTCTCTCTCTCTCTCACACACACACACACACACACACACACACACACACACAGAGAGAGAGAGAGAGAGAGAGAGAGAGATACAAACACACGCGAGACTTACAGTTTATTTTTTTAGTCTTATTTTTTATTTAAATTTTTATTTTCTATATTCTATATTTACATTCCAAAGGCTTTCCCCTTTCCCAGTTCCCCCCCACCATACGTCCCATAATCCCTCTCCCCCCAACTACTCCCCAATCGTCCCCCCCACGATTTCTCTGTTCTTACAGTTTATTAACTACCCAATTTTTGTGTAGCATCACATGACCTTTACTGTTTCTTCCCCCCCACCCCAACTTTTACTTAGAAAATATTAGTCTTAAAGAAAAATAAACAAATCATCATGGGAACAGTCACCTACACCTGAGAAATGTCTTGTCACTTAATTTCAATGTAGCGTTCTCTCTCTTCCATCCTTCCTTTCCTTCCATCCCTCGCTAAGGTTTGACTACATGATTTGAAAGAAACGTGCAGACCCCAGGTCATTTCTCTAGCAACTGCAAAGCTAGTACCTTAAAGTTCTGTAAACTTCATTTTGTTACCAAAAGCATATTTTAGCGAACAACTCACCAAATCTCCATATCTGGATTTGCTGTGCTCCTCTGTCCACAGAGCATTGCCTGATTCTGCACACTACAATTGGGAACAACACTGAATCCCTGTCGACACATGGAATAGTAAGTAGTAGATTGCTCTACCAAGTGGAATATTTTCAAATATCAAATTATCAATTATTCAGGGGTGCAGCGGTGCAGGGAAGTTTAGTGTGTGCCCCTGCCCTGAGAGGTTTAAGAGCCAAAGCCTGGAGTTGTGAGGAGGGATAGCCTGGGCGGGTGGGGGAGGAGAAGGTCCGATCCAGCACCTGTGTGTCCCCCGTGTGTCACGCTGTAACGACAGAGTGCAGGGACGGCCTGCAAGCAGCAGCCTCCTAGCCCAGATTGAAGAGCAGAGAGATGTGGGAGCTGACAGGGAAGGCACAGCACAGGCAGCCCTGGGCAGCAGCAGCCCTGAGGCTCACAACAGGCCGCATTCCTGGGACAGGGACATCTATCCTGGATCTGGGAATGAATGTCCAGGGGGCATTTCGATTCTTCTAGACTCCCAAGTATATCCCTTTGTTAAAAGGGGGCAGACAAGGCTAGTCTTCTGTTACTATATTAAAGTGGGTGCCATGAGACTGGATAACTTGAAAAGAATAAAAGGTCTACTTGGCTCTTGATTCTGGTCAAGGGTGGAAAGCTATCTCTAGTGATGTCCTCCTTGCTGACAGAGTCCAGTGTTGACTTTACGATCTTCTTACTAGCCTGAGACAGTTTCTGGGTACCACCTGAGCTAGGGAAGGTCCGAGCCAAAGACTGAACTAGGCCTTCCTTTCTCCTCCACAAGGAAACTGAAGGAGGAGTCTCCTCCTAAACCAAAGGGACCTCAAGCTCTTCTGTTCCAGTAGACAACCTGGAGCAAAATGCCCAGGGAAGACCAGTTGAGAGGATAAACCGCAGCTCAGGAAGCTGGGGAAAGCAATGCCCCCTGAAAAGCCAAGCCTTGAACACCTATCCATCCCAACAGAAACCCCACCCTAGCAAGCAAGCCCCCGCCTCCCTGCTCTGAGAGCCTCACTAGCCTGGGCCTCTGCTGCTCTCCCACCTACCGTATTGCCTGCTGAGAGTGGGCACTGCAATAGATCAACTGAACTTAAGAGATCACTCTCCTTATCGATTGACTTCATGTCATAGATTTCAACTAACCTTGGTTCAAAAATATCTGGAAAAAAAATGTGTCTGTATTGAGCACGTACAGTTTTTCCTTCACATTATTCCCTGACCATTCGTGCATAAAGACAGCTATGAGCCTAGGGTTCACATTGCATTACGATTACACACAATGGAGAAATGGCTCAAAGCACCCTAGGGTACACAGTGGGTAGGAACAAAGGCAACAGCACTTTACACAAGGAACACGCATATCCAGAGGTGTGGTGTCCTGGACCTATCCCCACTCAGATACCAAGGGACCCACTCTACTACATGCTAAGGGCTTACACAGCAGACACTTGTTTGCTAGAAGTCAAGATCAGGGTAGCAGTGGGCTTTGTTGCTCCTGAACTCTCTTGGGCTCACGGATGGCTTTCTTCTTAACTTGTCCTCACGTGGTCTTCTCTCTATACACGCAGGACTCTGGTGTCCCTTCCTCTGCTTGAAAGGACACCGGTCACAATGGTGTTTTCGAATATAGGTTCCTGGAAGATAAGGCTTCATGTTTGAATGTGGGGAAATCGTAAGTTATAGTCACGTCGTCAGCTTTTCCTGACCACCCCTTTTCCATGTTGCCCTGGCACTTGGTTCTTGCCAGGAAGCAAAGAAGGATTTAGGTCTCAGAATATACATGCCAGCTAGTACCCACCACCCAGCCACGCATGAAATAGAAACAGTAGCCAGACCAGGGAACCACCTGAGGCCTCCCTCCAGGGCCTTTCCACTCTAAGCCCAGGGTGTCACTGGGCCAGGTTTTGTTTCTCTCTTCCATTTAATTAAGGAAAGAGGCACATGAGTGCTTTCTCAAGTTAAATGGCTCCTCTTACTTAGCATCATCCAACAAACGACTTCTTAAATTGAAGACCAGAAAGCACTCAATTTTCTGGATATTTACTGTCACATCGACAACAACACAGCTGCCACTGAGCATGTGATTCCCCGGGCTCCTGCTGAGATGGGAGGTGAGGCCCCTCTCGCAGCACGGAGCCCTCCAAATGAAAGTAACAGCTGCCTGCCACTCTCTGAGGCTTGCAAGACGCTGGCCATTTGTCTAGGCACTCTATGCTAGGGTAGCCTGACTCTCCCTACAGCACAATGTGCAGCCAAGGGAGGTTGGCAAAGAGCATCAGCTCCTCAGGTGAGGAAAATCATCTTCTAATGAAAAAAACCTCATCCAGAAACCTGGCGATGCTTTGGTCTCCTGTCCATCTATTGAATAGAGGTAAAAATGTTTCCTCGCAGGAAATGTTGCCAGTGTGGGACTACAAAATCTGGGAGTCGATATTTCTTCTCAGCAAGAGGGTTGGGTAGAAAAGACAAGCTAGGCTTACAAGCGCTTCTGTGTGTCTGCGTGGGAAACCCATGTTTTGTTCCTGAGTGTCTGCTTGGCTGCCTCGGAGAGAAACAGCTGCTGGTATCTCTGCTGGAAAGGCACGCCCTCGCGCGACCTCCCTTGCGGGGTTGCCCAACCGTCCTCTCCTTCCACTCTGAAGCCTGGAGCTTTTTCTCCAGCAGCCAAGACTGATTAGAAAGCCCAGAATTGTGGGTTGCAGTCACAGGTCCAGGAGGACAGAGACAATACATTGCAGATATTCCGGATATTCTGCAGAGCAGTCTCCTTCAGCTCCTCTCACGTGACTGCCCAGGGCCCAAGAAGACAGATGGATGTCAGTTGCACACCTACCCCGGGTACCGTACTTACTCCCGTTGAGATTCCCACCAGGAGGATACTCCGACATTTGCAGGGCTGAGGCTCTGGCTACGTCCTATTCCTTTTGTCTAAATGCCCCCTCTTTCCTCCCTTATACCATTGTGGATAGGACAACTCTTGCTTGAAGAGCCCATTCTTTCAGGAATGCCATGGAAGCTCTTAAAAATAAGAACTATGCATCATGCATCGACTCCTCTCCCAAATAGGAGGCGACCAACCCTTCTACCTACACGCCAGTTTTCAATCCTTGTCCCCAGTCCTGACCCCACACAGTTCCTCGAGGCTTTCCCCAGCCTCCCTAACTTCCATGCTCACCCATCCCTCTGATGGAATCCTCGGTTCTATGTAAACCGAGTGGGACAGTTTCCATTTCCTGGAGAGACAATGCTCTCCCCTTTTGCGACTTTGGCTTCAATACTTTGCTGCCCTGGTGATTCCCACTCAGTACACATATTTACCCGGCTACTACCTGTCTGTCAGAATTCTGCTCAGACGTCACCTCACCCAGGAAGATTCCTAGATGTCTCCAGACAGACTGGGCTGCCCTCTTGGGGGTTCCCAGCTCTCTCATGCTTTCTCTACCAGAGCCCTTGTCATACAGTTCTGGTATCAATCTTTTTGCTCATCTGCTCTGCGAATTCCTCGAAAGCTCAGAGAGAACAAGACAAATGTGGCCAGACAGTGGTTAACATACGAATCACCTGCCACCCACCCGCTCTTCCAGCTGTCTCGTGACCATTTTGCCTGTTCACGACACCCATCGAATTTGTCTGAAGACTATACCCTGCTATTTCTGGCCCAGGGACCGAGGTTATGACCCTGGTTTTTCTCAGTCTGTTTCAAAGATATCGATTTTATTTGGTTCCAAGGTTATTGGGCATATGACACTTCTGTAAGAGGCTGAATAAACACAGCTCTCCTTCCCCCACCCCCAGCAGGCATATGTTCATGGCTGCCCATGGCTGCAGCGTTCACTAGTAGGCTGGTCCTAAAGAACTCTTGCAGTCTACTACTGACAAGAATTCATCTGATTATTTGGCTCAGTCTTAACCTCCGAGGCATGGGTGCACAGTAAGAATGAAACCAGAAATCAAGGTGTCTACTGCAGTTAAGACAAGAGAAAAATTTCCTAATTTCCTATAATACAAGAAGTCTTAAAAAAAAAAATCTGTGGGGGGTGGGGGGGAGGGAGGGGAGAAAGGACCAAAACAAACCAAACAATAAAAGGAGTGACGTAAGATACACTCAAACTCTGGGAGTCACTTAGAGGAAACTGGTTCTTGAACATTTAAGATGGTGTCACTGACATTTGATAAATGCAAAGTGACAATTATAATGTCATTTTTAAAAACTATGGCGCTGGCAGGGATCACAGCTCTTGAGTCCACATTTTGCTGCGGAGGGTGTGAGGACAGATGTTCGTGTACCTCAGGCAGCAGAAATTGGCATGCTCGGGCTAGACAGCAGATCAGCAAGCAATATGGGTCTAAGCGGGAGACACCAATAGAGCTCCCTCTTCTAGGAATCTAGCCTACACACACACACACACACACACACACACACACACACAAAGCGTCTGTCAGCATGGCATAGCAAAAGCATGTAATGTTTATGTGTCCGTCAGGAGCAGTGGGAATAGGAATTCTAGAGCATAGGCATGCTAAGGGAATGTTCACTGCAGCAAAATCAATGAAGAAACTGGTCTTATTCATTGCAAGTTCTCCGGGGTGCGTTTATGTCTGTGTGCATGTATGTATCTGAATATGTGCTTGTAGATGCACATGCACAGACGGGGAAGGGGACTTCCTTCCACATCCTGCTTCAGTTTCCTACTCACAGATCTGCCACGGGCAACTCACTCACCCACGTTCTCACTTCCTTGACGGAGGCTCCCTCCTCTAGGTAAGGAGTCTTTTCCGCTTTGTCATCCACTGGTCATGAAGATGTTTGATGAGACAGGCAGAGCACGTGGTATCAAGGTTGGCTGTCTTGGCACAAATGACAGGCATGGCTTCAGCAGTGCTGTCAAGTTGCTGGTTGACGGATCCCTTCCTCATTTCACAGCCTCCTTCGGGGACTGCCTGGGTGGCTCTCCCTGTCAACTGTAACTGACTCTGTGCAATAATTCACCTCTGACTGAGGTTTCTCTCTGAAGTGGACATGTCCCTGAATCTACACTCATTTGCCTGTTTCCCAGAAGACCCTTCGTGGTGTTCATGAGCGTCACAAATGTCAGAGAACCTAGATCTGAAGATTGGTCATCATTATGAGCAGCCGCCTTCTTCCATTTCCCAGCCCCAAGTCTTACGGCCTTAGATTCATTCAGTATCTCAAATGTCTCCTTCCACCACAGTCCCAGTCCTTTCCTTCTGCTCTACCAGCTCACAGTCTCTCATTAGTTCGTTTTTCCTCCTGCTAAAGCTATCCTGGTCATTGCTACCAGACATGTTATTCCTAAGTCCTCAAGCTAACTAAATAAAACCTCATAAATTCTCTCGGTGGTTCCCATATTCCCTTGAAACTAATGTGAGCTGACATGTCTTTACAGGCACCCAGCAATGGGACTTCCCACTGTCTTTCCAGCACAAACGTGCATGCATGCATATGCATATGCATGTGCGTGCACACACACACACACACACACACACACACATGCGCGCATGCATGCACCCCATCTCATCTCTGCAACAATACTTATTGAAGCCTTCTTGGTGCTGCATTCAGGAATGAACAGAATGGACCAACTCCCCTCTCTGAATGTGCAAAGGCGTGTAATTCAAAATAAGCCATCAAAGAGGCAAACAGGTTACTATCCAATTTGATATATGCTATGATAAAGTCTTAGGCCTCTATTACATAGGAGAAATGAGGGGAAGCCAGAAGGAGATGCTCTTTTGGGTGTGCAAGAAGGAAGCCTCACAGCAATAGTGCCTGTGAGCTGACCACACAGGGAGCACCAACAATATCAATTGCCTCAAATGCTACCACTTTGGGGTCACCTGCCATTTATTTGGCCTGGAAACCCCTCTCTTTCTTCTCCTCCCTAGTCCCCACTATCTCCCAAGACTCCAAGCTCTCTGTCGGGAAGTCTTTTTTAGTCCCAATGTGGACTGGGCACCTGTCCACCACTTCCCTGTCTGCCACTCTGCATCCCTTCTGTCTTTCTTCCTCCCATTCTGTACAATTTTCTGTCCACCTTGCATTCACTTATACTAATGGAAGATGGTCCAGGACCAAGGAGGATTCTGTAAAGCCCAGAGCCCCAACTGAATGATTCCACCCTGCCCACTGTAAAAGCTGGAGAGACTTACAAAATGAAAACAAACAAACAAACAAACATAGGTGTGTATCCAGGCTGCCTCCACCAGCTCATTTTAATGGCTAAAAGGAAAACCTCACTTGATGAACTTTGAACTTGAAGATGCTTGAAAGGTAAATTTCTTTTGAAACATAGAAACACAGCCCCACACTTCTCTACTGGATTTGAAGAAAGAATCAAAGTCCTTCTTTCATGTCAATCTAACAGACTCTTGAGGCTTTCTCCTTGCTGTCTCAAGGTAGATGCTCCCCACAAAGACCTTAGCGACTGGTGGGGATCCCTCACAGCAGCATGGCAAGTAGCTGTCACTAGGACCAGAGCTCTGCCTGTTGCTGGAGATAGACTCTTAGGCAACTATGCACAAATTCACCTTATCAAAACTTTTCCACAAGCCCATATGAGCAGCATCTCACTACAAATAAGCCCTGAGCTTGGATTTGGGTGAGATCAGGAGGGCTTCAGTACACCCAAAGTCCCTGATGTGTCACCATCCATTTGAGTACAAATTCTAGGAGCCCTATTCAGATGATCTGATACCAGAAGAATTTGATGGGTTCACAAAACTGTGAAATCCAGACTAGCATATGTCCACAGAGTTGAGCTGACTCTGGAGCTAATTCAGGTCTGCTGGGACTCTGGTGTCCATCCTCAGCTCTACCAAGTTCTGTATCACCCTAGCTTTCACTAGAGCTCTTTATAGAAGTCAACCTTAGAACTCCAAGAATCCATCTAACTGGCTCACCAAGCCCACAGGTCTCATCCCCAAGACAGACAGTACCAGAGACTCACTCTGATTGTATAGATTGGGTCATGTGGCCATGTAAGAAACTCCAGAGAATAGAAACATGGCTTAGTGCTTAAGCTCTTCCAGAGGACCCAGAATTCAATTCCCAGCACCCACATAGTGGCTAGCAAACTGTCCATAACTCCAGTTTCAGGGGTTCAGACACCTTTACACAGACATACATGTAAGCAAAAAAAAAAAAACAGTCAATGCATATAAAATAAAAATAAGTAAACCATTAGGAAGGAAGAAAGAAAGAAAGAAAGAAAGAAAGGAAGGAAGGAAGGAAGGAAGGAAGGAAGGAGAAGAGAAGAGAAGAGAAGAGAAGAGAAGAGAAGAGAAGAGAAGAGAAGAGAAGAGAAGAGAAGAGAAGAGAAGAGAAGAGAGAAAGGAAGAAAGGAAGGAAGGAAGAAAAGGAAGGAAGGAAGGAAGGAAGGAAGGAAGGAAGGAAGGAAGGACCTGCATCTTTCCATCTATATCTCCCGTAAAGATTCTTACATTTCCTCAATAGTCTCCTAAATGGTGTCCAAAGAAACCTTCAGTCCATATTTGTAGCCTTTTTTATCCTACAGCCCACACTCCAACAAGGGAAGGCTGAGGCACCTCAAGTTCACCCTATGGCTTTAGAATATGAATCTGCTCTTCAAAGAAAATCATGTCAATATGACCTTACAAAGGGGAACTAGGAACTAGATCCCAGAAGCCAACACCAGACAATACACCGGACAAGTGGTTGTGCCTTCCTGGGCCTCAGTTTTCATGCTCTAGGATTCAGGAAATTGGCTTTGCCTAGGCAATTTCTAGAATTTCTAAAAATACTTCAACATTAATATAAGCTGAAACATTTTTTTATAGAAGTTAATCAGATCTGATGCTCTGTCAGAGGATATTGATGTTTCAAGGATGAGGTAGTAAGATGTGAGGAGGAGAAACTGGAGGCTCATCCCTAACTTCCCATAGAGCCAAAGCCAGCCTGGGATTGGCAGAAAAGTGAGTGTACGACTCCCTCCTCTTCTGCTATCCATGGTACCCCATGGATCTGTCTCTACATTTCATCTCTGGTTCTACATTGATGTTTCTCAGTTGGGAATGATTTGGTTTCTGGAAGATGTTTGAAAATGTCTGGAGACACTTTTGATCAACATGATTCGGGAACAAAGAGTAGCTGCTGTTGACATCCAGCATCTTGACGTGTGAAGGGCAGCGAAGCTATCAGATGTCCTAAAGGGCACAGTAGAGGCCTGCTGCCGAGCGATCAGGTCCTAAATGTCAACAGTGTTAAAGGAAAGAAACCCAGTGCAGGAGGGACAGTTATGCTCACCTGGGCCTTTGTTCTACAGACCTGGGGATTAGGGCATTGATACAGAATCACGAGCAAGAAATGTCACTGTAGCTGCAGTATATAAAAATGGCTTGAATAAGGAAAGAAGAGGAGATCGGGGTAGTCTGGGTGAGATCAAGCTGACTTCGCGGCTGTATGACCTGTATATTCAAGCAGGGCTCCACATGTAAGAACACTTGCTCTTGGTTTAATGCTTTCCTATCACTGCCTTGGAATTCTTAACACTCAATGAACCAGGGCCACTCAGTTTCTCCTTTCCCCTGGACCTTACAAAGTATGCAGTCACCAGGGATTTGAATCAAAGCAGTAACAATAAGAGCATGGTGCCTGTCCCTTTCTCAGAAAAGCATGGCCCAGTCTTCCAGGTCTCCAGAGCCCCAGGCACCAATATGTAAGAATAGTCCTGGGCATGTAGGAAGTTGATTGGTGCAGGTCTGGTACAATCAATGGTGGACTGAGTAGAAGGTCTAGAGGCCAGAGAGAGCCACGACCTTCCTCTAGCTAGATGCTCCCAACCAACCAGGGTTGAGTCTTGCCAGCCTGGCATTCTTTGGGAGAGAAAAGCAAGCGAGCAATGAGAAAGCTTTTGGAAACACATTGTTCCCAAGAGCCACAGGCTAAATGTTGGACAGCTTCCTAGAGGCAGGCTGGAGGCCAGGATGCAGCAGGGCACCCAGGGATGGTTATTCTGAGTGTATAGCCCATAGCCAGAAGCAGAAGTGCCCACTCACTCCACCACTTTTAGCTCTGTGACTCTCAGAGTACACTGAACCCTCTGAGTCCATTTCTACCAAAAGGAAGCCTCATAGCACCACCAACAAGATGGTGATCTGGGTGAGAATGTCAAAATGACATGAGGTACTTGTTAAAGCCTTAACTCGGTGCTACTGAAGCTTCCTACACCTCAGTCCACTCAAATACACATCATAGGGACGTGCCACAGTGTGTCTGAAGAATGAACGCTGACAGTTCACAGAGCAAGGCTCCCATGCTGCTTACCATTGCCTGGGCTCCCCAACCGAGAACCGTTTTTCCCTGAGACCGGTCACCTTGATGAAGCTGCTGCCGTTAAGAGAGGTCAAAGGAAGCATGGGCTCTGTCCACAGGGAGAATGTCTTCCCCAGCCAAAGGCTCTGAAAGATCCTGCTTCTTTTCATCTATATCTTCCATAACGATTCTTACGTTTCCTCAGTAGTCTCCTAAATGATGCCCAAAGAAACCTTCGGTCCATGTTTATAGCCTTTTCTTTATCCAGCAGCCCATACTCTGAACTCGGTGGTATTTGGGGGTTGGAGTATGTCGTGGCTTTCGTGGAATCGCAGTGTGTTGAGAGATGTTTTCTTTACTTGATGGAAGGCGAAGGCACAGGTTCCCTGGAGGCTTCTGTCCCTAGCAGAAAATGACCCAGGAGCCATGAGCTCTTCACCCGCACAGGGACTAGCTTGGACCACTTGCCGTTCTCATACTTTAGGACATGGATCGTCTTGAATCCATGTGAGACTGTGTGCTAAATACTGTGAAATAACAAACTGCCCTCTGGCAGCTGCTGGGGTCATTTAATAGAGAAAGCATTCTTCCAAACATTTTCAATTTTTTTTTTTAAAACCAAGAAACTAGGTAAGGATCTGAATCACCAGAAATAAAGTGACAGAGATGGAAAGAAGGAGCTGCCTCAGAGGCCCCTTTGCTGTTTTAAAAAAGGTTCCACCCTCCACTCTGAGGATGGACTGGGTGTGCACTGGTGATGTCATCACTGACGTAATCTCCACAGCTGCCATTTTGTGGAACTCACTATGTGACAAGCACTCAGTCACATCAGACCTGCCCTGGTTAACCAGGCATGACAGCACAGCACAGGCTTGTGATCCAAGCACTTGGAAGACTGAGGGAGGAAGGTTGTCACAAACGGTGGACCTTATTTCACAGAAAAAGAGGACGGCTCAGTGGGTAAAGCACTTGCCAGGTAGGCAAGAGGATGAGAGTTGGGTTTCCCAGTAGCTGTAATTCCAGCACTTGGGAGGCAGGGGGAGGGGCGGTCCCTGGAGCTAGGGGGCTGCTAGACTGGCTGAGTCAGTGAGCTCAACGTTCAAATAAGGCTCTGCTTCAGCAACTACAGTGAACCATCAAGGAAGAGAACCTCCAGCCCCCACAGGCATGCATGCATACATATATGCATATATACCCTGTTCGTGTATGTGTGCACAAAAACATGTGAATACTCATATGTACATGCTACACACATGCAAACAAAAACAAAAAATCCTGCCCTGGTTATAGGTGATTCTTCTAATAATTCCATAGTAGGGTGAAGCAGAAAGGTCACAGATTATAAGAAGACATTCCTGACTAAGAGGGATGCCCTGTCCTTACTGCCTGTGTGAGGAAGGATGGTCCCTGAGGACTCTGTGGATGAGCCTCCGTGCTCATAAATACAAGTGGCTGATGGCTCTTCTCTCCCTCACTAAGAAGGTATGCTGGGGACCAGCTCTCCTGGCTTGGAAGAGTTGACTGTACATCTCCTACTCTTTGGGTATTGAATGGCACCAAGTTGGTAGGTTAGAATTAGTTAGCCACAGTGAAAATGCATATACCATAGAAATGGGCAAAGCACAAGTCAAGGCTTGCTCTTGAAGAATCAGTTGTTCAAAATCTTCCAGTGCACTGTTGTTCACCTCAGCCACGGGGAGTCTAAGGGAAACAGCGCCTTTATACAATGTGTGGGGTGGAAGTGCTCCAGAGCTGGTACCTGCCATTCTGATTCACATTGTCATCTAAGAAGACCACTGTCAGAACGACTGCACTGCTTGTCCTTGGTGAGGTCCCATCTAGTATCGCCTCTCTCCACAGTCTTCTATGCTGGCCTCCCAGACAGAACTATGGGGGTGGGGTGCAGACAGGAGGGGAGAGGTGTTGACCAACTTGGTGACCCCTGGATGGAGAGGCAGGTGGGACAGCCAGAGAAGCTTTGAGTGGATCAAAGAGTGGTGGGATTCAGGGAAGCCCAGAAGCCCCTGCAGCAGAGGCAGGGGAATGGAATGGGTGTGGCTTCAGCCATTCAAGGGTTTGCACCCGAGCTCAGCCAAACGCTACCTTCCACCCCACCCTCACGTTTATGGGTCTCTTGTATTGCCAAACTCCTGGGTTCCAAACCCAGTCTGTCCCTTTGCACTTGCATTACTCCACACTTCGCCACACTAACCTCCTCAAAGCCTCGTGCCCGGCCTTCTTGGAGTCTCTCAAACAGCTCTAATTATTCCAAACTGCTCCTCCATGTCCCATAATGTGCCATTTGGTTAGAATATGTTTATGAATTAAATAAAATATGACCCAATTATATTGAATGGAAAGCAGTAAAGCTTTTAAAATAAAGTCATCATTTTTATTAGTCATAGCAGCACCGTTATAGAACATCACTGCCATGCTGCTCAGCTCTGCCCGTGAGGCAGGTGCCACCCTGCCCAGAGGACAATAAAGAAAACAAGGCTCAGTGGCCAGGCTACAGCACCGCCCACAGAGGTTAGTGCGGTAGGACTCAGAGCCATGTCTGCCTAGCACCAAGCCACCTCCTTGTCTTCTTCAGACTGTCTCACAACACATTTGCTCCCTGACAACAGTTGTGGCTGCTTTCTTCCAGGACATCTGCAAAGAACCCAGAACACACGTCTCACCAAGCCTTTCTCTGTCAAATCGATTTTGTGACTACAAAGTCACTCCCAGTATGTGGCACCGCAGAGCGGAGCTGATGGTACCTGTAGCTATGCTCTGCTTCAGAGGATAGGTAGTCTCTCTGAATCCTACTGAAGCTGGCCTCCTGGTGCCGCCAGCCCCAAGCGGCTTGCCTTGGTAGTTTGTCCCTGAAATGGCTGCTGAGACATGTGAGGAGAGGAGAGCAGAGCAGCCTGCCAAGGCCAGGTGTCTCAGGCTTGCTTGTGCAGTCAGACAAGCAGTCAGATGATGAACTCTGAGAAATAATGAGCAGATGCCCATAGACTGCTCTGGTCACCAGGCAGCTGGGTCCAATGAAAAGCCCACGTGTCAGGAATTGGGAGGTGGGATCTCCTCTGGAGTACTAATGCTGGACACCTGACCTTGATCAAAGCATTCACTCAGGGGTCTGACACTACCCTGCTGCCACACAGGACTAGCAAGAAGTGCTATGTTTGCTTCCTACAGAGGCACTGCTCCTGTGATGTGGGGCCTTTTGGGACTCAGTTCATCCAAGAAGCATCTCTAGATCATTCAAAAACAATAAGGCCCCAGGCTCTGGAGTTCCAGGGAGTTTACTCACATATTCTGGTTCTAAGTATAATATTAAAAAAAAAAAAAGAACACAAAGGTGGATGGGGTAGGGAAGGGAGTGGATCTGGGAGGAGTTAGCAAGGGCTAAATGTGATCAAAATATGCTGCAGAAAATGTTCAAAGAACTACTTTAAGAAGACAAAATGAGCATAATATACAATTATTGTAGAAAACACACAAAAGAAAAAACATAAAAGTATTCATAGTCAGCATTCATAAGTACATATTTTCAACATTTATTTTCATATACTAGGAATTAGATATGTAGAAATTAGCATAGTTTTATATATTTTCTTTTCAAATGATTTAGAAGAATTTCTAAATTTTTATTCTAAAACTATTCTATTGTCTTCAGAAGCCCATCTGTTTGACCCTCCCTCTACCGTTAAACATTTAAAGCTCCTGGTATTAGGAGTTATGATATTGTGAAATACATTGTGTGGACATCTTTGCTCATGAAACTTTTCCTTTTCTAGGAATGATGAAATCATCTGTTCAGAGGGCAGCAACACGCTAAGGCTCTTATGGCATACACACGTGTCACAGGAATGTGCCTGTCCATCAGCAGTGCAGGGCTCGCCAGTCTCCTGCTGCCTTTCCATCATCTAATTATCCTTACCCTTAAAAGGCTTGCTATTCTGATTCAGTTAAAAAATCTCACTGCTCCTTCATTCAGCTTTTTAAATTACTGGTCGGGTATTCTACTCATTTTCACAGTAGGTTTAATTCTGCTTCACAGATTGGCTTATTTACTTTCTACTGTATAAAGCCTGTGTCTTCTCTCTAATGTCTTCTGAGGCCAGGCCTGAGTCCACAGAGTTGAACCATACCAAAATCCCTCCTCTGGCCCATGCTCCAATGTTCCCGTACATTCCCACTACTTTCCCACTCATATCTCCCTGCCTTGTTTTTCCTTGGTTATCTTGGAATCTAAAAGGCTACCACGATGATTCTGGGGAGCAGGGCCTGCAGCCGGGGTGTGGTGTTATGATAGCTTACTCATTTGCCTTGCCATGGGAGGCCGGGTGTGTGTGTGGGGGGGGAGCTACTCCTGATAGACTCCGCCTTTGGGGCCTTTTCCCATGGAAGACAAGATTCCCTGACTTCCCTCAGTTGGTGAACCTTAAACCACAGCAAGAATGTCCAATTTGTTGTCCCTGTCTAAAAGAACTGCAGGGACAAAAATGGAGAAGAGACTGAGGGAAAGGAGGTCCAGTGGCCGGCCCGTTTGGGATCCATCTTAAGGAGCAACTCTAAGGCCTGACAACATTACTGATGGTCTGGTATGCTTACCGACAGGAGCCTAGCTTGGCTGTCCTCCAAGAGGCGCAACAAGTACCTGACTGAGACAGATGCAGATATTTACACCCAACCAATGGACTGAAGTCAAGAACCCCTGTGATTAAATTAGGGAAAGGCTGGAAGAAGCTGAGGAGGAGGGCAACCCCATAGGAAGACCAGTGGGTCTCAACTAACCTGGACCCCTGAGATCTCTCAGACACTGAGCCAGAAACCAGGCAGCATACACCAGCTGGACTACCTGCCCAGAGTTGGCACCATCTTCAGAGGACTGGCTCTTCCACATCAATTAGCAATCAAGAAAATGCCTCACAGACTTGCCCAAGAACTTTTCATTTATACAAAAATAAAAAAATAAAAAAAATTGTCCAATTTGGAGTTCTCAGACAGCAGTAACAAGTAATAAGATATTTTTTCCCTGTTTCCCAAATGCCGACGCCAATGTATGATCCAGTCTCTAGTGGGGTGGCATTTTCTCAGCCTCTATGGGTCTTCCCCTTGCTTGGACTATGAGGTTCCCAAAAGGCAGATTCCTCCCCATGGCTGCTACCAATATCTGCAGAGCTGAAGGAGACAAGGAACAGAAGGCCCCCAAAGGGGGCTTCTTTTTGCAATCTAATTTCATTATCTGTAATGCTGGTATTTGGGCCCCTTCCTAGCTCTGCCTGAGAGTCATTAAGAGTGAAAGAACTCTTGGTATCCTGGATTCTGCAGCACACACAAAGCTTTGTGCAATAAAAGGCTCTACCTGTAGTCTTGATGCACCCTACTAGAATATTCTAGAATTAATAAATAATCCTTAAAGACCATGAAATTGACTCTTTCTCATAGACTGTTTCCAAAATCTATTTCTGCTTTTGTAGGTTACGACTAAGATTCACATGTAAAACATATCCCCATTGCCAGTTTTTGTTAGAAAAACGGCCCAAGTAAGTAAGCTTATTAGTCACACTTAAGGATTTTGAAATAGATATATTGTGACTCTTCAAGTGGAGGCTGAAGAAAGCATTTCTCATCCCTGACTTCTTAAACTCTTTAGGGTCATCCCACAGAGCTGAGGTTCAGTAGAACATGCCTCAGAACACCCATGTCATGCAGCCCCTGCTTCCATCGTTATGCATTTGAGAAAAATGGATTTTGGAAGGAAGAAAATCTTTGCCTATAAGTTCCTAAACCAATGACATTTCTATCCTAGTCCTGGTACAGAATCTGGTGCTTAGCCTGTGAGACAATATATAAGCAAACAGACACGACTGTGTTCTAATAAAACTTTATTAAATGTTGAGACACAGTTGGCTTATGAGCTATGATTGATGATGGCCTTTGTTGTAGCTCATCTCAGCATAGGGAGGAAGAAGCTCTAGGCTCTGAGTATAAGGAAATACTAAAAAGGCCAAGTCACAGCATCCTTTCTGATGGTACTTTACTCTTTAAGTGAGAAGGCTTCACTTGTAGGTGCCAATTTAACTAATGGAAAAACAGTCCTGTACCTTCCTAGTTTGAGGATTAAGAAGCGTGCCCACCCCCCATGCCTGGTGCTGTTGGGATACAATCCTAGGATGTTGTCTTAGTTAAGGGTTTCCATTGCTTTGAATAGACACCATGACCAAGGCAAGTCATATAAAGGACAACATTTAATTGCGGCTGACTTACAGGTTCAGTCCATTATTATCAAGGAGGGAACACGGCAGCTTCCCAGCTTTAAGGAGGAGCTGGAAGTTCTACACCTTCATCCAAAGGAAGCCAGGAACAGACTGTCTCCTACAGGGCTAGGAGGAAGGTCTTATTGCCCACCCCTACACTGATATACTTCCTCCAACAAAGCCACACCCACTCCAACCAGGCCACACCTCCTACTAGGGCCACTCACTCCTTGGGCCAAGCCTATTCAAAACCACTGACAGACATCTACAATAAAGGCCCCAAAAGAAGCAATACGAAGACTGTGAATCTCAATATTATTAAAGTAGTGGGCTTATATAGGTGAACTGGGATGCTTAAACATGGAACAGCAGCTACAGACCTAGAGGAGGAGTTTGGGACCTAATGTCTATATGCCTTCAGTGTGGTGCTCCTCTCCCTGACCCGACTGGAGCAGAATGACCAGGGAATGTGAAGCCTGTGAGCAATGTGTGCACCAGTGTTGAGTCACACAGCTGTACCGCCTTCCAGGCTAACAAAACAAGCAGCCATTCTCTTCAGACCTCAATGTATAAAGCGGGGTGAGAGGGACACAACAAATTCCTATCACTTAGAGTCAAAGACAACGTCATCAGGGGGAGGGGTAGATAGTTGAGGAAGGGGGTGACTGCAGACAAATCTAATCTAGAGAACCTCTTAAAAGACACAACGGACCTCTGCTTCCAGCTATCAGCCCCAAGTGCCTGCCCCACTGCTGGACATCTATCCTTCCTTAGAGACTCTTCAACAGAACCCATCTGATCATTGCTTGCCCACACAGCCCCGAGTAGACCTTATCATGCTGGCATGCCCTGGATTTCCTTGAATGTTCCTGGTTTCCTTTCCCTGTGTTTACCATGTAGTATAATTTGCAACTTGGAAATGCAGAACACGGATGTATTTGTGAGAATAACTATGGTAGCCTAAGGTCTGTTGTTTTGGAAGCCATTTCTACAGAGAGGCAGCTGCCTGGGAGGTTCAAATGGGAAGATGCAGAGATATTAAACTTTCTGGGTCATCTCAGGAATCAAGAGACATTCTGGCAAATATGGCACAAGACTTCTGAAATAAGATGGGACTGAAAAGGCTTTTGTATAGCCAGACAGTGGGATTTGGGCAGAAACCCAAAAGCACCCATGATAATTGTCTAAACTATAAATCAAGTGTTTGAGCCAGAACCAACTAGGTGCCAAGAATTTCACAAAGAAATATAGACAAGACAGCAAAAGAAAGAAAGAGAAAGAAAAAAGAAATCTAAATCAAGTCAAAGAGGCCTTCCCACATTTCTTCATTGGGCATTTATAGCAGTCATATACAGAAAGCCCTCTTGGGAGTGTGGGGGCTGGGAACTCACCTTGAGTTTATGATCTGCCTAAGCCATCAAGTGATCTAAGATAATCACCTAATGAAAATGTATCCAATAATATACCAAAATAAAAACAAGATTACTATTAGGTTGTGTTTTATAAAAAATAAAAGGGGGAGCTGAATAGGAAAAGGAAATCTTTAAAAGAAATAGAAGAATGACATTTGGC
The DNA here is from genome assembly GCA_964023405.1 of Apodemus agrarius. Classification (NCBI taxonomy): domain Eukaryota; kingdom Metazoa; phylum Chordata; class Mammalia; order Rodentia; family Muridae; genus Apodemus; species Apodemus agrarius. Next base: position 101,034,388 of record OZ030012.1, read on the forward strand.
AAAGTCCAGGAAAGTTTTATAGCAACTTTCCCACATTTCTCAGCCAGAGACCTTCAGAGAGTCCCTCCAAGGATACAATCACTAGACAAGAACCTTCTCTCTCAACCATGGTCAGCGCCACTAATCAGCCATGGAATTCTTTTCTGCTGATCCCAGTGGTGCACTGCCCCAAAAAGGCACAGCTAATTGACCAAAACATGATACGCAGAACAAAAATTGCCATCACTGGGATGAAAAAGGCACAGTCAGTCAATCATCCAAGGTCTCATCCAAAGGTTAAGAAAACAACCCAGATAAGAATCCGAGTCCCCGCTACCTGTCCTGGGTGTTGGCTTGGCCCTGAAACAAGGGGATCGGGCTCCCCGGTGTGTATCAAAACACACACTATTGGAAACCCTAGCTTCCTCCAAGCAAATCTAATTTCTGACCACTAGAACTCTTCATCAGAAACCCACCCCCATGGCAATCTTTCAGATAAATGAGTGAGCTCTCCCAAAGGATGATAAATAAATCTCTTCCAAAAATGAGTCGGAGAAAGGAGATGCAAAAGAAAAGGGTCTTCTCTTCTGAAGAGACGGGGTCATGGAATGCAAAGAAACAGCAGCACAGCCCTGTGGCCGTTCTGAAAACAGGGCTAGAAATATCTACAGGAGCTGGAGGATACAGCCAATCTCCAACAGCTGCACATTGCACCCAGTGGCTCAGGCTGTCCTTTCCTCAGAAGGGACTCTGTTAAGGGGCCCACCCCAGCTACCTCCTGGCCTACTAGGAGTATGCTATTCTTCTTTTGACCTTTCCATATACAGAGAGAAAAAGAAAATCAACAAGGATAGATCTGCCTGTTTGTAGCTTCTCTTTTGTTGCACTAAAACTTCTGGGTTTGATTATAAATGTCCCCCTAAAGCTCCCATGTTGTTTGCTTGATCTCTAATTCAACAACGCTGATAGGGAGAGCCTTTGGGAGGCGTTGGATCATTAGGGTTTGGGTGTCATAAATAAGACAACTCAGTATTTGTAATTGGATGGACCACTTGGAGGTTGTAGAAACTTTAAGAACCAGGATGTAGTTGGAGGAAGTAGGTCCCTGGAGGGTGCCCTTGAAGGGTAGATATTTTCCCTAGGGCTATCCTGTATCTGTGGCCCCGGCATCATGAGGTGTGCAGCTTTGCTCTACCACAGACTTCTCACCATGGTGTTCTGCCATGCCACATGTTCACAACCATAAAACCCAGGAACTGTGAGCTAAAATGTCTGAACCCATTAACCTGTTACTCAGATGGTACATCTAAGGAATGCTGACTAACAACTTGAGCGTGCACAAGACTCTGACTGAAGGAGAGGAATCACTTTCTAAATATCTCAAGTTTTATGTGCAAGGTGAAGTGAAGGCAAACTGTAGAGCCCTGAACAAGAACACCTTAGTGGTGGATATGACTGCCAGTGACTCCTGTGATAAATGTCAAACCCTATTCCTTCTTCAGGGAAAAAGTCCAATACTACTCTTGACCTGGTCATCTCCACTTCAGAGCTCATCTTAGGGGCCTTCCATAATACATCCTCTCCATAGAGAACTCTACCCTTTCCAAGACACTGGACTGCTATGGTCACATGCTTTACTCACAGTTAGTTAGCAAGGTAACTAACATGCTAGTTACCTTATCCTTCTAACTAGACAGTGCCTACAGGCACAGACTCAGTCTGGTTTAGTTCCTGAGCAAATGATTGTTTGCTCAAGTGGCCTTACTGTTGTGCCATGCCCTCCCTCACATGTCTGGAGCCTTCTGTCCAAAGTTTCACTGACTATTGATAAGTTACTGCATTCCAAGCCAGGAGATAGGTTCTAGATACATCAGAATAAAACACCTGTCTCATGCTTTCTCACACATGAAGAGTTGTGGTGGTCTGGGTCATTGGCACCAAGGCCTTCTTCTTTAATGACATCATTGGAATTTCAAATGCAAGCATAATCCTTTGAGTCTGAGTCAGGAATGGGGAAGAATTTTCATTCTTAATTAAGATAATATTAAGCCACTGAGCATAGTGTTTGTCATCCAGTCTTTCATTACACACACACACACACACACACACACACACACACCTGCCTTGACAGAAAGGTGGTTTGGAGAGGCTGCAGCTGAACTGGAAGTTTCGTTCTGCTATGTCCATGCATGACATCTCTGGACTTGTTAACAAATAATGGTAAACCAAATGCCAAGTACCAAAAAAAAGTCGTGTTCCTTGACAAAGCCTTGTTTGCATGTTGAGGGAATACCAGACCTCTATCCTCAAAAACTCCCCATGGCATCCCTGCACTGACACTGTCCAAATCATTTTACCAACGTAAAGTGTGCTGATCACTGTTCTTCAAATCACTTCAAGGCTATTAGTCTAAACTAGATCAGCCTTCTATTACAGAAAGAATATGCTCTCCTGGCTTCCTTCAGATAAAGGTTTGAAATAAAGAAACAAAGGGGGTGCCATGTCCCTCAACTCAGATGTGGTGGTTTGAATAATAACGGTCCTCATAGACCCATTTGTTTGAATACTTGATCCATAGGGAGTGGCACTATTAAGAGGTGTGGCCTTGTTGAAGTAGGTGTAGCTTTGTTGGAGGAAGTGTGTCACCAGGAGGTAGGCTTTGAGATCGCAGAATCTCAAAACTGGGCCTAATGACTCATAGCTTCTCTTCTTCTATGATGTAGAAGTTTCAGCTCTTTCTCCAGCACCAGGCCTGCCTGTATATGGCCCTGTTTCCAACCATGATGATAATGGACTTAATCTCTGAACTCTACACCAGCACCAATTAAATGTTTTCCTTTAGTAAGACTTGACATGGTCATGATGCCTGTTCTCAGCAATAAGACCCTAAGACACTAGAGAAATCTAGGGCTGAGCTACTAGAAGGATGGGGCTCAGCAAGCCCACAGGTGCACAAGCATCATCTACCCACTGCGAACAGCACTCCAAGAGTTAGCTGCTGACACTGCCATGAAGATGGAGCTGTGGCAGCTGAGGTATGTGTGTGTATGCAGAGTCAGGCATCAGACCAGACACGATGCCTGGGTCAAAGCTGGATTGTGGAGAGGCAAAGAAGACACCTGCCTTTGGGACTGGAGATGAGGGTACAGTGGAAGGCCCCTGTATATCAAATGCCTGTATTTCTAGCCTATACCAAAGCCTATAAATCTCCCTTCTGCCTCCCTCTTGGGTAAGGCTATGTCCTTCTACAGACATACTGGCACACCCCACAGAAAGCATTATATTCTGAAAAACCAACAGTGTGCTGAACACAGAAGAGTAAATTAGGAAGATTTTTCATTTTTAAATCTGGGACCCATACCATACAAGACCAATGACATCAAAATCTCTGGAGTAATAACTCAGGCATGAGCAATTTTTAACTTCTGAAACATTTCCAACGTGAAGTGGAAACACCCACACCTTGGCAAGGATCTTCCAGGTGTGAGAACAATGGAATGACACAGGACCAGGATGGTGTGGAGAAAGCAGCTAGGGGCAGGTGACACAAAGATGGGGCGATATCTCCTCAAGCTCATCTTCACAATAGATCCATGAGGGTCCCTGTCTTCTAGAACCAGATGGGAAGTCACAGGGGAAAATGCAGAGAATGAATGAGCATTGAGAAACATTCTTCCAAAGTATACTCCATCAGCCTGAGTCTCCAACAGAGGATAAGAGCACAGTGACTGTCCCTTGAAGACACAGGTGGCCTGGGGCTTCCCTATAGGCATTTGTTATCAAATTGAGATGGTTCCTTCCCCTCCCCAGTTTACTGTGTTCTCATCATGAACGGGAGTCGAATTTTGTCAATGCTTTTTCCATAGCTATTGATTCAGTCATATAATTTTTCTTCTTTAACATGTTGATCTAAGTTATTACATTAGCTAATTTTTAAATTTTAAGTTAGCTTTGCATCCCTAGGACAAATGTCACTATGTTGTGGTGTGCCATTTTGCTTGTATCTCATGGAATTAAAAATGATAATGTGTTCTTGAGGACTTTTGAACCTCTGATCATGAAAGGCATGCATTCTCTATTTTTCTGTCTTTGTCTGATTTTAGCATATCTCTGATCCAATTTGATCTGAGAAAGCAAGTGAGGAATTATCATAGCTTCTTTCTTAACTGTTTGGTATAATTCATCCAATGTACTGGTAACCCATCTGGGTCCAGGCCTTTCTATTTAAATTATTAATTATTGACTTCACTATTTGAACAGATGCAAGTTTGCCTGGTCTTATTGTCATGTCCTCCTTCTTGTAAACATACTGACAGAATGTATGTTTTGAGAGATTGTTACACTTCTAAGTTGCCACATCTGTGTGTGAGCATATACTTGTGTGTAATATCTCTCTATTTCTTTTCAACACCCAGGGGATGTGTAGTTATATGCTCTCTTTCATTTTTGATGTTCATAATTAAATTAGTCTGTCTAGAAACTTACTGACGTTGTTGGTTCACTCATAAAGCCAACGTTTAGTTTATTGATTTCATTTTCTGTTTTCAATGTACTTGGTTTCTGATCTGGGTTTTATTATTTCTTCTATATACTTTGGGTTTCATTTGCAAGTCTTCTCCTCCCTCCCCCCACCTGCCACCTCCTCCTCTTCCTTCTTCCATGGACAGAAGCCAAGGTTTTGAGTTAGGTCTCCTTTTAGGTCTCTCTTCTTCACTAACGTGCCTTCCCTGCCATCAGTTTCACTCTAAGCGTGGCTTCCACTACAGCTCACATATTTTGATACTTTTTTTTGGTTTGTTTTTATTGCATATACCTTACCTGTACATTTCTTTCAAGAGTCTACTCTGATTATTTCCTGTTTTGTTGGGTGTAGTTAAACTCCTTGGGTTAGATTTTTCCTTCTGGTGTCTTGCGTAGGGGTGGATTTGTAGATAGGTATTATTTAAATTTGATTTTGTTATGGAATATCTTGTCTTCTCCCTCTAAGGTGATTAAAATTTTGCAGAGTATAATAGCCTGGATTCTTAGAGACTGCCAGACATCTGCTCAGACCTTTCTAGTTTATAGTCTCTGTTTAAAAGATAGCTGTTATTCTAGGTCTACATTTATATGTTACTTAGACTTTTCCTTGTAGCTTTTAGTATTCTTTCTCTGTTCTGTACATTTAGTGTTTTGATTTTTATGTGGCTGGAGGATTTTCTAATCTATTTAGTATTCTCTAAGTTTCTTGTACATAGGCATCTCTTTAGGTCTGGGACACTTTTCTATGATTTTGTTGAAAATATTTTCTGTACCTTTGAGCTAGTAATCTTCTATTCTTCTTACTCTTAGGTTTGGTCTTTTATAGTGTCTCAGATTTCCTGGGTATTTTGTGTCAGGAACTTTTTAGATTTAACATTTGCCCAGTGTATCAACACCTGAGATTCTCTCTTCTATCTCTTGTATTCTGTTGTTATATTCTGTATTTCCCATTTCCCTTGCCTAGCTTTTTCATTTCCAGGTTTCCCTCGGTTTCAGGTTTTTTTTCATTTCTTCTATTTCCATTTTCAGATCTTGAACAGTTTCATTTATTTCTGTCATCTGATTGCATTTTCCTGCATTTCTTTAGGGGGTTTATTTATCTCCTCTTTTAAGGCCTTCTTAAGATTGGACTTCAGGTCATTCTCTTGCTCTTCAGCCATGTTAGACTATCCAGGGCTTGCTGTAGTCGGATAGCTAGGCTCTGTTGGTGCCATATTAGCCTGACTGTTGTTGATGGTGTTCTTATGCTGGCTTCTACCCACCTGGGTTTTGTGGTTATTATATGTTTAGGTGCTAATTTCTGAGTTTATCTTTGTTGGATGGGTGGGGGCTGATTTACATTTTTGATGTTTTTCCCCTTGGTCTCCGTTTCCTTTTGGGCTTCTGGACTGAGAGGTCTGGGGGTTCTGGTTGCCAGCAGGTCTTCGGGTCCAGTAGAGCATCTCCACTGGGCTTTCTGTTGCCTGCATGGTTTCTGGGGCTTGGGTGCTAAGGTTGCCTAGAACCAACATGGCCTGGGGTCCCTTTTATAATTCTTTAACTCTATGTCTCAAATACTTTAATGTTCTTTTGTTAAGCACATATATGCTAACGACTGTTGTGTCTTCCAGAGAATTGAATCCCTTTATCATTTGTCATACTCCTTTTTATACACAACAGGCAGTGTTGTTCAAATCTGCCCTTTCTGAGAACAGTTACTCTGGCTTTCTTCTCATTCCATTAGCAAGGGCTAGTCCTTTATAGCCTTCCTCTCCCGTTTGGTTGATTACTTGGTCTTTATATTCAAATAGCTCTTCATAGAGTTTGGGTCTTATTTTTAGATCCACTCAGATAACGTCATTTTAATTTATTTCCCGCAATCTGAATGCACATGCACAGGTGGTACGTGTTCCGTGGTGTGTGTGTGGAAGACGGAAGTCGGTTCTCTTCATCTAACATGTGGATCCCAGGGGTCAAACTCAGGTCTTCGGGTGTAGCATTCAGCATTTTATCAAATGATCCATCCCACTGACCTGACAATGGCTCCCAGCTGATGTGTTTAGATCAATGACATTCGAAGTAGATTATTGGTTGAATCAACATCATCTACCATATTTACTGCTGTTTTTATTCACTTTACTCCCACCTTTGGAGTTTAGATTAAGCATTTAGATACTACCATTTATAAGTTGTAAAATTCCATTTTTTACTTGTTATTCTTTTTAACAGTTACAATATATACATATTTACAACCAGCCTGTGTCTGCTTTCTCTTTTTTGCTTTTTGTTTTTTGTTTTGTTATTGTTGTTGTTGATGTTGTTGTTTGTTATTGGTTGTTGTTGCTGCTTTCCTTTCTTATTTTGAAAAACAAGAAACATAGGTTGGCCTCAAGTTCTCCATCTTCCTGTCTCAGCCTCCTGGATACTGGGATCATAATTCTCCCTTCTTTTCCTCCCCATTCTTCGTCCCTCTCCTCTTCCTTCTCTTCCTTCTCTGTTTCTCCCTCCTCTCCCTCCTCCTCTTCCCCTCCTCCCTCTCTGTTTTCATGCAGGGAATTAGATCCAGGTCAGATGCTTGCCTCGCAGGTACTCCTCACTTGCCTGTGCGTCCAGCCCTAGGAGAAGCTCCTGACACTGGTCCTGGCAATGATTTATTGGATATGACACAAAAGGGATAGCAACAAAAGCAAAAATAGACAAGCGGATCTATGTTAAACTGCTTCTGCACAGTAGCCCACCAAGTAAAATGGTCACCTTCAGAATTCTCATCCTTTGTGCATAGATACATATATTAAAACTCATCAATTCATATGCATTAGCTGTGCAATTTTCTATGGAAAGAATACAGTTCTAAAGGAACACCATTTGTATAAGACCTTTCAATGCACTGCTTTAAAGAAAAAAACAACACATAGGAACTTAACGACAGAAACTTGAATCTATGTAGCATAAGGGAGAATACTGGAGAAAAATAATGAGACTATAATGAAACATTTGAGTTACTGAATTTGTAACTCATCTGCTAGATAACAATTTTTCCAAAATAACATCAATGAGATATTTAATTATCCATACATATATAAACAAACATATGCTTTTGTATAAGTGAAATGAATGCCAGTAACGGCAGGCACAAGAGGTAAGGGAAAGAGATAGGACAATGGCGCCGTGTAAGTTATTTCTGTTATACATGAAGAAGTCCAGAGTTGTCTGCAGTGGGCTGAGGGACCTACGAGACGGCCCTGGGGTTACGGGTACTTGCTGCCAAGCCTGACGACCCGGGCTCTTCCCCAGAATGCACATGATGAAAGGGAGGGCTAGCTTCTGAGAAACTACCATCTGAGAATTGTCCCCCATTAGTGAAAATACAATGGTTTTTATTTGTAATTAAAGTAAGTGATAGGATTTTGTCAGAGAAATAATAATTTAAGATAACTAACAGACCCAGATCCCAAGAAATGCTAAAGGAAGCTCTTTAAGATCAAACAAAGAAATTAAATAGGATACAAAGGCATATGAAAAAAACAAAACAAAACACACTCACAATGCTACTTGCATAGGCAAAGTACCACAAAAATCTACTGGTAGTACACAAATCACTTTTAATTTGCATTAAAAGTCAAAAGACACATTTACTAAAATAGGAATTACAAAAATCTGTTAATGGGGACGATATAAAAAGACATGAGCTGTGGCATGAATAGCAAGCTTTGAGGGGAGCAGAAGTTCAGAGTTTTTACATGATTGAAGTTGAGCTGTTGACAGTGTCTATTATTATAATTACTATAATTCTGAGATGTTTTATGTAACCCCACAGTAACCATAAAGAAAATACTTATGTAAAAATAAGAGACAATGTCCTTCCTTATCAATAATTAGTTTAATGTCAATGAATTAAATGCCTCAGTAAAAAGACATGCAATGACCCAATGGAAAAAGCTAAGGCTAAACGTTTGCTATCTATGAGAAACTAACTTACATATAAGAATACACATAGTGAGCCGGGCGGTGGTGGCGCACGCCTTTAATCCCAGCACTTGGGAGGCAGAGGCAGGCGGATTTCTGAGTTCGAGGCCAGCCTGGTCTACAGAGTGAGTTCCAGGACAGCCAGGACTACACAGAGAAACCCTGTCTTGAAGAAGAAGAAGAAGAAGAAGAAGAAGAAGAAGAAGAAGAAGAAGAAGAAGAAGAAGAAGAAGAAGAAGAAGAAGAAAAAGAAGAAAAAGAAGACACATAGTGCACATCTGTAATTCCAGCAACTGGGAGGCAGAGGCAGGCAGATCTCTAGTTTGAGGCCAGCATGGTTTGCCGAGTAAGTTCCAAGACAGTTATGGCTGTTTCTCTGTGTACAGAGAAACCCTGTCTTGAAATAGATAGATAAATAGATAGATGAATGATAGATAGATAGATAGATAGATAGATAGATAGATGGATGGATCGATAGACAGATATCAGAAAAAGATCACACATAGGCTGAAAAATGAAAGGATAGACGATTATATCTAGTAAAAATGATAAGGAAAAGTGAGAACTTTGGCTCTGCTTCACTGGGCATTACAGATTTTGAGTAAGAAACTTACATAGGAGACCATGACAGCATAATATAACAATTAAGTATCGGTAAGGTACAGTAATTACAAACAGCATGTGCCCTATTGAATACCTAAATACACAAAGCAAATCTGAACAGCTCTATATATTTACACACACACACACACACACACACACACACAGAGAGAGAGAGAGAGAGAGAGAGAGAGAGAGAGAGAGAGAGAGAGAGAGAGAGCTGACTTCAATAACCTAGTTTCAGTGCTAGAACATTCTGGCAAAAAGGAGAATGGGAAACAGCACACTTAGGCAGCACTGCAGACCAAATGGGCCTCACAGACATGCAAAACATTAGACCCAAAGCCGCACATTAAACATCCTCTCAGGCACACATGGCATTCCCCAGGATAGAGCACACCAGAGCTGACAAAACGAATCCTAGCTACTTTAAGAACCCTGAATTTACACGAAATGCCTTTTCCCAGCCACAATGAAATAAAAAGCACAGATTGACAACAGGAGGAAAATCAGAAAGTTCACACGTGCAAACTACATGGCACACTGTTAACAAATGGGACAAAAAAAAAGATATCAAAAGGGGAACTGTAGTGGGCACATGGACACAGATGAGATAGAAGCACAATATCCCCAAACCTACAGAATTCAGAAAGCACAGCCAGGGAGTTCATGTTAAAAAAAACTCCCATCACACCGGGCGGTGGTGGCTCACGCCTGTAATCCCAGCACTCTGGGAGGCAGAGGCAGGTGGACTTCTGAGTTCGAGGCCAGCCTGTTCTACAGAATGAGTTCCAGGACAGTCAAAGCTATACAGAGAAACCCTGTCTTGAAAAAATAAATAAATAAATAAATTCCCATCGCAAAGGAGGAAAGGTCTCACTCAATGAACTTGATACCCAGAGGAAAGAAGAAAACACAAACATCAGAAGGAGGAAATCAAGATTGCAGCAGAAATAAATGAAGAAAAATAAAGAAGACAATAGAAAAAAATATCAATGGAACAAAACAGGGCTTTGATTTCTGAGGTTGTTTTCATTTCAAAGATAAATGAAACCAACAAATCTTTTGCTAGAGTCAACTAAAAAAACATAGAGAACACTCAAATAAATAAAATCAGGATGAAAGAGAAGGCATTTCAGCTGAGGCCAAATACACAAACAAGATCATAAATACTGCTACAGTTGCATACCAACCAACTGGATAACGTTGAAATGAACAAATGCCAAGACATATACAACCAGCCCAAGCTAAATGGAACAGAAATCAGCACTCTGAACAGACCAAAGATGAGGCGGGAAATTCCCTCCATCTGTGTTCGCCCAAGGAAGTCTCCATTTGTCTTTCACTGTTGAAAAATTATCTCACAGACTACAGTTCTAGGCTGGCATCATTTCCCCTCAGTGCTAAACAATCCCTTCTTCTTACCTGAATGTTTTCCTTTTGTCTTTCACATAGCTCAGGAGGAAACATGCTGTCTTAGAAATAAACATGAGGAAGTGGTTAATAAAAGCCAACATATCCACTATCTTAACTGATATTCTTAGTTGGGGAAGGGGTGGGGGCTAAGGACTTCCAGAGTATAATATTTTAATAGATCTGTAAATAGTAGAATATGTTCATTTTAGCCCTGTCTTGTACATTAGTTCATACACTCGTCCCTAAGTTTGTTCCCTTTAACCACACGCCCCGCTCCACTTGGGTCTAGAAAGCACCATTCTATCCTTCCTTTCTGTCATTTATTCAGGTCTCGAGGCTTGAGAGGCTGACTTAGAGCCTCTCTTACCTTGTTTCCTATGTCTCAAATTTATTGCCCTCTCTCTTCTTTTAAGGTTTCATCCACTTTTGAAATTCTTACAATTTGAAACATATACCTAGATGCAGGCGAATAGCAGTTTCTTCCAACCTAATCTCCATGTTTCCTGGCTCTATGGAGTGGAATCTGATCTGAATTTGGGGAAAGTCTCAGTCATTATTGTATCCATATTTCTTCATCCCTTCCTCACTTTATTGTCCTTCTGGTGTTTTTGTTTTGTATATATGTATATGTGCATGCATATATGTATGTATATATGTATTTATATACATATATGTATATATATACACATACATACATACATACATACACACACAGTCATCTCACAGTTTTTGAATATTGTCTCTTTTTCTTTTTTCCCCTTAGTCTTTTTACTCTGTGAGTCTGGGAAGTTTCATCTGAGATGACTCAAACTCTAAGATTCATTTCTCAGCTATATGCAGGCTGCTAATAAGCCATCAAGTACATCCCAAAGTCAGTTGCAGTGTTTGCCGCTAGCATTTCTGTTGTTGTGTTATATCTGGCATTTTTTCTGCAGTGTTGTTGCTCCTTAATTTTTTTTTTTGTCACCTTGACACAAACTGAGAGTCACTCAGGTAGAGGGGACCTCTACTGAACATTTGACTTGCCTATGGATGGACAAGGCTGCGTGGGAAGGGGGGCATTTTTATGATAAATGGTTGATGTGGGAAGGACTCATCAATATAGGTGGTGATACCCCTGGTCAGGTGGTCCTGAATCACACTGAGAAGTGACCCAGTGAGCAGCACTCCTCCATGGTCTCTGCTTCCATTCCTGCCCCCCAGTTTCCTGCTTTGGCTTTCCTCACAGATGGACTATAACCTGTAAGCCACTTTCCTTCCCATGTGGCTTTTGGTCACTCATGGTGTTTATCAGAGTGACAGAAAAGCTAGCTGGGATAGAAGTTGGTACCAGCAGTGTGGGGTATTGCTGTGAAGGGACATGACTATGTTGTTTTTCTCTTGAGGGAGGGTTGGGGAAACACTTTAATCATTGGTCTCAAAAAGTCCCTGAGTGCTGTGCGCTTACTGGGCTCTTCTGTGGGAGCTTGGAAGACAAGGTTGTGGAGGGAAATGCAGGTAATGGAGGCCCCGACTTATAAACTTTCAGAGGAAGTTTGGGCATCTCTCAAAGATTCAATCAGAGCAATGTGTGGGATATTTTGCATGAAGATACTATAGTTTCTGCTCATCTGGGTTTGTAGGATCAGCAGTGATTAACAGATCAGTGGTGAAGTGAAATCTTTGCTTTACTGAGATAGTCTAAGCTGATTAGATAGAAAAAAATCATCTGTGATTAATACGAGATGACCATAATTTACATGAAATCACCTGGGAAGTATTTCCTCAGGCTCATCATATAGAAGCTGTGACCCAGAGAGGGCCAAGAATACCCATCAAGCTGAAAGCTTGGAAAAAATGTATAGAAGTTCCCCAAAGGTATTGGTTCTAAGACAGTCATCTAAGGAGTCATGGGAAAGGACTGAGGTTTGGCATCTGTGGCAGGTCAGGGTCTCCAGGAAGAGAAGTGTGGTCATTGTTGAAGGCCCAGCTTCGGCTCCAGTGGACACCTCAGCCTATTGGAAATTCCAAGACTGTGGAATGACCACTGAGGACAACGGCAGGTGTGGCTTGAATCTGGTCAGAGCCTCGGTGACAAGCTGCATGTGCTATGAATAGTAGAGCCAGAGAAATGGAGTTGCCAAGGGCCTTGGAGCCCAGAAATTCTCGTGAGTCCCAGACACTGAACTGCAGGATTTGACTTCCACTGTTAAATTTTGGTTTTGCTGATTGTAACTATGGCCTGATTTTTTCCTTGTGAAATAAGAAAATACGCAACTTATTTTAGATTTTACAGGAAACTAAGGTTAAGAGTTAGGATTTTTTTAGAGAAAACATAGACTTTTAAGTCATTAAAACTTTAAAGGATTATGGGACTTTGAAAGTTATACTGTTTTATGATAATAGAATGAGACCTTGAGAGTTAACAAGAAATCAAAGATCATAGCTTAATTGTGGTGTGTTTGTAGTTCAAATTGACAAGGGGTTAACTGCTATTTAGTACTTTGTAAACTTGACACAAACTGGGGTCATCTGTGAAGAGGGAATTTCATTCAAGGGTCGCCTCCTTCATCCTGTCTTATGAACAAGACTACAGCCATTTTCTTGACTATTGATAATGCGGGAGGGCCCAGTCCACCCTGGATGGTGCCAACCCTAGGCAGGTGGTCCAAGGTCACATAAGCAAGCAAGCTGAGCCAGCTCTGAGGAACTAGCCCATAGGCAGCGTTTCTTTGTGGCCTCTGCTGCAGGTCCCGCCTCTCAGTTCTTGCTGGAGGTCCTGACTGGCCTTGCCTTGAAGATGGCTTGCAACATGTGAGTTAAATAAGCCCTTTCTCCTCAAGTGTCCTTTGGTGACAGGGTTTATCACAGTGACAAGATGACTAACGAGGGTTACAGCTCTACATTTGTGTGACAGCATGTTCTCTCTCGTTCATGGGAGGTTATATCTCTCACGTGTCTGTGGCAGTGCGTTATCTCTAGCACGCCTACTCCAGTGTGTTGTGTCTGGCAGACCTGTTGCACTGTTTCATCTTCATTTCTGCTGCACCGTGCCATATCTAGCATGTGCATGGCAGAGGGTTCTAGCATTTCTCTTGCAGTATGTTTTATCTCTAGCATTTCTGTTGCAATGTTCTAGCATTTCTTTCTTTGGTTCTTTTTTATTTTTTAAATCCATCTCTCTAATTGCATTGCCCATTAGTTCTTGCATGCTGTCAACTTTATCTATTAATGACCCTAATTATTAATTATAGTTTAAATTTCTGTCTGACATTCTAACATCCCCATTATACATGTGTCTGTTGTCAGTCTTCCTGTCTTCATGCCGACTTTCTCTTTTTCCACTGGTCCTGACTTACTGACTGCTGAGGTAAGTTGTGAAAAAGAGGAATAGTCTGATAGTTTATAACTGGCCTTTCAGGGAACTGGCTCACTAGACTATTGAGTTACAAGTTTTTCATTTTCCCTCTCCCTTTGATAGAATAGTATAGCTTTAGTGGTCCAGAGTTAAATCCAGTGTTTTCCTTCTACTACATGATAGGCTAAAGTGTGATGGTTTGAATGAGAAACATTCTCCATTAGCTCATGTACTTGAATAGTTGGTCCCCCGCTCTTAGAGCTGTTTTGAGAGATTAGAGAAACTTTAAAAGGTGGAGCCTTGGTGGGAGATGAATGCCACATGGGGATGAAATGTGAACACCCCGCCACTTGCTCTTTCCGCGATGACGTGCCTTTCCAGCCATTGTGGACTGTAGCTCTCTCTCTTTCTTTCCTCTGTTGCTTTAGATCGTGGTCTTTTACCACAGTAGCAGATGAGCAGCCAAGGTAGCTGAGGGGAGCTGAGGTCAGCTATTTCCCACTCTCCCTGCCAGTTTGGTTTTGATACAATTCCCCACAGCTAGAAGCGATTAAGATATACAAAGGGGAGAAGATCTGGATAAATAAAGACTGGATGAAAAGGGAGACATTCCCATTTGGGTTCTTTTGTTAAGAACAGAGTCAGGCTGCAAACAAAATGGCGGCTTCTTTGTCGTGCCAATAAAAACCTGGGGAGCTGCTTCTGTAGCTCCCACTGTGGTGAGATCTTCAGGAACCAAAACTCATGAACATGAGAGCTCTCCTGTGCCTTTCTTCTCTCACATTCACTCATGTTGAGCCTCCAGCGTCCTGCCACTGAGACCCATCTCTGCTCACCCAGATCCTGATCTCTCTAGAGATTTCTAAACATGGGGTTCTGTTTTAGTAAGCTGGGCTTCTGTGTCCACTTGCTTGTTGTCTTAGTCAGGGTTTCTCTTCCTGCCCAAACATCATGATCAAGAAGCAAGTTGGGGAGGAAAGGGTTTATTCAGCCTACATTTCCATATTGCCATTTATCACCAAAGGAAGTCAGGACTGGAACTCAAGCAGGTCAGGAAGCAGGAGCTGATGCAGAGGCCATGGAGGGATGCTTCATGCTGGCTTGCTTCCCCTGGCTTGCTCAGCTTGCTTTCTTACTAAACCCAAGACTACCAGCCCAGGGATGTCACCACCCACAAGAGGCCATCCCCCCACCCCTTGATGACCAATTGAGAAAATGCCCCACAGCTGGATCTCATGGAGGCACTGAATGTTGATTCCCCCAACTGAAGCTCCTTTTTCTGTCATAACTCCAGTCTGAGTCAAGTTGACACACAAAACCAGCCAGTACACTGTGTTCCCATGATGGGTCCTGGCGCCTGCCATCACACACCTAAGAAGAGCTGTTGGTTTTCACATTCCCAGCTCTTTACTTGCTAGAATAAGGTGCTGGTGACTGCCACACTTTTGGCGTGTTGGCCTAAAATCCTGAAGTCGGCAGAGATCCTAGCTTAAAAGAGCCCTCACTTCTCATTCCTTAGAAGCACATGACAAGGAAAGACTGTAAATGGAGGCTCTAGGTGACAGATGTCCAGGGGACAGGACAAGTCTGACGGGACTGCAACTTGGGCCTCTCTTTTGTGCGTAACCTTGATGAGATGCAAGGGTCTAAATTTTAGGCCCTTTTCATTCAAATATAAAGCTCAGTGTAGTGCCAGATCATGCAGGGCAAGGACCTGCCTTAGGTAAGGTGTACTTTAATTTCCTCTCTAAAGGCCGAGTCTCACTTGTTCAATCAACTTCGTTTTCTGTCACTCAGACGGGCAGCAATGAAATAGTGCTCAGAAAAATTACATTCCCAGCAATTTCGGAGCGTGCTTGGCTCACGAAGCGTGCACACAATTGCTACTTCATAAAAGTTTGATAAATGAGATGCAAAATATACGGCTCCTTCCTCTGAACAGTGTAGGGGGCTTTATTCCAAGGGTCATTTTGGATAATGAAAAACACGATTAATGAGTTTGATTAAAGGATTCATTAACAGTGGAGAATGTTTAGAAAGGAAAAAGAAGAGTCTTCTCCTGGGACAGCAAGCAAGCAAGCAAGCAAGCAAGCAAGCAAGCAAGCAAGCGAGTCACTCAGCTTAAAGCTATAGCGGTTTGGCTTTGAGGTAACTGGCTTTTGGGTTGTGCTCAGGTACCTTGACCTTGAGCAAGTATGTAGAGACCTTGGGCAAGTCTCAAGCCCCTCCCCCTTCTGCTTTACTTTGCCGAAGAGAGAAGCTGAGATTTTAAACTGGGCTCCTTGCATTCTTAGATGTCTCTGGGGGCCGATCTTTGCTGCAGAGACTAGTCCCTTGAGTCCGAGTGTCTAGTAGGACACTCAGGATAAAATTAATGGCAATAGAGTTTCAATATAGGAATCTAGTGTTTGACACAGTAAAGAGGGTAGTATTGGGAGAATTGGGCAGGTTCTATCTTAAATGATCATTTCAAACTTCCATAAAAATAAAGGGGCACATGCAAGTGTTGGTCTGAATCTGTGCAAATGCACACAGGGTTTATGTAGGCATTTTGCATATGTTTATGCATAAGTATGTACGAATATGAGTGTGGATGTCAGTGGGTGGATATGTGAGTTTGGCTCTCTGCATGAATTAGTGACTATGTGAATGAGCATACAAGTGACTGTATACTCATTTGTATGACTGTGGTGCATGTGTGTATACAAGCATGCACATGTGCTTATATGGACATATACATATGTGTGCACAGATGAGGATGAGTGTAGGGGATGTCTGTGCATTTGCAGATGTAAGATCACGTCACACCATGGAGGTGCAGGCGTGCATATGTACACCCCTTTGACTGCCCTGCCTCCACACCCCACTGGTAAGTGTGTTCTGCCTCCCACTGGCCCATTCCTTCATGGGTTCTCTCTTTATAAGATCCACCTGGGGTGCAGTAACCAGAGGTCATTTAATAAATGCACCCTGCAGGTACACAGAGAGAAACTTGTAAAACCCTTAAGAGAAAGGTGTTTGAAGCAGAAAACTTCAGTGCTACACAGGAGTCCTCTTCTGAACCCATTCATATTTTGCTGAGGAACAGAAAAAGAGCAAGTTTTCAGAGGAGGAGGCCAACTGGACCCCCGGACTGAAGAGCTTGTCAGCTGTGAGAAAACAATTTATATTTAGAAGAGGAACCAATTATTTCCATGACACAAACAACTATATTATAAACCCATAAATGCTTCCATTCTTAAAAAATGTCTGAATACTTTATGCATGAAGACCTGGATATATTTGAGCTGAGTCCATTCCAGATTTAACTATGAAGAGTAAACACTTTCTGGCAGGATGAGTTAAGGACGTGTGATCGGAAGGATTCAGTGTCCTTGCATCTGAATAAGCACGTGAAAACGCTGGCCAAGTCCTCGCCACGATCTGAATTTAAAAATGCATCTGTGGAAGGAGAGCCTGGCATTGTGGGAAGAGAATGATTGGTTCGTGGAGAGTTATTCCGAGGAGGGAAAAATGTACCGATAGGCTAGGAGGCAGAAGGTAAGGTCCCTCCGTTTCAGTTTTTAGCTTGGCTTCTGGGCATAGCAGATGCTAAAATGTTTAGTTTTGCAAATTCAATAAATGCATCCCTGGATGACTCAATCAATTGATAAGTAAAAGGACTCCATGGAGGGACAGTGCAGAACTGCTTCTGGGCTTACAGAGCAGCCTGCAGTAAGATGAGCCTGTCCAAGGTACTTCGTCCCTTAGCTCTCCCCAACACCACAGTTTCCCAGAATGCTCTGATACAGTGAACAAACCCAAAGGGCTGGATCCCCCGGATGTGAGGATGCCGCCCTTCCTGCTGGGCTCATTATAAAGATGCCTGAGAGGTTGATGCCTCTCGCTCTTGTTGAACAACAAGCAGCAGAAATTGGGATACTGATCAGAAATGAGAGACCCTTTGCTTTCAATGAGGGACCTGAATCCTGCCACAGAACCTGTGAACTCTGAGTTCATACACAGCCTGTGTAAGTGGGTGGCTTTCCAAGGTTCAAAGTCTTAATCTTTAGTGAGAAGCAAGATTTCTACAGATAGGCATAATGGGATATGAAATAAATTTTGTTATCTATAAAAAGGAGGAAGGATATTTATAAACTATTATAGAGGAATCTCTAAGCAAAATTAAGTGCCAAAGCAAGGTAGAAAATATATATTATGCTATCATCTACAGAAAGAATGCTTATAAACGCATAGAAAATATTCACTGAAATTTAAAGTCTTTAAGGGATTCTCTCAATATACCTTGCTTTATAAGTTTACTTTTTGAATCATGTAAATATTGTATATAAGGGAAAATTAAATTTTAGGAAAGTAATTCCTGAAAATCAAACCATAAATTAAATAAGTGAACCTAGCCACGTTCAGTGGCGAGACTAACCACCCAGGCAGGCTCAGTTTCAGGGGTCTCAAAATACCTTGATCTCTGGTAGAATACATCCTAAAAACAGAAAGAACTGCAAACTTAGTTTTTGCTGTGTTTAGTCATGCTATTCCTTTGGCTTTTGTTTAAATTCTTCCTGGTTTTTGACAGTTTGGGGCATGTATAACCGTTCACTGTGGTTATATCTGCTCAGCCCTTGCTGCCACCGGATATCTCCCTTTCTGTTTCTTTGAAGCCCTTCAGATCATTGGCTGGAAGAAAAACAAACAAGTCATGCTGCAGTGGTCGTTAACAGTTCTAGCCCCTCAGGAAGGGGTGGAGCCTCCTGGGCACCGCCCCTGCCCATGATGGAATGTTCCAGTCTTGTGCAGTCTTCCATAGCAGCTGTGTATTTGTGATCGAAATGACAAGGTCACACAGAGATGGCAGCATCTCCTGATAGTCCTCCATGTCCTCTGGCCCTTAAATTCTTTCCACCTTACCTTTCTTCCTTGGGTTCCTTATTTCTCCGTTTTCCTTTTTTGTCTTTTGCCAAAGCCTTGCTTTGTAGCCCTGGATGACCTCAAATTCCCTAATGCAATCCTACCCATACTTCCAGGGACTTGAATAAAAGCATCTAGCCAGTAATTTTTAAACTGAGTGTAAGTGTTTTCAATGTGGAATTGGTAGTGCTGTTTGCACAGTTATGCTTTGGCAGTGTGTGTGTGTGTGTGTGTGTGTGTGTGTGTGTGTTACAATAAAGTGCATGAGTAATTATGTAGTGACAGTGAAAAATGATGTGTTCACTAAGGAAGGAAAAGCATATAGACAGATGATCAATGAGGCTAAGTAAAATCCTATAACCCTAAATCTGAGTAGGTAGCAGCAGAATTAACTCACAATAAATTTAATCTTAACATATTTACTTATGCATTCATGTCTCCTTGGTTCTGTCCATTAGGAAGGCCCAGAAACAAGGGCTAACGCATGGCACAGAGCTCTGTAGGCGCCCGCTCTCTCACTGAATGAATCTGGAAATCCTTAGAGAAATGCTTGATGACACGTCTGAGATGGGATCTGTATGAGACAATTTGGAGACATTGTTTCAAACCTGAATAGCAAGAAAATGCTCAAGGGCTTCTAGTGTAATGCTAAAATGACTCAGGAGAACTGAGAGGCTCTGCCAGATCCTGACCAATACAGATGCAGATGCTTGCAGCCAACCATCCACTGAGCACAGGGACCCCAATGGAGGAGTTAGGGGGAGGACTGAAAGAGCTGAAGGGGCCTTATCAGGCATTAATGGGAAAGGAGGCCCTTGGTCCTGTGAAGGCTTGATGCCCCAGTGTAGAGGAATGTCAGGGCGGTGAGGTGGGTGAGTGGGGGAGCACTCTCATAGAAGGGGGAAATGGGATAGGGGGTTTGCAGAAGGGGGTAACATTTGAAATATAGACAAATAATATCCAATTTAAAAAACAAGCTTATAAACACTAAAAAAAGAATACATTAAATAAAATCTTTAAAGCACCAAAAACAAACAAACAAACAAACAAAAAAACCAAAAACCAAAAACCAAAACAAAACCAAAACAAGACCTAGGAGAAGGCTTGAAGATGTTCCCACTGGCCAAGGGAAGGTGATTTGAGCTTCAGTGATGATAATGACTGAAAAAGATTGAAAGACATGAAATATCTTTAAACCCATGAGTTTATAAAAATAAAAAAATAAACTAGTCAGCATTGGAAGGCACAAATTAACCAACTAATTATCTTATAAAACGGTAAAGAGAGATAATCAAGCATTTATCTTGTTTTTCCTAAATGCACTATCCCTCGGGGTAACTGCGGAGTTGATGGAGAGAATTATCCATTTATAGATGTATTCTAGCTAATAAGTGAAGACGGCGGGACGGAATTAGCATATGAACATCTTGCCAACTCCAATAAATTCATGGATCTAGACAGCGAGCGTCAAGGTCTGCAGCAGCACATGCAGACAACAAACATTGCTGCCTCCTGATGCAAGCCAACAGGACACTGGTAAGTGAGCCTGCCTTGGAAAAGAAATGTAACCCAAAGGTAAGCAAGCTTATAGGACTAACCACGTGTGTATGTGTGTCATGTGCGTGTGCATGTGTGTGTGTGTGTGTGTGTGTGTGTGTGTGTGTGTGTGTAGACAGGAGCAGATCTTGTTAACATGTACCACCACAATAAATTCTATTAGTAAAACCCAAAGTGTGATGAACTCTCCAGGATAAATGACCCAAATCTTCCAACAGATACATTACAAAGGAAAAGACATTTTGACTGACAAGAAACCAACACATTAAAAATTACTTAGACATGGAATCAATTTATCACTATATATGAACTTTAAAACTTTGTTTAATTAAAAAATAGAGATGATATAAAGCACTGTGATATTTTGAGTCTACATTGGTTGTTTCATAAAATAAAGGAATCATTGGAGATTATTTATATAAATTGTGGCTTTTTTTTTTTAAAGATTCCTTCTCTTACAGAGGCACAGCCTGAAATGTTTAGTGATGAAGTGATAAAAATAGCTGGATCCTCTCTTTGGTTACCTATAATGGGGTGGGAGAGAGTGGGTAAAAATTACAGAGGGAAAAGACCGGTAGCCAGTTGGTAATTACTGGCGCTGGGTGATGGGAAAGGGGGGGCTCTGTTATTCTATATTCTCTACTTTTGCATAAGTGTGAAATTTCTTATAATGGAAAGGGGAAAAAAAAACATGGCAACCGACAGCCTCGTAAATGCCAGGTAAATAGATACCCGGCCAAATAAAACACAATAAGCGGAGGGGACTCAGAAAGCAGAGCGAGCCTCGGGCTGCAAAAAGAGTCTTTTCAAAAGGATGAACCACAAAACCCACAGAAGTTCCATCCCATCTAAGAGTTTCATCTGTGGAAGACTTTAGCATCTAATGCCCTTGTAAATGGAAAGTCATAAAATTCTGTGGTTACCTTTAAAATGTCATGTATATATACGGTATCCAGTTTGGCAGTCTAGTCTGCTTTCTATTTCTTGTGTGAAAAAACGCTGACCAAAACCAACTTTGGGGAGGAATAGGTGTATCTAGCTCACAGGTGACAGTCCATCACTGACCCTGACGGGGAGTCAGGGCAGGAACTCAAGGCGAGAACCTGAAAGCAGGAGTGGATACAGGGACAGTGAAGGACTGTCTCCTCTGGATCCTCGCTCACTGGCGTGATCTCTATGGCTTGCTCAGCTTGCTTTCTCATATGACTAAAGAGCATCTGCTCAGGGGTGGCCCCACCCACTGTGGGCTGGGCCCTCCTACATCAATTAGCAATTAAGAAAAAGCTCCACAGGCTGGGCCACAGGCCAATCCATGGAAACATTTTTTTTTTCCATTGAGCATCCAATCTTCAGATCTATCAAGTTGGCAACTGAAACTACTGGTGACGTAAAATAGGACTGAGTTAGGCGGCTTCCTTGAAGAGGCCTCTTGCGTGATATCATAGCATCTCTCTGCAATACCATTGTGACCTTCATTTTACAGATAAGAATTATGAGTTTGGGGGATGTTAATGATACCCCCAAAGCCACACCCCTGATAATGCTAAAGCCCAGACAACACAGTGGGTCTCCTAGGACCCTCCAGAGCAGCGGTTCTCAACCTTCCTAATGCTGTGACCTTTGAACCCAGTTCCTCATGCTGTGCTGACCCCCCAACCATAAAATTATTTTGTTGCTACTTCACAACTGTAATTTTGTTACTGTCACAAACTATAAAGTGAATATCTGATATTCGGGATATCTGGCAGGAGACCCCGCAAAAGAGTCCCGACCCGCAGGTTGAGAACTGCTGCTGTTGAGAAGTTTTGTACCCACCCACCCTCCTCTCTGGGAAAGCTACTTATGGGTTCTAATAAACATACCAGGCAATGAAGACCCCTTCTGATCTTGAGCTAGCCAAGATTCATTCTCTCTCTCTCTCTCTCTCTCTCTCTCTCTCTCTCTCTCTCTCTCTCTTTTTGAGAGAGGGGTTGAAATGCGCCCAATCTCAATAGTACTTACTACTTTAAAGGGCACATCATACATGTTTTTTTTTCTTCTCTCTCGGAAAAATGGCACCCTTATCTACAAAATTCATGGCAAATGTGAAATAAGCTGACCTCCCACAGTGCATTGATTCCTGTTCTCCATTTCACACAGCGTGCAGCACGCCATTGCTGCCTGATGTATCCAAAGCATCTTATTACATGGAAGGATGCTTTTCCTTGATATTGGGGCTTTGCTTTTGTCCCCCACCCCCAGGATAGTAATGCTGACTTGTGGGTGGCATCTCTGCATTCCTGAGAGGCCACGTTTCATCTCAATGCTCACCCTGGGGTGGGATGGAGCATAGCTTCTGCCATGGTAGGTACGAGATGCCTCTGTGTGAACTAATAGTAATCCCTCTTTCTTCGGTTGCTTTAAATGGGGTTCCTTCTAATTCTGGTGGACACTCGGTACTAAGGTTACGTGTATAGTCCAAGAAGCATGTGTGGAAAGTTTCCTTCCCAATTCAGAACTGCTAGAGTGAGTAAGCCGGAGTGTGGGCTCCGCTCTCGTGAATGGATCAATGATGCAATCAAGGAAAGAGGGTTTTTATGAATGGATAGGATGTCCCTGTTCCTTCTCATCGCCCTTCTGCTGTGTGATGCGTTACACCATATAATGCTGCAGCAAGAAATTCCTGTACAAATGCCAGTACCTTGGCACAGGACTTCTCAGTTTCCAAACCCATGAGGAATCAAATCCCATGCATTATAAAATTACCCAGTCTGTAGCATTGTGTGGTAAGTAGCACAAAACAAATTAAGATTGTGACTATGCCGCTGAAGAACTTGTACCATACACAGATGAACTGACCCAAGAGCTTGCAGAGCACAAAACAATGCCACGAACTGAGAAGGTTGGCCACCCTGCCACCCTAAGGGCCGGATGATGTAACATGGAAACCCATAGGTGGCAGAATAGGACTTTTGTGGACTTCTGTGGCCCTGCCTTGTCCTCTGAACTACATAGCAGGCATCTCAGACATCATCTTTATCAGACCTACCCTAGTGGGAAGCCATCCGTGAGGATGTCTGTGACTACTGATGCTACTGTGGCACTGTGGTAGGAGCCAGACCTTGGAATGACATCAGGAAAAGGAGCCCGTGGTCAGCAAGTGGTGGTGGTGTGCTGAGCACAGGACTTCCCACATTCCACCTTCACAGAGATGGCCAGAAATAAAGCCAACAAAGTGATGGACACTTACAGGTGTGAGCGAGGAGAAGCCAACGGTCCAGGAGGCAGCAAGTGCAGAAGGCAGCTTTGACCCTGAGTTTTCTGATACCAAAGCACTGGAGAGTACTAGCCTCTCAGTTCCACAGCTAATGTCTTCATAAGAGCCATTGAGGCTATTTGCAAGGGACTCTCAGGATCAGACCTGTTGACTATTCCTTCATAGAGGGAGGAGGAGGAGAATTAGACCCTCATCTGAGACTTCAGGTGCCCCATCCTGTGACTCCCAGACAGCTGTGATTCTAATTATACATAGTGCTGTGGTATCAGGAGGTGCTAGGGTGTAGAGTTGTCTAAAAGGGGGGATTTAATCCATTCAGCCATAAAAGACTCATCTGTCCTGGAGTGAAATTTTTCAATGATTTGGCTGCCTCGACATCACCCACACTCCTATAACCTCTTCCCCCAAGCCTTGTAATGAAGTCTAATAAGCTCACTCGTTCCTACTTGTCATGTTAAATAATATATGTTTGTGGCAGAAAATTTAGGAAAGTGCGAAGAAGTCAGAAAAAAAGATATATAATCTACCCTTTAGAAAATAGGTGCTCTTCACCATTTGAAGGTAGTGCAGAGATTGAGGTGACCCAGTACCTAAAGTGATCATTACTAGCTCCTCAAAATCTAGGAAATGTAATTGTACACAAGGGATAGGATTTAGCAGAATGACAGAGTCCCAGTCATTACAGCAATCAGACACATTTCCATAGTATTCGGCATATTGCTGATGGTGTTCTAAGTGCTTTATATACTCATTTACCAGCGGGGAGGAGAAGAGCCAACATAGTTGATGAATTTCAATATTTTACGCCATCATAAAATTTGGCCCAACCGTCTGAAACTCCTTCCTTTCCCTGACGCTCAGCAGGAATCAGCAACAGAAACTCTTAAATCGTCTGTGGCCAGCAGCTTATTATAAATACCTGCTTATCAAGCACTACGTGTGTCTCTTGAATAGGGATCCTTCTCCACCAAAAGTCTTTTGGGAACATCATCTGCCACTTTACACCAGCCACATCTGTTCACTGGTTGAAATTCTTCCACTCTCCCCCTGGAACTGCAAGCCGGAAATGCAAGAGTGAACTCCCGTGTTCGTGCCTCAATAAACCTTCCAACAGTGCTCCATCTTTAGAACCCCTGATTTAAGCCATACTGGAGCCTGCAGGACTCTGGGGGATGAAGCAGGAGGATCATGATTCCAGGAGATGCATGGCTAGGAGTTAGCTTTTGTACGGTCCCTCCTACAAAAGACAGAGTAAAATATTGATACTGATCATAGGTGCTATTGGACTGTGTGCTGGTGTTTTCAAGTCCACCCTTGGAGAGAAGATGAACTTTCCCAGGCACTCAAAGAGCCCCACCCATGCCCCCTTAGAGAGGGATAAATGGGAAGTGAGGCAGTTCCAGGCTTTAAGACACGGGCAATGATGGGACCTCGCCTGCTGTACCTGGCATAGCAGACTCAGACATGGGGAAACCCTTCACTCTCACCTTCAGCTTCTGCCTTGTCACCACCAGTCAATAGCTGTCAATGGCCATTACTGTAAGGAAAAAGTGAAATGCTGGCTGGGCAGAAAAGAGCAAGAGGTGCAGTCAGCAGGGGGCCGGAGGTGGGAAGGAGGTCAAACCTGGAGTCCACAGGCTACCATCATCCACTCTCCTGCCCACGAGGTCATCCTACTTGTCCTTGCTACATGCCGGTCTGCTTAAGCTGCACTCCAAGACCCATGACCCGTAAGCACAGAAAAACCAAGACACAAAGTCAAAGTATCCTTCATTCCATGGGATATTGTCTCAGAATAGTCTGTTCCCCATGAACAGCCTTGGGGGTTAGATGTCACAAAGTATGCCCTGCTACCCTGCTGGCTCTGGTACTGCATCCACTAGGGTCAGGACAGAGAGGCTCATGTCTTGTGCTGCATATTTCAATCTCCTGAGTCAAGGGGCTTCTGATCAGGGAACAAGGCGGGGTAGGAGGAAGAGAAAAGCCAGAATACTGGTGGCATGATATCTCTACCTATTGAGTCTCTCAGCCATTTCCTTCAACGAAGGAGCCCACATTAGAAATTTGGCAAACTTCTTGCCTTTGCCCCCTTGCCATCTCTAAAGCCAGTGCTTGGGGGAATGCCTGCTCTTGTGAACTGCATAGCTATGAAATTTGTCCCACTAAACTAGGGAGTATGAGCTCACTTTTGCTGCTGAACAATGCCTCCCACCTGAGCCACTCTTCGAACCTGTTTCAGCATCCTATGAGCTCAGAGTTCAGAGCCCTCCAGGGCTCCGAATCCTATTCAGTATCCAGGCTCCTCCCCAAATGTACTTCTCACTATTCTCAAGCTGTGCCCCAGAATTAGGCATACATCATGCTCTAGATTTTGCCCAACCATTGTCCTGGTCTGTTCTATCTTCACCATGCCCTTTTAAAGCCTTTTCCTCCTTTCAGGCTCAATAGGAACATGCCTACACACACACACACATGCATGCCCACACACACTCACATGCATGCTTTCTGGAAGAGCCCCTGTCTCCTTTCCACCTTCTCCTTGGTCTTCTACAAACCTCTTCCAAGCCCTTGCCTATCTCACATACAGCACAAAGGCATCTACCAGGAGTTTGCCCAGGTCTGGTATCTGTATATGCTTGGAGAGAACCAAGACATCCTGAATTTCTGTTTCTCCAACAGTACCAAGTATAGATTCTTCCCAGAACAGCTCTTCTGTCCTCAAGACATAGGCAGTACTTCTTTGGATAGTCTGCAGGCCCTCCTCCTGGAGCCTACAGCAATCATCCCAGATATTCTGGTGGCGTGCAATGGGGTGGGGTGTACTGTATCTTCTTCTAACTTGGTCTCCCCACTTGGCCCTCATCCACTTTTAATGGTAGTCACTCAAGAACCAGAGTCTGGTTCCTTGATGGGCATTCTTTTAAGAACCTGTAGAGACTAAGGCAAACTAAGACTTGAATCTCAGCTCCTCTACTCCTTGCTTGCATGTTTTCAAACGTGTAATTCCTTCCTTGCAACACGTGAGTTCCTCCTACACAGGTAATATAGCAGATAGCCAGGCTATATCACAGGTAATAGCAAAATAGCTGATCCAGGTATCTGTGCCAATGTGACATAAGCATCACTACTATGGTGATGTCGCTGTGCTGCCCCAAAGCACCCCCTGAGGAAAAGTATGACAGTCTGTGCTGTGTGGGGCTGAAGTTTTTGCTACTTCTGTCATTTACCTTGACTTTAAACATTTTTGCTTTCTTCTTTTCCAACAATTCGAAGACATTTGTCCCCTGCTCACCCCCCCACACACCATTGATAGTCTAGAAACCTGCAGATCAATCAGATCAGCACAAGTTAATGCTTACTGGGATGAGGTTTTTTAATATCCTGGTAGAGACACCAGGACTCTAGAGGTGTCTTGCTTTGAGACAATTTCACTCTAATGTACATTATATGGGGAAATTGCTGTGTGTTGTTTACACATATTAAAAGCACACAGAGGAGCAAGAGAGACCTCCTGTCCCAGATCCCACCATGGTTATTTCAAATATTCTTCAAAATATTTTACAAAACACATTCATTTCCTGTGGCAGTCTGACCTCCTGACTCTGTGATGGAGGAAGAGAACAGTAAAATGATCCAAGTGTAAGAAGTATGTGTTCTTGAGAACAGTTAGGAGGTCTCATTTCCAACAGGCATTACTGTTGTTTATTCCACAAAAAAAATAAAACATCAAGCCATGTGAACCTCATCCATGTCAGGGACAGAGAAGACCCACGGTCTGATATTCCCAAGGAAGCCTCATCTACTGCCTCCGTCCATATCTGCCAGGTGGGTTGAAGTGCCCGATTTGATGATGCTATCTATTCCATGATATTTGCTTTTCCTTGGAAAGGAGGTCTTCTGCTCTGCTCGGCCTGTAACCCTCATGGTCAAGAATTCCAGCCGGCTGCCTCCATGGGATGTCTCTCGTTGATTTCTGTTATGTTTATAATCCAGTAGAAAAGATGGCTATGCTGATCATCTCGACTATACCTGATTTGATGATATTCTTTGATCTAGTTGCAGCTTCTCTCTCTTACTTGCTGTTTATTCTTTCACTTATCTTTGCTATCTATGTAATAAACTCACTCGTGCAAACCTGAAAGCATCAGTATTGTCGGTAATTCTCTGGATCACACAGATCATCCACCTAGCTTGGCATCCCTCTACCCCGAGATTCTGGTACCCTGGCTCTGTCATCCTACCAGTCTCTCCGTGCTGAGGACAGGAGATGCAGGATCGTGGAATAGAAGCACTGGGTCTTGTATGCTGAGTGCTGGTTGAACAGGAACACATATAGCAAGCCCTCTTCATGGAGGAAGCTGCTGGCCATCATTAGGCACTCTCTGGCCAATTGCTTTCTCTACTTTCCTTATTCACTGTGTCGCACGCACATCACTCTAGCACACGACTATCTCCTGATTCACACAGATACACACATGATGCCAGAATTTTCTCTTCCGATGAGTTAGCTGCTCTGATATCCTAGACTGGAACATCATAGAGCTTTCTCTTCAGCTAGACTGAGAGTACAATGCTTAAGGCCTGTCTTACTTACCCTCCTTACTCCCAAGCCCAGCACATACTTTAAACCAGAGTAAATGCTTAGGAACCATTTGCTGACACAAGAGGTCCATACTTACTTATGGAGTAGCTGCCCAGGGTCAACCTACAAGAGGAAGAACTCAACACTAAGCCCATCTAACTCCATGGTTAACACCCTCAAGTCTCGAGGATTCCTGTGAGCCTGTAATGATTCTGAGACAGGCCAGCCTGACCATCAGGCCGACAGGCTGCCATTGGCCAAGGCGATACCCACAGCAGGAGCAAAGGTCCCAGTGCAGCTGTCACTGTGCAGCTGTGAGTCAGCTCATTACGGATATGTGCATTTGTCTCCCTGCCACTCATCCCTCGGATGACACGGGGTGAACGGATGTGTCTGGAGGAGCTGCGTGGGCGGAGGCAGCCAACATATGGCTTCCAGAGCTCCCCACTTACACATGTTGATATTCCCCCCACACCATGTGCTGATTCCATAGACACTGTTTGTTTTGAAGTTGGCCTAATTAGTGCACTGGGTCTTGCTTCTCTCCATATGCCAATTTTTTTTTAACTTACTCTGAAGAAAATGGCTCCATTCAAGAGTGTTCCTGGGACACAGGCACGGTTGGGGTCCCTTCACCCTTGGGGAGATGTGCGAATGGACCAACATCCAATACTCATAGAGGCAGCAGCAAAATCAACAGAAGCAAGAAGGACAAGGAATCAATGTTTCTCTCATATCAACCTCGCTCCATGTCTGTAGGAATCAAGAGACAGGCTCTCCCAAAAGGGTGTTTTCAGTACCCTTTGGTGGAAATGACTCCTGTGATTCTGCTGTTTCTTGGCTTAAACATTCTCAAAGACACCTCGGTGACAGCAGGCTCTTCAAAAGCACACTCCCCACCCCAGCTCCATCACCTTCCAACCTGCCCCTCTAGCGCATTTTTGCCCTCAACCCTCCAGCCAATTCACCAGGCGCCCACCACTTCAGTACCACCCATCTGTGTACCTACCGCTCCAGAAACCAAGATTGTTCTACACCTAAGAATCACCACATTCAGCATCATACACGAAGAGCAGCTAGGGTGTTGCTGCAAAGTCTGATTTGTCAGACTCGTTCTGCAGATGAAAGGAGCGAGGCTCAGAAGAACCACGTAACTCGCCCATGGCCATACAGATAATAACTACTGGAGCTGAGATTTGCCTTCAGATCTCTATACAGTCAATGTTATTTAGAACATTAGAAATGTCATACTTCAGCACTGGGCCCCCACATCTCAGGATTCAGTTTGCTCTTTTCCTCTTCTCTGAAGTCTCTCTTGAGCCCTATATATACTGTTCAAACTCCTCCACATCTTTTCTCTACACACGCATGCAGACACACACACAAACACACACACACACACACACACACACACCTTCTCTAGGCAAAGTCTTAGCAGAGCCTTGAAATTGCACGGCATTCTGTCTTACCTCTGGTCTGGAAGCTTCACAACACAGGAAAGGACCCAGAGCCTTGGTACTTGCATGAAATTCTAATATATCTGTGGGTGTCTAGTACATTGTTTTGAAATGAGCTAATTAATAGGTGACAAAGACAGCCCAAGTCTCAGCAGATACAAAAACAGCGGCAACAAAAACACCCTCTTCCAAGTGACACAGCCTCCTCTCATCAACACAGTACCTGCCGAGCCTTCTGAGTCTCTTACAAAGCTACCACCCTCGTTTTGAACAGCTTCTCTGCACTGCAGGCAAGCTGATCTCATTCAACAAATGATATCTGAATCAGAAGCTGGATGTTGGTGGCTTCTGGAGACACAGCTGGAGCAAGTATCCTGCCCCCTTGTTAGGTCCAGCCAGGATGAATTCACCTGCAACTGTAATGTGGACCCTTCCAGGCCAAGAATGCCTTGACCATTGTAAACACAGCATCGTGAACTTTCATGGAGTTGCACTCCTAAGCTCCCTGGCTTTGGCACAAGCGTGCCCTGGGATGAAACCACCTCCACATGCAGGTGGGATCTGCACCCTTCCCTGTCAGGGATTTCACGAAGCTCCTCTGCCAGAAAACAGAATCCAGCCTTTCCTCTCATTAATGTCACCATCTTAAACAGTAAGGAAAGGATGTGCTTATTATAGCTCTAGACAGCCACAGGGAAGTGAGCTTCAAATGATGCTCTTTCTCCTCTCTGCTCAAAAATCAAAGTCTGAGGAGTCATCTCATTGAGACAACTCTGGCCATAGAAATACCACCAATGGAATGTCCAGGTCCCAGGAAGAGCATTCTCACCTTTTCTTGACATTACTTGCCCATGTGGTTCTCATGTAAAAATTCTGTCATTGTTACACTGTAGAGGACACCATTGGGAAGGAAGACAATCGTGGATCTGAGCAGGTCACATCTCACTCCCTGGCTTCCTCTTTGTACGTTCCCCTGAGAGCAGTTGCCATACTATGTCTCGTCATCCCCTTCCTCACTGTAGGATAAGCTTCGGGAAGAAGAGCTTTGCCTCTCCTCCACTAATGTCCCTGATGTTAGGTTCATCACTGGTAAGGAAGTTTCTCTGTAAACAGGACATGATGATCTATTGTGCCTCTGGAGCACCCCAGGAAGATTTTCTGAATAAATGAATGCATGAATGACAAAACGGGGCCAAGTAAGAAGACCTCAGGATCTCTAGTTCAGGTAGTTCCCAGTTAGAGACTTCATTTCGACTCCCTAACCTTCATATCCTCTAATGTAAAGACAGAGAACTACAGAGTCCACATGATATGATTCCTTCTTTAATGTCTGCTACCTACTGTTCTGGGATTTAAAGAAGAAGCATAAGGTTCTGAGGACTGCAGGCCTCACAGCTGTGGTGGAGGACTGCCCAACTAAAGGTTTCATTAGGGAAACCACAGTTTGCACATCTCAGAGTAAAATGGGGATGCCAAGCTTTGGCTAACAGCCAGTGAGTTAGTCAGATCTCCTCACAGATCAATGCCTCAATGCACAGTCAATAGGCCATCCTCAAGAGATTGCCTCCTCCACATCAGGACATGCTTGGCTCCTGGATTTAAGGTGAGAAGAGGCCTTTGTCAGGCTTTTCCCGATGTGCTATAGCACAGATGGCTCAGAATGAGAACAGTGTCCACCTGACCCACACTGAGACACTAATTATCCCTTTCTCTACCTGTGACTGGTCCTTTCAGGGCAGAAGGTGATCTTAGACCTGAGGCTTCCTCCTCGCAAGGTAATCTGATCCTTCCTCCATAACTCTTTAGCAAGGGGAGGAGAGGGGAGTAGGCAAGGTCCTTGAAAGTGGAGGGTAGCCAGCTGAGAATCCATACCAGAGAGGTGCCAGGGTGAGACCAGGTATGAGTCAAAGTTCGGCTCCCACATTCTCCATTGTCCCACCATAGGTCCCAAATTTGGAGATAAACAACTGTGGATTTCAGGACAACAGCACTATTAACCTGTAGGTATGGGTCCATTCTAAACACAGGCACTTTGTGTCTACATGGATACACTGGTCACATACCCATGATGGAGGCCCTGGGTTATATAGAGCATCAGCAAATGTTGAATTGCCTAGAGGGTAAGGAAAAGAAGGGCAGGAGTCAGTGAGGGATCAGAGGAGCTGACCACCACTCTGCTGAGAAGACGTGAAGGGCAGAGTTGTGGACATGCTCTTAGAGCCCACCCTGCTGGGTGCTGGAGAGCTTACACCTGGCCTTCCATTTCCCATAATGCTCAGAAAGGCATCTCAGAGAAGTAATATCAACTTCACCTACCAAACTGTTATACATATGCTCTCTCAAGGCTCATCTTAGTCCCTCTACATGAATCACATCCGGGGAGTGAAGCCCGTTGTTATGATCTGATACCTCTCCAGGTAAGGCCAGTGCAAGCTCAGCTATGAGATTCCCCAGGGTATGGACAGCCCAAAACTATGACAAGCCATACTAGATCACTCAACAAACTCAAGCAGCACAAAACAATGCTCAGAAAAGAGGCCCCAGAGCCAGGGTGTTTGGGGTTGAGGCCCAGCCTTTGGCATGGCCTAGCTGTGTGTCCTTGGATAACGTGGCTAACTTCTCTGTACTTGTTAGCCACCCTCTGCAATGTGGCAAGGCTCCTATCTCCTGATGATCAAGGGGCTGAGATTCCCAAAGAACTTGGCAGGGTGCCTTGAACACAGTAAGTGCTCTGTATTTGGTGATCAAAATAATAAGGTAACAGTGAGAGTGAACACCGATCGAACACTAGAGACCTGGCACTAGTCACATGTTTATGATGAAGATCTGATTTTGCCAAGGAAGATCTTCCCATCTACTCATCCTGTTGTGTGTTGGAAAAGCATTCCTAGAGAATCCACAAGAGCAAATCACGTCAAACTCTTCTGTCCTAGGTCCATGTCAGAATCTATTGCTGATACATGGAGCCTCCGTCCTGCCCCCTTGGGAAGGCCAATCAAATAAAGTCTCCATCTATCTTGGTTGTAGAAAATTAGATTAGACACTAAAGAAACCTAGCGTCTAGAAGATCCTGGACCCACACAGGTCCTTCTCTAGTCACACAAAACCTGCCGCATATTGGTAGACTGACCTTCCCCCCCTGACTGCCATGTCATTTGCAGAATGAGGATTATATCACAATCTCAACTCTTGATTGAACATCCCTGCCTAAAGACAAACATCTTCACTCGGTTTTAGCCCTTCCCATTGGAAGCTCTGAGGTCCTTCCTCATCTTTCCCTCTGTTGGGGCCCTTGCTGCTGCTTTTCTCCTTGAAGTATATAAATATATTCAAAGAACACTGGCATTTAGATGCCCTACAGTTTAAGGACCTATTTAAAATTAAGCATGCTGAATAAAAGTCCTTTATGAGGTGTTCTAAACCCCTATAAAATACCATCGCCGACACCTCAGTAAGAGGGTTATTTGCAGCTTCATAAACAGGCCTACGTGGTGGGTGTCTCAGCCACACTTGGTTCTGCATTTATTCCTTCCAGAAAGTACAGATAGGGCTCTTGGAATACTGTAGCCATGACCCCAATAAAGGTGCCAAGTTCAAACTAGGATTGGTGACCCATTAAAGAATTGTAGTCCAGGGTTAAATAATGTCCAAGTGCCAGGAAGGCACAAACCACCTCAGGATTTGGAAACCCCAAGGTCTGTAATATCCTACTTCCAATCCATACCTGAGGGTTGTAACGAGCCTGGATAAGGTGCCATCCTGCTTGGTTATCACTTGTGAGGACCCTTGTGTAGGAGAGGGGACAACAAACTCCAACCAATTGCTCCTCAGCCAATGTGTGCCCGGGCAGCCTTTCTACTGCCTCTACTGAAACACCTCCCCATGTCCTCAGAGATGCAAGGTTAAGATTCAGATGAAGAACTACACACACACTGTACTGATGTCAGCCCTGGGATTTTACACTATTCTCCCATCACACAGGATGCAAAGGTTCTGGGGAACTGGGTGTTGAGGACACAGAGCCTTATGTACTGACTTTGCAATGCCCTATGAATCTGTAGAGGCATATGCTAAATGAAAAGGTAAATTCAAAAGGAGACTCTTGGATTTTAAGAGGATTTCATGACTACTCAGTAAATAACCAACAATCTACTAGACTATGACCTGCCTCATCTCTTAGGGACCAAATTTCTAAAAGAATTGTGAGGCCTATTTTTTGTAAATTGCTCTGTTTAAACTCTGAAAGGAACGTTGACACAATAAACATTTATTAAAATTGTCTACAATATCCTAGATTGTTGAGTTTTGTTCTTAGGGGGACTTCTTTTTTATTAAATATACTAAATACCAACATTATGTCCTAGAGAGTGTGATAATTTAAACTATATATTCTAAAACTGGAAATTTATTATATGGGTTAATTCCTTGGTCATCATTGTATTCAAAAATGTCTTTTTTTCTATATGTTTTGATTAACTTCAATTCAATTAACAATTCAATAAGCGAGTGACTATTGTATGCCTATTACATGAAATAAATTTTCAGTTTGTATAGCAGCAACTCTCAGCTAAGTGTTATCACCAACATTGTGTCATGGATAAAGTATGAAAAACTGGACAGAGTTCTTTGGGCTGAAATGATCGTGTGACACCCAAGAGCAGCAAAAATGCCCTTAGGTAACTCAGAGAATTGAAAAAAATAGTTAAAGGCATGTGCTAACTATAGGTGTGCCATTTAAAGCACATCTAGCAAAAGTGAAATTCAGCTAAGAATTTGAGGAATTGACTGGGAAACATTGTGGTCACTGTCCAGGGTGCTGAACACTGAGACAGCCCGTCCTACTAATCTTTATAAAGTTCCCAAAGAGAAAAGGAATCCTAGCTGCTATCATTTGCTGGGAGTAAGTTAAGAAATCAAAGGAATAGAAGGGGAATGACAACCGTTCTCTGCATAAAATAAAGGAAAAAATACAAGAGACCATTTTGGAAACTTCAGTGTTACAAACTGAAATTGTTTACCAAAAAATACTTCACAACTTCTGTCTGATAGACACGGGGGTAAGAACCCACTCAACCCTCGCTGAAATGCCTCTCAGATAATGACAGCTGATATTCCAGTCCCACAGAGATAGAAAATTGAAAATAAGAAGCCACATGAGGAAGCACTTTCTGTGTTTAAAATGTACTGGCGCATAACATACTGTGGTTGCTAATAAAGTAATAAATGGTGCAACAAACATTGCTGGGTTACATCTATTTATTAGCACCAAATAAGGATCTATTAGTGCTCTATTTTCTCACAAACACACTAGGATAAAGCTCTAAGTCTCCTTTGTATGAGACCAGCAAAGCCTGTTAATAAAAGGAAGACCACGCATGCCTGACATCTATTGAGAGATAAGGCAGATAAGGCAGAACATTCGATAATGATCTGCTGACAGGACAGAGAATTCACCTTCTTGTCTCAGGGCCAGAAAATAAGCGGTGTCAGAACATGGAGAAGGGTCTCAGGTTAGACCCTGTCAATCTGAAAAACAGGCTGACTAGGTGCAGGGGAACATCGATTCCAACTCTAAGCTAAAACCATACTGCATATCATATTTGCAGAATCAACACACTTGATTCATGTCACCAAGCTCCATGGAATCCCTGCATTGCAGGGTCTCTATTATTGAGAAATTGTTAGAAAGAGTGATAGAATGAAGCTACCAAGCACTTTGAGGTCTCACTTGAAGATTTTAAATGTTACCTTGGAAATTTGGCTGAGTGCTGTAAGCAAAGAGAGGCAAGGTCAGGATTGGAGGTTAAAAAGCTATTGGGACTCCCTGCGAGACAGGAATGGTGACTGAGGTTAGCTCTGTCAGTGAAAGAAAATGAACCCCCAAACTAACAATGAAGACGGATGAACAGGAAGCTCCAGGTTCTCAAACTAATTTGATGGAATGCTCTGCCCATCTTGATGTCTGATGTGATTGGGGAGGAAGAGAGAATTCTAGAATGCAGTCTAATATTTTGATGACATGTGAAACTATGTTGATATCATTGTGCAGGATACAAGATACAGAAGGAGGAGGGTCAGGTTTAAGGACGGAATGGCACTTTCTCCCCGTCCACTCCTCTTCTCCTTTTCAACCTGACTTCCTCCTAGTCCTCTTGTACTGCTTTGCTATTAGAAATTGAACTTACGGCCTTGAAAGTGCTAGACAAATGCTCTACTGCTGAGCTGAACCCCACCACATGTATATACATACAGAGAGAGAAAGAGAGAGAGAGAGAGAGAGAGAGAGAGAGAGAGAGAGAGAGAGAGCTTTTAAAAACTGTTTTTTAAAAGATAGGGTCTTATTGACTTGTCTAAGATACAGGCCTTGAACTTGGCACCCAGTCTCCTGAGTGTCTGGAAGCACATGCTTTCTACTGACAAAAACTAAATTAACAAAACAAGGGTCTAGGCCCTAAGATCCATGAAGATCTTAGAAGCAACAGCGACAGGCAGTGTTGGAAGAGGCTTTGTAGGAGGACTTGACACATGAAAGTGGTGCTGAACTGGAAGTCCAAAAGACAGAAGCCCTGCAGGGTTCATCTGCCTGGACTCTGTGCTGGGTCCTCACCCAGTCTCTCCCTGGCAGACTGGCATGCAGCAGTGCCCCTTAACACTTCAAGCTGGCGTGCTTCTGAGTCCTTTATGGTCTGTGTCTTCTTCCTGGGGGAACCTGCACTCCACGCAGAAAAGCCCTGCTATAACTTTCAGGATGTCTTGGGCAGGATTCTTTGGTACATGTGCTCACTTTGGACTCTCATCAGACTCCATCTTCTGTGCAGAGCTTTCTTATCTCCATGTCCCTGGCTCTAAACTCAGCACTCTCAAATTAGCAATATCACTTTGTTGAATAAATAATTGAATACTCAGATACAGCATGAAACCAGTTGGAACAAGCAGAAAAGATGCCCTGAGAAGAAACATGATTTTTAACTGATTCACCAGGTGTTTGGACTTATAAATCTTCTTTATAATACTCCAGTGTGAGACAAACTAACAGATCAATAGATGTGACAGAAGCCATATGAGGCCTGAATCTGATTTGGAGAGAAGCAAACATCATTTTTAGAACTACAGGAAAATATGTTTTTATTAGCCTATCAACTTTTAAGCTACCAAATGCATTTTAATCCAAAGTGCACTAAATAATCACCTCTAAAATGGAAACCTAGCACTGTGGGAAAATAAGTGTTTTCTTCTTTAACTTTTAAATATTAAGAGTTATTATCCCGATATAACTGTAGTTGGCCAATTGCTCCTTCTTGCTGGGTAGGGCACTGACACCTTGCCACTCAGAAAGTCACAGACAAACATTGCATTCTAAGACCTCCAGCTCAGCAGCCTTTCCACCTTAGTGCTTTGCTGGAATTGATTCTCTTTCTGACCCTTAACAGCCTCCCCCAAAGCTCTTGGCAACACTGATTAGGTTCAGAACCTGTTTCCAACATTGTCTAGCAAAGTCACACTAAGGAAGTCACTCCACTGTCCTCAGACTTATGTGAGGTTTATGGTACCTTGTGGGACAATGATTCTCAGCTGGGTAAGTTTTGATCTCCAGAAGATACTAGGTAGTCTGATAGATATAGCTGGGGTGTGCAGAGAGTTGTATTCATACAAAACGAGGAGGAGGAGGAGGAGGAGGAGGAGGAGGAGGAGAAGAAGAAGAAGAAGAAGAAGAAGAAGAAGAAGAAGAAGAAGAAGAAGAAGAAGAAGAAGAAGAATTAGTCAGCTATGTTACAGTTGAGAAAGCCTGTGTGTTGGGTTCTCAGAGAGCACCTAAATCACAGTGGCAAATCCCCCACTTTATCATCAGAATCCCATCATTCTTCTTGGCTTCTAGATTCCTTATTCAAAAATTCTATCCCTGTGTGGTAGTTTGAATATGCCTAACCAAGAGAGTGGCACTTTGGGAACTATTGGGAGGTATAGCCTTGTTGGAGTAGGGGTAGCCTTGTTGGAGGGAGTGCCACTTTTGGGGGTGGGCTTTGAGATACTGTCCTAGCTGCCTGGAAGCCAGTCTTCTCCCACCAGCAGCCTTCAGCTCCTCCTGAACCATGTCTGCCTGGAAACTGCCATGTTCCCTGCATTGATGATAATGGACTGAACCTCTGACCCTGTAAGCCAGCCCCAATTAAATGTCCTAATAAGAGTATCTTGGAGCCAGACCCACAACACTCAGCCAGTCCCAAAACACCCAGAGGAAATTCTATTCCCAAGCATTCTACCATGTCCAGGATCATAGAATCATAGGATCACAGGAGCACAGGAGCACAGGAGCTTGGTCACACCAGGGTCTCAGGGTACCAGAGACAGTTTGACTCCCAGGAGCTCAGACACTCCCAGGATCTCAGGATAACAGGATTCCAGAATCACAGGATCACAGAGACAGCTTGACTGAGGAGTTCTGACACAATGAGGATCAAAGGAAGGACAGGCTCCAGTGAGATATCGGGAGGGCAGGTTAGCACTAGAGATAACCAGATAGTGGGAGGCAAGTATAAGAACATAAGCAACAAAAATCAAGGTAACTTGGCATAATCAGAACCAATTGTTCCAATATAGCAAGTCCTGGATACACCATCACACCTGAAAAGCAAGACTCGGATCTAAGATCACTTCTAATGATGGTGATAGAAGACTTTAAGAAGGACATAGATAACTCCCTTAAATAAATACAGAACTGAGGTAAACAGCTAGGACCCCTTAAAGAGAAAACACAAAACTCCCTTAAAGAATTTCAGGAAAATACAATCAAACAGGCGAAGGAAATGAACAAAACAATCCAAGATCTAAAAATGAAATTAGAAACAATAAAGAAATCACAAAGTGAGACAACCCTGGAGCTAGAAAACCAAAGAAAGAAATCAGGAGTCTTACATGCAGGCATCACCAACAAAATACATGAGATAGAAAAGAGAATCTCTGGTGCAGAAGATACCATTGAAAACATTGAAACAACAGTCAAAGAAAATGCAAAATGTGCTTCTGTGATCAGTGGAGCAGCTGGGACAGAAGTCTTCCTGCCACCATTTGCACCAGGTAGCGTAGAGACTCCACAGCCTTCTGTGCATAGCCCACCAGGAGAGAGTGATCTCCCAGCAGTGCTTTCACTTCTGAGCCCAGAGATGAGATCTCCACCTTCTCTCTGGAGGGGACCTGCTAGGAGCACACAGGGCTTAAGATCTGTGGAGCAGCTGGGATGGAAGTCTCCCTGCCGCCATTTGCACCAGGGAGCCAGGAAACTCCACAGCCTTCTGTGCATAGCCAGCCAGGAGGAAGAGAGATCTCCCAGCAGTTCTTTCACTTTTGAACTCAGAGGAATAAAGACACAGGCTTACAGGCCCACAGGAGGAACAAACTCCAACCAGAGACAATAATATCAACTAGCACCAGAGACAACCAGATGGCAAAAGGCAAGCGCAAGAACCCTACCAACAGAAACCAAGGCCACATAGCAACATCAAAACCCAGTTCTCCCACCACAGCAAGTCCCAGATACCCCAACACACCAGAAAAGCAAGAGTTGGATTTAAAGTCATATCTCATGATGCTGATAGAGGGCTTCAAGAAAGACTTAAATAACTCCCTTAAAGAAATACAGGAGAACATGGGTCAACAGGTAAAAGCCCTTAAAGAAGAAACGCAAACATCCCTTAAAGAAATACAGGAGATCATGGGTCAACAGGCAGAAGCCCTTAAAGAAGAAACACAAAAATACCTTAAAGAATTACAGGAAAACAGAAACAATCAAGCGAAGTAACTGAACAAAACCATCCAGGATCTAAAAGTAGAAGTAGAAACAATAAAGAAATCACAAAGTGAGACATCTCTGGAGATAGAAAACCTTGAAAAGAATTCAGGAGTCATAGATGCAAGCATCAACAGAATACAAGGGATAGAAGAAAGAACCTCAGGTGCTGAAGATACCATAGAAAACATTGACTCAACAGTCAAAGAAAATGCAAAATGCATAAAGCTGATAATCCAAAACATCCAGGAACTCCAGGACATACAAGACCAAACCTAAGGATTATAGGTATAGACAAGAGCGAGGAAGGCCCAGTAAATATCTTCAACAAAATTGTAGAAGAAAACATCCCCAACCTAGAGGAAGAGATGCCCATGAACATACAAGAAGCCTTCAGAACTCCAAACAGACTGGACCAGAGCAGAAAGTTCTCCCATCACATAATAATCAAAACACCAAATTCACTAAACAAAGAAAGAATATTAAAAGCAGTAAGGGGAAAAGGTCAAGTAACTTATAAAGGCAGATCTATCATAATCACACCAGACTTCTCACCAGAGACGAATCCTGAGCAGATCTCATACAGACCCTAAGAGAACACAAATGCCAGCCCAGACTACTATACCCAGCAAAACTCTCAATCTCCATAGATGGAGAAACCAAGATATTCCATGATAAAACCAAATTTACACAATATCTTTCCACAAATCTAGCCCTACAAAGGATAATTGATGGAAAATGCCAACACAAGGAGGGAAACTACACCCTAGAAAAAGCAAGAAAGTAATCTTCCAACAAACCCAAAAGAAGATACCCACACAAACATAAAAATAACATCAAAAATAACAGGAAGCAACAATCACTATTCCCTAATATTTCTTAATAACAATGGACTCAACTCCTCAATAAAAAGACATAGACTAATGAAATGTTTCTCATATAAATCTTCAATTTTATCAGAAAATGTTTGTACTCAAGTCCCCAGTAGTAGATGTTGCTAAAGCTCTTAAATTGCATCTGGTTTTTCCTTGCGTTTTCTGGTTTAAACTGGGCTATTCTTCCCCATAAGAGGGGAGTCATTTTATTTAATTGTTAGGAGGGCAGAAAAAGCCCTCCAAATGTTTATTAACATCCCAACTTCTTGTCTTCTCATGATCCTCAGCCTCAGGCTCCTGACGGCTGACTGTTGACCATATGCTCTGATAAGCCTTGCCCTCAGAAGATTTTAGTTTCCTTTAATAAATGTAATTGAGAGGAATGAAACATTTGGCTCTCATTTTAATAAGTCAATAAAATGTAAATGGAGCCCATGGTTGGCACAATCCCTTTCTCCTAGAAAAGGCTACTCTCTTCCACTACTGCCTGGGGGTGGATTCGGGTAGAGACAGCATCTCTGGCTGACACTGAAGAGTTCTCCACCTGGCTCTGGTCTTCATCTCAGACTGTTAGTTGTGTGTCCATTGATGTCCACATCTGGTTCCTCCCACTGGACTCTCTTCTAAGAATGTTGTTGAAAGTTTTCATTTTTGTTTATAAGAACTTCAACATGAGTTTTGTTTTGTTTTAAGGTGTAAGGAGGGGCTGAATTAATACAGCACTTCTTTGGCAATTCCAAGGGCCTGGAATTGCCAAAGTCTCCAGTACTACACAAAAGAAGGAAGAAAGGAAAGAGAGAGGTGGGTAGAAAAGGTTCAAGGAGTAAAGGTACAAGAAACAATATTTTTGTGAACCCCTGATAAAGATGTCTGTTGTACATGGTGATAACTAAACTGAAGTCACACACTATTAAGGGTTGAGTATGAAATGTCATGCCCAGGCTCCTGTATTTGAACACATTATCCTCAATAGGTGGCTTCAGGAGGCTGCGAGGATATGGGGCCTGCTAGGAAAAATAGGTCACTCTAAGCTTTGAAGGTTA
The DNA here is from genome assembly GCA_964023405.1 of Apodemus agrarius. NCBI lineage: Eukaryota > Metazoa > Chordata > Mammalia > Rodentia > Muridae > Apodemus > Apodemus agrarius. The sequence continues at coordinate 101,075,645 of OZ030012.1, forward strand.
TAGTCTGACCCTGCTTCTGGACCTGCTCTCTGCCTCCTGTCGAGCCTGCATGTGAGGATCCCCAGAGACTCCTGCCCCCTGACAGAAGTACTGTCCCTTTCATGCCATTCCACCCTTTCATTCATACCACCATGATAGACAGAAACTCTACTGGAACCGTGAGCCAGAATGAACTTTTCTTCTTTTGAGTTGCTTTTGCCAGGAGCTCGGCCACAGACATGGACACCTTCGGCTGCCACAACTCAACTATGTGGACAAAGGTGGAGAAGAACTTCCCATCTTTGACCCTCCTGTCAAACCTAGAAGCTATTTCCACCAGAACCAAAACAGAGAGAAGTTAAGGAATAGCCATGGTACTGAGAAGCACATGGGGAAGCTTACAGCTGTCATGAGAACTACCCGCCATCTTTGCAGGAGACAGAGTTCTTTGACTCACAGTGAGCAATGCACTGGGTCTGCTAGTGTGCCGGTGAGTATTTACATTGTCTGAGGTAGCTGTCTCCTGGATTCCTCTGAGGTTGATCCCCATGGAGGGCAGGTTTGTTACAACCATGGAACTTAAAAAGGGCAGCAGCAACCTCATCTCTAGACATTTGCCATACAGATATACCACCATGTTGAAAGTGCCATGCTTAACAGATGCTTGTGACCATATTGACAAATTATGACAAATAATTGGGAGCAACTTAAATGCCCACCAAGGGAACTGTGAATTGGCATAATACAGCTATGGGGGCGGAGGGGAGAGTAGTCATTGCTTATCCCCAAGTGGAAAGCTAGCTGACATGTTTTGTTCCATGAGGAAAGCCTAGCACAGGGCAGAGGAGACCATTCGGTGAGTCTATGTGTAGAAATACACAGATGTTCTCTGAAAGCACATAGTGCTAACGGTGGCCACCTCCAAAGGAAGAGATGGATGGAACAGGAGTTGCAGCCATGCCTTTCTCGTCTTTGTGTTTTCAGTCTGTATACTGTCTTAGTTGGGGGTTTCTATTGCTGCAAGGAAACTTCATGGTCACAAAGCAAGTTGGGGAGGAAAGGGTTTATTTGGATACACATCTACATTGCTGCTTATCATCACTGAAGGAAGTCAGAACAGGAATTCAAACAGGGCAAGAACCAGGAGCCGATGCAGAGACCATGGAGGGTTTTGCTTACTGGCTTATTTCTTATGGCTTGCTCAACCTGCCTTCTTATGGAACCCACAGACCACCAACCTAGGGATGGCACCACCCCGCAATGGGCTGGACCCTCCCCCATCAATTGCTAATTGTCCAAAATGCCTTACAGCCGGATCTTATGGAGGAAGGAGAAGGCATTTTCGCACTTGAGATTCCATCCTTGTGCCAAGTGACACAAGACTGGCCAACACATATACTTTGTGATTTTTTCCAAAAATACATGTCTCTAAAGAATAAACTGCATAACAAAATGAAAGAGAATGAAATCTGTTCATTCAGACAAAGGTATGAGTTCCAGCCACTCCCCCTGCTGGCTATGTGTGTGCTAATATGGTAGAGGCTTTCTCAGTTCCCAAATAAGAATAATGTCATCTAGCACTCTGCATGATTTTGAAGTTTGGAGGAGACAGTGGGCCCTGCTAAGGGTTCAGTAAGTTGAATCAGCCACTACGTGGCAAGCATAGCAGACCTACAAGTCAAGAGCATCAAGTGCCACTTATCCATAGAGTTGGCTGTGTACTGCCCCTCACCTTAGATTCCATCTATACTCAACGTCCTGTTCTGTCAGTCCCCTGTGATGACCCCAGCCATGCCCAGGGCATTGGGTTGGCTTAAGTGGAACCTAGAGGAAAATGTGCAAGACCCTGTAGCAGGAAACTAGTGATGTAGCCAAAGGGAGCTAGCCTCAAAGTTCTCCATCACAACCTTGTGGTCTTCCCTTCTCCCCAGGGGCCGTTGGCCACTGGCCCATGAAAACAAAGGGAGCAGAGTTGAGGGACAGGGGTCAGATGGCCCCTGAGTAGGGTGAAAATGATGGACAACCAGGGTGAGCTTCAGAGAGGCAGCTCAACCTTATTCCGGGTGAACCAAGGGCCATACAGTTTGGAGGAAGCAGGTGGGGATTTCCATGGTGGATAAGTATCATTGCCCAGAGCTTAGGGTACAGAAGAGCGCCTCGTTTGCATGGAGAGCCAGTCCAGAAATTCCGGTGCTTGCTGGACAGGTTCTTGTTGGGAGAAAGGTAGCAGAACCTGTAATCTCAGCAAGGCTAAGTGACATTCGGCAGGTAGAGGACATTGAGGTCAGACTTTCAAGATCAGGCAGAGAAGAGGAACTACCCCCAACTCCCCCCACCCCCAAGAAAAGGGAGTTCTCTATCTTGTGCTGAGATTGAGAGAGCTGTCCAGACATGGAGGACTGTGGCCTTTAAATAGCAAGGTCCAACACAACCAGTCACCGTTTGCAGGAGCAAAAATTGTTTCACACTTATCCAAATGGTTAGGCAGTAGCTAATGCTACACAGAAACATGTCCTATAAACAGTAGCTTTATTACCCAATGCACATTCAACAGAGAATGCACATATCCTCACAAAGACCTACACAGGAATGCACAAGTCACAGCAGCTCCATTTGTGAGAGTCAAGAACCGAGCAAGTCAAAAATTTACTGTTTAGAAAACTAGACAAGCATTGCAGTGCATTCACGCTGTGGTGTCAGGCTGTGTGTCTGTCTGCCTCCGTGCTGGCATGCTGGCAGTGCCACCAGCATGCTGCTCAGCGAAAGCAGAATGCCGTCTAAGACAGGGATCCCAGCCTGTCTTCCCCCCTCCCTCACACCTCCCACCCCTGCTGAGAAAAAGTCGGGGCTGGGAAGGATGCTGTAGTTCTCAAGCTCCTGTGTACCCAGATGCTGCTGGGGGCCTCGAGGAGTTGAGAACAGTGGTTTGAGTATCAGCCACTAAGGCCTCGAGGAGTTGAGAACAGTGGTTTGAGTATCAGCCACTAAGTGCCGGGCAGGAAGGGGGATGACTGAGCCTGGGATGGGGCAGCATCTGGTTTGGTTCTGAGTGAGTGCGGAGAGTATTGAGCGGCGGGAAGAGAGAAGGTCTTCTTCTTCGGGAGACTTAGGTACAGCTCTTGATGACAACAGGCCTCCCCCTGTGGCTATCCTTGATGAAGGAGACGATCCTTTCTTGCCCAAACTGCTTTATTTGATGGCAGATGTGAATGCACACATCTTAACTCGGGGTGAACCAGGGATCAAAAACCTTTTGCAGGAAAAAATTCCCAGGAAGGGAAGCTCACTGACTAACCACTCAGGGCCTCTCTAGATCCCTCATTAGCATGGAGAACTCGGGGTTTTTATGCTATGTGACCAGTTGTCATGGTCCTCTCAGTGGGGTGTCATGGTTATGTGTTCTAGGACAGGCAGAACCTGGCTGGGAGCTGACTCCATTGCCTGACATTCTCAATTATGAGATTTACTGGGGTGTTTGAACCTGCTTCAAGGGTACCAATTTTTCTGTCTGGTGGCACGGTCCACTTGCCCCAAACTGTGGCATGCTATCCAGCATCAAGAAAGAAGAAGCCATTAGTACTCAACACACACTGACAGCCGAACTCAAAAGTGAGCATGCCAGTGAATTCAGCAACTGGCAAAACATCAAAGGCACCAGAAGTCAGCATGGTGAGGACCGTGGTCCCCCCAAGTCTCTCTCACCTGGCTCTGTTTAAATGAGTCCTTGAAATCATTTCCCATCAAAATGGTCACTTTCTTAAGAGGCTACCTTCGTCTCTAGGTGTCCTCGGGGGACTCAAAACAAGGGCCTGGGCTCTTCATAGGAAGCTCACTACTCAAAGTGTGGAGTCCAAGGGAAGCCGAAGTCTTCTGATCAGGACACAAATCCACCTACAGATTTAAGGAGAGGCTTTCTTTACTTGTTTGGTGTCGGAATCAGACAGAAACAGATGGGGATCAGAATTGCTAATGCTCCATCCTTTGGAGGAGCTTGGCTTCTGTTCCCTGCTCCCTCTGCTGGTTCTTGGGGAAATGCAGCCTGGCCAGTGCCTGCTCCAGATGGAACAGACTAGAAAGCCAGGCCATGATATCTGCTCGCTCTGCCATCTCTTCCGAGAGCCCCAGTGGCAGAGTTAACCTCGTCAGCCTCATTGTAGGAGAGTCAAGAGGCTGAGGGATGGGGACCTAAGGATGGTTCTGATTAGAGTGATCATGTGACTGCCACCTCCCCAGACATACTTCCTGTCTAACCTACATACACACACAGAGACACACACACACAGACACACATACACACATGCACACACACATGCAGAGAGAGACAGACACACAGAAAGAGGAAGACAGAGAGAAACAGACATACAGAGAGGCAGAGGTGGAGACAGAGACAGAGACAAAGGCAGACAGAGAGGACACCTGTTAGAGAGGCTCAGGATGCTTCTTCACAGAGAAGTTTGCCCAAGTAACATGGAGAAGCACCCTTGATATCTCTGTCTCAGAAGCCTAAGCACATAAAGTGTGGATGGTGGGGCAGGGGGGGGGTCTTTAAGACCAGGGTTTCATGCTATTTAAAATAGATACCATCTATTTTCATCTTCAGGAAATCTCATCTCTCCGGAATTCTCAAGACTGTTTTTATCTGCAGAAAGCTAGATTTGTGAACCACACCCAAGTGAAGATAGACGCCTATTCTGTCCAACCTAAGATTTCAGAATTCCCTCCTGTGTCATTAAAACCACTTGTGGAGTAATTATAGCTTGCTGTCCACTGATCCTTTGGGAATGGGAGCATGAGAGGCCAGGAACGGAATGCATTCTTAGTAGATGCTGCAGCGCTTTCTCAATAACCCACATTTAAAACCCTAAAGAGTACCCCAAAGGCTACAGTATTATCAAAAATAGATCTGTCTTCCTATTTTTCCAATTTCAAGTCTTGTTTGGATTTTGGTTAAAAACTTCATTTCGATGCCCTCAATGAATGTTTGACTTTAATAAGGAAATGAGCGTGTGGATCCAGTGCAAACCCCACCTCTGCTGGGCTCTGTCTGGGCCAACAGCCAGGGTTTCGGGCGTCTGGTGTTTGTTCAAAGACTTCTCCAGAATGCATTTATTCAGATCCACAGGACCTGGTAAGATGAAATGTAAACATCACAATAGCCCAGACCTTGAGGCGGGAGATTTGGAAACATCTGGTGGTTTGTTTGGTGTTATCCAAATAATAATCCCTGCCATTTGTCTCTAAGAGCAAAGTTTCGGACCGCATGCAGTTTGCATGCATGTGATGGATGAGAGTCACGTGTGTCCCAACGCTCTTTCCTGGGCCATCTAAGACACCATCCTGGCTCTACTTAATGCCACCTCTCAACTTCAAGGTAGCAGATTGTAGCTGTGGGATACAAGAAAGCTGCCCTTATATATTCAAAAAATGAATTTATTACTTAGAAAACAGTTTGTAGCAACAGGCTCTGTTTAAAAGGAACCCCTGGGTATCCACTATTCCTGGGGTCCCCAGTTTTCCTCCACATACACTGCCATGCCTGACCCACTGGCAGATCAGAGGTTCTTCCTGCTCACCCTGTCCACCAAACAGAGGGAGCCTGGGCTTGATGCTCAGAAACGCTGCTGTGAGACCCAGGAGCAGGACCAGAACTAGTAAGGGAAGATGGAGGAGAAGACTTAGGCTGAAGAGTCTTCTGAGGGAAGAACTGTAGTTGGGGGATGGGATGAGGGGTTAGCACGCAGACAGAAAGCCACCAGCTATGCCCAAGAGAGGCTGTAGAATGGACAAAGAACGTTGTAGAGTCCTCAGTCAAATCAGATGGGATCCTTTCCAGTCATATTTGTAAGAACCTTTCCTAGGAATATGACCTGGATTAGGGGTCTTGGCTTCCTTTCACATTCAAGGGGTTGCAAAAGTTAGTGAGCTGCGTCATTTCATTTTAACTGGCTCAAGATGGAAGCTTTCTTTCCAGGAACGCTTTTTCTCTATAGTTTCAAGGTGAAGTCGGCCGAAGGTTAACATTTCATGACACTTGGAAAGTGGACATAGATCAGTACTCTGTCTCTGTCTCTGTCTCTGTCTCTGTCTCTGTCTCTCTCTCTCTCTCTCTCTCTCTCTCTCTCTCTCTCTCTCTCTCTCTCTCTCTCTCTCTCTCTCTCTCTCCTGTCCTTGTCCTTTCCTCTCTCTGCCCTGAGGTAATCATTAAACATTTGGCTCCACTGCATAGTGACACCCACACAGCCACAATGGGAGATGTCAGTGTAGGCCCAAAGTAATATGGCTGGCCATCTGGTCATGGACTGAAACTTCAAAATTGTAAGCCAAGGAAAACCTTTTCTTTTTATAAGCTGATTACAGCAGGCATTTGTTGCAGTAATGGAAAGCTATCAGAGAAAATTGCTACCAAGAAGTGGAGTGATCTCTGCTATAACTGTCTTGCCTGACAGCGTAGAAGTGCCTTCTGGATTGGTTTGCAGGAGGATTTTGATGCCTTCTGAATTAGTTTGCAGGGGGATTTTGGAAAAGCTTTGAGGAGCAGGCTAGCTGAAACCTAGAATGATGTAAACAGAGCTTTGATGGGAAATTGTGATAGGTCTCAAACGACCTGAGTGCAGACCAGAATGTGGACGGTAAAGACTGCCCTTGGGGTTTCCAGGTGGGAGTGAGAATTCTAACTGCAGCTGAATGAAAGGCCAAGCTTGCCTAGCCACGGCAAGGAATTCAGCGCCTTTGGTCCAACACCTGAGAGGTGGGAGGCTGACCTTAAATTGTATGTGCTAGTTGATCTGGTCATAAAGTGAGCAGTTCTCCCCCAGGAACACCATCCCCTAAAACACACTGAGCTGAGTGAGCTACCTTGCACACAACGGAAGCAATAACCAGGGGGTTGCAGCAGAAACTTCCAAAACTGAACTATATATATCTTGTTTTCCTTTTCTAAGTTCACGGTCTCAGGTACTCATTAATGCTGCGGATAGCCCTGGGGCTATTTGTAATTTGATGCTACTTCTGTTCTCCTGGGAGGGGCTTCGAACTAGGGTGATGTACTATAAACCTTCTTCCCGCCTTAATTCATAAATAAAGGCTGGAGCTGGTGGTGATTGGGCAGAGGAAGGGAAGGTGGAGCTGAAAGTTGGGAGAGAGAAGAAGCAGAAGAGGAAGAGAGGACAGCGGAAGAGGAAGTGGAAGGAAAGCGGACCGGAAGCACGTGGTTTGGAGAAACAGCAAATTATAGGGGGGTCTCATAGATGGGGAAGATGGCAGTGTAGTGGTGGTTCTGCCCTCACCGAAAGCCCCGGTCTTTTGTTCCCTGCAGTTTACAGTCATGAAGCCACACTGGCATCACTGAAACTCCCGAGGTCTCAAATGCACATTTACCTTATGAGGATAAGAGGCTTTGCTGAAAACTTCTTGAAATAAATGAAATGTGGTGCACAGTGCACAGTGGACCTCATAGACTCCTGATGCCAAACCGCTTTCTGGCTGGTCGATGCCTAAGCACTCAAATACACCCAAGTATGCATTTAATCCAAGAACTTCACTCTACTCTAAATATAAAAAGAACCAGAGCAACAGCTATGCTCCAGTGAGAACTGCTGTACAATCCCTAGAGGCAAGATGGCTGCAGTGTGTGCTTCAATGTTCTTTTTACCCACTGACCTCCCTGTGGGTCTTTGTAAAGCTGGTATGCTATTTAGATGTAAGGGATGCCAGTGTTTTAGAAATCAAGGGCTACCCCCACCATAAAATAGTAAGCTTTCAAAAACAAAGTACAACTAAATCTTCCCTGGAGGAAAAGCCTATTTGCGACCCCAGAAACTATTACCTTTCAAGTCTACAAGAGGCGGGAAGGGTTGACTCCATCAGGACTTACTACACCACAGCAAAGAAGTAGCCTCGGCTGTCTGAAGCCCCATTAAACAAGACAGAGATGGTCTTTGCTTATGCTGTAAGACCAGAAAAAGGGGGTTTTTCAAAAGCAAAATATACTGATATCACTTAAAGAAAATAATGTACCTCTTACAGAAGTAGCAAAATTCTATTTCCACTTACATACCCAAGAAACGGTCCACATCTTGTAAGGGAACCTGTGTGAGGATGTTTACCAATGGTGTTATTAGTTCTAATAGTAGGAGATTAAGCTCAGGGATCCATCATTGGGATGGCAATTAAGTGAAATGTACTGGAGAATGAAATGCCAGGCAACAGTGAGAAGCTGTGGACTAAATACACATAAATCAACATGGATGGGTTTAAAAGCATAGATTTGAATGGGAAAAGTCAGAACCAGAGTGGATTTTATGGGACATTACTTTTTATACAAATTAGAACCTCTAGACATTTTTTAAAGAGACATCCCTATTGTCAACTCAAACAACAAACAAAGATTCTCTGAAGATAATGGATTTAATCAGGAATGAACATTGCCATGGGAGTAGGCATGTCACAGTAAATTACAGGCATGTTCGTTCGAGGAGGGAAATGAAGACAGGGGTTTTTGAAAGGGGAGGGTTCCATAATTTACTTTGAAACAATTATAGTGACATGGATCAATAATAAGGATAGTGTCAGTCCAAGGTTGAACAAGCGATTGTTGGGAAAATGTTCTTATAGATGTAGCTATTGTATAAGGCTGGGTACGTTTGTGCAGTGTGGTATTTGTGGAAGAGTCTGTTGTGACATTGTTTATTTCGATCCATATCCATGTAAGATCATCTCCACAGTCCCTTCTAATTATAGTTCTTGTTAAGATCTGATGCCGGGGCTCCATTTAGGCTCCAACAATTTTATGCCATCTACTCTTTGATATAAAATTCAGCATAGGAGACAATGAAGGAGGAAATATGGAGATCAGAGAGAGGAGAGGAAATAAAGAGGCTAAGAATAGACAGACCAGCATGAGACAGCACCTCTGAATGAGGAGCGGATGCTGACGTTGAAATATAAGTCAAGAGTTTGGTGCAAATAAAGGAGGGCAAGAATACCAGACAGCCATCAGTGGCTCTGGAGGACACTGCAGGACTTCACATGCTCACTCTACTGCTTAATACACTTGACCTTTAGTGAATTATTTCACTAGACCCTGCTTCTGCTTCCTCAGCTGTAAAACATAAATGCTAACAGAACCTTTGCCAAAGGACATCCATGCATGGGCACATGATGGGTAGTAAGGATTTGGAGAACAACAGCCACGAAGCTGTATCTGAGCCAGTTCTATTTCATAACAATGTAATGCCTTTTGAAATAACGAATGAAATAATAAAGCATGTACAACAAGATCTTTTTTTTTGTAGGTCACCTCCAAAGATTGAAACTAGCATATGCACAAAGTTGCTACTAGAGAGCCATTGAGATGGCTCAGTGGATAAAGGCCTTTGTCATCAAGTCAAATCTGAGTACAACACCAGGACCTACAAAATGAAAAGAACCCTCTTCCATAAGTTGTCTTGTAGGGCCACGGGTGGTAGGGCACTCTGTGTATGCACATATGCACACACTAAATAAGCATAACAACATTGTTCAGGGTTAGATGTGTAAAGAAAGCCCTTAGTGTGCAAGATGTGTTCTGCAAATACTAGCAGGTACTAGCAGTATTACCAGGAATGGCCGAAGAGTCACCCAGATCTCTTCAAATGGAAAGAAGATTCTATGGCAAAATCCTTCTTGAATAGTAATAGTAAAATCCTCCCAAGACTCCTAAGAATGGCCCCATGTGTGAGTGCACACTAAATGATGTCATCTTTTCAGGTGACAGGCAATGACCATGCCAGAACCTGCCAGTGTTTAGGGTCTGTGTCCTGGGAAAGGGGACCTTGGATGAAACCAGGACATGCTATCTTGAAATTGCTTCCTTCTTCTCCCTGTAGAAATGAAAGAGGCATAGTGGAAAGGGTTTTAAGGGACACATTCTACCTTGGAATGAAGTAGCTAGAAGAGATTCCAGGAGTCAAGCTTACATTCCCAGGACATTCTTGGAAGGGCAACCTTGGTAGAACTATTGACATTCACTCAAGGAAAAGATGGTTCACATTTTCCAAGTTGTTCATGTCTGATGTCTATTTGTCAAGTGGTGTCTCTTTCTGTTGGGTTTTATTCTTTTTTATTGAAAAAAGAAGTAAAAACACTTTATGATAAAACTGAAGTTTTACATGGAAAATTTGTCTGACAAAATTGAAAAAATATAAAGAAAAACACTTTAACACTGACAATTTTCATGGAAAATTAAAGAGTAAAATGGTAAACATAAAGAACATTGCTAAATTAATTGAAAAAGGAAGTAGAAACATTTTATGATAGCATTAAAGATTTATGTGAAAAATATTTCTAATAAAATTGTAGAAAAATATAGAATAACATGTTAAAACTGAAGATTATCATGGAAAACTTCATAGATAAAATGGTAGGCATAAAAATATTTCTAAGTTGATTGAAAGTGAAATTATAAATATTTTCTGATAAAATTGAAGAATTATATGGAAAATATCTCTGATAAGATTGAAGAAATGTATAGAAAAACATGTTAACATTGACTATTTCATGGAAAATTATACAGATAAAATGGTAGGCATAAAAATATTTCTAAGTTGATTGAAAGTGTAATTAAAAACATTTTCTGATAAAATTGAAGATCTACATGGAAAATATTTCTGATAAAATTCAAGAAATATATAGAAAAGCATGTTAAAATTGACTACTTCATGGAAAATTATACAGATAAAATGGTAGACATAAAAATATTTCTAAGTTGATTGAAAGTGTAATTAAAAACATTGTCTGATAAAATTGAAGAATTATATGGAAAATATTTCTGATAAAACTAAAGAAATATATAGAAAAGGATGTTAAAATTGAAGATTATCCTGAATGAGTTAACCCAATCACAAAAGAATACACATGAAATGCAATCACTGATAAGTGGATATTAATGAGACCAGAAGCCCTAAATACTCAAGGCACAATTAGCAAGTCAAATGATTCCCAAGAAGAAGAAAGGAGAGGACCCTGGGCCTGTAAAGATTGGATCCAGTTTTGTAGACCCAGAACAGAGAAACCGTGGGGGGAGGGGGAATGATTGGGGAATAGTTGGGGGGAGAGGAATTATGGGACGTATGGTGGGAGGGAACTGGGAAAGGGGAAAGCCTTTGGAATGTAAACATAGAATATAGAAAATAAAAATTAAAAAAAATTGAAGATTATCATGGAAAATAATACAGATAAGCTGGTAGACATAAAAACATTTGTAAATTATTTGGAAGAGGAATTACAAACATTTTTTGATAAAATGGAAGATTTACATGAAAAATACTTCTGTTAGTCTATGCCTTTTTATTGGGGAATTGAGTCCATTGATGTTAAGAGATATTAAGGAATAGTGATTGTTGCTTCCTGTTGTTTTTTATGATATTTTTTATGTTTGTGTGGTTACTTTCCTTTGGGTTTGTTGGAAGATTACTTTCTTGCTTTTTCTAGGGTGTAGTTTCCCTCCTTGTGTTGGCATTTTCCATCTATTATCCTTAGTAGGACTGGATTTTTGGAAAGATATTGTGTAAATTTGGTTTTATTATGGAATATCTTGATTTCTTCATCTATGGAGATTGAGAGTTTTGCTGGGTATAGCAGCCTGGGCTGGCATTTGTGTTCTCTTAGGGTCTGTATGAGATCTGCCCAGGATCTTCTAGCTTTCATCATCTCCGGTGAGAAGTCTGGTATAATTCTGATAGGTCTGCCTTTATAAATTACTTGACCTTTTCCCTTACTGCTTTTAATATTCTTTCTTTGTTTAGTGAATTTGATGTTTTGATTATTATGTGATGGGAGGACTTTCTATTCTGATCCAGTCTGTTTGGAGTTCTGTGTGGAATTCTGTTTGGCTTCTTGAATGTTCATGGATATCTCTTTCTTTAGGTTAGAGAAGTTTTCTTCTATAATTTTGTTGAAGATATTTACTGGCGCTTTAAGTTATGAATCTTCACTCTCTTCTATACCTATAATCCTTAGCTTTGGTTTTCTCATTGTGTCCTGGATATTTTGGGTTACAAGCCTTTTGCATTTTGCATTTTCTTTGACTGTTGAATCAATGTTTTCTATGGTATCTTCAGCACCTGAGATTTTTTTTTTCTATCTCTTGTATTCTGTTGTTGATGCTTGCATCTCTGACTCCTGAATTCTTTCCAAGGTTTTCTATCTCCAGAGATGTCTCACTTTGTGATTTCTTTATTGATTCTACTTCCATATTTAGATCCTGGATGGTTTTGTTCAGTTTTTTCACTTGATTGTTTGTGTTTTCCTGTAATTCTTTAAGGGATTTTTGTGCTTCCTCTTTAAGGGCTTCTGCCTGTTGACCCATGATCTCCTGTATTTCTTTAAGGGATTTTTGTGTTTCCTTTGTGTTTTCTTTAAGAGCTTTTACCTGTTGACCCATGTTCTCCTGTATTTCTTTAAGGGAGTTATTTAAGTTCTTCTTGAAGCCCTCTATCAGCATCATGAGATATGATTTTAAATCCAACTCTTGCTTTTCTGATGTGTTGGGATATCTGGAACTTGTTGTAGTAAGAGAACTGGATTCTGATGTTGCCAAGTAGCCTTGGTTTCTGTTGGTAGGGTTCCTGAACTTGGCTTTCACCACCTGGTTATCAACGGTGTTAGTTGGTCTTGCTGTCTCTGGCTGGAGCTTGTCCCTCCTGTGGGCCTGTATGCCTATGTCTGTACTCCTGGGAGATCAACCCTCTTCTGTCAGGGTCTGTGTACAGAAGGCTGTGGAGCCACCTGGCTCCCTGGTGCAAATGGTGGCTAGAAGACTCCTGTCCCAGCAGCAACACTGGGGTTTTATTCTTCCAGATCCCTTAATGCTCACATTTTTTAGGTATGAAAATTAAAGAAAGCTTTAGTCATGTGACACCTATTGGTTTGCTAGGTAGGGTAGAAAGATTTCTGTCTTGGAAAACAAGGTTCTAGTTCCTAAGCTCTTGCTGGACCTTTAGGCCTACACTTGACCCTAAGTTCCTTCAAATTCATGTCCTGGAGACATAATTACACTGTTACCAATCACCCCAAAGATGGGGCTGCTGACTAATGTGTATTGAACCAGATCCTGATCCTGACTATAGCACTGTGGGGCATCCCTAGGTACTTCTGGCTCCTTGGGCCACTTTCTCCATTATAAATGAATAAATAAATAAATAAATAAATAAATAAATAAATATTCCATTTTATGATTTCATCAGTATAAAATGAATACAATTCATTTTATATTATACTTGTTAATTGGCCTACTGTGCTTAGTAAGTTCACCCTGAGCATTTGCTACCTCTTCAGACTAGTAACAGCTGTAGGAATATAAGAAATGATGATACAAAGAAGAGGAGGATGAGAGGTGGTGAGTGGGGGAAGGGGGAGATGATAAGGACAAATGTCAATTTGGAGCTTATATGACAGGCATCATGAAAACCATTTTATAAAAATTATTTTTAATATAGCAATCTATAAGGTTGTTGTAATTCTCATTTTATACATACAAAAAATGAGTCTCAGCAAACTTACTTTACTTACATGAGTCAGTGAATAGTAAAGCCAGAGCCAGCTACTTACAATCTACCCCATCCCCACCACATACCACACACACACACACACACACACACACACACATACACACACACATACATACACACACACATACATACACACACACATACATATATACACACACAAATACACACACACACACACACACATACATACACACACACATACATATATACACACACAAATACACACACACACACACACACACACACACACACACACACACACACTGGATGTCTTCTTCTTTCCTAGGCTTTGGTAAGAAGACTTGTCAATCAGAATTAAGGGAAAGATCAGAGATTCCACCAGAGAGCTCAGATGACTCAGGTGAAGGCTCATCTAAGGACATCAGGAAATAAGGATAAACCTGGAGTCTATGAATTAGTCAAGGTTCTCTAGAAAAACAGATACAACAGGAGGTGCACTGGGGCTTATGGCTAGAACTGGCTCACATCACCATGGAGGCAATTGACCTTCCCATCTGCCGTCTGCAAACTAGAGATCCAAGAGAGTTAGTGTAATGGCTATTGCTGGTTGTCAGCTTGATCATATCTGGAATGAACTACAATCCAGAATTGGAAGGCACTCCTGTGATCCAGGACTGGAAGTTCCAATTTCTGACCTGGATCTTGGCATGAAGATCTTGAGGCATAGTGGCCATGAAAAGCTTAGGCCTAGGTAAGGTAGTACATGACTTTAATCACAGGAGACTGAAGTAAAGAGATCTCTGAGTTCAAGGTCAACCTGGAACAAAGAAAGTCCCAGTTCCAGGTGTGGTGGTACACACCTTTAATCTGGGCCACACCTTCTGCTGGAGACCTACATAAGGACACTGGAAGAAGGAAGATTCTCTTCTTTGACTGCTTGCACGTACTTGCCAGCATATGTGTTGGAATCTACTTCTACAGAAGACCAGCTCAAACAACTAGCCTCGTGGGACTGAGCAACTACTAGATTCTTGGATTTCCCACCCAAGAATTATTCCCATTATTGAGTTAGGACTACAGACTGAAAGTCATCACAATAAATTCCCTTAACATGCCGGCGGTGGTGGCACACGCCTTTAATCCCAGCACTTGGGAGGCAGAGGCAGGTGGATTTCTGAGTTTGAGGCCAGCCTGGTCTACAAAGTTAGTTCCAGGACAGCCCGGGCTACACAGAGAAACCCTGTCTTGAAAAAACCAAAACAAAAAACAAAAAAAAAATTCCCTTAATGTATAGAGACATTCCATAAACTCTGTGACTATAGAGAACCTTGACTAATACAGTCAGTGATATGGCTCAGTCCAGATCTAAAAGCCTGGAGCCTGGGCAACAGGATGGATTGTAGATGCAGGTCTTAGAACCCCCAAGACTAAGACTTGGAAGTTCTGATGGCCAGAGACGATGGAGGTCTAAGCTCTAGAAGACAAAGAAGAATATGCCCTTCTCTGCCTTTCAATTCCAGCCTGGCCCCAGCGACAGGTTCATGCTCACCTTCAGTAAGAAAGACTTGCCACCATTCAGGATATCTGTTCACATGCCAAACTCAACAGATGAGATGATGCACATCTGTAATCCCAGGTGTGAGAGGCTAAGGAAAGAATATCGAGAGTTCAAGGTTGGCCTGGGCTGCATAGTCTCAACCCCCTCACCCCAAGTGTCAACGTCTTCTGAAAACACCCTCACAGATACATACAGAAATACTTCCCAACTGACTAGGTATCTCTTAGCCCAACTTCTTACAGTCTAGAACACTGTTTACAACAACCACTACAGTCTAGGAAAGGGAAGTGCATATGAAGGGGGAAAGGGAATATTCAGGCTAGGTACAACCTGAGACAACAGTGGGGCAAGGCGAGAAAGTCCACAAGAAGTCCATCTCACCTCCCTCTGCCTCTAGATACAAGCTAAGGTGTGCTGTGGGCATGTGCAGTTCTGTGCTGCTAAGAGACGGGCTTTGTGAGCAAAACAGAGTCCCAAAATTCAGTGGCTGCTTCACGGCCAACTCTTTCGGGAAACATATGTTGCCAAATGGAGAAAACAATTTTATTATTCTTATAAATGATTATTCAACTTCTCTTGGGAACTCACGGGAGCTTATGAGGGAGAGAGACTTGGCTTGCCAAAGACGGGGCTGTTTTCAAATCAGAGTTGGCATTTGCATCAATTCTGCTGAGCGGGAGCAATTCTCTTCTCTGTCCTCCACATGATGGGAGAGCCCGGGGTTGCTTGTACAAGAGGAAAATAATGTTTGAAACTGCAGCGGGATGGGGGGAGGGGGAGGGTGACTTGTAGACTCAGTCGTTGTGATAGAAAAGATACTATGATGAGAAGAAACACTGTGTGGGGCTGATGCTATCCAAGGAGGGACTTTGAGCAGAACCCCTGGTTTTCCCTCCATAACTAGGGAAGAGAGAGGATGATGGGTGGGGCCCTCAGCACCTGTTGGGGTTTCCATCTGCCTCCTAGTACAGAGGGTATCTAGCAGCTGATTTTCTGGCTCCCCCTCAGAGACTCCTGCCCACAGTCACTCTAACATCCCAACAGAGCCAGCAGAAATCTTTTGATGGCTCCTGGTTGCATTCACTGGCTCTGTCAGGGTCCCCCATAATCTCTCAGACCACATAGCAACTACATATTTATATTTATGCCTGGCATTCAAAGCCTGGAGATTTTGTCTTTCTGGCCTGGTATCCCCTGAGGCCTTTAGGTCCTCTGAGGATTCCTGTCCCCTGCTATACATTTTTCATGTGAGTACCCCAACCTGAGTTATCGGCTCTCCATGACTCTCCATCTTGTGTCAACCACACAGTCAGTGAGCTGAACTCCTGTGGGGGTTCAGGCCTGGCTTTCAGGTCAAGGGGCAGAGAGAGAAGAAAAACGACTCTGTTCACACAGAGCCAGAGTGGATAAGAACAAAAGGTCTTCATGTGTCCTGTACGGTCCGGACGGAATGCATCACAGTGCCAATGGAAGCAAGAGGAGTCAGTCTGTCTCAGGAGCCTGGAGTGAGGAAAATCCAGAGCACTAGCACCCGACCAGAGCCTTCTGGTCATATCACTCCAGGCCCAAGAATGGGCATACAGGTGGGGCTGAGCTCACTCTAAGACGGGCTCATCTCCTGATGGCATTGATCTGGTCATAAAGACATGAGGGTAGATCTTACTTATTTATTCTAGGTACTCCCTCCTAATACTGTTACTCAGTGGGTCAAGTTTTTAGCATGTGAAATTGGGGGGTGGGGGAGTATGGAGCCATTTGAGCCATAGTATAATGGAAAAAGGATTTTTGAAGTAGATTTTTAAGTAGGAGAAAGTACATGGTAATCGGAAGGTGTCGTGGGGGGGGTGACTATAGGAGGTGAAGTCCTTGTCAGGTATCACAGCCACTTGACAACTTCTACCACATCCAGGTGAGCATCTCCACCCTGACAGGCTATGCCACCTCGGGCACGCCTCTAACGGGCAGTGAGTGCAGGGGTAAGGCTCACAATTGGAGCCTGACAGCAGAGTTTTGAATCCCAGCCCCACTTAACCTCGGAGAGCCAGAAATGGGCATGATAATGGTGCTGACTGGGTGGGGTGGTGATATGGATGGAAGTGTATAAATATGTAGCATTCCCCTAAAAACAGCATCAAGTGCTACAAAGCACTCCCTGCCATGACCCAGGCTCTGTATAACACATTCCATGGGGGTCTTCTCTGGCACACCACAATCACCATGCCCCCACAGCACTGTGGAAAAGTGGAGCTCAGGAAGACTCTGATTCTGTTTACTTAGACGTATTTCGACTGCGACACCCCACCTTTGCCCCCAAAATGACAATCGCTCTATTCCGTTGACTCGTGTACTATCCTAGACATCCAAAGCATGCTGACAGCATTACATCTTGATTGGCATTATAAAAAATGAGGGGGGAAAAAGAGAAGCTTCTGTCTGGGGTGTCCAAGAATAGACTCCGCATAAGCCTTGAAGCTCCAGGCCCGGGATGGGATTGGAAGAGGAAGTGATCATTTGTCGTCTTTCTTTATAGCCTGCATTTCTGGCATCACTTCTGTGCTAAATGGAACTTTTTTAAAAATAGCCTTAACAAGAGTTTTGACAGACTCCATTATGGATACCACAGGGATGTGGCCACAGACAGTCCAGTAATGAAGTCGTCTCCAAGGGTCTATCAGGTGCCTGTGAAGAGACGGTCTTCGAGAACTACTTGGGACTGTGGTATTGATGTGATGATGCTAGCTCTCCAACTGCCTCGTTGCCAGGAGCGAGAAATAGGATTAGCTCCGTGTGCCCACTGCTCTGCTTCTCAAATCTCCAACGTTGGCAAACATTGCTAAGCACCTTCGTCCATTAGCGAGCTTGTCAGGGAGGAGAGGTCAGTACTGAGAAGGAAACATCTAGATAGTCGCAGAATTATACAACATGGGGTAGAGGAAATGGGGTCACATATATGGACCTAGCAGAACCCTGTGCAGCTTCTGGAACTGTCCCAACAGCTCTGGGTCCCCATCTGCAGAGCGAGAACAAGTGAGTTCCCTCACAGAGATATATAATGGGTTGTAGCGCTGACTGTTGTAAACACAGGGTGACTGCTGTGATGATGATGTCACTAGGATATAAGACCTATGGGGACAGGACGTCTCCAAACACAGAGACACCCACAACGGCATGCTTCCTTCCAAGAAGAAAGGACCCTACTGCCAGCATGGATTCCAAAGTAAAGGTACCTCCCACCCAAATGGCTCCAACTGATGCGCCTAGCCCATGCCTGCTGCTGCCCCACTCTTTTCAAACCCCTTGTCAGAAGCTGAGACTAATTCTAGAACCTGTCACATCTCCTATGGCCAAGGCTTTCCCTTTTTCCCCTCCCTCCTTCCTCTGGCCCTCCATCCACCCTATCACCCCTTTCTGAAAGAAACTGAACACTTCGGAATTGGGAAGTATAAGGGAGATGAGCCATCTGGTTATTCTCTACTCTGGTACATGTGGCCACTGACACAGCCAGAATTGTGATGTGGGGGTGTTGGAGGGTCACTGTTGCTTGAAGACAAGGTGTTCCCAGAACCCCCAAAGAACTCAGATGACAAAAGAGATCTGCCAAGGCTAAACAAGGATTGAAGCCTTGCAAACTCGTGACAAAGTGAGCACTAGGATCCCAGGCAGTCCTGTGGTCTCTCAAAGGCTACAGGCATCCCTGAGACTTCACCTCCCACCCCTTCTCTCATAGCAGGGGCCAGAGTTCCAGGATTAACCACCATGCAGTGAGGAACAAGCACTGGAACTGAAACGCAGGTCATACCACTCTTCTATTCTGTCTCTGTCTCTCCTGTCTCTCTCTCTCTCCATTTCTCCCTTCTGACTCCTTTTGTACCCTGCTGTGCATGTGCTGCACACACACACACACACACACACACACACACACACACACATGCACAGGAAGGTTGATAATGGTACACAGATGTTAGAACTGTTCGCCTAGCTATGATCAATCTCTGTGTGAATAGGCTTCCTGGTGCTTGGCTTTCCCTGGGCAATCCAAAGTGACAGAAGGTGCCAAATTTGCTTAGAAATAACTCAAATCTGGTGCTAGAGACCAGCAGATTCATAGAGCACACACCCCGTACAACTCACCTGCAACAGTGTACACTGAACTGAGGTTTGACTTAATTCATACAAGCATAACAAAACCACAATTATCAACCTAGAAATAAACTTTGCCCATTACCAGAGGTTTCTCCTTCCTTCTCCCACTAGCCCAATACTAATCTACTCTGTGTCTGTAAACTTGTCTAGTGAACACTTCACGTAAATAAAATAGGGCAGTGTATGGTTGTTTGGCGCTGGCTTATTTCACCTTCCAGAACATCACTCCGTCTATGGTTAAATAACATTTCACTGCGTGGATATACCATATGTGATTCATCAGCCCATGAACACATGGGGTGTCTCCATGATTTATCATTATGAGTAATGCAACTCCAGACATTCTGAGACAAGTTTTTGTATGGACATATGTTTTTGCTTCTTGCAGGTGTATACTTAGACATGGAATTTCTGGGTCTTATGCAACATTATGTTTAACATTTTGAATAACTGCTAGACTGTTTTCCAAAGCGGTTGTACCATCTTACCAGCCACGTGTAAAGCTTCCAGCGTCTAAATGTCCTTGCCAAATCTTGTTATCCAACTGATTATGCCAGAGGGTGAGGAGGTGCGAAGAGGAGGGTTTTTGTTTTCCTACTAACTGGCTGTGCTGAGCATTGGTTTGTGCAGCTGCTGGCCATTTTTTATATCTTCTTTGAGTAATTACCTATTCTGATTCCCTTCCCATTTTTAAACTTGTTATTTGTGTGTTTGGACCTTAGCCCTTCTGTATGAAATAGAGGAGCATGGATTGATATTAAACTTTGTAAATACTTTAGTCTAATCGAGTCTACAACTAGTCCTTTCAAAACCCAGGCCCCAAACCACATCAGTTTTTTCACAATTCAAAGTTTTAAGATGCAGAGGAAAAAAATTGTCAAACAGCCAGAGGTACAGAGATGATGAGCTTCTAGGCAGGTGAGAGTAAGCATTCTGTTGTGTGAATGTTTTCTGGAGAAATGGAAAAATGTCAGTTCACCCCAGACAGGACGCCAGCAACAGACTGAAGACCAAGTCCCTGTAAATCCAGCTTGGTGAGTGTACTGGCTGATTTTGTGTCAACTTGACACAGGCTGGAGTTATCACAGAGAAAGGAGCTTCAGTTGGGGAAGTGCCTCCATGAGATCCAGCTGTAAAGCATTTTCTCAATTAGTGATTAGTGGGGGAGGGACCCTTGTGGGTGGTGCCATCCCTGGGCTGGTAGTATTGGGTTCTATAAGAGAGCAAGTTGAGTAAACCAGAGGAAGCAAGCCAGTAAGAAACATCCCTCCATGGCCTCTGCATCAGCTCCTGCTTCCTAACCTGCTTGAGTTCCAGTCCTGACTTCCTTTAGTGATAAGCAGCAATGTAGAAATGTAAGCTGAATAAACCCTTTCCTTCCCAACTTACTTCTTGGTCATGATGTTTATGCAGGAATAGAAACCCTGACTAAGGCAAATTGGTTCCAGCATAGCGGGGTATTCCTGTGACAACCTGACCATGTTTTAGGGAGGACTGTAGAAGGACGTTGGAACTTTGGGCCAGAAGATCCATTCAGTGTTAAGAGCTCTGTAGGATGTTGTGTATGAGCTTGGAAGACAATGTTGAGAAAGTGCAGAAGATGAAGCCCTGGCTTGTGAAATTTCAGAGAGAAGATTAAAGACTTTTATCAGGGCCATTGCTATTTTTATTGTGAAGATTCTGTGGTTTTGGTTAGCTGGATATGAAAAATTAGCTGTGTTTAACAAGATGCTAGAACTACTAAAGCAAAAACTTTGCATTACTGGGACTATTGATGCTGGTTAGCTGGAGCTAAGAAATTAGCAGAGATTAAGAAGACACCAGCATCATTGAAGTGAAATCTTCTGGCAAGGGTTTTCTGAGAGCACAGAGGCATGTTCCAGAGATAGCCAAGGTTGTACCTTGTACTGTGTGGCTGGACTTGGTAATGTGTAAGAGTCACCAAGGTGGTACTGGTTTTGAAGACAAGAAGGGGCCATGAAGAGCAGCTGAGGCTTGGTACTGTGAGAGGCTGTGGAAGGCCATTGATGAAGGTGCAGCCTCAGTTACAATTAATGGCCCAGGACTTGAAGAGAGGTCATGCAAAGGATTTGAGGCTTGGCACCATGAAGAGAGCCTATGAGAGACTATAGGTGAAGCCTAGTGACAGCATGTGTCCTTCCCCAGCCTTTGAGCGGGGATTTTCAAACCTCCGTCCTAGCCACTATCTCTCAGCCCTTGAAGTTCTGGCCCTGTGTTCTCCTTAGAACAATACAGCCTCCTGTTTATTACCTCGGAGCCATGGCTAACCAGCACCTGGTGCTAGCCTGGGGCAGAGCGCTGGCATCAAGATCCACTAGACCTACAGTTTCCTGAATCAAGCATGCTACTGGCTGAGCAGTGTGGGGCCAACACAAGCTGAATTTGCAAGGAAGTGACTCACCCGATAACCCTTGAATTGTGAGATCACCAAATAAACTTTGCATCTCGAACTGCAACTATTGTCCAGATGCCTGTTCTTCACACGCACACACACACACACACACACACACACACACACACGCCCATTTATCCCCAGCTTCTCTTCCAGGGACCTAGTTCGCCATAGCTGCCGGCAGCAACAACAGCAGAATACAGCAGTGTATTCTGGAGAATTGCTGTACTAGGAATGACCACCAAGAACAGCAGCAGCAGTGAGTACAGGCATCTGGAGCCTAGAAGACAAGGTGTGTGCTACAAAGAGCAGATCTGGAAAAAGTGACCTAAGCCCTTGGAGTATCCAGAAGATCGTGAGTGGATCCCAGACATTGAAGAGTTTGAGTTGATTTTGCTTTTGATTGTGACTGTGCCCTGATATTTTTCCCTCTTGAGGGAAGAAAGTATTTTAGTGGAGCCCACAGTTAAGATACTTTTAATTGTGGAAAGACTTTGAATTTTAAAAGAGATTGGATATTTTTAAGGGATTGAAATTTTAAGAATTTGCAGGCTATGAAAATTATTTAGATCTTGGGGATGAATAAGAAAGTAAGGGTTGAGGCTTAATAGTGATGTGTTTGTGTGTCAAGTTGACAAGCGGTCATTGTACTGGCTGGTTTTGTGTCAACTTGACACAAACTGGAGTTAGAGAAAGGAGCTTCAGGGCAGAGCTGGAAAAGTGACCCAAGCCCTTGGTGAGGAAATGCCTCCATGAGATCCAGCTGTAAGGCATTTTCTCAGTTAGTGATCAAGGGGCGGGGGAGGGACCCTTGTGGGTAGTGCCATCCCTGGGCTGGTAGTCTTGGGTTCTATAAGAGTTCAAGCTGAGCAAACCAGGGGAAGTAAGCCAGTAAGAAACATCCCTCCATGGCCTCCATCAGCTCCTGCTTCCTGACCTGCTTGAGTTCCAGTCCTGACTTCCTTTGGTGATGAACAGCAATGTGGAAGTATAAGCCGAATAAACCCTTTCCTCCCCAACTTGCCTCTTGGTCATGATGTTTGTGCTGGAATAGACACCCTAAGACAGTGAGCCTATGAGTTTAATTGGGGTTGCTTCCAGGAGCACGTGCAATCCCAAGGTGAAGAAATGTCCCTCTGGTCTAGACACGCTAAGATGTTTATCCATATTCAGGAGGCAAAGCGCTTCCTGAGCCCCATCCACCTGTACGTGGGAAAGTAACAGTCCCAGCCTTGTGCAGATCTCCTCAGATCACAGCTACTGTCAGTTTAAGAGGGCGATGGTCAGATGGTACCCGAGGACATCTTTTCCCCACCCGCTCCTTTCTGCGTTGACCAAATAAAGAGCATCTGAGGCTCTGCAGTCAGGTCTTGCCCACCCCACTACCTCTTGCTAAAACCTTTAGATCACATTATTAGAACTAACCCTTGAAGGGACTCTGGTGGGTCTGAGCATGGCAAACACGGCTCTGGCAGGCCTTGCCCTTCCTCCATTCCCAGTTCTTTTCAAAAAGCTTAGTTTGTATCCCTAAAGCTAGCCCCCAAGGTCTATTCCACCTCCTCCCCTGAGGCTGACCACGAAGGTCCAGCTATCAAAGTATTGAAATCCAGCAATTAAAAAGCCCCTCTGTGCTACCCTAATTAGCCTGTCCAATCAAAATTAACATTACAAAAACCCTATCCTAACATGAGGTTTCCCCTTCTACCTTTATAGACTCCCATTTGCCCACAGGCCACATCTGACTCTATATCTAAAGGCAGTTCTTTGTCCCTCCAGGACGAATATTTTCTCCCTCTCTGTCTTGCCCCTTTCTCTCCTCTCCCTTGTCCTCTTCCCCCTTTCTCCCTGTCTTCTGTCTTAGTTAAGATTGTTATTGCTTGACAAAACCCCATGGCCAAAATGCAAGTTGTGGAGGAAAGGGTTTATTTGGCGTATACTTCCATAGCACTGTTCATCACTAAGGGAATCTAGGACAGGAACTCAATCAGGGCAAGAACCTGGAGGCAGGAGTTGATGCTGAGGCTACGAAGGAGTGCTGCTTACTGGCTTGCAGCCTGCTTTCTTATAAACTTGGGACCACCAGCCCAGAGATGGTGGTACCCACAAGGGGCTGGGCTCTGTCATTGCTCACGAACTGCTAAAATGCCTTACAGCTGGAGCTCATTGGCGGCATTCTCAGCTGAGGCTTCTTCCTCTCTGGAGATTCTTAGTTTATGTCAAGTTAACACACAAAACCAGCCAGTACACCCTCTTCTCCTGTCTTTGCCCCTTACCCAGTCCTTCTGCCCCTCTGGGGCAAATAAATCTCCTTTGGGCTGAGAACTTGGGGTTCTTGAGCTGACTTCAAGGTCCCTTCAACTCCAAGGTCTATCTTTGTATTTTGCTACTGACTCATTCATGAGACTAAACACCAAGGTCCAGCAATCAAAATTAATTATTTGACTACACTAGCTGAACTATCCAATCAGGTCTTACCAACTCATCCCAGCACAGATTTCCCCTTTTCTCCTTAAAAACCCACTCATGCACCTGCACTTCTTGTAGACAAGATACATTTTGGGTTGAAAGTTATGTGGGTGGGTTGGTGTCTTTTTTTTTTTTAATTGAAAAAGGAAGTAGAAACATTTCATGATAGTATTGAAATTTTACATGGAAAATATATCTGATAAAATTGAATACACAGAAAAGCATGTTAAAATTGAAGATTATCATGAAAAATTATACAGATAAAATGGTAATTATAAAAAACATTTTTAAATTAATTGATAGAGGAATTTATAAACATTTTCTCATAAAATTAAAGATTTACATGGAAAACATTTCTGATAAAGTTGAAGAAATTCACAGAAAAAAGTGCTATAAAGAATATTTTCAGAAAATATAGTACAGTTAAATTGGTTGGTATAAAAAATTCTACAATAATTGAAAAAGGAATTATAAATATTTTCTGATAAAATGAAGGTTTACATGGAAAATATTTCTGATAAAATTGAAAAAATATATAAAAAACATGTTAAAATTGAAGATTTCCATGAAAAATTATACAGATCAAATTTTAGACTTAAAAACACTACTAAATCAATTGAAAAAAGAGGTAGAAACATTTTATGATGAAAGTGAAATTTTACCTGGGAAATATTTCTGATAAAATATGATGAAACACATAGAAAAATATTTTAAAACCAAAGATTATCCTGGAAAATTATACAGCTAAAATGGTAGGCATAAAAACATTACTAAATTAATTGACAGGGGGAATTATAAATATTTTCTGATAAAATTGAAGATTCACATGGAAAACATTTCAAGAAAAATTTAATACTTTTTTGAATAATTTTCCTTGAAAATCTTCAATTTTAACCTTTTCCATATATTCAAATCATCAACTCCATCAGAAATGTTTATAATTCCTTTCTCTATTAATTCAGAAACGCTTTTTATAGCTTCCATTTCACTTTATTATTTTCCGTGAAAATCTTCAATTTCAACCTTTTCTCGATATTTCTTTTTTTATTTCTTACTTTTTTTTCATTGAAAAAGGAAGTAAAAACATTTTATGATAAAATTGAAGATTTACATGGGAAACATTTCTGGCAAAAATGAAGAAATATATAGAAAAACATGTCAAAATTGACAATTTTCATGGGAAATTAAAGAGTAAAATGGTACACATGAAAAACATCGCCAAATCAATTGAAAAGGGAAGTAGAAACATTTTATGATAGAATTAAAATTTACATGGAAAATATTTCAGATAAAATTGTAGAAAAATATAGAATAACATGTTAAAATTGAAGATTTTCATGAAAAATTACAGATAAAGTGGTAGGCATAAAATATTTCTAAGTTGATTGAAAGTGGAATTATAAACATTTTCTGATAAAATTGAAGATCTACAAGGAAAATATTTCTGATAAAATTGAAGATATATAGAAAAACATGTTAAAATTGAAGATTATCATGGAAATTATGCAGATAAAACAGTAGACTTAAAAAACATTACTAAATTAATTGAAACAGGAATTACAAACATTTTTTGATAAAATGGAAGATTTACATGAAAATTATTTCTGTTAGTGTATGTCTGGGAAATTGAGTCCATTGATGACAAGAAATATTAAGGAATAGTGATTGTTGCTTCCTGTTATTTTTGATGTTATTTTTATGTTTATGTGGTTACTTTCTTTTGGGCATGTTGGAAGATTACTTTCTTGCTTTTTCTAGGGTGTAGTTTCCCTTCTTGTATTGGCGTTTTCCATCTATTATCCTTTGTAGGGCTGGATTTGTGGAAAGATATTGTGTAAATTTGGTTTTATCATGGAATATCTTGGTTTCTCCATCTATGGAGATTAAAAGTTTTGCTGAGTATAGTAGTCTGGGCTGGAATTTCTGTTCTCTTAGGGTCTGTATAAGATCTGCCCAGGATCTTCTGGCTTTCATCATCTCTGGTGAGAAGTCTGGTATAATTCTGATAGGCCTGCCTATATAAGTTATTTGATCTTTTTCCCTTACTGCTTTTAATATTCTTTCCTTGTTTAGTGCATTTGGTGTTTTGATTATTATGTGATGGGAGGACTTTCTGTTCTGGTCCAGTCTGTTTGGAGTTCTGTGTGGAGTTCTGTTTGGCTTCTTGAATATTCATAGACATCTCTTTCTTAGGTTAGGGAAGTTTTCTTCTATAATTTTGTTGAAGATATTTACTGGCGCTTTAAGTTGTAAATCTTCACTCTCTTCTATACCTATAATCCTTAGTTTTGGTCTTCTCATTGTGTCCTGCATTTCCTGAATGTTTTGGGTTACAAGCATTTTGCATTTTCTTTGACTGTTGAGTCAATGTTTTCTATGATGTCTTCAGTACCTGAGGTTCTTTCTTCTTTCTCTTGTATTCTGTTGTTGATGCTTGCATCTCTGACTCCTGAATTCTTTCCAAGGTTTTCTATCTCCAGAGATGTCTCACTTTGTGATTTCTTTATTGTTTCTACTTCTACTTTTAGATCCTGGATGTTTTTGTTCAGTTCCTTCACTTGTTTGTTTCTATTTTCCTGTAATTCTTTAAGGGATTTTTGTATTTCCTCTTTAAGAGCTTCTACCTGTTGACTCATGTTCTCCTGTATTTCTTTCAGATATTTAGAAGGTATTTGTGTTTCTTCTTTAAGGGCTTTTACCTGTTGACCTATGTTCTCCTGGATTTTTTTAAGGAAGTTATTTATGTCCTTCTTGAAGTCCTCTATCAGCATCATGAGATACGATTTTAAATCCAACTCTTGCTTTTCTGGTGTGTTGGGGTATTCGGAACTTGCTGTGGGAGAACTGGGTTCTTATGTTGCCAAGTAGCCTTGGTTTCTCTTGGTAGGGTTCTTGCACTTGCCTTTTGCCATCTGGTTATCTCTGGTGTTAGTTGGTCTTGCTGTCTCTGGCTGGAGCTTATCCCTCTTATGGGCCTGTAAGCCTGTGTCTGTACTTCTGGGAGACCAAATCTCTTCTGGCAGGGTCTGTGCACAAAATGCTTTGAAGTCGCCTGGCTCCCTGATGCAAATGGCGGCAGGAAGGAAAGACTCCTGTCCCAGCAGTTCCACTGATCTTATGCCCTGTGCACTACTAGCTCTTCGCCTCCAGAGAGAAGGTGGCGATGATCTCTCCTCTGTGATCAGAAGTGAAAGTGCTGCTGGGAGATCACTCTCTTCCTGGCGGGTCATGCACCAGGTTGGTGTCTTTATTGCTCCACAGGGTTCCTGCCTGGTTACAGGACATGGCCTCTTCAGGTTCCATATCCCCAATGCTGTGAACCACAGCTAAGGTCATCCCCCATTGATTCTCGGGTACCTCCCTTATCTCAGGTCTCTGTTTCATCCTGGAGACGCTTCCCACCTCCTCAAGTGAGGGACACAGGCACCAGTCCCTAACACTATTAATAATACAGTTATGCTTGCAGACAGTAGATGGTTGTCCTCTGAGAGGCTCTACCCAGCAGCTACCTCAGACAGACACAGACACCCACAGCCAAACAGCGGGTGGAGCTTGGGGACTCTTGTGGAAGAATAAGAGGAGGGATTGTGAGCCCCAGGGAGACAGGAATTCCACAGAAGACCAACAAAGCCAACTCATGTGGACCCTTGGGGCTCTCAGAGTCTGAACCACCAACCAAATAACATACATGGGCTTGACCTAGGCCTCCCCTCACATATGTAGCAGATGTGCAGCTTGGTCTTCATGTGGGTCCCAAACAACTGAAGCGGGGGCTATCCAAAAGGCTGATACCTGTATGAGGGATATCTTCTAGCTTAGCTGGCTTCAGTGGGAGAGGAAATGCCTAGCCTAAAAGAGACTTGAAATGCCAGGGTAGAGGGGATACCTGGGGGTGCCCCACCTGCTCAGAGAAGAAGGGGTGAGGGAAGGGGAAGAGTTGTGGAAGGGAGTGACCGGGAGTCTACAGTGAGCGAGATGTAAAGTGAATAAATAAAATATAAATTAATTAAATTTTAAAAAAAAACTTCTGAAAAAAAACAACCCACCTGCTGCTTGCAGTCTGTCTTTGCTTGATCCAGAGATGCCCACACACACTCCATCCCTGCTTGTCCTTCTTGGGTAATGAATCTTATTTGTGCTGAAAATTTGTTTTCTGGGGGTGTTCTGAGCAGGCTCTGAGGGGCCTCCAAACCCCTACAGGACCAGTGCTGGCTGTCTTTTCAACAACTTTCCAAGCAGGAATGGACTATAGAAAGCACAAAATTAGCACCTGTCTCTGGAGCTGTGGCCCGCCTGTCTTAGAGGTCATGAATTTGGAAATGATTCACACCTGTGGGAAGCTTCTAGGCTTCCAAGTCTGTATCCACCCACCTGTTCCCTCATCCTTGCCCGTATGCTGACCCAGCCAGCTTGATGAGGAGAGCACGTGCCCGATTCGGTGTAGGCAGCATACTGTGAGTACCTACTGTGTGCCCATTCTGGACCCATCATAATCAGCAAAACACCCCCCTGACTTCTATCAGCTAGTCTCCAGAGGGGAAGCAGCCACTTTATTTCCTGTGCAATCTAGGAACTGATGTTGGGGGACTCCTGGGATTGTTGGGACTGAAGGAGAAAGACTCACTCAGCCTGGCTAACCTCAAAGCTTTCCTGAAAGGAGCCCAGGTTGGCTCTTTATCATGTGGTAGGGGTTGATCAGGCACCGCCATTCCAGAGCAGTGTACATGCGCAAACACGGCAAGGGGAAAACGGCAGTGACTGCAAACTCGGATTTATTTGATCAATAATGCTGATAATAACAGAACATCTGTACTTTCAATTTCTTTTTATTTGTGTGAAAATTTAATAAATCGACAGCAAAGAAAAAGGACCAAACCCCATTCTGCAAGAAACCCCCCCAGGTGCGATGGCTTTACTCACTTGCCCAGAACTCCTTTCCACCCACTTCCGGATTTAGACAGTGTACCTTAAGTTTACAGATGGCCTGGAGCTTTATCAGAAACAAAGACAACTTGGGGCTCTTTCCTATTTCCCCTGTCCCCAACTAATAGAGTGGCCTCCCAGAGAGCATGGGACCACGCCCAATAAATGTTTGAACTTGCAACTTGAAAAATAGACTATGGTATACGGAAGGCCCAGGCAGCACCCGAAGATATCGGTAACACATGGGATGCAGGAACCTGGTGGTAAGCAACAAATAATGCCATGGAGGGCCAAGGGGATCTCAACCTAAAGCAGTGGTGTTAGCTTTCTGAGTCCCGCATTCGGGCAAAGCCCTCCAGAACCCTGTCTCTAGCTTTCTTTTTGTAATTCTCTTTATTGAACAACCTGACCTCGTGCAAGTTTCTTGACATCAAAAAAATCTAGCTCTGTGTCTTAGTTAGGGTTTCACTGCTGTGAAGAGACATCTTGATCACAGCAATGTTTATAAAGGAAAGCATTTAACTGGAGCTGGCTTACAGTTTCAGATGTTTAGTCCACGAGCATCATGGTGGGAATACAGGCAAAGCATGGTTCTGGGAAAGGAGCTGAGAGTCCTATATCCTCACCCGCAAGCAATAGAAGGGGACTTTGTACCACACTGGCCAGATCTGAGCATATATGAGAATTCAAAAGCCCAGCTCCACAGTGACACACTTCCTCCCACAAGGCCACGCCTTCTAATAGTACCGCTCCCTGTGATCCAAGCATTCGAGCACACGAGTTATGAGGAACATACCTATTCAAACCGCCACACTCTAAATACCTAAGTACAGCCAATCAATCTGTTTAATGTTACTTGTATACATATGTTTTGTAACAACAATTATTGGAAAAGAAGGCCCTGAATTTGAAAGAGAACAAGTTCAGGGGAGCATTTGAAGGGAGGAAAGGGGAAGAGGAAATTACATAAGAATAAACTAAAAAGAAGAAGAAGAAGAAGAAGAAGAAGAAGAAGAAGAAGAAGAAGAAGAAGAAGAAGAAGAAGAAGAAAAAGAAATACTGTCTAAAAATCCAGCTTTGCCTGTTTCAGTGCCCAGTCCTACCACACTCTGGTCCAGCATCTCAGAGTGAAATGAATGCAACTCTTGAACATGTTCCATGTTGGTGTTTGCATCTTGCTAAGATGCCTACAAGCTGCATCTATTTTAAGCCATATCATATCAACTTCTTTTTTAATTAATTAATTGATTTTTTACACTCCACATTTTATTCCACCCCCTCCACCCTCTGACTGCTGCACATCCCATACCTCCTCCCCACACCCCTGTCTCCACGTGGATGTCCCCACTCCCCACCCCACCTGACCTCTAAACAACTCCCTGGGGCCTCCGGTCTCTTGACGTACATCATCTCTGAATGAACACAGACCTGGCAGTCCTCTACTGTATGTGTATTGGGGACCACATATCACCTGGTGTATGCTGCCTGTTTGGTGGTCCAGTGTTTGAGAGATCCCGGGGTGGGGGGGCAGATTAATTGAGACTACTAGTTCTCCTGCAGGATTGCCCTTCTCCTCGGCTTCTTTCAGCCTTCTCTAATTCAACAACAAGAGTCAGCTGCTTCTGTCCACTCATCAACATCTACTGACAAATGTGTTGGTTTGGGTCTACTCCCATTCCTAGCCCTAACACACACACACACACACACACACACACACACACAACCTTTCCTCCCATCCTCCCAGTACAATCACACCATGAATGTTGGGGGTATCATAACTGTCTACATGTCTTGGACCATGGACATGTTGCTTACAACTGAGACAAATAGCATATTATAATTACATTTATTTTCTTGTGTCTTGCATTTTTTTCTGAAGTTGAAATTGCTTTACCGTTTTTTGGGTTGGGTTGGGTTGGGTTGGTTTGGTTTGGTTTGGTTTGGTTTGGTTTTTGTTTGGTTGGTTGATTGGTTGGTTGGTTTTGGTTTTCTGGGTGTTATCACTAGCTCAAGCTAAGCATAGCCCCAGATATAAACACTTTTCATTAAAGTCAATTGTATGAAACAAATCTCTAGGTTTCACTATTTTCCTGACTGTTTCTCCTGGATCTCTCTAGCTGCTGCCCTGGACCACAAAGCTATTTCCTTGCTCTCCTGCACAGCTGTCATCCCAATGTGCCTTGGTCACCAGCTTGCAAATCTGCTCCTCTGTATCTGGCTCTCCTACCTCCTGTTTGTTTGTTATTGTACTTTTGACACTCTCCTTTAAAACTCAGAGGGATGCCAAGAAGCAATTGTTTTATTCTTGTCAGTTTGAACATGTGGAGAATTGTAGTGGCTATTCCTGGTTGTCAACTTGACTATATCTGGAATGAACTACAATCAAGAATTGGAAGGCTCACCTATGATCCTAATCTGGAGGCTCAGAGATGCAAGTTTCTGACTTGGATCTTGGCATGGAGAGCTTGAAGCATAGTGGCTATGAATTCCAGAAGATTAAGACAAGGAGATCTCAGAGTTCAAGGTCATCTGGGATTAAAGGCGAGTTGGCACACGCCTTTAATCTGGACCACACCCTCTGCTGGAGACCTACATAAGGACATTGGAAAGAGCATGACTCTCTCTCACTCTTCCTTGCCTGCTTGCCTTGTGGGACTGAGCAACTGCTAGATCCTTGGACCTCCATCCACAGCTGCTGCTGACCATTGTTGGGGAGTTGGACTACAAACTGTAAGTCATCGACAAATTCCCTGGCTATATGGAGACTACCCATCTGTTCTGTGACTCTAGAGAACCCTAATACAAGAATTCTAGATGGGTAAGAAGTTTCTTTAAGGAGTTTGAAGTATTATACCTTCGCTGGCAGCATTCTGGGTTATACTGTTAAATCTGATGCCATTTTGGCTCCCACTTATTTTTATATGACACTCTCATCTATTTCTATCTCTTTCTCCTACTTATCCTCATATTGTCTCTAATACCTTAGCTGTTATACAGGAAATTCATCTATGGTACTGAGCACCTGCCCAGGCCTTTCTATCTATAATGCACATCCTGACACTATGTAAATTATGTAAAATGTACCTATATTAATGATGAATGTATCTATATTAGTGGCTCTATATTAATGCATCTATATAATGGCTCTTCAACAATTTCCTTTCAGCAATCCCTTGCTCCCCCACTCTGTTTCATTCTCTTTGGCCCCCTTCTCTCCTTCCTCAATTAGTTGAGTTTAGATCTCAAAGTTTATACATCACCTATTGAGCCCATAACTCTCTTCTCTTTCCTCTCCTCTTTGTTTCGTTGTTGCTGTTATTGTTGGTTTAATGAAAGTCTTATTTCTGCTCTTATTCTCTGTCCTGGAAAATATCTACACCGGAAGTGAAGATATTTAGAATCAGAAAACATAAGAGACTGACACCTAAGCCGTCGACCTTCTTGTGGGACCTGAGCAAGGAGAGAAGCTGGTCTCCAATCTGCTGTAGGTTTTGACTTGATCCCTCTGTCAGGTTTTGAATGTTCTTATTGGGATAGTGCGGTTTCCACACACCCATCTCCCCTGATCAGCTAAGGAAGGAGAGGTCCAGACTTCACCTGTTTTCTGTACATATGTGGAGTCTGTCTGTCTGCTGCAGACTTGGCCTTGTAGGCATTAGGTCTCCTCATCCTGAACCCTTTATCTCTGGGTGAAGAGATGGCAGGTTCTTGCTACTTCCTTTGCAGTAGACAGAACGTTCCCACTCTCTCCACTACCCACATCCCCACACTCCCAATCATGTGATCTTTCTCCTCTGCTATCATCTTTGCTTCTTTTTTTTTGTTTGTTTGTTTGTTTGTTTTTGTTTTGTTTTGTTTTTTTTCGAGACAGGGTTTCTCTGTATAGCCCTGGCTGTCCTGGAACTCACTCTGTAGACCAGGCTGACCTGGAACTCAGAAATTCGCCTGCCTCTGCCTCCCAAGTTCTGGGATTACAGGCATGCGCCACCACCACCCAGCTTTCATTTTTGCTTCTATTCTCTGGTCTCCGCGGATTTTTGCCACTTGAATTTCCTTTTTCTGCTTTTTTTTTTTTTATCTCAGAAGAGAGTAAGAAATAAGCATGTGTGCAAATCACCCCGCTCAACGCGTCTCTATGTGTACTTCTTTTGTTTTTTTAAAAAATTGCAATTTTATGTTGTTTCATACCAAACAGAGCTGTGATTTGTATTTAACAATTTAAAATGCCACATCTTTTACTTTTGACAGTTCTAACACATTTTAAAGAGCTTTTAAAAAAACATCTTTTCTGGGAGTTTCACAGATACATTCGGTTCTCCCCACGTCCTTTGGAACCCGATGCCTTCCACACAGGCTCCAGCCCTCGAATGTGTGATAGGAGCCAGCAGAATTGTCATTACGTCATTAAACTAGAATCTTGGACTCTGCGAGATCTCAGGTGGTACAGTGACTATGGAAAGATGGGTGAGTTCGAAGCTGGCACAAGGCACCGGATGGGAGTCTGGACGGATGATGAGAGAGAAGGAGGAAGATGTAGCAGAGATGTAACATTTCAGTCTATCTGCGGTCACTCTCACATGCCCATCAGTAGATGGGCCGGCCACATCTGTCAGAGAAGAGTTGAGGGTGCTGAGTGTAGCTGTGTCTGACTTCTCAAGAAAAGAAGTGGTCCATCCGTTCTCGGATACTGGGAGACTGAAGTGGGGTGATACACCTAAAAGGTCTCAGAAAAGAAAGGCACCATATAAATTCACAAGGTCATTATCAGAGCCGGTGCGATCCAGACAAATCCAGTCCCAACTTGTCACTGCAACATCAAGCAAGTATGCTACAATAATCAGTTGCGGAGGCAGACAGTACAAGCCCCTGGAAGAAGTCTGTGAAGAAATGTGGCATTCATTCATGAAATTCAAGCCCGTGCCGTCTGGGACTCATGAAGAGTTCTGTCCCAACCTGCATCTGCCTGTGTGGAGCTCTCAGAATACAGGTGTGAGGGTGACATCTTAAAGTGAGGGACTCTAAGTCCCTGAGTGACCAGGGGACAGCTCTCCCTTGCTGGCCCGCATTACACTGATTGATTGACAAACGAACTCATGTGGGGCTAAGCCACACAGATTTGGGCCATTTGTCACAGTGCAGCTTATTCTTCCCCAGCTGAGGAGCCTGGTTTGGAAGGCTGCTGCCAGGCCCTGGTGTCCAGGAGAGGAAGACATAAGGACTGTGGATGCAAAGCTTGTCCCTTCTCCCTGGGAAAATCAGTGGAGAACAGGAAGGGCATCCAAGGTTTCGGCATTCATAAGCACTCCTGGGTCAATAGACAAGTAAGGGGTCTAGAGATGGTTCATCACACAGACCATTGGTGCCTCAGCTTCAGGGCAGAGGCCCAGGCAGAGGTACTGCCCCATCTCATGGCCTCTCCTGTGTGAGAGGCCCTCCACTGGCTTCCCTTAAACCTGTCGCCAAGAGGTCCTTTTCTGGCTTACCTATTTAAGTCGGGTTGCAACCTCAGGCTTTTCCACCTGTGCCCCAGTTCTAGA
The DNA here is from genome assembly GCA_964023405.1 of Apodemus agrarius. Taxonomy (NCBI): domain Eukaryota; kingdom Metazoa; phylum Chordata; class Mammalia; order Rodentia; family Muridae; genus Apodemus; species Apodemus agrarius. The sequence continues at coordinate 101,110,172 of OZ030012.1, forward strand.
ATAACAACCCCAAGGCTTATTATTTATGAATTAATGACTAGGTTTATTCCTCCACTAACTCATAACTTATTAACCCATTTATACTTATGTAGTCTGACCCATGGTGTCTTAGTCAGGGTTTCTATTCTTGCATAAACCATCATGACCAACTAGTAAGTTGGGGAGGAAAGGGTTTATTCAGCTTGCACTTCCACATTGCTGTTCATCACCAAAGGAAGTCAGGACAGGAACTCACACAGGGCAGGAACTTGGAGGCAGGAGCTGATGCAGAGCCCATGGAGGAATGCTGCTTACTGGCTTGCTTCCCCTGGCTTGCTCAGCCTGCTCTCTTATAGAACCCGAGACTACCAGCCCAGGGATGGCACCACCCACAATGGACCAGGCCCTCCCCACTTGATCACTAATTGAAAAAAATGGTTTATAGCTGGATCTCATGGAGGCATTTCCTCAAGGAAGGCTCCTTTCTCTGTGATAACTCCAGTTTGTGTCAAGTTGACACACAAAACCATCCAGTACACATGGCTGGTTAGCGCTCCTCAGTTTCATACAATCAACTTCCTCTGAGTCCAGAGCAAATCTGCCAGTGCCCAACCCTTCCCAGAGTTCCTATCTCTACCAGAACTCCCACCTTCTACTTCCTGCCTTGTTAGACCATCAGCTTTTTATTGACAGGTGATGCTTCCACACAGTATGTAAGAGATTATCCCTACACAGTAGGGCATCATCCCGACCAAAATATGCTTATCTGAAAGGTGGCTATATCTTTTGACTCCTAGAAGTCTACAAAGAACACACCACTCCTTCTGTCCTTTGGGGTCAGGTTAAAGACTTCCAGAAACTTGAACCTGGATTCAGCCTCTGATGACTGGAAGTGACATGAAAGTAATAGAATATAGGTAATAGCAGAGAAAGAAACCATGGCTGTCTTTAGCTCACTCCAGATAAATGAAGGCTGTTCCCCAAACCACACATACCTCCCAAACTGGACATCTGATCCCAACATCATTATAAACAAGCCATTTTAATAACACACTTTATTTTTTTTAAAAACACAACCCACTCCTTTTAGAGATGAGTAAAAATCAGCTAGCTTGTGAGTTACCCAAAGACACATGTCACTCCTGACGGGACAAACAGAGACAGACGCCTGTGCTTGACTTTTAACTCAGTCGTTGAGTTGGGAATGCGAGGGTAGCACTTCGAATCCAGGCCACCCGGCAGCTTCTCCCATCCCAGGGCGGTTTGCCCAGGATAAGACAAGCCTAGACTGCAGAGAAGTAGAATTCATCTGAGACCGGAGGCCAAGGACCCAGCATGGGCGGATGAGCTCAGCCATGCTGCTTCTGCGCACAGCCCATGAGTTTCAGGACATTCACATCCTTATTCATGCAGAGTGGTTCTTGTGTTGGCTAAAAGCCAAAGCAAACCCAAAACCGCCACAGTGTCTTGGTGCTCTGCTACTTTGAGGGGTCTACCCACTGAGTACTGGATTTTAACATTAGACTGTCCCAAGGCCTAATTAAAAGAAAATGTGAATGGAGAATAGCAATTCTGTGCCCCGGTCTTAGGAGAAAAAAAATGTGTTTTCACGTTTATCATAAATATCACTGAATTGTTTCTTTCTTTCTTTCTTTTTTTTTTTTTCAAAAATTACCAGCCGGCTTCCTTTTTCTTTAGAAATTGAACAAGCCCAGCACATCTTTGGCATGCCTTGCTAACCACGGATTCCATTATGTGTTTAATAATTGACTGTTCAATAGAGCATTGATGCATTTTTGTCTGGAACTAATTCACCTTTGTCTGGGCCTCAGCATGGATGTTCAGTGAATCGCAGATGGGATCGTAGGAGTGTTCCAGCACGGGCTGCCCGACGCAGGCCCACGGCTTGGAGATTATTCACATCAGGCCCTGTGCTCAGCAATGTTCTAGCATGCTAAAACCACCTGAAGATGTGATTTATGGAAGCCGAGGAGTACGGGACTACACCTTTTCCCTTCTAATGAGACCTAACAAATCTCAGTCTGTGGGCAGTTTAAACCAGCAAAGAAACTGTCAGCTACAAAATTAACAAAAATGAGCATCCTTAGAACCCATTACAGCCCTGGAGCTGCCCAGTTGGAAGTCAGAATAGGATGGGGAAGAGCAATTCGCCGATGTGCGTGTTGACTTCTCTTTAGTGAAAGGGAAGTCCCTCGCCTCCTGAAGAGTTGCCTTGCCTTTCTTTGTTGGCTTTATGGGTTTGAACAGCAAACAACCCAAGAGTGCGGAGCGTTGCCAAGGACCAGGTGCTTCCTCCTGCAGGGCGCTGTGCCTGGCCTTGGAGGCCGAGCAAGGCTGGGGCGACATGGAGAGCTCCGGCTTGTAAAAGCAGGAAGAACCTACTCCATGGAAATCACCGTGGCTGTGTCTGCTGCAGAGGCAGAAAAGTAGGCAGGGCCTCCTGGGAAATCCAGTCCCTGATGGAGGGAGAGAATGGACAGGAGAAGAGGATGACAGCCTGAGGGTGTCTTTCAGGTCTGAAAGACAAAAGGACTACAAAGGAATTCTCTTTTCGATGGTGTCATTTGTGGAACCTGGGAATATAACTCAATAACGTGTATTATTTCATAAGATTAATATTTGCTTCGAAATTCCAGTATGGTCTTAGCTGTCTATACTTTCTCCTTGAGGATTAGGTTTCCAATGGCATTTCCATTGCTTGGGATGTGGGGCTGTTTTATTACTTACTGAGTGCCCTATAATAATAAATGGCTGGATCTCTTTCTTCCACCAAAGGAGTCTATGCCTCTGCTGAGTGCTGGGGAGGGGAGGTAGAGCATTTCTCTAGCAGCTCTGGCCTGCTGTGTTCAGTTGACTTCAGTGCAGGTGTAGCAGGCAGCACACACCCCCAGGCCAGGGCCGAGGAAGGCTGTAGTTCTCAGATGACCAGGACCTTGAGACTCAAGCATAATTACAGCCGAAGCTGTAACTGAGCCAGGACTGGAGCAATTAATTCAGCCTGATGGTTCCTTTTCTAAAATTTTCTTCAAAGATCCTCAAATGCAATACCCTGAAGGCCTCCTGAGGAACAGGAAGCATCTACTTTTATTTTGTCTCATTGTTGCTCCCTTCCAACCCCCTCAGTGTCTTCAGTCCCTTCTCCAACTCCTCCATTGGGGACCTCGTGCTCAGTCCAATGGTTGGCTGCATGCATTCGACTCTGTATTTGTTAGGCTCTGGCAGAGTCTCTCAGGAGACAACCATATCAGGCTCCAGTCAGCAAGCACTTCCCGGCATCCAAAGTAGTGTCTGGGTTTGATGACTATATACGGGATGGCTAATATCTGCTTATCAGTGATTGCATACTGTGTGTGTGTTCTTTTGTGACTGAGTTACCTCACTCAGGATGATAATGAAGTTGCTTTCATTTGTCTGAGAATTTCATGAAGTCACTGTTTTAAATAGCTGAGTAGTATTCCATTGTGTAAATGTACCACGTTTTCTATATCCATTCCTCCATTGAGGGACATCTGGGTCCTTTCCAGCTTCTGGCTATTATAAATAATGCTGCTATGAACATAGTAGAGCATGTGTGCTTATTACATGTTGGAGCATCTTCTGGGTATATGCCCAGGAGAGGTATGGCTGGGTCCTCAGGGAGTACTATGTCCCATTTTCTGAGGAGCCACCAAACTGATTTCCAGAGTAGTTGTACCAGCCTGAAATCCCACCAGCAATGGAGGATTTCTCTTTCCCCACATCCTCTCCAGCATCTGCTGTCCCCTGAGTTTTTGATCTTAGTCATTCTAACTGGTAAGAGGTGGAATCTCAAGGTTGTTTTGATTTGCATGACTTAAGGATGTTGAACATTTCTTTAGGTCATTCTCAGCCATTCAAGTTTCCTCAGTTGAGAATGCTCTGTTTAACTCCGTTCCCCATTTTTAATAAGGTTATTTGGTTCTCTGGAGTCTAACTTCTTGAGTTCATTGTATATATGGGATATTAGCCCTCTATTGGATGTGGGATTAGTAAAGATCTTTTCCCAATCTGTTGGTTGCCACTTTGTCCTCTTGACAGTGTCCTTTGCCTTACAGAAGCTTTGCAATCTTATGAGGTCCTATTTGTTGATTCTTGATCTTAGAGCATAAGCCATTGGTTTTGTGTTCAGGAACTTTTCCCCTGTGCCCATGTATTTGAGGCTTTTTCCCACTTTCTCCTCTATTAGTTTCAGTGTGCCTGGTTTTATGTGGAGGTCAATGATCCACTTGGATTTGAGCTTTGTACAAGGAGATAAGAATGGATCAATTTGCATTTTTCTACATGTTGACCAGCAGTTGAACCAGCACCATTTGTTGAAAATGCTCTTTTTTCCACTGGATGGTTTTAGCTCCTTTGTCGAAGATAAAGTGACCATAGATGTGTGGGTTCATTTCTGGGTCTTCAATTCTATTCCATTCATCTACCTGCCTGTCACTGTACCAATACTATGCAGTTTTTATCACCATTGCTCTGTAGTACAGCTTTAGGTCAGGGATGGTGATTCCCCCAGAAGTTCTTTTATTGTTGATATTAGTTTTTGCTGTCCTAGGTTTTTTGTTATTCCAAATTAATTTGAGAATTGCTCTTTCTAACCCTATGAAGAATTGAGCTGGGATTTTGATGGGGATTGCATTGAATCTGTATATTACTTTCAGCAAGATGGCCATTTTTACTATATTAATCCTGCCAATCCAGGAACATGGGAGATATTTCTGTCTTCTGAGATCCTCAATTTCTTTCTTCAGAGACTTGAAGTTCTTGTTGTACAGATCTTTCACTTGTTTGGTAGAGTCACACCAAGTTATTTTCAAATGTTTGTGAGTATTGTGAAGTGTGTCATTTTCCTAATTTCTTTCTCAGCCCATTTATCCTTTAAATATAGGAAGGCTAATGATTTGTTTGAGTTAATTCTATATCTGGCCACTTTGCTGAAGTTGTTTATTAGGATTAGGAGTTCTCTGATGAAATTTTTGGGGTCACTTAAGTATACTATCATATCTGTAAATAGTGATATTTTGACCTCTTCCTTTCCAATTTGTATCCCTTTGACCTCCTTTTGTTGTCTAATTGCTCTAACTAGAACTTCAAGTACTATATTGAATAGATAGGGAGAGAGTGGGCAGCCTTGTCTGGTCCCTGATTTTAGTGGGATTGCTTCAAGTTTCTCTCCATTTAGTTTGATGTTGGCTACTGGTTTGCTGTATATTGCTTTTACTGTGTTTAGGTATGGGCCTTGAATTCCTGATCTTTCCGAAACTTTTAACATAAAGGGATGCTGAATTTTGTCAAATGCTTTCTCAGCATCTAATGAAATGATCATGTGGGTTTTATCTTTGAGTTTGTTTATGTAGTGGATTACATTGATGGACTTCCCTATACTGAACCATCCCTGCATCCCTGAGATGAAACCTACTTGATTGTAGTGAATAACCATTTTGATGTGTTCTTAGATTCAGTTTGTGAGAATTTTATTGAGTACTTTTGCATTGATATTCATTCATAAGGGAAATTGGTCTGAAGTTCTTTCTTTGTTGGATCTTTGTGTTTTTTTTAGTATCAGTGTAACTGTGGCTTCATAAAACGAATTGAGTATTGTTCCTTCTGTTTCTCTTTGTGGAATAGTTTGAAGAGTATTGGTATTAGGTCTTCTTTGAGGTCTGACAAAATTCTGCACTAACCCATCTGATCCTGGGTTTGTTGTTTTTTGTTTTGTTTTTTTTTTGTTGTTGTTGTTGTTGTTGGAAGACTTTAAACGACTGCTTCTATTTCTTTAGGAGTTATGGGATGGTTTAAATGGTTTATCTGATCCTGACTTAACTTTGTTATTTGCTATCTGTCTTGAAAATTGGCTATTTCATCCAGGTTTTCTAGTTTTGTTGAATATAGGCTTTTGTAGTAGGATCTGATGATTTTTTTGAATTTCTTCATTTTCTGTTGTTATATCTCCCTTTTCATTTTTGATTTTGTTAATTTGGATACTATCTCTTTGCCCTCTGGTTAGTCTGGCTAAGGGTTTATCTATCTTGTTGATTTTCTCAAAGAACCAGTTCTGGTTTTGTTGATTCTTTGTATAGTTCTTTTTATTTCTACTTGGTTGATTTCAGCCCTGAGTTTGATTATTTCCTACCATCTACTCCTCTAGGGTGTATTTGCTTCTTGTTGTTCTAGAGCTTTTAGGTGTGCTATTAAACTGCTAGTGTATGCTCTTTTTGGAGGCACTATGAGTTTTCCTCTTAGCACTGCTTTCATTGTGTCCCATAAGTTTGGGTATATTGTGCCTTCATTTTCATTCAATTCTAAAAAGTCTTTAATTTCTTTCTATATTTCTTCCTTGACCAAGTTATCATTGAGTAGGGCATTGTTCAGCTTTCATGTGTATGTGGGCTTTCTGTTGTTTTTGTTGCTATTGAAGACCAGACTTAGTCCGTGGTGATCTGAGAGGATGCATGGGATTAGTTTGGTCTTCTTGTATCTGTTGAGGCCTGTTTTGTGACTGATTATATGGTCAATTTTGAGGAGGTACCATGAGGTGCTGAGAAGAAGGTATATTCTTCTGTTTTAGGGAGAAATGTTCTACAGATATTTGTTAAATCCATTTGGTTCATAACTTCTGTTAGTTTCAATATGTATATGTTTAGTTTGTGTTTCCAGGATCTGTCCATTGATGAGAGTGGGGTGTTGAAGTCTCCCACAATTATTGTGTGAGGTGCAATGTGTGATTTGGGCTTTAGTAAAGTTTCTTTTATAAATTTGGGTGCCCTTGCATTAGGAGCATAGATGTTCAGAATTGAGAGTTCTTCTTGGTAGATTTTTCCTTTGATGAGTATGAAGTGTCCTTCCTTATCCTTTTTGATAATGTTTGGTGGAAAGTTGATTTTATTTGATATTAGAATGGCTACTGCAATTTGTTTCTTGGGACCATTTGCTTGGAAAATTGTTTTCCAGCCCTTTACTCTGAGGTATTGTTTGTCATTGACAGAGGTGAGTTTCCTGTATGCAGCAAAATGTTTGGTCCTGTTTATTTATCTAGTCTGTTAGTCTATGTCTTTTTTATTGGGGAATTGATCCATTGATGTTAAGAGATATTAAGGAATAGTGATTGTCTTTATCAGGGTTTCTTTTTCTGCACAAACATCATGACCAAGAAGCAAGTTGGGGAGGAAAGGGTTTATTTGGCTTACACTTCCATGTTGGTGTTCATTACCAAAGGAAGTCAGGACTGGAACTCAAGCAGGTCAGGAAGTAGGAGCTGATGTAGAGGCCATGCAGGGATGTTACTTACTCGCTTGCTCCTCTGCCTTGCTCAGTTTGCTCTCTTATAGAACTGAAGACTAGCAGCCCAGGGATGGCACCACCCACAATGGCACCACCTTGACCACCAACTGAAAAAATGACCTGCAGCTGGATCTCATGGAGGTAATTCCCCAACTGAAGTTCCTTTCTCTGTGATAACTCCAGCCTGTGTCAGTTTTACACACAAACCCAGCCAGTACAGTGACTGTTACTTCCTGTTATTTTTTATGTTAATTTTATGTTTGTGTGGCTATCTTTTGTGAGGACTTGTTGAAAGAAAATTACTTTCTTGCTTTTTCTAAGGTGTAGTTTCTTTCCTTGTGTTGGCATTTTCCATCTATTATCCTTTTTAGAGCTGGATTTGTGGGAAGATATTGTGTAAATTTTGTTTTGTCATGGAATATTTTGGTTTCTCCATCTATGGTAATTGAGAGTTTTGCTGGGTATAGTAGCCTAGGTTGACATTTACGTTCTCTTAGGGTCTGCATGATATCTGCCCAGGATCTTCTAGCTTATATAGTCTGTGGTGAGAAGTCTGGTGTAATTCTGATATGTCTGCCTTTATATGTTACTTGACCTTTTCCCCTTACTGCCTTTAATATTCTTTCTTTGTTTAGTGCATTTGGTGTTTTGACTCTTATGTGACGGGAGGAATTTTATTTTCTTTTTGGAGTTCTATAGGCTTCTTGTATATTCATGGGCATCTCTTTCTTTAGTGAAGTTTTCTTCTACAATTTTGTAAAAGATATTTGGCCCTTTAAGTTGGGAATCTTCAATCTCTTCTATACCTATAATCCTTAGGTTTGGTCTTCTTATTGTCTCCTGCATTTCCTGGACGTTTTGGGTTAGGAGCTTTTTGCATTTTGCATTGTCTTTGACTATTGTGTCAATGTTTTCTATGGTATCTTCTGCACCTGGAATTCCCTCTTCTATCTCTTCTATTCTGTTGGTGATGTTTGCACCTATGACTCCTGATCTCTTTCCTAGGTTTTCTATCTCCAGGGTTGTCTCCCATTGTGATTTTTCTTTATTGTTTCTATTTCCATTTTTAGATCATGAATGGTTTTGTTCAATTCCTTCACCTGTTTGGTTGTATTTTCCTGTAATTCTTTAAGGAATTTTTGTGTTTCCTCTTTAAGGTTTTCTACCTGTTTACCTGTGTTCTCCTGTATTTCTTTAAGGGAGTCATGTCCTTCTGAAAGTCCTCTATCATCACCATGAGATGGTATTTTAAATCACAGTCTTGTTTTTCTGCTGTGTTGGGGGTAATCATGGCTTGCTGTGGTGGAAGAACTGGGTTCTGTTGCTTATGTTCTTGCCCTTGCCTCTCGCCATCTGGTTATCTCTGGTGTTAACTGGTCTGGTTGTCTCTGACTGAGGTTTGTCCCTCCTGAAAGCCTTGATGTCAGTACTCCTAGGAGATCAGTTCTCTCTGGGAGGAATTTGGGTATGGAGACTATAACATAGGTTCAACTCCAGGGTGCAGACAAAAACTAGAAGGATTCTGTCCCTGCCTGTTCCTTAATTTCTGTGTTCTGATGGCTCTATGCAGGTCTTTCTTGGGCCAGGAATTTGAGCAGAAGTGGTGGCCTTACCTGTGCTCACAGGCATGTCTGCACTCCTGGGAGACCAACTCTCTTCCAGTGGTATTTGTGTACTGTGGCACAGGATCAGCTCTGGGTACAGTCAGAAACTGGAAGCTGTATAGCACTTTTTAAAATGGGCACTCTGTTATAAGTGTATGTGTGCATTATTTAATCATAACAACTGTATACAGTAACCTCCTTAAAGTGACAGACATGGAAACTGAGGCACAGTAAGGTTAAGCAACTTGCTCTAGACTATGATCAGCTTGGAACCCATGCAATCTGCAGTCACTATCTGTATACTGACACGCTGCCACCTCTCAGGAGGAGAGATCACTGGTGATCTGAAAGACTTTCATCCTTGGTCCATAAACTCCCTTATTCGGTCTCTTGTAAGTGCAAGACACTGTAAAAAGTCTTACAGAACAAGGATCGATAAACAGAGGGTATGATCTTCCTCTCTGAGCTCCAAACCAAGGGTGCACACCATGGCCTTCTGAAAGGGGTGTTGCCAGCCCTGTCTATTGGCAGCTGGGTGAACTAGGAGTTGTAACTTACCTTTCAGAGCTTCCATCTATAAAGGGAAGATGTTCAACATGGCACCAAGGCATACGGTCTAGCTTCAGGGCTGCTCTGTCAAAGGTTTGCAGAAGGTGGTCCCTGTCGTGCATGCTTCAGCTGGTACGACAGAAGATCCAGGTCTGGGACAATTAGCACCTCATGGTCTTTGGTATTCTGGTGTTGGGTTTCTTTTAGAAGGTGTTGCAGAGCTTTTTACAGGAAACCGGGCATTATGATTTGAACAGAATCCCTAGAGTTATACTACATGGGGACTCTCATATAATAAAGGCACACCAGGAGACGCTGAAGAGATCTAGGAAAAGGGAGGTGGGGTGGACATTCATGGAACTCTTTAAATGGATACTTAGAAACATTTGTAGCAGATGTGGTACAACCTCCCCCTCCTATGAGGGTAAAAAGGCATGTGACTGGTCAGGGCTTTGTAGAGTTGAACGAGGAGGATAATTTGCAAAGGGGTAACAGCAAGATTAGAAACAATGTACACTTTGGCCTTTCAGCAGAAGCAGCGAGATCCAGAGGGCCTGCTGCTGTTCACTACCGAGCTGACTGAGAGATCATACACGGTATCAGTGTGTCTGAAATCACACCGGGCGTCAGTGTAAGTATCTGAGATCACACTGGCGATCAGTATATGTGTCTGAGGTCACAGCAGATATCGATGTAAGTGTCTGAGATCCCACCAGATATTAGTGTAGCTGTCTGAGGTCACACTGAGCCTCAGTGTAAGTGTCTGAAAGCCCACGCTTTCATGGAAGGACATGGGGAGAGTTCAGGACAGGCTCCTCAGAAGAGAACAAATTGACTGGAAACAGCAAGTAAGTGGCTTTCAGTATATTTGGAGACAAAACTGTCCTGTGATGTGAGCTCTAAAAACCCAGCCCCATCTATTCCAGGCCTCAGGGGCCTAACAAAATGGCACCTTTCTTCTCAAATCATAGGATGGAGTCCTTCTAGACAGATAGATGGGTCTGACACACCTGACCAAACCTTTCACCGTTTTCTCTGGATGCAATGGAAAGAAAGTTATTGAAAAGGCAATAGGCAGACATAGTTTTAGGATTACTGTGCCCCAAGCCTATGATTTAAGGCTTACTACAATGCGGTTGGGAAGGATTACTGGAAAGAAACAGAAAATGAGACGAGGGAGGTATGAGGAGCAGATGGCCCATGATTCAGTCACCTCCTTCTGAGCTCTGAGACAGTAACTGAGTTGCTGGGGTGCAAGCTGGTGTCCCTCAAAAGAACTTCTGTTCTAATGAGAGCATATAAATATAGCCAGGACTTACATACACTGACTCTGTGAGCCTGTGAGCATGCCTTCCTTCCCTAAGGTCGTCACACAGCATTCCTCCTGGTGGTTGAGGTTACTCTAAAGTAAACAAATGCAGAGGGACCCTCAACCTTACCCCCAACAGAGCAGTTAGTTAGAGACCACCAGTTCTGTGTGAGTTCTCTGGCTCTAGTGGAGTGTGACTTTCAAAGGGCTTGACAATATACACTTCTAGAGAGAAGGCTACTACTGCTCTACTAACCGAAGAGAATGGGGTACCATTTATAATGGCCATTGTGAGCTATACACTGGCTTGGAAGGGTACTATATACCTAACAAAAGCAACTTAAGGAAGGGAGCATTTGTTTTGGCTTGTGCATTGAGAGTGTATTGGGAAAGTCAAGGCCACAGGAGTATAAGGTCACATTGTACCTGCAGAAAGCAGAGAGAGAAATGCTCATGTGCTGCTCCTTTTCTCTTTTTCCCTTATTTTTTGGAAGGTGCATATGTGTGGTGTGCACATGTATGTATGTATGCACATATGCATGTATTCATGCTTGCATTCTGCATGTGGAGGCCCAAGCCTGACTTTAAGTATTTCCCTGGATGGCTCACCACCTTATGCACTGAAATAGAGTCTCTCACTGGAGGTTAGAACTTGCCAATTTGGCTAGCACCACCAGCCAGTTTGCTCTAGAGCTCCTATGTCCACCTCCCTAAGGTGACGTTACAGGTGAACTGGCACACCAGCCTGGCATTTTCATGGGTTCTGGGGATCTGAACTCCAATCCTGTGCTCACATGGCAATCATTTTACCACTGAGCCATCTCCCCCAGCTCCCTTTGCCCCATTTTTCATTCAGATGAGGTCCCTGCTCCTAGGATAGTGACACTCATATCCAGGGTAGGTCTTTCTTTCTTCCTCAGTGAAACATCCTGAAAGGGATGCCCGGAGTCGTGTCTACAGAGATTCCAAATCCAAATTATCGTACTGACAATGAAGCTTCCAGGTCACAGGTGCCTTATGAGGCAGAGGTTAGTCTTGCCATCTGTATAGGTCAGAAAACTGAATGTCTCCACATGACAAACCGCGATCCAGCTACTAAGCTACAGCCCTGGGCCTTGAGGCCTGTAGCCAGCAGAGCAGGCTGGCTCACACTTCCCTCGACCCAGCTTATTGCTTTGGCCTCTGGCCCCACCTTCTCCGTGCTGTCAATCATTCCATCCCTCATTCCTGCTGTCTCCCGCTCATCTGTGCATTGTTCTGCTTCTTCTAAACCCCTCCTTTGTCTAGCCAGACAAAGCTCCTCAGGGTGGCATTTCTTCTGAAATGATTTGCCCCACCCCCTTACACACCAGCAAGGCCTTTCATCATAGCTGGTCAATGCATGGCATGATTCTTTACCTCTCTCAGAGCCAGGTCAGATTCATCCTTGAGCTCAGAACCTAGGTAAGGACCTGGTTAAACTGAGAATCTCAAATTCTTTGTGGGAGATAAGGGAAGGAGGGGGAGGGAAGGTGAAAATCTGTCCCCAGGCGCTGGCACAGGCCTGCCTTCCCATCCTATGCCACTGACCTTCCACTACAACCGCCACCTGGCTCGTGGATTAGACAAAGATGACAACATCCCCCGCCCCACATCAGGGTACAGATTCCCAGGCTAGGGCAGTAAATTGACACCACAGTCAATATTTAGTCTTCCCAAAGGGCACGGTTTGTTAGCTGGTGATCTGCAGTGAATTTGTAATCACAGACCAACTGCTCCTGCTCCCGACGCCCTTACAGTCTCAGTGCTTCTGTGTGCTGAGGGACCAGGATTCTGTTTGATTAGGACCTGCAGAGAAACTAGTTAACGCAGAGATTGTTGCTTAAGCCTCGACGCTGGCTGCTGAGGTCTTGTGTAAACATTTCCTCATGAAAACTCTTCTCGGTCCTGGGATAATGCAGTGTGGAGTGGAGGGAGGGTTTTCCTCACTCTGGACTAGTGAGGACTTGTGACCATTGTCACCAGAGGGGCACAGAAGTAGATGGCGCTGTGACAGGGGCCACTCTGGATCTAGGGTTTCCTGGATTATGAAGTCTTTTTGGGTCTGTGGCCTCATGAACCCTCACAACAGCAACACGAGGAACAATCTCACAAAAGTCACTCCCTTGCTGGATGTTTCAAAGATGCTGGATGGAATAGCAAGACGGCTGAGTGGGTAAAGTTCTTACCACCTAGGCTGGTGATCTGAGTCTGACACCCAAGACTCTCATGGCAGGAAAAAACCAAGGCCTCCGATCTTTTCTCTTACACACACACACACACACACACACACACACACACACACACAGCCAGACCCTGCACACACTGCCTTTACAATGTGATCTCTTTTACGGTCATGGCATTTGTGAGACAGGTGTATTTTATTTCATAGCTGGTATTCTTAAGATGCTAACTTCTTTGTCCGAAGTCATGTGACTAAAAGGGAAGTCTCAGGCTTAAAGGCAGGTCTGTCTGACAGTCTGACAATAAGGGCCCTATGCTTGACCCCTTTGACAAGCTATATGTCCATTTCACAGATGAAAAGTTAGTCCCTGTCAGTCAAATATGCAGAGGGATGCACATGGGGGCTAAGATCAGATGTATGAAACTTAAATTTGTGCTCAGCCACTGGCAAGGACTTGTGGCCTTGGGCAAGTTGCTATGCATCTATAAGACAGGGACAATAGTCCATGCAACATTATTTATTGCAAAACCTTTGGAAAGACCTGTTCTGAGAAAAATCAGAAGATTCTCCCTTTGATGGTCTGCTAGGCTTCTGCAATCCAAAAGTCCCCTCAAGCCAGTGAACCCCTGTCAGCTCACATTCTCTCCTTAAACATGCTCATCCAGAGGTCATAAGACAAAAGAAATAAGCAATGCTGTTGAGGCCTGGCCGTGCTTCCGCCACTGTGCTGGGGTACTTCCATGTACCTGAGGGCGGCATGCAAGGCGGGAATATTTCTGCCAGATTAGGAATGTAAAGCAGAGAGAGGTGAGGTGCCAGTCTTCACTCTTATCTGGGCAGAGCCCGCCCCCTTGACTGCCCACTTTGGCTGCAATTTGCCACATCAAATGTCAGTCATCTCCCCAGCCCGCCCACCCCTCACCCCCCCTACCCTGTGCCCCCGCCACCCCCCCCACCCACGCCCCCATTCCCCATCCCTGCCACACAAACTCTCCTGTTCTTTGCGCAAGATACCTGCCCTTCACTAACAAGAAGAAGAAGAAAAAATCTTCCCTGGCCAAGTTCAGCTAAATTCTAAACAGCAGGGCTCCAGTAAGTTAAGAACTTAAATACTTGCCTTTTTCTTTTTACAATTCAAGATAAATGTGTAAGAACTTAAATACTTGCCTTTTTCTTTTTACATTTCAAGATAAATGCATTCTGTGTGTGCCTGTGTAAGAGAGAGAGGGCTTTTTCCTTCTGTTTGCAAATAGTATTATTCAGCCCTTTTGGACCAAAGGGAATTTACTTAGATGTAAAATAAACAAAGAAAGAAAGAAAGAAAGAAAGAAAGAAAGAAAGAAAGAAAGAAAGGAAGGAAGGAAGGAAGGAAGAAAGAAAGGGGAAAAAGAAAGAGGGAGGGAGAGAGAATAAAAGAGGAAAGGAAAAGAAGGAATTACAGTGAACAAAAGACCTGGGGGACATAATTACAGAGACTCTGCAGGTTCTGCATTAGCTGGGAAATTGCTGCCATTTCATCGTGGGAGCAAAGCTATTTTCTTTTATTTTAAAGTGGATCCTTCACCTTCCAAAGGGCTAATTACGGTACTGCCTACATGTTGTGCTCATAGGCTCCAATTTCATCTTTTCATTAACCATGCCAGCAAATAGCAAAATTGTACCTGCACTCTGGAAGCATCTTCCGGCCAGCTCCGTAACAGGCCGAGAGTGTGGCAATCCCTCACCTGTGACTCAATCCATGTTTTCCATAATTGGGCTCCCAAAAGACCTTGTCAATGGCCCCTCCTCCAGCCCAGCCAAGAGAAATCATAAACCAAAACAGGTGGGCGGCAGGAGCCAGAGGAGGCACAGGGAGGGCAAGGTGATGTCTTTTAAGCCCTAAATGATAAAATAATGTTCATGGGGAGCTTCTAATGATGTAGGAGAATCTCTGCAATGCAATGGCGTTAGGAGAAAAAGCAGAGTACACAGTATGTGGACAGTCTGATTTCAACTGTTAAATACATAGACACATGTCATCGGGTATTATTATAATACCTTGTGCTTACTACAGAATTCTTCACTATCCTATGCTAACTCAAGTCCCACTCAATCAGGAAAGAAGGCATCCAAAGCCTCTTCCATGAGATTTCAAAGACACCATCGGAAAAAGCGAAGTCCATTTTTCTAGTAGCTACCTCTGACTTCATCTTCCAAATCCTCCAGTTGTCTGGGATACTAATTCCCATTAAGAGAATTCAGTGCCCACCCAGGGTCCTGCTCTTCTTCCTAAACACTTCATTCCCTTCAAGGTAAGCATCTCTCTCCTGCATTCCTCAGGGCACCCTCTGCTATGATCTCAAGCGGCTTCAGAAGGACCACACCAGGCCAATGAGGTTCATTGAGAGGGGAAAGGGCAAAGGTGACGGTAGAAAGAGAAGAAAGAGAGGGGGGGTGGGTACTCCTCTTATATATACACAGAGAGAAGGTGACATGGTCACAGGTAAAGGTGAGCCCAGTGGATTCTGGGAATATGGTGGCCATTGTCTTGGTGACAGGTGTTGTGTTGTCCTCTATGTGATGTTACAGGTTTCAGAGGTCCTGGTACCAACACCCTCCACATCAGGTTGCTGGGTGAATAGGTTTTCGAAAAAGTTTTTAAACTAGCGATGGCCACAGCTATACTGTGGGCAGAAGTAAAAACCCTTTTCTGTGCTCTGATAAAATGCTATGGCTAAAAGCAGTTTGTGGAGAAAAGGGTTTGTTTCAGTTTACAGATTGCCATCTATCATCCAGGGAAATTAGGGCAGGAATTGAAAGCAGAAACTTATGGAGAGGCCATGGAAGAGTGCTGCTTACTGGCTTGCTCCTCATGGCTTGCTCAGCCTGCTTTCTAACTGCGCCTAAGACCATAAGCACATGGATAGCAGCACCCACAGTGAGCTGGGCCCTCCCACATTGATCATCAATCAAGAAAATGTAGTACAAACCAATATGACCTGGGCATTTTCTCAACTGAGGTTCTGTCTTCTAAAATGACTCTAGTTGTGTGATCAACATAGTATCAAGTTGATGTAAGAGTATCCAGCGCGGTCCCTTGTCCGTTTGCAATGTGTTGTCATCTCTGCCAGGCTCCACCCACTCTCTCTGCATCCCTCACTTTCTCCCAGCATGCCTTTCTCTGTCTTGGGCGATCCTTTAGGCATCCCAACATCCTCAAACCCACCTCTTCCAATTGCCAGAGCCCCAGTTATAAAAGAGCTCTACTTTCAATAAAGGACTGAAAAACTTAGTTGATTAATATGCAGAGAATTCAGAAAACTCTTTTAGCCAATGCTTCCCATACAGACTAGTCAAGGAGAACAAGAGAAGGGAGCTAATGAGCCCATTAAGGTGTCTTCCCAAACAAATGCTTTCCTTGTCCTTCCACCCCAAAACAGAAACAGCTGCAGTTTTAAAAATAGCATGCTTTCATCTTTTGAAGGAAATATGCCAAGTTTTTAACACCAGCTATCTTTAGGTGACAAGGAATGGTTTAACATTATTTATTTCTTCCTATTTTTCTGAATTTTCTAAATTGTCTTGAGCTAGCACGAACTGCTTTATCATAATAAAATCTCCAATGTACTATGCACCTAGCCAATATCTGATTTAATCTTCACAACTGCCCCAGTAACAAGATATTTATATTCTCATTTAGACGTTCGGAAAGGTTAGACAACTTGTTCAAGGTCATACGAGCAGAAGTAGGGTCAGACTAGATCTTTGGCCTTTCAGCCACTAAATCATTGTATATGTACCAAGGCCTATTGTCTCCTTCACCTGCAGGAAGCACACAGGCCTCACAAGATCGCCTGACTCTCCCTTGAAAGAGTGAGCAAGTCTATGTAGTATTGACTCACAAGGTGCCCCCTCTAGGGAGAATTAAATGAATTCTGTGTTCCTAGCTCATCCAAAGCAGTCTCAGCCCTGTGACTTGGGGGAGGGGGGGTGAGTGACTGAAATGGCCCAAGGTGATAGAGAAAGCTTCAGTTCTGGATATCTCAGGAGCTGGCTACCTCTCGCACCCAACCTGGTGCCATAAAGCCGGCTTCCCCACCTTCAATCTTAGTAAGGATCTATCACCTGCACAGTTACCAGGCTTCACTACCTGTTTGACCTTATACTGACCCTCCCCCTATACACCCAGGACCCTACAGCTCTGAGTATGTAGATGAATCATCTTGTAACATCCCTGCCATTGCTAACCATACACAGCCACACCACCCCTGGCCACCTCCCTGGCGACATAAATACCACACCCACATAAAGGGAACCAGGTCTCCAAAGTGTTCCCAGATGTGTTCACTGCCCTGGCACTGAGTAAGATCCTGCACTGCACTCACGTGTCCCCCTCTAAGCTCTCCTCCCTCCAGTGCAGCTCCGTGGGCCTGGCTACCCTAAGGGGGAAGTGGACACAGGGCCATGGTGGGGCTGGGTACGTTGGCCTGTGGGCCCTCTAAATAGCACTGGACTTGATTAACAAAACACAAAGGAATATGACATGACACTTCAATGCCCAAGCGTGTGGAGTTGGGTGGGGCAGCGTATGCTTCTCCATGCATCTCTTCTTCTGCTTCCACAAAGCAATGTTCCCAAGAAGGACATTGTGTGTAAACAAGGGACAGGCGACTAGTACTTCTCACACATCCTCCTCTTAGAAGGAAAAAGCGGGGCACATCCTCATCAAGCCATTAGAGTGAAATTCCACTTAGGCAGAGATTTGAATATGATCTCAGGACAACTATCTTATCCACAATATGTTGGCACAGCGGCTTCCTGCCTGCCGGAGTCTCCCGACCGCAGGCTTTGGAAATGCCCAAGGAAATGCGAGCCAATTAGTGCCAGGCTCTGAGTCATCTCTAGACTATGAGGAAAGAGTACTTGGGCTCTCTCCTGCCCTCTAGGGGCACGAGCTTCCACCAGCTGTGGCCCAAACTGGAAACCCGCAGCCTCAGATGCCATCCGGGCACAGTGTGAAGCAAGCAATCAAGTCCAACAGATGGGAAACTCCAGGTAACTCAGGCAATTACCACCTTTCTGCCTGAGACCAGGGAAGCCACATGGCCCTCCCAAGCAATCTGTGCTCTCTGCCATTAGCCACACTGCCTTCTAGGGAGGAATGGGGACTTAAGCCAGGAGCTGCATGTGCAGACTGAACACAAGAGCTCTCTGCACTCAGAAATAGGCAGGAGAGAAAGCAGACTGCCCTGCGGCCAAAGGAGACAATGACTGATCCTGCAAAGCATCCCCAGCAGGGGGCCCATCTCACCTCCTCTGCAGTGACTGGGGGGTGTGGTTCAGATACTGAAGGGTCTTTATTTGCTTTGCTCTTTTCTCTTCTTGCTGCCTTCCATCTGGACCGCCACTCCTTGCCTCATTTAGTTTTGCAATACATTCATCCCCTGGTTTGTTTATTGATCCAGCAGGAGGTCTGAGCACTCCAACCTGTGCATCCCAGGAAGATGAAGAGAGGCGCTCAGGAAGGGGATGATGGAGCTAGGGTACCCAGCTGAGCCTCCTGCTAGGTACAGGATCTCAGAGAGTCTTCTGTTCTAGGATCTGGGATTTGGAAGTGTGGAAAAACTTTTTTTGCCCCACTACAAATATAATAACTCCAACCTACCCCATTTTGCCAGAAACTTTGCCTTAGTAGTCCTGTATAGGTAGTGCTCCTGTGAACACATTCTTTTGGGTAGAAGGCATAACCCACAGGGACAAGCAGTGCTTCAGAAAGGGCTGGCTTTGAGAGGTGAGTGGTCCCCCAGCTGTCTTCTCACCTGTCTTGCTCTCACATCAACACCATTATGTTACTGGGCAGCTAGTGACCAAGCACAGGTGAGGCCATGGCCTGGCCACTGCTAGCTAAGGCAGAGCTTCTCTTGGAGGACAGCATCCCAGGGCTGAGAATCCCCCCTCCCCAACACTGCTTTCTTTTTTTGCCTTCTGAATGTTTGATTCCTTGTAGACCTTTTGAACCTCTACGTCTACCTTAGCATCTGCCTCCTGGAGAACCAAGCCAGCCCTGGAAGGGGGTGATAGAAGGAAGAAAGAATGAGCAGGCTCCTCTCTTCTGCTGAGAGCTGTGTAGTGTGAGAGTGGGTGCTGTTGCTTGTCTTAAAGTGGTTGTGTTGGTCAGAGATATGACTTCACTGAAGGAAGAGTTCTGCCATCTTTTTTACAAGTCTTACCTGAAGCAGGGCATTACTAAGTACTCTGGGCTAGTAGAAAAGATCAAGATAGGTCTGTGGCCCTTCAAGATCTAGATAGACTGGACAGGGCCATCCTGCTGACTGTGAGAATGAGCGTCAATACGCAAATGGTTCCTGAGTGGTCCAGGTCCTAAAGGATCACTGCTCACTGGGGCCTTGCTGAGACAGTAGAAAGCATGTGACTTGTCCACAGGCATGTGGATCTGGAAAGGCTGCATGGAGGGATGTGGGGGGAGGTATGTTAGAACATGGTCCAAGAATGGAGTCCTATGAGGGGAGTTCTGAGCACTTGCGGAAACTCCAAGAAAACATGACATGAGTCTTGTGATGTCAGTTTCTTCAAAAACATGAAATTGTTAGGATTTTGCTTTTGGGTTCCTCCTAGGTATCGTGGATAGGAGTGAGTTTACTTTGCATTATTCATTACAGCTGACTATTGTCATTTGTTTATTTGCCTCCGTGGAAAAACATTTTTGCTACACGTGGCTCATCCTTGTGATTGTATATTTTACTCATGTAATTCTTCTTCTTAATCCCCAGAGTATAAGTTATCTGATGCTCTAAATAAAGTTAGCAATTGCACAAGACTTTAGTCCTCATTCTAAGGATCCATTTTCCCAGGTTCCACCGCCTCTCGATCAGTAAACAGAAGTGGTGATATGTGACCTGCGCTCTGCCATAGGGGCTTCTTTAGGACGTAATACACAGCGGGACCTATAGCACGCTCTGTATACACGCTTAGAACACAGGCCAAACTATCACCAAGGCTTCTTTAGATACACAATCTGGCTAAAGTAATAGGAAAGGGGACTTTCTGAGAGGCCTTTGAGAAACCGAGAAAGAAGCAGACAGAAGAAAGTCGGCAGCTGTGGGTTCCCACATAGTGGGACGTCCTTCCACAATCCTGCCATATCATGGGAGAGGAAATGAGGAAATGTCACAATTTTTAGTGTCTTAGTTGCTTGGTTGTTCATGGTTCAATTTCCAAAGAGGGGTACAACATCTTGTCGGGTAAATATTTTTGTGGCGCCTTAATGGATCGTCCTGATGCTCTATAGAGTCCAGAGAATGCCTTCAATCGCCATACTTCCCATTTTGAATGACATACATATGTCATACATATGTTTTTAACAACATAGCAAACAAAAGTAAAAAAAATATAAATAGTAAGTGATAAATAGAAAAATCTCAGCAAATGGGAGCTTGCAAGCATTCAGTAGAAACAGACTAGTAATGTCCAATTAAGGCAGCCAGCTAGGGGTCCCAATCAAGGGAGAAGAACAGAATGTCCCCTCTGGTGAGGTTTTCATGTATAGTGACAATAGCAACCCAGAGAGACGGTGGAGTTAAATTGGGTACTCGCACTATCCAACAGAAACTGACTGGGAGAGATGAAGTCAACCCGAGTTCTCGGTTAAGCTTTCTCTCCATAGATGGATTTCCCATGGCTCTCTTTCCCACTGGAGGCTCTTCTACATCATGGGATAAATATTTATAACCTCTGTGGTTTGCCTTCTTAGCTGTGTTTCAAGGCTTTGATGTTTTTACCCTTGGATGGTTTTGTTGTTCTGTTCCTTCCCTGTCATAGAGTGAGGGGTCCCAGCTCATGCTTAGACAAGGGGCTTTGGAGAATACTTTGAGGCAAACATATTTGGGTCTGAGCTAGGGTGAAGTAACCCTGCTTCAGAGCCAACCTCTCAGGGAGCTCAAACAGTATATGATAATTTACCAAAATCATGTACATTATACCTGGCAAGACAACAACATCTCATGACACAAGAAGAAGAAGAGTGAGAGAATGCAAGGCCACAGCCAAAGGCGGAGTTGTCACTTACGAAGCTGGGGACCACCATCATCTGGTGTGGCACACAGGTCTAGGGAAGGGAGGACAAGGATGGGCTGGGAGGAACTGACAGTCGGTAAGCAGTTCTGGGTGCAGGCAAGGACAGAAGCTGGATGCTGGGGGCTGAGGATTAGATGGAAGAGAGAAGATGTGGGCAGAGCCCTCCTTTTGAAAAGCATAGAAGAGGAGGTGAGGATGTGTTTAAAGAGACTCTGGTAAAGGGAGGGTTTTCCCCCCCTAAGATAGAAGAGAGTGGGGCCTCTTTATGAGCTAAGAGGAGAGAACAGGAAAGGTGAAGAGACATCAGAGAATGGTCACAGTAGACAGAGGACATGGACAAGAGGGAGGGCAAGCCAACCTGGTGCTGTCCTCTGAACCTGGTCTTCGCCATCCTAGCATACTCCTAGCTGCTAAGGATGTTGAGATGACTCAGCAGATTAGCATACCTGCTGCTCTTCCTGTGATTCCTAGCACCATGTTAGGTGACTCACGACAACCTCTAACTCCAGCTCAAGGGGAATCCAACACCTCCTTCTGGGTTCCAAAGGACAACCACCCTCTTCTGTTCAGATGCATATATATATATTTAAAAAATAGATCCTGAATAAATTTCTTGCTTTCTAGTTTTTTTGACGTTAACTTCAGTGATGGTAAATTTTGTATGTCAACTTTCCTTGAACAAATGGTAGCCAGAGAGTTGAAAAGACATTGTTTCTGGGTGGACTAAGGAGAAGGGTGCTCTCAGGGGAGACTGGCGTTTCCATCAGGGATCTTCTTTCCTTCCTGCTCCTTCCTTCATCATCTCTTTCCTTCCTTGAATTGAGCTCGGACATCCAATATTGCCTTCTCCTGCCTGCAGACTCTGAAGCTCATACCACAGTATTCTTGCTGGCCACACTCCCTACCTCTGGCCTGCCCCTCCATCCTCTTTGACTCTCAGGCCTTCAAACTCAGACTAAATTCCACCAGTTTTCCTGTCTCTCCAACTAGCAGAAGATGACAGATTGTAGGACTTTACAGCTTCCATAGTCACGGAAGCCAATTCCCATAATAGATCCTCTTTTTCTATAGCTCCATAAATCATATTGGGTCTGATCCACTAGAGAATGTTATATAATACAACCTCAAGTTGACCTTAAAGTCAAGAATTGTGTCTTTGTAAGTAGAAAGAATGATAATGCATAAAGAGCTGAAAGACCTGCATTCTAGAATCCATTTATACTATGGGCTTGCTCTAAGACTGTGTATTGCTAAGTTTAGCGACTTGGTCAAGGCAAAGTTCAGCCTTCCTGTAGGAAGGGACCAGACAGGAAGCCCAACCCTGGTGCAGCAGCTATGGCGTGTTTACGCCGACTT
Organism: Apodemus agrarius; assembly: GCA_964023405.1. Taxonomy (NCBI): domain Eukaryota; kingdom Metazoa; phylum Chordata; class Mammalia; order Rodentia; family Muridae; genus Apodemus; species Apodemus agrarius. The sequence continues at coordinate 101,132,559 of OZ030012.1, forward strand.
CATTTGCGCATTCCTCCATTCTCAGCAGACAGTTCTAGATGTTCTGTTTGTCAGCGCCTGGATGGATGCCTGGCTTCCAGGATCATACCCACATGCCATGGCCTAATGAAGAAGAAATTGAGTTATGCACCCTGTGTTTGGAAAGCTAAGCCTTCCTAATTGACCCGAGCCGAGTCCAGTTTGCATCTCCTGGCCACTTTCAGCTGCACAAGGAGCTGCCACCCTATAAACTAAATGAGCTTGTCATTGCATCTGGCTTCTCTACTGTCTGCCTTCCTATAACAGCATCCTGGGCTTCCATTGGGGATATGGTCCCCTGCCACAACGAGTCTCAGAAGGAGAATAAATTAGACATCTTCCTCTCAGCACCCAAAGCCAAATGCCTTCCCCAGACTGTGGAGTGGAGTGTGTCTTAATACCAGCCAATCAGAGGGCCTCTCTCAGGATTTGCCCCAGCATGTGAGTACGACAAGGCCAGAAGAAGCATCTGGAGTTTAATCATCTATCTTTGCAGTGCATTCCAATTAGGCCATTTCCACTTAGGGCTCATTTCCCAAAGGTTCACAATCTAGCTTTTCCCATCTCTTTCTTAACCCAGATTGCCAGTCCACCTGTAAGTTCTGAAGGACCATTCATGCCAATAAGGCCCCCTTGACTATTTCTGCTGTTCATAACATACAAACAAAAATTTGAGTGACACATGAATGCCATTACTGGCTGGCTGAAAAAAATCAGCCTAGGTGAGAAAAATCACCTTCCTCTATAGAACACTAATGTTCATCTCCAAATGGTGGGTTGGTCCCAAAGTATCTTCTTTTCTCAATGACGACTGCAGTCTTGATCACTCACAGGTGACGGTTTCGGTACCAAGGAGGTCCAAATGAGCATCCAAGCCTAACTGCAGGTTTCAACCGAGGTTGTATTAGGATATTTCAGAAATGGGGTTCTGTGACTACAATGGTTCTTCAGGGCAGCCAAGCCTAAGCAGACCTTCTTGGTTATGGGTTGTGTCAACAGTCCAAGGTTTCGATAAGCAACCAGGCACTCGTTGCTATCTTCCTGCCTTAACTTGCAACCCTCTCCTTTCGGCTGTGTTTGATTGTAAGCATCTGAATTAGACCCAGGAGACACGTCTGAGGAAGCATGCACGGGGAGGGAGGGCCTCCTCCTCCTCTGCTGACTGGCATCTGCCTTACAAAAAGCTCAGCGTGCAGGGGAGAGACGCGTTTGTAAACTCACAGTCTGCACCTTCAAGGAAAAATTACTTGTTAGGACAGCAAAGTGGCCTCAGTCTGGCCTCCTGTTCTAGAAACAGCTCATTGCTTAGCTGCGTTTAATAATCCATGAAACACTTCTATTAGCTTTGGTGTGAATTGTACGATTGCAGGAGTTAAAACAAAGTGAGGGGCAGAAATACGAACCATGCTCCCCCCCCCCCAAAAAAAATGAAAAGACGCGAGATCTTCAATATTTGATCAAGGCCTCTATTTTCAGGTAACCAGTTACCAGCCTAGGCTCGCCAACACCAACCGAAGGCGTGGAACACCATGCTGAATTATTCAGATGACCAGGGGAACCCGTCTTTTTCTTTTTCCTACTTTTAAATGAGTATGCAGCCTTTCAAGCTAACCTTTACTTAAATATTTAACACAGACACGGGGGTCAAATATAAAATAGGAAAAATTCTCCCACAAAAACTCAAGCTGTAATTATGACTCGGATTAGGGGATGCAGTTCAGTGACTTCATCTTCCCCTTCCTGTGTGCCAGCAATCTCTTCTAGTGCGGGAAGAACCTGCTCTCCGCTAGCTGGAAGTCTGAATTTTTAGAACGACTTTTGGGTTTGTGTTTATCCACAATATTCTTGTCATTCACCCACTTCCATCCTTTATTTGTTCATTGGTTTGGCACATGGTTTTTGTTTTGTTTTGTTTTGTTTTGTTTTTAAATATTTGCTGGGTCCCAGGCACTTTCCTAGGTGTGGGAATATATCAGGAAGAGTCGGCCTCTCCTGACTGTATACTAAAGTGAGAGAGGCAGGTTAAAAAGGAGAAATGTACCTCAAAGGCAGATTAAAAATACTGTGAAAGCGGGTGGAGTATGGGAGTGTTTCCTCGAGGGCAGCCGAGCTGACTGGAAAGCTACTAAGTTGGGCAGGTAGCCTTGAGAGTAGGCGGAGCATGTCCCTGGGTGATTTGAGTGCAGTTGAGGCTCTGGTGCAGCCAGCCTGTGTGCCTGTATTACTTTCTCCTTTCCTTGCTGTAACTACACACCTGACCCAGTTTAAGGGAGAAAGGTTCTACTTTGACCCATGGTTGGGAGGGAGGAGGCTACTGTGTGTACACACGGGAAGGCCCAGATGAGGGTGGGGTGGGGTGACTTGTTATAGCTTGCCAGATCGAGAAAACCGGGAGGATCAGAAGCCGGGTGCTGGAATAGTCGATGCCTGTCCCTTGTGGGGTGTGGCCTGTGTCAACCAGCTTAAGCACTGTGTTCCAACGCTTCTGCAGCCTACGAAAAATGCACAAAAGAGGGATCAAGCGCCCAGAACACCAGCACAAGGGGGGGGGACATTTTACATTAAAACTCTAACAGTGTTCCAAGAAAGAACAGCAATGCCAAGGAGAGTGAAGATTATTAGTAAGGGCCTAATGTGTGCAAGGTGTTAATTTATGACAGCCTCAGGGGCATTTTTATGCCTATGCAGGCCATGGGAGAGACTTAGGATTTTGGCCTAATTGTGATGTAAGCCCGTAGGACTTCTGTATGGTGTGGATTGATGCCGAGTTTCAAAGGCTCATTATTCTTGCTCAACATAGAGGCTTTCTAGTAGAGGCAGGCTTCAGTAGCCATAAAAGAAAGACTTGCCGTGAATGCTGTCTGGCCTTTGGTTATAAGAGAGCACCCACCTTCTGAGGCACTTGCAGTGGCTGAAAGGCCTGCCATCTTTGGTCATTTTGAAAGTCCACCAGTCTCTTTTCACACATCCCACTTTTTTTTTTTTTAAATTCAACCAAAGCTTGTTCTTTCCGAATGAGAACTTAGAAGCCAAGGTAAGAAAGAGCGCCTCACTAAATGCAGAGGTTGGCCAGTCAATGGTCCCAAACACAGTTCTTCTGTGGACCAGTTCTTCAGAAGGTCCTCAGAACACAGCCTAAGATGATCACCCTCAACTATACATGCATAGCTGTCCAAAGTGCTCCCAGAGAGGGAGACAGCCTCAGAACATGTTAACTGACAGAAGACACAAGCAGAGAGTACGGTTACACAACTGCTGATCTCGTGTTGGTAATTGTAATTTTATGCCTAGAAATCATTTCTGAACTGTTCAAAAAACACAAGCTAATCTGTCATCTCATTCTTATTCCTTGGACCCGCCTCCTGCAGATTTTCCTTAGGTGGGATAATCCCAAGCCACATTCATGTTTGGCATACTGGTTTCTAGACTATTCCTTCAAGATTCTGCTGATTCTCATCACCCGGGACACAGGAGTGCTGGCTCGACAATGCCTCCTCACTGCACACGTCCCCTGCCCCCCCCAACCATTCCCCTTACCTGCAATCTTATACCTCATGCACACACTTTCACTCAAGTGCATGTACCATAGTCTACTTAGGAAAGACTAGGGCACACACTCTCCATCAGATCCTTGTCCTTTCTGGGATGACAACTCTAGTTATCTTCCTTTAAGTGAATAGGGTCAGAGAGAAATTAAATTTGCCCATAGGCTCCCATTATACTTACGATGGAGCAGCCAGCTGTGACCCGGATCCAGTTATTCCCCTACAGAATAAAAGCAGCTAGGCTTCTGTCCAGACTGGGTTTCTCAGGCCTGTCTCTCCCCACTATGTTAGCTAAAGCCTGGGTATTATGTGAGGTTTGTGCCACCTTCCAAAAGCACACAACGCTTCTTGCCCAGCCTTCTCTTCAGCCAGGCCTCAGCCTTCCATGATGGAGGGTAGAATGCTTCCTCTCTGGGAGAAGTCACTGTTCAGGATCTCCTCTGGCTGGCGATGTCTAGTCTCTGCCTCGACAGCCCCAGGTCCTGACTTAGAAAGACTTGGCCTTTGGCTAATTTATGAAAGTAAACCAACCTGGAGGAGCGTCGTATACTACACAAGCTCACAGAAACCTCCAAAGGTTGTGACACACCACCCATGCTGCTGGCATCAGTAAGGAACTATCCAGAGGACACTGTACACTTAGCTACTATTGTGACTCTTGAATTTCATCCACGGCCATCGTGGTAGAGGGTTGTTTCTTCTGATTACAGGGAAGGAAACTGAAACCTTCTCCAAAGCCAGTGTGGTAGAGGGTTGTTTCTACTGATTACAGGGAAGGAAACTGAAACCGGAGTAGATAAAGCTGCTCAGGGTCAGTTTATAGAGGTACGCTGTGCTCTGAGTCTCCAGAAGAAACCCAAAGGGCACAGGGTCTACTACCTGAGAGGGGAGGTATCTTTTCCTTGTGTACTTAAGTGTGGCTACCTGTGGCACTAATTAATGCCAAAGGTGTGGCCATTCCTAAGAGCCTGGGAACATCATGGGGGGGGGCATTGGGGACAGAAACAGGTCCAGAGCTAGCTAGCTTCATAAAGCACTCCCCACCCAGGAGTTGATTTATCACTGTGGCTAGGAGGAGGGGGGGGCTTAAATGTTTAGCATTTACAGGCCTTGACATCACCCTGGATTCCGCCCCCCCCCCATTCCAACTCACTCCATTAGGACTGACAGGCCATGGTGAACCTGATCTCCTCCCTGCAAGCTCCTTGTGAGTGCCGGGCAGTCATAGGGGTTTATGGGAGGCTGAGAAACTGCGTTGCATTACCGAAGCAAATTAAGGTTCTAAATTACACAAAGACCTCCGGGAGTAGGACCTGAATCTCCAAGGATTTGGTTGCAATTTCTTAGTATGAATGAATATACTGGCCAGAAAGCCCTAATTGTATTTTCTTTGGAAAATAGCCCTCATCCTCCCCTCCCCCAAACTGTGTCAGCTTCAGACCCCATCCCCCACACACCACCTTTATCCTCACCGAGGCAGAGATGGAGAATAGAGGTGCAAATGTGTCAGAAGAAGGAAGCAGGGGCGCAGAGAGAGAAGTAATTCTCATCTAACACGGCAGGAAGTCAATAGATAAATCAAGAAATCGCTATGTAAGCTCTTTTTCTTTCTTTCTTCCTTTTTTTTTTTTTGTTTTTTTGTTTTGTTTTGTTTTTTTGTTTGCGACAAAAAGTGACCATCCAAGGAAGGGACTGATGAAAAAGGGCTGTGGGTGGAGCGAAGCCGGAGGGACTTGTTGCTTTTATTGTTAAGTGGCTATTTTATTATACTCTAAGAACTGTTCATACATTGCTTGATATATTTCTAATTTAGGCTTTTAAAAGACAGAGTGAAAATTAGATAAAACAAACAGAATACAAAGCTTAAAAACAACAAAAAACCAAAGCGAAACAACAACAACAAAAAACCACAGAGCAGAAAGGCCACAGATTACAACCTACTAGGGACCTGAAGAGCGGGGGCGGGGCACTAGGCGTGGTTAGGTCGCTGGGAGGGGCGGGGCAAAGTACCCCTCGGGCTCCCTGGAGCTCCGCCCCCAGCAGGAAGCTTTGGAGCTCAATGTCAAGTTCACTCTGGGCTCCGCCCCCAGTCTGGGTCAAGGTTAGTAAGTCTTGGGGCTGGGCGATCTGTCCGGTGACCTGATCCCCACCCTGGTCGAGCAGCAAATCCGCGGTCCCGGTTGATCCCCGAGAGCTTCTCCGGGTGCCGCCGCCGCGGAGCCCCGCGACGCTCAGGTGAGCGCAGCCAGCGGCCTTGGCTGCTTGCTTCTGCCCGCGTGGGTGCCCACGAAGCCTTGAGTCCCCGCGAACCTACCAGGCCCACGTGACTCTCGGCGGCGGCGGCGACTCGGGCGCGCGCGCGCACGCGGCGTCAGATGGCTGCGGAACGCAGAACCTTGCTAGCCCCAAGATCAACTTTCTGACGGATAGGATCGACTGACACGGGTTCGGATCCCTCCTGCAGCACGTATACAGTCAGTTAAAAGTAAGTGTGTAACAATTACAGCGTATTGTCCAGTGTTCTTTTTCCATTGGTCTAAAGCAATTGGTCGTAATGTGCAGCTTGCCACCCCCCGCGGAGCTCAGACTAGTGATGAGACCTCCAGCAAACGTAAACCACGTTAAAGTATGGCAATTCAACTTAGTAGGAGCTATGTAGATAATTTTTAAAAATAAGTAAATAAAAGCGCAGGGTGCTGGAGAAGTTTTATCAAGTTTCCCGTCAGCAAAACCTGCTGGAGCTAAAGCCGCCCTGTGAATGACCGAATTTCGGATGAAAACTAAGGCTTGGGAAGGAGGTTCAGTAGGATCGTCCTGCAGAGAGCTGGAGCCTGCGAGTCCTGGTTAGTTTCCGTCAACAAGTGAGTCATGTGGAAAGAGGGAACTTGGAGTTTTTAAATGCCCCCACCCGACTGTGGCTCCCAACTAACCTGGCCAAGAGGGCATTTCCTTGATTGTTGATGTATGTAGTCGGGCTCAGCCCACAGTGGGCGGTTCCGCCACACCCTTCCCCACCCCCACCCCCAATGGTGGTCCTTAGTTGTAATAGGCTGAGCAAGCCGTGGAGAACAAGCCGGGAAGCAGCGGTCCTCCATGGCCTCTGCTTTAGCTCCTGCCTCGATTTCTATCATTTGTGACCACGTTGGAAGCGCAAGGCAAATAAATAAAGGCTTCCCTCCCGAGTTGCTTTTGGGCAACTTTTTGAGGCATTTGCCTCAGCAGTGTCTTTTTTTTTCTTTCGAGACAGGGTTTCTCTGTGTAGCCTTGGCTGTCCTGGAACCCACTCTGTAGACCAGGCTGGGCTCGAACTCAGAAATCTGCCTGCCTCTACCTCCCAAGTGCTGGGATTAAAGGCGTGTGCCACCAACGCCCGAGCGCCTCTGCAGTGTCTTAAGTCACTGTCCTAAAATGGGATTACCTGTACCTGTACTAACTAATGGGTTTGTGGAAAGCGGGCGGTCGCCAGGGCTGTTCAGACCGCAGCAGGCACAGCAGGGGTGAAGATACCTTGCAAGGAGTCCAGGCTCCTCAAGACTGAACTTGAGGCGTCTGTCTCTCAAGCAAGCTTGCCTGCCCTTCCTTAGTGTGTTCCCCTCTGACAGATGAGTGGACTCACAAGCCAGCCTATTCTCTAAGTTGAGGACTGGTTCCGCCATTTTTTTTTTTAAACACTCGGCGCATGTCTTTTCCTGAACACTAAGGGTTAGGAGAAGCCAGATAGAGACCTGCTCTCCTGGAGCCTGTGAAGGTCGGCCGCTTGCCCTGCTGACCCTGACCGGTGAGGAAAGCTTCCTTGCTTCCGTTTGGGTCAGAGGCTCTCAGCCTTCCTAATGCTGCGGCCTTTCAATACACTTCCTCACGTCCTGACCTCCAGTCATAAAATGATTTCATGGCTACTTCCGGACTGTAATTTTGCTACTGTTATGAATTATAGTTTAAATATTTGATATGTAGCATAGCTGTGTGACACGCCCCCCAAGGGGTTGCGACCCACAGGTTGAGAACTGCTGGTCTGGGTTCACATTTCCCAGCAGGCTCCACCTGATCCTGCCAGCCCCAAGAGCTTCTGCTCCTCCACAGGCCGCTCTCGGGCCTTGGTGTCACTCAGTGAAATCAGCTGGAAGCTCCCTCAGAGGCCGCATCTCTGCCTGTCCCTGCTGAGGACCCCTCAGAACTTGAGACCAGCACAGATTTGAAAGAGCGCTTCAGGAAACACCTGTCAGCTGCTTGGTATTTACATATGTGTGTATTTATAATATTTCTTTTATATTTTTAAGGTTATAATATAATTACATCATCTCCCCCTTTCCTCCCACCAAACCCTCTTCTGTATCCTTGCTCTCTCAAATTCATGCCTTTCTTCATTAATTATTAATATATTATATATATAAGTAGTATACATATGTTGTATAGTATATATGTATCATATATACACATATGCAAACATATGTGATACATGTATATGTGTGTTAACAGCAATTAGTGAACGATACATGGTGTATTTTATGCCTTGAGTGATCCCGATGTCTTCTGTGGTCTTGTCCACACTTCTGATGTAGATGTGGGATCTGCCCTAAAAGAACAGGATGGGGAGCCAAGAGATGGGGAAACACAGGGGATTGTGGTCAAAGGAGGATTGCTAATAGGATGTTGGAAGGAAAGGAGAAAGAGCAACCATGGTGCAGCCCTTTTGTTCCCCGTCACAGGCCATGGCAGTATGCTGGCCTAGACCGGAAGAGAGGCGTCAATGTGGTGGCCACAGACCTGCGACTTCCCAGCTTTGTGACTGCTCGGAAGAGGTCACTTATCCTCAGAGTCATGAGGCTTGTGTGGGCTTAGTGGGTTCTTGGCATATAGTTCTGCTCTGGAGAAATACTAATTTCCGACCCTGTCCTTTTCCAAATACACTAAAACAAGACTAACAGTGCCGGCTCTAGAGGCCACGGGGCTCTCAGTGCCCTGACACTTGGAGCCGTAACCACCATGTAGGGGGTTACTGTGCTCTTGGCATTGCCCGTTCCCTATCTCAGCAGACACCGCTGGAGTGGAGAGGGTGGAGAGGAACTGGGCAGGGTGATTAGTGGGGGTTGAGTTATCTGTGGCAAGGGTTTCCTCCCGAAAGCACCAGCCTCCATAGGAGAGGCGTGTTCTGCGCGATAGTGGACCCATGCACAGTCACACCGTCAAAAGGCCCGAAAGTCTGAGAAGACAGGGGTCAGAAAGAACACAGAAGAAGGAGGAGGAGGAGGAGGAGGAGGAGGAGGAGGAGGAGGAGGAGGAGGAGGAGGAGAAGAAGAAGAAGAAGAAGAAGAAGAAGAAGAAGAAGAAGAAGAAGAAGAAGAAACAGTGGAGAAACTAGTTTAAAGGTCTATAATTGCCTTCCAGTCCTCAGCAGGGGGCAACTGTTACCCTAACTGACCTCTGTTATCTTTATGAATACAGTGGTGTGCTTATGATGATTGTCTGAGACTGGGCTCATTCACCAAGTAGCCCGGGAGCTGTGGAGCATGGTAACCCCTGCACTGGGCAGCCGTGCTCAAAACATACAAACTGATAAATGCATGAACAGGTGGTAATAAACCCCAAAACATTTTGAAGTGTGTGTGTGTGTGTGTGTGTGTGTGTGTGTCTATGTGTGTGTATGTTAAGTAGGAGTAAGAAAGCAGGGGAAATAGCTAACATGCTTAAGCATTGGCAGAGGACTAAACCCTTTCCTACAGAAGGCAGCCTGATGGATAGATAGCCCCATGGCTTTCCAATCATACCACACAGCCTAGGAGTGTAGTCTTAGCATCTGCAAGATGGGAATCATGTCCAGCTCATAGTAAGCAGGATAAGTACCCAGCTGGGGTGTGGGACCATCCTCACTCAGGAGTAGTGTGATGGTTTGTATATGATTGGCCCAGGAAGTGACCCTATTAGGAGGTGTGGCCTTGTTGGAGTAGGTGTGTCTCTGTGGGTGTGGCCTTAAGACCCTCACCCTGGCTTCCTGGAAGTCAGTCTTCCACTAGCAGCCTTCAGATGAAGATGTAGAACTCTCAGCTCCTCCTGTACCATGCCTGCCCGGATGCTGCCATGTTTCTACCTTGATGACAATGGACTGAACCTCTGAGCCTGTAAGCCAACCCCAATTAAATGTTGTCTTTATAGAACTTGCATTGGTCATGGTGTCTGTTCACAGCAGTAAAACCCTAACTAAGACAAGTAGCTTCTGGAACTGTATTATGTTTGTGAAACCTCCCACAGACCACCACCACCACAAGGAAAATGAAGGTCACAGATGCGTGACCTCAGTTCCGAATCAGCCCTTTCTGATAGCACTTGTACTTCAGACTATGAAGCCACACGTGTGAAGGGCTGTCAGCCTCATGTGTACTTCTCTTATTACTTAAAACACTTGACTATGGGATAGTTTTTCTTTGAATTTTGAGATTATAATTATATCATCTCTCCCTTCCCGTTCCTCCTCTAAGCCCTCCACACACCCCCTTGCTCTTTCAAATTCACAGCCTCTTTTTTTCAATAATTGATATTACATGCATATACGTATATACATATATATTCCTAAATATAACCTGCTCAGTCGGTATTATAATGTTACTCGTAAAGGGGGGAGGAAAAAAACCTGAAAAATCATAATTTATGTGCCTTTTGAGTGCAGGTGTTTTATCATCTAGATAAATCTTCCATGCATCTATGTTAAACCACTTCAGGCTGTCAGGGCTCTTAAATAAAGTGCCTTGTCCTGACCAGTGTCTGTCTGTGCCCATTTATCATCGCTCCCTAGTAAAGATGGACAGATCCCACTTCCCAGGGCAGGCCTCAGGCCAGCAGCTCCCGCCCCACGTGTTAGCCATGCAAGCCCTGTGTGGGATGGCGTTTAATTAGCTACCACGACTGCACCTTCCCTCATAGACGGGTGTCTTTCTGTTTCCTCTTTGGTGCTGGAGATTAAATCCGTGACCTCGTGGGCTCTTCCGCTGAGCCGCATCCCCAGCCTCAGACTTGCCAGGCACTCCATGGCCCGCGTGGATGTGAGAACACAGTGTGGGGAAACCCGAGGCGATGGCTGTGAGGGGAAACTGTGCCTGGCTTGAACATACCCACATCTTCTGGAAGTCATAGTTGTCTGGTCTTGCCATCCAGGGGTACCATGTCTCTGCCTGGCCTCTTGCCCGGGGAAGCCCACTCTTCTTGCTCCCTACCCTTGGCCACAGCTACCCCTGATATCTTGACTCCTGGGTAGCTCTAGAGGCACAGCCCTTCTTCATAGTGGTGGGACACCTGCCTGCAGCCCCCAGTGCTGCCTCTGCTGGCTGGGGCTCTTCCACAGCTGTGGGGTCAAATGTTCCGGGTCCCAGCCCTGCACCTAGCCCATTGCCCTGCCCGCCCCCCCAACCTTTCCTTAGGCAGATACCTCAGCCAGTGCCCTAGGGATTTGACTGGGGACTCAGAAATGGCAGCCTTGACCCTCGTGAAGCCCGTACACTGGAGACAGGGTTAGTAAAGACAGATGTGAGCTCCTGAGCAGACGCACAATAGCGAATCGCCACAGTGATTTTCTGCTGGGCAGGAGAGGCCAGCGGTCCCAGATTGCATGTGAAAGTGGGCCTGTAAAACACGGCTGACTGGAGCCTTATACTCGTATAGTCTCATTTTTGAAGACTACCGAAGAGCATTTTTGCACAATTTCTGGTGAGTGGTGATTTGTGAATTTACCAAGAACGTGCACTTTTAAAAGGGTGGGCCTCCAGTAGAAGAGTAGGCCTCGCGTTCACTGCTAGTGTTTGTGTAGTTCCTGCTTGCCTGTTGTCTCCTCACAAACCCCAGGTGTCATGGCTGCCCATCTCAGGCTGAGTCAAATCAACAGGTAGGCACTAACTCATCTATGGGTGTGTCTGGTGAGGTGGGTGCTGGAGCCCTCTTCCTTCTGAGGGACAGAGTACCCAGAGAGCTTGTTTTCTCCTGTGCCTAGCCTGCCAGGCCAAAGGTCCTCATAGTTGTCACCATATGGTAGCCAGTGGCCTGTCCTCTCAGAGGAAGAAAGGGCAACAGGACCTGCTGCTGACCCCCAGGGTGGGCCTCGTTTGTACCCTTGTGAGCTGACTAAGCTGGTGGCGTCAGAGTGAGTCTGGCCTTCCTAGAATGGTCACTTGTGAGGGACACACCATGCCTGCCTTCGACTGGTAAGGCATGACCAGAATACCTATGGAAAACATTATCTTCTATGCCTGAATATTACTAGACTAACATAATTTGCTTGGCCAGGGATGTTGACGGGTGGAGGCCTTATTTAGAGAGCCGGGCTGCCCATTTAGCTAGAGCAAAGAGGCACAGGAGGCCCCTGACTCCTCCTGGCGGGGCGTGTTTAACGGCCACACAGGGCAGCGCGGAAGGGCTGCATTCCCAGGGCACAGCTTTAATAGGATTGTAATTGTGTGGCTCGTGGCCATGGAGCAAAGAAATAGTTCTGGCAATCTCTCGTCCATAAAGGCTGACACTCAGGAGGTATTTATGCCTCCTGAAACCGCATGTTAAGTGGTAGATATTTATGAAAGGGGTGCCGAGGAGCAAATGTGTCCATCAGTCAACCTGGAACTCTTTAGAGCTACTAAGACGCTTTTAAATTAGAGCCAGTCTTCCCACTGCCTTCCACCTCCATCAGCTCCCCACCCCAACACACACATACACACACACACACACACACACACACACACACACACACAGCTCTTGTAAAGAACAACAGCAAGCCAAGTGCTAGGAGAGTGGGACTTCTTGCAGCAGAGAGTGACTGTGCTTGTGCTGATCCTTCCCCATCTCAGTGCCCTGGAGATGGCAGGATGTGGGACAAAGATGACAAATAGTTCAGCCTAATTGTGTTGTCCAGCAGCCATCAGGGCTCCGCCATTGGCCGGGGAGTTTGCTCCTGATGACGCAGGGGGAAGTGGTGTGAACAAGCTATGCAAACAGCCTTACTCTGAGCTGAGTGAGGGGCAGGTGGGAGAGAGTGAGTATCACTGTTGTAAGGGGCAGGCCGCAGACTGAGAGGAGGCCGCAGAAGGCTGCGAGTTGGATGAGCAGATAGGTGCCGGTTACTATCAAGTACCTGGTACATGAACTAGTAAGGCGTCTAGATAGAAATTGTATTGACTTCTCAGTGTTGGTTTTAAAGATCAGAGGTAGGTGTTTGTCACAAGAAAGCCTAAACTTAGCAGCCACGCCTGCTTAGCCTCTAATTCCCCATCTGGCCTCTTTTATGAAACTATTATTGGGCATTTTTTTTTTTTGTCTTACTGCTTTTTTGTGTGTGGGAGAAAAAGATGCTACGGTCTGCTCCCCACTCCATACATGCTTTGTTGAGACTTGGAAGAGCCGTAGATGATAGAAGGAAATGTTCGCACCATCTCCCTCCTCCCCTCCCCCCACTCCGCAGCCTCAGGAGCAAACTCCCCGGCCAGTGGCACCATCAGGCCATCACTGACATGTGACTGCGACTCAGCTCCTGGCACTCTGCCTTAAGACAGTGATCTGAAAAGTGGAAAGAGCCGCAGTGTGATGACACTCGGACCCTCCTCACTTGTGACGGTGAAAACTTGGGCAAGACCTGAGTGCATTGTCTAGGGAGCTGGTGAAATTTCATTGCGGGAGCTGTATGAAGTACTGACGCCCGAGGCCCAGCCCCCACCCGCAGAGAGAGCAGAAACCCACTAGACTGATGATGTCAGAAAGTCAGTCTTCGAGGACGTCCCAGGGTAGCGTGTGAGCAGAGGGACAGTGGGTGCTCCATTTTCATGACTTCGCATTTTCTATCTTGCTGCATCATTTCTGTTAGTTACTTTTGCCGCACTGTGACCACACAGGATCTGACAAGAACAACACAAGGGAGGGAAGGTTTGACTGTGTGGCTCACTGTTTTGTGGGTCCCAGTCCACCATTGTGGGAAAAGTGGGACCAAACAGCTCATGGCAGTGGGAGCCATTCCCATGACAACCAGTCGGGAAAGAGACTACCAGAGTTCTTTCATGGTGGGCCAATAAGGTGAGAGATAGGGGAAGAAACCAGAGACCGTCTACCCTTCAAAGCTGGTCCCTTATAACCTGCCTTTGCCAATTGGTTCCTACATTTCCAGGGTTCCACAGCCTTCTAAAGCACTGCTGCTGGCTGGAAACGCGGAGTGGCTGACCCTAGGCAAGGCTGAAATGCAACAGGGCATTCTTGAAATATTGTGTATCCACATCCAGCATCCCGGACATGTGGTGACATCCTCTGAGCTCCAGCAGGCTTACACAACCTTATCTGCGTGACCTTGCTGTTTGAAGCCCACATGGTCACTCGCTTGCCCTGATTCCACTTGTGCCTGCAACTTTCTCCAACAGATGCCCTATATCCTGTGCACCTCTAAGATTCCTTGGGTCTCCACAGAAGCTTAGGTTTTGTCTTCAAAGAGTTATGCGTCCCATTGTCATGAGCTCTGCATAAACAATTGACCCTTCTGTATATAACCTGGCACACAAGGCTTTCCTTGAGAAGCCAAGTGCAAGCCTTACATCCTGCTTGCTTACAAAACTAAGACCATGTATGTGGACAGTGCCAGATTCTGACATCAGCTGGTCCCCCTAAGTCATGCAGTGGTCTCTGTGCCCTTCAACTATTGAAGCAGGAAAATCGGGTCCCTAGGCATCGCTGAGTGAGCAGGGTACTGTGGAGGGTGCCTCTGACCAAAGGAACGTCTTTGAAATTGCTGGAGTCTATGGTAGGTGAGGGAAATGCCATCCGTTCCCAAGATGTGCTCGAGGCACTTTCCTGTGGTCCTAGGACAGAGGACAGCACGTGTGGCCTCTCTTTAGGGGTGCCAGCCTTTTAAACACTTAGAGCCTCATTGTACATAACTGCAAACTCACCCTTCCTCGCCAAACTGCAGGGCTTTCAAATTGATCCCAATTTTCAGCAACAGTCATGCCAGAGCCTAAATGTCATCCTACCTTGAAATGTCCTCTGCCAAGTCAAATGGCATTCTCTCCTTCTGTTTGCACTCAGTTGTGGCTTTATCCTGAATCAGCTCGTCCAGTCGGCCAGCACCGTTTGTCAGAGCTGAGGTCCCTCTGTAGCCATAGCTGGCCCGTAACTTGCTGTGTGTAATAGGCTAGTCTTGGAACTTGTGATGATCCTCCTGCCTCAGGCGCTTGAATGCTGGGATTAGAAGTGTGTGATACCACATCCAGCTCAATCAACTACTTCTGAAGCAGGCTCAGTGTCTGTAGTTCAAGGTTATTTTCTGGGCCCCCTGAATGAATAGCCTATGAATATGCTTTCCCCAGCCCCATAGACTTAGAGTTTGGGGGTTTTGAGAAAGAAAAAAAAAAAGGGCTAATGCTTATCCTGGTATCCTGGTATCCAGTGGCTGGGGAGGGGTTGATTAGGGTTGGGTTGATTTAAGTTTGTAACTTTTGAGAACATCATTGGTGATGTTTCAGGACCCTCTTTCCCCAAGATGTGTGCAAGTGCACACAGACATTCGGCACACCTAGACACACACACACACAAACACACACGCACGAGCACAAGCATTTAGCAGTACTAGGCCACCCCTGTACAGTTCTGTTTTATCGTGCAGGTTTTGATGCCTCAGGAACTGAATACCATGCTCTACAATCTTCCATGTATCCACATACTTCTGCTGCCTGTTGCTGGCCAAAGCCCAGTGCACAGCCAACCAAGTGTATTCAATCAGCAAGGCATTGGGGAGTTACCGTATGTCTTTATTTGAGATACGCATTTTAGTCTTAGTGGTTTATTAGGGAAGAGAGTCTAGAAAGTACTAACAGGAAGCAGGGGAGTGAGCCAAAGATGGGCTCTGTCAAACAGGAGCTCAACCTGGGCAGCTAGAATTTAACCAGACACTACGGATTATCTGTCCCAGAGTTGTCCTCTCAGGAGGGCTGGGGACTGAGCACACACACCAGTCCTGTCGGTCACAGGTTAAGTGTCATTTCTTAGGGATGAGTTAGGGGTTAGATTCTAGGTACCAGGGAAAGCACCTGTACAAGGAGTTATGGATCCTGGTGGTTGGAAGTCAAGCTGGCTTGTCGCAAAATGGCAAAGCCTGAAGCTAAGGACAGGTCACAGGCCGTGTCTGCTATAATGCTTAAACCACAAGCATCACCCAGGTACGAGGCTGAAGATGATTCAGTTCATCATTCCACACTAAGTCACAGCCAGTCCCCTCAGACTGAAGACGTGTGAGAAGATAATCTTAAGAAGAATATGACCTTTTCCCAGCAGATAGGGCTGGAGTCCCAGTATTGATTTAAGAGGCAGGATGCCAGTGTACAGTGCAGCTGTACAGTTGGAGACCCACCACTTCCAGAGACGGCCTGATGGTGTAATCAGATTTATTTGGTTCGTGGCAGTGTTCCCCCGTCGGTTGATTACTACCGCTATTTCTCCAGTACATCCAGCTGCATTGGAAAGAAAAATTCACTGGGAGAAAACATTTAACCTCATTTGTATCAACTCACGGTTAAATCTCCCAAGCCATGTTTTACTACTTACTGGATTTACTACACTGGTGCTGATGGCAGAGTGTCAGGGAATTTCTGTGGTTACGGCTTCTGGCGCCCTGATAGATGATTTGTAGTCACCGCCTTCCTACTGAAACACTCCATCTCCAATTAACGAGTTAGTCGGCTCTTGATCGCACAATGGCCGTGTGCAATTGAAGTGTGGGCTATGGTTGGCCTGACATGTTGACTTAATACTCCAGGTAGTTGTGTGTCCCTAACCATCCCATCTGTTTTATTTTCCTAAACAGAGGAGGAATACCAGTGCCAATTTGGGGCATAATAAAGATCCTAGGAACACTACATATGCTTAGCGGCATTGAGTCTACTGGGATATTTATGACCACAGCAAAGGCCTCACTGAGTGAGGCCAGTGGCTGGAGTCATGCTCTGGGCTGTGGGTACTTTAGCATTTATATAGTAAGATTTCAAGATTCCACTGTTTTAGAAAAATGAAAGCCATTTCCCTTTAAATCGTGTTCTGGGGTGCATTCCACAGAGATCAAAATGACAAATTCTCTATTCCATACCCGGTTGCTATGCCCCGTGCACACACAGACAGCACTGACTGATGCTAGGGCCCAAACCCTGCTCTGCAGGGGCCTCCAGCAGCCACTTAGTAAATCATAACTGGCTCGCAGGCTGCAGCCCGTGGACACTCCCTGATCTTCTCTGACCCTATACTGACTACTGGTTAAGATAGTTACTGCAGGACTGACCTGAAAACATATATACAATTAGCATTATAGAGACTGAGCAGCTTGTATTTATGTGTACAGGAAGGTGTGTGTGTGTGTGTGTGTGTGTGTGTGTGTGTGTGAGAGAGAGAGAGAGAGAGAGAGAGAGAGAGAGAGAACAATTAATGGAAAAAGAGGCTATGAATTTGAAAAAGAGCAAGGAGGGTTTGGAGGAGAAAGGGGAAGGGAAAATGATATAAATATAGGCTCAAAAAATAAAATAATTTAAAAAATAGTTACTGCACACACATGTGTAATGTATATGTGATTATGTATTTATCGATATAAAGTATAGGTGTGGCTGTGGGAGCTGTGGGTCTGTGTGTGTGTTTGTATGTGGGTCTATGTGTGTGTGATTGTATGTGGGTCTGTGTGTGTATGTATGTGGGTCTGTGTGTGTGTATGTATGTGGGTCTGTGTGTGTATGTATGTGGGTCTGTGTGTGTGTGTGTGTATGTGGGTCTGTGTGTGTATGTATGTGGGTCTGTGTGTGTGTTTGTATGTGGGTCTGTGTGTGTGTGTTTGTATGTGGATCTGTGTGTGTGTGTTTGTATGTGGGTCTGTGTGTGTGTATGTGGGTCTGTGTGTGTGTTTGTATGTGGGTCTGTGTGTGTGTGTGTGTGTGTGTGTGTGTGTGTTTGTATGTGGGTCTGTGTGTGTATGTGTTTGTATGTGGGTCTGTGTGTGTGTTTGTATGTGGGTCTATGTGTGTGTGCTTGTATGTTGGTCTGTGTGTGTGTGTTTGTATGTGGGTCTGTGTGTGTGTGTGTGTGTGTGTATGTGTGTGTGTGTGTGTTTGTATGCTGGTCTGTATGTAATGAATTCGAGAGATAGCTGTCTTGATCGGTTTCTGCTTCCACATTTTCCTTTGTGTCTCGGGTAATTATTCGATTTGCCATTATTCATATCCCCTCATCTTTTCTTCTATCATCAACATGTTTGTTTTCCTCCTTTGCTTCTTTTCTTGTTGTCCAAAAGATTAGGCGGGCAGCACCAATATCAGGTGTGCTTGTCTCATACAGATTAGCATTGATGGGAGATATGTTTTTATGTCTGTGTGCGCACAGACTTAGAAATAAAAACATATCTTCAAAAAAAGAGAAACATGGAAATGTATACAATAAAAATGTCCTACCCTACCTCCCCATAGACAACCGCTGTTATCTCTCTTTTCGAGTCTGTTCTCATACATTGTAACTAAGCGCTTTGCTCCCCCCCCCCATCTAACAGTATATCTGAGATGGATAATCTTATCAGTATGCTGAGGATCTCTCTCCCCATCTCCCCCTTTCAATTACAGATGCACTCTATTCTATAATGAATAGCATTCTACCTTAGCTTATTTAATCAATTTCCTGTGGGTGGATTCTGCGCTGCTCCCAGCCCTTTATGACTGCAGACAACACTGCAGTGAGTAACATGCATGCCCCCTTCCCAGAGGGGGGACCGAGGTCAGGAAGCTTCCTAGACACGTGGGCATCATCTTCACACCTCGCTTCACGGCTGTGCCCGTTGAGTTTCCGCGTTGCGTCTTGTGATTATTAGCGACTTTTCCTCCTGCGCTGTCATCAGGTACCAAAAGGAAGAGGCACGCAGAGGAGCGACCTTTACGTTGGCTCCCAGCCTGAAAGAGTATATAGTCCACGGTGGCAGAAGCGAGAAGTGGCCAGTCACTTTGCATCCACAGCGCGGAAGCAGAGATGACTGCCGTGACCAGTTCACTTCGCCCTTTTCATTCATGCGAACTCCCGCCCATGGTAGATCCCTCCCGCCTCAGTGAAGCCTTCTGGAAACCCCATTGTTAACATGCCCAGGGCTGTGCTTCCGTAATGACTCTAAATCTACTCCGGCTGACAGTGAAAGCTAACCGTTGTGCGGAGCCTCCGCTCACTGGCCATGGGCTCCCACAGGTCATGGAATGTGTCCACCTTAGTCCCTGTCCATGCTGCCCACAGGGCCTGGGTGTTAGCCTGAACAGAGGAGCCCCAGGCGAGGAGGAGTGAGGGGTAACCGGATATGGGTGACTGGGTGACTGTGCTGCCTGGTTTTGTCAACTTGACAACAGCTAGAGTTATTGTAGAAGAGGGAACCTCAATTGAAAAAAAAATGCCAACAGGCCAGCTTGTGGGTAAGCCTATGCTACATTTTCTTAATTGACGATTGATGTGGGAGGGCCCAGCTCACTGTGGGTGGTGTCAGTCCTGGTCTGGCTGGCCGTCCTGAGTGCTGTAAAAAGCAGGCTGAGCAGGCTATGCTGAGCCAGCCAATAAGTGGCACTCCCCCCTCCAGATCCCCGCCCTGCTCTCTTCTAGAACGGACTATGGTGGGAAAGTGTAATTGAAGTCAACCCTGTATCACCAAGTTGGCTTTGGTTATGGCGTTGTTGTTCTATTCCAGCAACAGAAACCCTGACAAAGATAGTTGACTCCGGCTGTCCTCTAGATGTGTTTTCAGTGTCTCATAGTAACAGGTGACACTTTGGGCCTGGGTGGCACCTTCCTCCCTTTGTTCCTGAAACTGGTTGGTTCCCGTGCTCGGGCTAGAGGCGGCTCAAGCCCTTACTAAGATCAGTGTTGATACAGACAGCCTCCTTTGTCAACCCAGATGCCTCCCTGGCAGCTGGTCTAGTGCAAAATCGCACCACACCCGGCTTTGTGGGAGCCGACCGTGGAAACGGAAGACCTAAAATATTGATGCATTGCTGTCCTCTGAAACCCCAGAAAACTGGAGGTTTTCTGCGTCTTGAACATTTTTAAGTCATATGCCTGTGCTGTTTCTGTTGTATTCATAAAGAACCATGCGTTGCCTTGCGTTGTTTTTGTTAAGCGAGGGGAGCAGACTCTAATAACCACAGGGAAGACTGACAGCTGTGCTCGTCGCCTTCCAGCGCTCTCTGGGAAAGCGATGGACGGGCAGGAGTCTCTGTGGTCAGAAGTAAAACCTTCACTCAAGCTAGATGAAGCGGAAGCAGGGGCGTGACGATTATTCCTCCCCTGAACCTCAGACAAGGCTGGCTCTAGGTGCCCAGAGGACCCAGGATTCTCGCCCTCCCTTCCTCTGAGTTCCTACAGAGGCTTCATCCTCTAGAGTTCGCAATGCGGCAGCTCCTGGCTTCTTCATAAGCTTTTGTCCAGTGTCCAGATCAATAAGGAACTCTGATTTGTCATGCGGCTAGTCCTGGACCAAGGGTTTGAGTGGTTTGGGTTTTTCTTTTGTTTTGTTTTGGTTTTGGTTTTAGTTGTTTTAGGTGTTGTCTTAGTTAGGGTTTTACTGTTGTTAACAGACACCATGACCAATGCAAGTTTTATAAAAGACAACATTTAATTGGGGTTGGCTTACAGGCTCAGAGGTTCAGTCCATTGTCATCAAGGCAGAAACATGGCAGCATCCAGGCAGGTATGGTACAGGAGGAGCTGGGAGTTCTCTCTCTTCATCTGAAGGCTGCTAGTGGAAGACTGACTTCCAGGCAGCCAGGGGGAGGGTCTTAAGCCCACACCCACAGTGACACACCTACTCCAACAAGGCCACACCTCCTAATAGGTTCACTTCCTGGGCCAATAATATACAAACCATCAGAGGTGTGGAAGTATTCAGCCATTTTGATTGTTGGAAATTCCAAATGGTAAAGGGCTGGTAGCACCGCAGTTTGGAACAGAGGAGGGTAGCACTCCGCATACAGGGAGGCACATGTCCTTGCATGCAGGCTAGAAAGTACCTGAATTGCAGACCGGAGTGGGAAGATGCAGACCAGGAAAGGATTACTGTGTTAACTTTTCAGCTTGTGTCTGTTAGAAAATGTGTGAAATCAGAAGGTCTTTCTTAAAGCCCCTCAGAAGGAAAGAAGTCCTTTCTACCTTGATCTCAGAACTCTTAACAAACCTCTTTGGTCCCAATTGCTCTCTGTCCTGGTTTTCTGTTTTCCTTTTGATTGTGCAAAGAAACCTTAATCCTTCCGTCCCACCAAGCTGAGGATGGGGAGGAAAACACAGAGCATGTACTTCCGCTGTGTCTGTGCATGCCGTGTGCTTGGAGGGGTAGGAAAGGCAGAGTGGGGCCCTCAAGTCTTCCAATTTCTGGGACAAAAGCCTTGAAAGTTCTAGCCAGAGAAAGAAGGGTGAGCCTGGATGCCCCCATTCGAGCCAGGTGGACGCATACTTGTGCCCTGGACTTTGATGAGGATGTGAACGGGAGGGAGGCCCAAATGCTCAGTGATCTATGTTATCTGCTAATACCCATGATGCTTGCTGTCTCTTAACCATCATGGCAGTGTTCCGAAGCAGGTCCTTTTTTTTTTTTTCCCCCACATTGAAAGGCCTAGCCAGAAACTCCAAGAGTTCAGACAATATGCTTAAGGTCACACTGGGGTCACCAGCTACATATGCCTGGTTTGAGAGGCCGCTTTTAGATAAAACTGGTCACTGGTACAGTGTTAGTGGGGGGAGACAAGTGTCCTATCTTCCACTGCTAACTGCAGGACCTGCGAGCATGTGTTTGGATGTAGCCTGTACCAGTGAGTGCCTGGCTCCCTTCCCTCAGGAGAGGCCCCTCCCATTTTCCTGATCTGGGAATGATGGAGCCTAGATAAGACAGGATGTGACATACTTTCTTTTTAGGGACTTTATGGAGATAAGTCATATCCAATGTTCATTGGCAGTCAGTGACAACTGTATCTATATTTTTTTGGCTTTTTTTTTTTTTTTTTTTTTTTTTTTTTTGGTTTTTCGAGACAGGGTTTCTCTGTGTAGCCCTGGCTGTCCTGGAACTCACTCTGTAGACCAGGCTGGCCTCGAACTCAGAAATCTGCTTGCCTCTGCCTCCCAAGTGCTGGGATTAAAGGCGTGCGCCACCACCGCTGCCCGGCTCTGTATCTATATTTTATTTTACATAAAGCATACAGTAATATTTAATTCATGTTAGATAATACTGAAAAAATTTGTGAATTACTTATTTTGTTAGGTGTGTGCACAACATAAAGATAAAATAAATTTGCCTTATTTTAGCAAGTTATCTGTGGTTTTGAAGTATTTAAACACAAAAATATCACAATATTTTTTAATGGCTTTAATATACTTCAGGAGCAAACTGAATTTAATATGAAGAATGCCCATGGTTACCTGTGTGCCATTCATTATATGGTTTATTTTCTGCATGTTTGTCATTTTTCATAATAAAACATCAGGGCCATTCTCCGTCCCTTACTGTGTGTCCAGTCTAAAGTAAACACAGCCCCATCATCTAGGGAAAACACACAAATAAGTCGCTTTGAGGTAATGGAAGATGTGCCTTGAGGGACGGTGGCCAGATGGTGGCTGGGGTCAGAGGCAGGATTTGACCTGGGAGGGTAGGCCAGAGGGAGGCAAGACACCAGAGGGACTCAGTTCCAGGTCTCCCAGGTGCCCAGGCTAGTGGTGAGCAGTTTCTAGTCAGTCCTGAATCTTATAAAGAAACATCCGTTGGTGCTTGGGCGGCTGATCATTGTTCTTGGGGGGGGGGGGCACGGCTTCTTGCTCCTCCACAGCAACGTTTATTCCTGTGCTGCTCTGTGATAATAGAAGAGAATTACCACCACAGTTTGTCAGACAACTTCTCAGGGTGTGCACTGTCTTTAACAGGCATGGTGTTTGTCATCTCGATTCCCTTCTACTTACTTTTTCGGAAGGGGAAAGATCCTGTGATCTCATCGGTTTTACCTGAAAGTTCGTTTTTCAGTCGTAGCCCCGGAACTGATAATCAGACCCTCCCATCTCCCTGGAGCTTCTTCTTTGTGTGTTCCCTTATCAAAATAGCCAGCGGGAAGAGGCACAGCCCTGCGAGGGTTCCACTTTTGTTATCTTCTCTAACTGTAAGCTAACAACACTGCCCAGGACTCTACCAAATAAATCAAAGACCTGTGTTTGCTAACCAAAGGCCAGGCTCCCAAGCATTGGTGTAGCTCTCTCTGAATTCCCCATTAGCTTTCAATGGAATTCCTTTCTTTACTTCTAAGCCACTGGCATAGGAACACATACCTGGCAACCTTGGTGGTGACTCCCTAAGTTCTTGGGGAGATGAATTGTTCAGACCCACACATCCACGGATGCATCACACTTTTTGAGCTGGTAAGGGACTGTAAAATGAACCTGGTACAGCTCTGTTAGTGGGAGAGACATTCGCTTTAACTGCATAGTCAATTCTCAATTAACAAGGGTAATGGGGTGGAAGGAGGTCACTGCTAATCAAAAATCATGGTGGATATAAGATTGTGGTCAACACTCCATTTCCTGAGGGCTGATTAACTGGTTGGCAGATTAACTGTGGTTAAGATACAGGGGGCCTTAGGATGCCATCCCTTGGTAACTGGCCAGCAGCTGCTCAGCTGACACCTGGCCACCTTCCCTATCCCAGGGAGAAGAAGGTTTCTCTGTGTGGGCTTTGGTGGAACCAGCACATCTTGGTTGGACTGCTACTACAGAGATGGAGATAATGGTTTTGGGTGTGAGAGAGAGAGCTTGCCCTACCAACCACTTGAGCAGTGACTTGTAGTGCCAACCATCAAATTACCAGAGTGCTTATTCCTGACTGAGGAGACTTGAATGGGACCTTGGATTCACATTCCGAACA
Source organism: Apodemus agrarius (assembly GCA_964023405.1). Classification (NCBI taxonomy): domain Eukaryota; kingdom Metazoa; phylum Chordata; class Mammalia; order Rodentia; family Muridae; genus Apodemus; species Apodemus agrarius. Next base: position 101,156,019 of record OZ030012.1, read on the forward strand.
AGTGCCCGGCAGATGCTGATGCTGCTGGACTTCGGAAGCTGCTGCTTCCTAACGAGTACATTAGTATCCCTGGGGAGCTTTTGATAGCTATTGTTAGCTGGATGCACTTGGTCAGAGATGTGAGCGGCTCCTGCTGCAGGACCCAGGCAGGGCCAGTGTTAGGACTCCCCTGGGTTTCTGTCGTGCAGCAGATGTTGACAGCCACTGCCTGACAGGATGCTGCCTACACGTCAGACATCCACACCTCAGGTCCACAAATCTGTACCTTAGACACTCACACCATACCTTGTGATGTTTTTCCTTGTCACGGGTCATACATGGAAGATAACTGTCAGTACAAATAAGCGGCCTGTTGGCCTGTAAGGTCATCTCATCACTCCTGGGAGTCTCTAGAGCTGTGCTTTTCTCTCACAAAGGTGTGACAAACACCATTTGTGTTCTTCCTCTTGGAAGGGCCGTGCTGACAGACACCTGGTCTGTCTCAGACCAGACAAGCCAGAATGACTGTTTCAGAATGGCCTCTGATGGGTCAAAACCTTCACTGTTTATTTAAAAAGGGAACTGCCCAGTAAGAGCATAATATTGTATAGCCAAATAATGGGCTATCACTCAGCAGTAAAATAGCAAACTATGGATTTGAACCATCCTGTGGCTCGCACCAAGTGAAATCAGACAAATGGGACTGTGTGTGCAATTCCACTTCTGCTTAAGGTTCTAAAGGACAAATCCATGATGGGAAAGCAGTAGTGAAGGCTTCCGGGTGGGGACAGAAGGCTTCCGGGTGGGGACAGTAAGACTGAACAGGACAGAGATGAGGTCTCAGAGATAAAGGGATGCTTTGTATGTGAGTGGGAAGGACTGGGCTGACGTGGCTGTATTTGTCCACATTCATAGGATCAAGGTGTCTCCCAGCTCCCTCCATCCCACAGTACGCGAGGAAGGCAGGAGAGGGAGTGTAGCTGGTGAGAGTATGCAGGTGGTAGGCTGGGGGCCCCGATATCAGCCTCTGATGTTGTTAGGTGTCAAAGAAGTGAGCTGGATCAAAGGAGGGGCAGGAGGCAGATTTGTAATAAACTAAGAATTGCGCACTTTGGGACATGGGCAGGCAGGTGTTCCCTTGACAAGTCTTTGAACTTGGCTGCGTGTTTGAAATCTCTTGTCATGAGATTGGTGGAAATTGACACATACACTCAAAACAAGTCCTTCACCCACATGCCTCCCAATAAGTCACGCTAACGATGGCTGTGCAGGTATTAGGTAGGCCAGAGACCTAGGCCTGGCCTGGAATAAGGGACAGGTCATTCACGAAGAGCTGCTATGTGGTGGGGGCAGGGCAACCCCAAGTCTGAGCTTCCTGCTGCTGGGTTTCTCGTAGAGCACAATACCAAGGTATTTCCTTCTGTCACCTGTGCTGAGTCCTTGAGGGTTCCCAGGGAGGCTCACCTGGAGACCCACCGCTGGAGAAGAAGCAGAGAAGAAGTCATGCCAGCTGTGAGCCACACAAGTGGAACTGGCCCCCTGCCTCACCTAAACCCAGGATATGTCAAGGCTAGCAATGTCAGGGCATGTGTGTACTCACCTGGGCATTAGGAAGGCTGGGAAGGAATGACCCAGGCACAGTTGGAACTGTGACACTGTGCATGAGCAACAGCAGCTGCCCTACCTTCAGCACACCCAGCGTATGCACGGCACGCCTCCGCGGCACACCACAGTGCAACCGCACCGGGTTCCATAGCATACTCATAGCACAGCCCCAGTACTCCTACCACATGTCTGCCATGCCAAGCCAACCCTGCTTGTGCTAGACTCTCCTACACCCCCACAGCTCTCTCGTAACGTATCCTATTTACTGTGCACAGCATCGTGTCCGTAAATGCGTCTGTCTCTGTCACCTGCCCTCACTCCGTACCATCCTCACACTTCCCACAGGACACTCGAAGGACCCGCCCTTGGTCAGCCCTCCATGTCTGACTCCCACAGCATCCTTCTACACTGCAGACTCCTGTGGGATACCCCCTGCGTGACTCATGCTTCCAACAGGCCACGGTTCCCTTCCCATGACACAACTCCAAGGGAAGCCGCAGAGGCCCCCGTCTGCGCCCTTGAGGGAGGTTCATCCTGGGATCCAGCTTCAGTAGTGTTCGCCTGCTTTTGCCATCCTTACTTTTGCAAAGCATGAGGTGCTCCTAGGGGAAGAATTTCTGATCGATGTCTAAAGGACTGTTAACATGCTGATTACATCTATTATGTCTGACAAAAATGAATGTGCCTATCGTGAATTCCAAAGTGGTGGGGGCTGGGATGGGCAGTCCGGGCTCTTCGAGGCTCCTTGCGTCTCCAGAGATAGCCAGAGTAAGTGGTCCCTCAGGTCCACGGGAGCTGCACGTGCTCTGCCGGAGTGAACCTTTGAACCAGCCTCAGCCTCTGAGTTTCCAACAGAAACAAGAGGATATGACAGTTTTCCTCTCTGTGGTGTTAGCACCGAGTGGAGATGGTATGCAGGGCAACATAGGTCCAGGGACAGAATATGAGTTCAAAACCATAAAAGGTACCTCTTACCCATAGGAGGAACAATAATATGTACCAACCAGCACCCCCAGAGCTACCAGGGAGTAAACCACCAACCAAAGAGTACACACGGAGGGACCCATGGCTCCAACTACATATGTATCAGAGGATGGCCTTTTCAGACATCAATGAGAGGAGAGGCCATTGGTCCTGTGAAGGCTCAATGCCCCAGTGTAGGGGAATGCCAGGTCAGGAAAAGTGTGAGGGAGGGAGGATTGGTAAGCAGGGGGGAGGGGCTGGGATAGGGATTTTCAGAGGGGAAATGAGAAAAGGTGATACCATTTGAAATGTAAATAAAGAAAATATCTAATAAAAAATTAAAAATAATAAAAAAGGCACCTCTTAGATAACATACTGATTAACTGTCATTACTATTGATTGTTTTATGGCTGTGATTTGTCTTTGTTACCATAGGCTTAACTGCCTTTTCCCGCATCCCTAATAAAAGCATACCCTGAAACCAGGGACTCATCTCCATCTTTCAGGACAAACTAGGTGCACACAGACCTTAGGGACTGGGATGGTGTGTGTAGTGGCAGCTTCCTTGTGAGCCAGCCATCCCAAGAACAGCCTCCTGGAGCTTCTGAGGGCTGCGCTTTCAAAACCAGCCATCTTCAGAGCGGATTCTCATTCCCACCTACTCCCCAGCATGCTAATAAAATGGGCCATTAAGATGCCAGTAGGTCTGCGGCGACCTGTGGTACGATCTTTTCACTTTCAGCCAGTGACCTGGACTCATTGCTTCCTACCCATTAGCAAGGCTTGTCCTCAACCCCATTCCCAGCCACCACCACTGCCCCCCCCACATGGCCCTGCCTCAGACCTGCTGGGAAGAGGCCCTGATACCAGTTAACAGGGTGGTTCCAATCACAGTATGACCATGCATTGGAGCTGCGAGCGTGCATCTGAATTATACATGTTGTCATCTTTAAACTGTTCCCCAAGGGGCAGAAAACACATAAGGTAGAGTGTCCAGCAGTCGGTGTGTGTGTGTGTGTGTGTGTGTGTGTGTGTGTCTTGCTTGTCACCTGGGGCAGCTTCTTAGGAGCTGTTCTTGGAGTCACAGTTCTGCCACCAGCCAAGCCCCTGGCTCGCTGCAGTCTCGACCAGGGTTAAGGCAGAGCTAGCTGCGAGCAGAGGCGGTCCTCCGGAAGGCCGCGCCGATGCAGCCCACAGCTTGCCTGGCATTATTTTTGAACTCTTCCTATTTCATTGCCCTGGGCAAGAGGATGCGGCTGTGCTTGCGTCTTCTCTCCCTCTGTGGCTCAAGCACTTCAGTCATTTAAAAATGCTTTCCTCCTCCTCCGTCTAAAGAAGTAAAAATAATTATCATAGGAAAACGGGTAATTTGCGGCTGCGATGCCAGGCTGATAATCAAAAACTTGTAATTGGAAACATGAGCATATGTTTATCACGTCTTGAAATTAGAATGCAGTTGAACAGCGCCGTGGCCTGTGAACCAGGGCATTGTGGGAGGGAAGGCAGGTGTAGGTGTTAGCAGGAGACCTGCCTGCTAATGAGGCGTTTAAGCTGCCTTTGCCTCAAGAGCAGTGAATAAAGAGGGCATCCCAGGAGAGACTCGGTTGTTCAGGGGAGCCTCAGGCAATGACCGAAGGTTGACCACACCCTTAGGAAAGGGCTCACCGGTCTCTGCCCCCAGGATCAACTGTAACCTTCTTAAGGTAGACCTTTCTCTGTCTTCACTACTATGTCTGCCCTCTGATCATCCCAGCACGCCCTAGAACCTCTTACTTTCCCAGATTTTACCAACACCGCGCCTCAAGTCCTGCTCATCCTTCAGAACTCAGAGCACCTTTTTACTTCTGGCCGCTCACCCTCAAACTGGCTGGGCCACAGCCCTCTTCCACAAATCCAGACTCCCTCTGTTCTCCTCCTGCCAGCTCTCCCCAGCCTGTGTTGTGTGTGATCTTCTAGGAGTCGTCTTTCTACATATCACTGACACAGACAAGCCGCTGGGCAGGGATGCATCTTACCCGCTAGCTCCTGGCATATGGTAGGTACCCTGTGAAGTTTGTGATATAAAATGCTAATTAATAGCAGCTAAGGACTTTAAAATAATTTTTAAGTCCTTCTTTGAAAACGAGCTGATAGGACTTAGCGTTAGGTCCCACGATGCCTTCCATAGCCAGCTGAGCAGTGCAGAGCCTCTGTGCCCCTCGTCCCCTTTGAGTTGGACAAGAGATGGATTGTGAGGTACGCCTGTTCAGTCTTCCAGCCAAATGGACAACTGGGTGGTAAATGCCTCCCACCTGCTCTGCCGCAATCGGGACAGCAAACGTGCTTGTTGCTCGCCTCTTCTTGTGATATTATTAGAAGTCTGAAGGGCTCACAAACACTTCCAGCATCTGAAGGAGGTCAGTCCTATTGCTGAATTGGTTGCAAGTCTGAAAAAAATAGTTTATCCTATGTGCGTGCTCTTGCTCTGAAGTCCAACACCTAGCTCAGTCTCCCCGATGGGTCCCTAGACTCAGCTCCTGTCTGTAAGGGGCGCTTCTGTCTGTGGGCTGGCTTCTCATCTCTACCCGATTCCAGTTTCAGGCCCATGTTTCCCTCTCAGTCTGTCCCCGGTTTGTACTTGACTTTATTTTTATCATCAGCTTATTGTCACATAGGTTTCTCTTCATCTGGCCTTCTGTTCCCTTCTCCTGAGCCATGGACGGGACAAGAATGTTCCGCCATGACTCTTGCTCTGAGCATCTCACCCATAAGGCGGCCCGTGGTGGCATTCCAGAGTCATCCTGGTTGGATTTCTTAGAATATCGTAGTGAAGATTTCTGTTGGCACCTCGGGGAGGAAAGGGTGTATCTCATCACACTCGTCCCAATCACAGCTCATCATATAGGGAGGTCAGGGCAGAAACCCGGAAGCAGGAACTAAAACAGAGGCCATGGAGGAGTGCTGCTTGCTGGCTTGCTCCCCATGGCTTGCTCAGCCTGCTTTCTTATAGCACCAGAACCACCAGCCCCGGGGTGGAATCGCCCACTGCCAGCTGGGCCTTCCCACTTCACTTATCAATCAAGAAAATGTCCACAGGCCAGTCTGGTAGGGGTGTTTTCTCAGCCGAAGTTCCTTCTTCTAAAATGACCCTAGCTTAGGCCAAGGTGACATAGATCTGGCCAGCACACTTGTCTTGTTCCCTGTCCCAGTCCAGATCCGTGCCGTGTTAGTCATCAAAGAATGAATTTGATCCCCAAGGAGGGAGAAGAACTGGGAACCAGGTCTCATATGCCCTTGTTCCCATACCTTACCTTATCGTCAGTGTGCTGACATATAGACTAGTAAGGGCAGCCACTGCTGTGGTCTGGTCCTGGTCTCCTGGCCCAGGAATATTGTAGCATTCTGTGTCTGTGTTAGAACATGTTGCTCTCACGATGCAGAATGAATGGAAGCAAGATGTGAAAGGCTGGTGCCAGCTTGGATCTGCAGTAGGAGTTCCGGGGAGGGACAAGCTGGACTGCGTGGCACGTTCCTCTCAGCTAGCATTTCCAAGCCGAGGCTCGGTGCCAGTTCTGGGCACAGAACTGGGAAGGCAGCAAGCCGAGCCCTCTGCCCACACCCTGCTGCTCCTACCACGTGGACACATACTTACCAGGCAAATCTGTAGTTCCAAAATGTATTGGAGCCAGTTGTACTTAATTAATGTAATCACACAACCTTATTCAGTATTACAGAAGCTAGTGAACTGGGAGCATGGAAGGAAAGAAATTTTGAGCACTGAACTGAATACTATGGAAAGAGTTAAGGTGGGGAGACCTGCCCTCTCATTCACCCCCCCCCTCCCAGGGGCTCAGAATGATGGTTGGAGGTAGACGGTTCCGGTCAACTATCGCTTATGTTTCTGTAGGTCACTTCTCCATCTCAGCCTGAAAGTGGGGAGTTGTCACTGATGAATATAGTTTGTGGGAAGTCCCATCCTGGTGTAACACAACACCCTGGTCCAGGATCCAGTGACCTTCTCTTGCCCATTTTAATGTGAATCTAGAGTTCACTTAGGCTTTTTAAAGGATTCTTTGTTTTGCCCTTTGCTTTCTGCTGTCCTGTTCTGTGGGTGACAGTCATCACTGGGGTGGGGCTAAGGGACTAACTGCTGGAACCTGGGACAACACAGGGTCACCAGAGCCAGCCCAGGCCCTACCTAGGCTCTGGACTAGGAACAAGAGGTGATGAACACTGTTGAGGAACTGTACAAAGGAGTAGAATGCCACAGCCTCTGAGGGAAGGGGGCCTGGCCTGGCCTGGGGGAGGGGCGAGGAGATATGAAGGTGGCAGAGCCGTGTCCGGGAATGGGGATGTATGACTTGGTGTGGATGCATTGAGAATAAGCAAGAACAATGTTCTGGAGACTTTTATGATAGTGCTTCATTGTAGCAATAGTAATCCTAAGACAAGTTGGTTCCAGGAGTGGGGTATTGCTGTGACAGACCTGACCATGTTTTTAGGAGGATTGTGGAAGAACTTTGTAACTTTGGGTTTGAAAGGCTGAGAGTTCGGTGGGCTCTTCTGTGGGAGCTTGGAAGATAGGAGTGTTGAGATCAGTGCAGAAGATGGAGGCCTGGCTTGTTACGTTTCACAGGGAAGTTTAAAGATTCTGTCAGGATCATTTGCTATTTTGAATTAAGATCCTGTCAGTTTGGTCAAATGGGGCTGAAGAATTGGCCACAATTAGCAAAAGACCAATCAACACCACTGGAGTGAAACCTTTGTGCTACTGGGACAATTGATACTGGTTAGCCGGAGCTAAGAAACTAGCAACGATCAGAAGAAACCGGCATCGCTGAGGTTCGATCTCCTGGGAAAGTGTTTCCTAAGGGTCCGTACACAGAACCTGTCTTCCAGAGGCGGCCAGGCTTGGTGGTGTAACAGTTGCCCAGGTGGTCCTGGTTTTGAAGGCATGAAGGGCGAGCAGCTGAGGCTCACACTGAGTCCCAGGGAGAGGCTCTTGGTGAAGTACAGCCCAGCTGCAACACGGCGTCACAGAAGTTTTCCAGTTATCAGTGCCATGGGACAACCACCAAGAACAGCAGCGGGCGTGAAGGGGAACCAGCTGGCACCCAGAAGACAAGCCACGCGTGCTTCAGAGGGCAGAGCTGGAGCAGTGGCCCAAGCGCCTTGGAAGAGCCCAGAAGATCATGAGTGAATCCCAGATAACTGACACTGAGGTTTTTATACTGTTGGAGTTTTGTTTTGCTTTGTTCAGATTGTGACATTTGAAATAAGAAACTAATTTATTTCTGATGTTATAGGAGCTCCCAGTTGAGAGACTTTAAACTTTTTTTAAAGAGATTTTGGGGAGAGACTTTAAACTTTTTTTTAAAGAGATTTTGGGGGTTTTGCAGAGAATTTGGACTTTAAAAGAGGATTTTTTAAAAGAGACAACTTATGAAAGTATTTGAATTTGTAAGGCTGTGGGACCTTTTAAGTTTGTAAAGTGTTTTATATTGTAAAATCTTTATTAATGTGTAATCTTGGGAATTGTCAAGAAAAGGAAAGGTTGTAGCTTAACAGCGATGTGTTTGTGTGTCAGTTTGACAAAAGGTTATTTGTGCTGAATAGTTTTATGTCAACTTGACACAGTCTGAAGTTATTTGAAAGGAGGGAACCTTAATTGAGAAAAAAAATGCCTCCATAGAGCCAGCTGGAAGCCATTTTCTTAATTTGTGACTAATGGGGGAGGGCTCAGCTCATTGTGGTGGTGCCATCCCGAGGCTGGTGGTCCTGGATTCTAAAGAAAGCAGGCTGAGCAAGCCATAAGGAGCAAGCCAGTAAGCAGTACTCTATGGCCTCTGCACCAGCTCCTGCCTCCGGGTTGCTGCCCTATGTGAGCTCCTGTTGTGGCTTCCATCAATGGTTTACAGTTTGGAAGTGTAAGCCAAATAAACCCTTTCCTCCCCAACTTGCTTTTTGGTTATGGCGTTTCGTCTCAGCAACAGTAATCCTAACTAAGGCAAGTAGGCTGTGAGGTGACTGAGTGGGTAAGGGTGCTGCCGCTCATTCATGGGGATTGGAGTCAGTGTGACCACACTGCGGGACACAGGGCCTGCCAGGTAAGGGAAGAGCCCCCGGAGAGAGAGGGAAGCGAGCAGCTCCGGGCAAGGTTCATCACGCAAAAGGGTCCCAAGACAATAGTGTCATTTCTCCAACAAGCATTTGTTAAACACCTTCTGTGTACAACCTTGAAGGCCATGGATATAAAAACAGTGGGTTAGTCTCAGAGCTGCATGGGCACAGCATGAGACAGGGTGTCCACTTAGTGTGCCGTGAATAGGGTTGATGAAGAAGGCCAAGGTCATCACAGTAAAGAAGTACATCCTGGAACGTTGAGCTTTGACAAGTCATAAGGGAGGGACAGCCAGCATCAGGGGCTGGGAAGAGAAGGGAGCTGGCAGGAGAGTTGGGCCTGAAGGAGGACCCACAAGGACTAGACACAGTAAGAGATGTTGGTGTCTTAGTGTAGATGTTTTCATGCTTGATGCTGATTCTGGAAGATGGCGGCCACCAACCTGCTGGTAAGTGATCTGTTAGGTACTTAGAAAATAATGGCATGATTCACACAACCATTTTATGGCCTCTGCTTTCAATTATTTTTTAACTGAACAGTTTTTAAAATTATGATGTTTTTAATACCCCCCTCCACACACCTTTCTGTTCTGTGACCCACTGAAAGGTGTGAGATTGTTTTGCACTTGAATTTTAAGATTAAAAAAAAGCTTTCCCATCTTATCTGCAAGATGACTTCTGAGGGACCAGTTCATCCCAGCATGTGTTTTTATAGGATTCAGTGGACACAGAAAGTGACAGAGTAATACCTGTCATTTGTGACGTTTGGGAAACAGTAGGTCCTTGAACTTGTGACATTCCTGGTCTCTGTCCTTCCTGAACCAGGGCAAGATGTGCTTCACAGAGGGGCATCAGGTCCTTAGGCTAGATAGGACACAGAAGGATTCAAACCATCAGAATAGTTGGTATGGAAAGTACTTTCCTCCTCCCGTTTTACCATTGTTCAAATGTCAGAGAAGAAAGGGCAGAGTGGTGTCTGCTCTCAGGAAAGCAAAGCCACCCTTAGCTCTGCTGTAGTGTCCCCAGCCTCCCTGGTGGCCTCCAGTGGGTGGGGCCTATTGGATCTCCATCTCAAATCCTAGAGAAAGAGGCTGGGGACTTTCCCTTTGTTCTTGCTGTTGATTTGGATTTCATTTATTCTGGAGAGTTTCTTGATTTGACTTAAACACAGTGCAATGGGGACCTGGGAGTAGGAGCGGGCAAGCCTGCTGAGCAGGAGGAGCGGGTGCCACCTCTAATTTGTCCACACACAGCCAACAGACCCCTAGAGAAGTTGTCCAGCTAGAGTCCGATCCTAGCTCATCTTATCATGTGGCCTTGAGCAAATTAGCTCACAACTCTGGTCCCAGAGTCCTGTCTGCCAAGGTGGAATAGCGGCATCTAGTTGACATGATTTGTGTAAAGCAGGGATAGATAGAATGCCCTTTGTGCGGCTGGTAAAGGCTTTTATGCATATTACACACTAACTCTACAGCTTTTCTCCAGACTTGGAATTACTCTGCCTTTAGACAGAGACAGCTCGGCCATAGCAGCAAATGTGGGCCACATTCATTCTGACAGTGGCCTTGGAGGTGTACCTGGGATCCTCAGGAGCCAGGCCAGGGGCATTATCTGCAGATAAAGTGCCACATGGTCCCCTCAACATCACATGCCAGTCTGACCTCTCAGAGCAACCTCTAACTTTTGAATTATTGGTATGAATGTATGTGGAATTATTGGTGGAGTCTTTAATCTATTTGGTTTTTATCTTCTGCAGATACTACCATTGGAAAAGTAGGGCCTTCTTAGGAGAGTCAAAATAGAGGTCATTATTTAGCTTCTGGCATGCAAGTTTTCCTCTCTGGAGTGTTTTGTGCTCAGCAGGGATTTGCACACCATGCCGTCCATCCAAGTTCATATAGTGACCCCATAAGGACGAGTGTCCTACGACCTTAACCAGTTTCTACAGGAAACCCTCTTATGCATTCAGAACACTTGTGATGATGCTACTAAATTTTCTTAGCTCCCAAAATGTCTTTCTCTTATGGCTGAAAAGCTCACATTGGATTAAAGCAGAAAGTTATTTTAAATAATCACTTCTTAGTTAGCAAAGTGAGGGGAATTTTTTTTTTTTTTGAAAAGCCTTCTCTGGTTATATCTTGAATCCTACAGTGGAGGGGAAGTCAGACCTTCCCATCTGGGAGTGGTTGTGTAATTTCTGAAGAGTTTAAGAAGGGAGATGGATCTATTTCACTTAGAGTGATGTTGGTGGTTTCTGTCTCCAGGAGGAAGGAAAATGAAAAGTCATTGACCCGGGGTCCTTTTAAACCTTGTACCTCTCTCGATGTCTTTGTCCTGCCTTCAGGGAGGAAGGTTCCTCTCTGTCTGTCCCCAGGTGCCTGTCTTGTTGGGCTATCTGCAGTAGCATGGTCCTCACAGAGAGAGCCCCCACAGTCTGGAACTGAAGAGCTTGCTTTATGTAAGGCAGTGTCGCCAGTGCTGAGCTGGAAGTCTGAGATCAGCTGAAGCTCTGATCTCACCCTAACTGGCTTCTCAGACACCCCAGACTCCGCAGCGTCCTCACAGTCTCCTCAGCAACAGCACAGGCGGGGTTTGACTCATGTTCATGCTGCAAATGGAAGGACACAATAAACGGGACTAAACTTTAATTCACCATGACTCATCCTTCAAGATGGAGCTGCTGTACCGTAGAAAAGACCCGCTCCTGATCCTGGGTAGTTGTATGACAGTTTGTTTTAAATACAGGAGATGGAAGTCCTGAAATTTCTATTAAAGCATCTTAAAGTATCACTGCTTTTAAGATTTGTGGCATATCTTGGCAAAATATACCTTGAAGAATAAGCAGTTTATTATCTTGTGTAGGAGAAAGAGGAGGCTTGGTTTCTCTCAGTAGGCAAAAGCCAGTAATTCCATGAAATGCCACCTTAAGCAGCACGTGTGTAGGGACTTGTGGCCGTCAAATGGCTCCTTATCTTGTGCTGCACGTCACAGGTAGAATGGAACAGAAGGATGCCGAGTGGTGTTTCCACCACACCCTTCAGAGCAGCTTCAAGTAGAAGCTTCTAAAAGAAGGAAAGGGAAACTCATTTTAGTGTGAAATTAACATCTATAGCCCAAGTGAGCCCAGTCCTCTTGCCTCCTCCCTAATCTTTGTGTGGAGATAGCAGCTTACTGGACATTAGATATATATACTACAATGAATTTATAAATGTGTGTAGATACAAATGCTCTGAGCATCAATCCTGTGTGTTATACTAACATCAATTGCCTAGCCTAATATGAGACAATGCTACAATTCTGCCTGAAATTTCCATCTCCTCATCTAATATTTACTCGTTAATAATCTGTCATATTAATATATATATATACATATGTATGTGCACGCCAGTCTTTTTAACAGCTGTATAAAATTATGCAGAATTTAACCAGTTCTCTATTGTCAGACATACAGATCTGACTTCTTATTTTTGTAGACAAACAAAAAACAGAGAACAGCCAGCTGATAGGTTTGCGAGGATAGCTGGTGATGTTTGTTAGTAATTACATGTCATTTGTCTGAGGATGTGCTTCCTACACACACCCACACACGCACAGACATAGCTGCACTGTGAGGTTAATTTGTGGGAAGTTTCTTAACTCTTTGGCGTTCTCTGTCCACTTCTCACGTAACCGTTCAGATGTTAGTTTTAGCATCTGTTCTCCAGACTGACTGTTCCTGCTCCAGGAGAGAGCATCACCCAGAGAGAGCTCGGAGGTAGTTGCCTACTGTTAAGGCCTCTGGTAGCCCACTTGCTGAAGGCTGAGGTTGAATTGTGTTACAAATCACCAAGGAGGGCCTGAGGAGATGGTTCAGTTAGTGCATGAGGATCTGATTTCAGATCTAGAGAATCCATATTTAAAAAGCCAGGGGCTGGAGAGATGGCTCAGCGGTTAAGAGCACTGGCTGCTCTTTCAGAGGTCCTGAGTTCAAATCCCAGCAACCACATGGTGGCTCACAACCATCCTTAATGAGATCTGATGTCCTCTTCTGGTGTGTCTGAAGACAGCGACAGTGTACTTACATATAATAAATAAATAAATTAAAAAAAAAGCCAGGTGTGACCATCTGTTTATGATGCTTGCACAGGAAGGACAGAAATGGGAGACCCCTGAGGCTTAGGGTAGAGATAGGCAAACCAGATAGGCAGATTCCCTAAAGCTTCCTGGCCGTCGAGTCCAGCTAATCAGTGTATACTAGGCTTAGTGAAAGACTCTGTCTCGGAAGATAAATAGAAAGCCACCAGAGGAGAACTCCAGTATGATCTCTGATTGCCACACGTACCCACAGACATATGTTGTGTCCTGACGGGCAAGCAGAGTGAGGATCATGAGACTCAGGAAGTAAACAATTTGCACACTTTAAGAAGCTCCTCAAACAAGGTTCACACAGCCTTCCCCCTCCCCGCCCCCGCCCCCGCCCCCCCCCCCGCCTCCCCTGTCATGGCTACACAAGTGTAACCATTACTAGAGAGGAGACTCTCAACACATCTAGTTTTACAGAGAACTCCATGGAGGCAGCATCCCTGAGAAGCCACCCATGCTGGAGTCGGGTTTTCAGTGACGCAGCTCCCTCTGTGGCATTTCTGCTCCTGTAAGTGACCCTCACCCACACTTGTTTAAGTAACCTCAGTAAAATTCATTGGTTCACCAAGCTGGACTTGGGTGACATGGTTACTTTGTTTTATCCATAGTGATCTATCTGATGTGAATAGATATTTGCTCATAGCTTCAGAGAACACTCAGTCATACAGCAACACACGTGTGCACATGTGCATGCACCCATGCAGCCTTGTGTGTATACACACACACACACACACACACACACACACACACACTGAGGAATCACAGTGTTTAGGATGGCTATTGTACAAAGTGACATTCTTCCTAGCAACGCCTATGTGGTACCAGTTTCTGATAGCTGCTACAATAGAAGAACACAAACTTGGTAGTTTAAAACAACAGAAAGGTCAATATTTAGATTTTAGACCAGAAGTCTAAAATCAGGATCCATAGCTCCAAATCGCAGTGTCAGGGACGCATTGTCATGGGAAGCACCCAAAAGTCTGTTTCAAACTTTGGTGGCTTCTGTCTTGATAGGGGTTGTCTAGAAGAATAGTGCACATAGAATGAGTATCTATTGTAAGAGGGGATTTCTTAGACTGGCTTGTACAGGATAGGATGGATTATCCAGCAATGGCTGCCTGCACACTGGAAAAGCTCAGAGCCCAGAACAGCCAGCCCAGTCTGTGCATCTGGTCACCCCTACAATCCCAGGCTGACCTGGAGACCTGGAAGATTTCCAGAGAGCCCTAGTCTTCAATACACATTGGAAGGATAAAGAAGTGGAACCTGATGTCAGAGGATAATGGCTGCAGCGGCCATAGCAGTAGATGCACTGACCAGCAAGAAGCCAAGACAAACAGGCATACACTGCTTTTTAACCTCAGAAGTTTTATCTCCAGCCCACCAGTTAGGAGGCGCCACCTATTCCGAGGGAAGAAGAGCCTGCCCTCTCAGCAGCAAATCCTTTCTGGAAGCTCCCTCACAGACATACAGAGATGTGTCTTAGCTGATCTCACATTCCGTCAAGTTGTCAATCAAGATTAACTGTCACACATGCCTTAGTTTGTGACCCTGTCACTGCTGACCTCAGTACCAGCCTCCCCCAGATTTTCCTTTGTTTCCTTCACACAGCTTTGTCTTTGTGTCAAATCCTGTTTCCTCTCCCTCTTAAGGGACACATAACACCCCTGTCTTAACAGTATCAATGACATCCGCAACGACTTCTTTCTTTTAAATAAAGTAACATTTAGTCTGGGGTCTAGAATACGCTATCTTTGGGGGACATTATTCTGCGTGGGGTTTTGTGTTGTAGTTTTCATCGTATTTTAAGTTACGACTGGAGACAAGCTTGATGTTACCTTTGAGCTCTGTGAAAGAGTGTCTGTTCACAGAGAAGCCAGGCGTTTTGTGCAGAAAAACCTGGCCTCAGAGGTGAGGTGGCAGAGTCAGGGTCAGACAGAATCTCTGGCTGACACACTCCTTGAACCAGCGGCGGCTGGCCTGAACAGCATGCACTCCTGCTCCCCGGCAGCACACAGCCTCTTTGCTCTTTAATTAGAGCTAAGCAGCTCTATGCCCTGTGTACAAGCCGAGAGGAAGTCGGGAGGCTGCCTGGCTTTCTTTTTTTTTTTCTCCTTTAGAACAAACTACACTCCAACAGTGAGATAGTTTTCAGACTATCCAGATGGACCCATGGCTCTCCTGTTGTTAAAGAACAACGGAGGGCCTTGGACAACAGCAAGGGCAGAAGGCCAGGAGAAGTGCATGCCTGTCGGGCAGGAAGCACCATTGAAACAGGGTGAGCTTGTGAGCACACATTGGTCTGACAGTGCATAGCGTCCAGGCTTTCGGACTCCGCCGCCTCCCCACCCCCACCCCCACCCCCCCCACCCCCCTCCCCCCCCACTTGTCCCACGAAAGGCTTGTTAACAGTTTGGGACTCGGCCCTGCCCCGGTCACGTGAACACTAATGTCTAATGCTCCCGTTTCTCGATTTCACAGCAGTCGTACATGCTCCTAAACTGTAAAGCTCAGCATACCGCGCGGATTCTAGGATTCGGTCCAAATGGCTCAGGCTACTGCCTGTTTCAGCAGAACTCCCTTTGGCCATGGCTTGTTAATATATTATAGAGACATTAGGACAGCAGTTCAAGAGCATGTAAGGCAGGTGCCGAGCACGGGTTCCCTGAAGCGCTCCCCCAGCCAGATAGGAGTGATCTGAGGGATGGAGAGAGATGCTGTCGATGTCATTTCAGAGGCTGTTGTACATGGGACGCCCTAAAGAACCTCGAGTGTAAGGCTGACCTGCAGAGATACTGCTGTATCAGCTGCAACAAAGCGTGTAGAGGCTGGGGACCTGAGAATGAACACATCTGCCTGTCAAAGGGACAGCACCATTGTGCTCACAAGAAACATGAGTCTCCACCTAGGGTTTGTAGGTTTGGAATCTCAGGGAGGTCAGAGGCACACTCTGAGAGTATTGCTAGTGAGGCCCAAAGAATAATGAGGAAGAAGCTCAACTGGTCTGCTTCATACTCAGAGAGGCTTCCTTCGGTCACGACTGTGCACTGCCCGGCAGCCAGGTCTCATTTCTGCACGACACAGCAGTGATTCCACATCCCGTTAAATAGGTGTTGGGGGAACACAGTTCAAATTGTTAATCACAGCCTCCAACCTGGCTCGGGTCTTTGATTTCATAGACTGTTGCTTGCGTTTGCAGCCGTCTGTTCAGCAGCATGAAGGTCTGCTCGTAGCGCAATAAAGGGAAGGTAGGCTGCTGGGCTTCTAGATGTAGATGGCACGAGGCTGGGGACAGTGGCTCTGTGCTTGGTTATGTCATCCCCAGCAAATCTCTTAACCTGTGGTTGAGTGTCAGCCTTTCCCACGTTTCCCCCACTGTGTGTGATGCTCTGTTCTGCCTTTGTGGAGAGCCTGGCTGAGTTTCTACCTCCTTGGTACTTTGAGATCCTCCTAGTGTCCTCTTGTGGCCTTGAGAAATTTGGCAGCAGCAATGACTTGTTTTATATTGGGGCAAGTGAAAGAATGAACAAATGGTAACAGATGTTCTTTTTAGAATCCATGTGTGCATATGCTGTGTGTGGTGTATGGTATGTAAGTGTATATGCTGTGTGTGATGTATGGTATGTATGTATATATACTGTGTGTGATGTATAGAGTGTGTGTATATGCTCTGTGTGGTGTACAGGTTGTAAGTGTATATTCTGTGTGCAATGTACAGGGTATAAGTGTATATGCTGTGTGTGATGTTCAGGGTATAAGTATGTATACTGTGTGTGATGTACCAGTGTGTAGTATATATGCTGTGTGTGATATATAATGTGTAAGTGTATATACTGTGTGTGATGTGCAGTGTATAAGTGTATATGCTGTGTGTGATGTACAGTGTGTAAGTGTATATGCTATGTGCAGTGTATAGTGTGTAAGTGTATGTGCTGTGTGTAGTGTATAGTGTGTAAGTATATATTCTGTGTGTAATATATAATGTGTAAGTGTATATGCTGTGTGTGATGTTCAGGGTATAAGTATGTATACTGTGTGTGATGTACCAGTGTGTAGTATATATGCTGTGTGTGATATATAATGTGTAAGTGTATATGCTGTGTGTTATGTACAGTGTATAAGTGTATATGCTGTGTGTGATGTACAGTGTATAAGTGTATATGCTGTGTGCAGTGTATAGTGTGTAAGTGTATATGCTGTGTGCAGTGTATAGTGTGTAAGTATATATTCTGTGTGTAATATATAATGTATAAGTATATATGCTGTGTGTGATGTACAGTAAGTGTATATGCTGTGTGTGATGTATACTGTATAAGTGTATATGCTGTGTGTGGTGTATAGTGTGTAAGTTTATATGCTGTGTGCAATGTACAGGGTGTAAGTGTATATGCTGTGTGTGATATACGATGTGTAAGTATATATGCTGTGTAGTATATATTATATAAGTGTATATGCTGTGTGCAATGTATAGGGTATAAGTGTATATGCTGTGTGTGATATACGCTGTGTAACTATATATGCTGTGTGTGGTGTATAGTGTGTAAGTGTATATGCTGTGTGCAATGTACACTGTGTAAGTGTATATGCTGTGTATAATGTACAGTATGTAAGTGTATATGCTGTGTGTGATGTACATTGTACAAGTGTATATGCTGTCTGTGATGTATAGTGTATGTGTATATGATGTATGTAAGTGTGAGTGCTCTCATGCCATAGCATGTGTGTGGAGGTTGGAGGACAGTCTTGGATGTAGATCCTTGGCTCTCACCATCCACTTTGTTTGAGACATTTTGCCTTGCTTACTGCTGTATACACTAGACTAGCTGGTCTGCACGCTTTCTAGGAATTCTGTTCTGTCCTCCTCATCTCCCTGAGCAAGTACTGGGATTGCAGACCCACACTTTGGGGTCTGGCCTTTAGGTAGGTTCTGCAGATTTGAACTCAGGACCCACACTAGTGTACTAAGCACTTTGCTCACTGAATAATCTCCACAGCCCCTCTATGTTAGAATTCTTGTATTTCATTTTAAAGTAAAAATAACCAGTCTAAGAGGATTTGAGATAATATAGGAACGACAGCTGTCACACCATATTCTTTGGCACGTTTTGTCTTTTCATTGCCAGAATCTTCCTTCCTCTAAACAAAAAGAAGCCTAGCTGACCTGTGAATTCATGGGACAGACGGGGTCGCCAACTCCTTCTGCTTGGCTCCACGTGGTTGCCTGCAACCCAAGAACTATTGCTAGAACTCCTGGAAGCTTTTGAGGTGCTCCAGTCAGGGATGGCTCTGGGTGCCCGGCCTTGCCCTTCATCCCGGGTCGCACTGCAGGCTCTACACCCCGGGCTCAGGGTCCCCGTGTCACCTTCCATACACACTGCAGGCTCTACACCCCGGGCTCAGCATTCCCGTGTCACCTTCCATACAAGGACAGCTGGGCCACACTTGCATGTAGTCTTCTTTGTCTGAGTTTCTTTCTGTCCAAAGTAATGTATTTATATGGAGTAGGGAGCAAGTGTGGTCAGGGCCGTGGACATCTTCCTGACATCCCCCTCAGTCTTTTCCCCTGTAGTCTTTCATGGGTCATTGGGGCAGTCCAGAATTTATTTTCCCATTTCTCAAGAATGTTAAAGGAGCTGAGAGGTCACCCTCCTTACAAATTACTAAATTGGCATGCGGCAGCCTCATGAATACTGGAAGAAGACAGAGGAATCTTGGCCAGAGGCAAAGGATATTGCAGCTGTGGCAACATCAGGATTTTCTTGTGCCACCACCCTGTGCTGCAGTTCCCCAGGGTCAAGAGAACTTCATAAGCAGTAGCAGAAGCACAAGAAAGGAGCCCCGTGCCTGCTAGTTTTATGTCAACTTGACACAAGCCACAGTCTTCTGAGATTGGAACTTCAATTAAGAAAATGCCTTCAGAAGACCAGGTTGTAGGCAAGTCCACAAAGAATTTTCTTAATTAGTGAATGATGGGGAGGGCCCAGCCCATTGTGGGTGGTGTCAGCCCTGGGCTGGTGGTCCTGGGTTCTGTAAGAAAGCAGGTGAGTAAGCCATGAGGAGCAAGCCAGAAATCAGCAGTTCTCCATGGCCTCTGCATCATCTCCTGCCTCTGGGTTCCTGATCTGTTAGAGTTCCTACCTTGATTCCCTCAGTGATGGACTGTTACCTGGAAATAAACTGAAATAAACCCTGTCTTCTGCAAGTCGCTTTGGTCATGGTGTTTCATCACAGTGACAGTAACCCCAACCAAGACAAGCCCAGTGCTTACAGAGCCCAAATATTTTATGAGTGACAAACCTCACTGTCCTTTGTTCCAAAGACAGGTGTCACCTTTATTATACCATTCAGCAACCACACCCGCTTCTGTTCCGGAAGGTGACACTATCTCTACCTTCCAAGGCAGAAGGATACTGTGCTCACTGGATAGTATCCTTAAGAAGTTAGTCCAAAACACTGAGTATTGATGCTCTGCTTATAAGATAAGCAGAAACGCATGTGATCCCTGGAGAACTGGCCCTCAGTGCTGTTCTTGTCTGAACTCAGCTATACAATCTAGTAGTCCATATGCTGTTCTCCTTTGCCTCTCTGTTGCTGTGATAAAACACTCTGACCAAAAGCAGCTTGGGGAGGAATGAGTTTGTTTGGCTCACACGTCCCGGTCATAACCTGTCATTGAGAGAAGTTGGGCTGGAACTAAAGCAGGAAGCAGGGCAGAACCCGCAAGGAATGGTGCTGACTGGCCCACTCCCTGGCTCTTGCTTAGTTGGGTTTCTTATCTGGACCAGAGGCACCTGCCTAGGGATAGCTCCACCCACAATAGACTGGGTCATCAGTCAAGATAATCCCACACAGACATGGCCACAGGCCAGGCTGAGGTGAGCAGTTCCTCAGCTGAGACTTCCTCAAACGGCTCTAGGCTGTGCCAAGTAGACAGCTGGAGCTAATCAGGACAACATGGTTTACACCTGAGCATGCCCTGTGTTTGGAGCTGGGTATAAGAATACAACACATTCTCTGCCCTCAAGGAATATACTTTCCATGTAATGGATAGAGAGCAAAGTATTATGGGATTGGCTATAAGGTGAAGGATTCAAGGTGATGAAGACCAGAGGAGAGCTCTCACCTCAGCCTGGAAGGCACAGGCTTTAGGAATCACCTAGTAGAGATAGGCCCCCAATGCTGTGGTCATTACTCTGGTTTGAACATTTGAGCCCAGTGCTCAAGGTGTGTGGCAAGCAGGGAGGGTGTGAAGGCACGTGTGAGGGAAGAGTGCAGATGACTGCCTGTTCAGTTGGGTACCAGCTGGCCCATGGTGCCATCCCCTGCTGGCACGAAATAACTCCTACATTTGTCATAGCAAAAACCCAAGAGCAATAGCAGTGTGGGACCGACCGCTTTCCTAATAGTGAATGTAGCTTTGTGCCCACTGCCAGACCAGAGCCGAAGCCCTGTGCACAAACCCCAAGTTAGACATGGCCACAGGCAGCAGAGAGACAGATTCTGCTAAGGCCCTTGGTTGGGACTGGGAATCAAAGTTCTGAGTTGGGGCCACCCAAGCAATGGCATGTTTATAAAGTGGGAATGAAATGTAGAATCAGAAGGGAGGCTGGTCCCCAGCTAAATACTCCAGACCATTCCATGATGGGCAGTTGCTCCCAGGCTTACTTTTAATCTGCTTTTAACCTTTTTCTTCAGAAAACAAAGATTATTCTTTCTATTATGTACTAGAACCCATGAGAGCCCTGCCTCTGGGGATTCAGTGTAGCAAGCAAGGGAAGGGTGGCACCTCCCAGCATAGCACAGACCATGTGACATCTTTATTAGGTCAAAAGAGGAGACTGACTTCTAGGTAGGCTACCAAGAGACACTCAACCAGGAGAGATGTCAAGCAAGGGGTACTTCAGCAGATGAGGGTCATGAACAGGAGCCCAAGAAGCCAGGAGGCTCAAAACCAATGCCAGGTGATCACAGCTTGGTAAGGAAGTGGAGGCCATATGGGCAACAAGGGGCTGTTCAGAGACAAGTGGGAAATACAGAACGAGACCTCAGTTTCCAAAAGCTGGAAGCCAGGAGGAGGATGTGGCCAACCGAATGAGTGTCCACGAGACTGTGCCGCTGGTAGACATGACGGTCAAGGTTCCATACACCACACTCGTGGCCAACACTCAAGCTCGTGATGTCTGGGTGAGCAATTGAACCTAAGCCTCAGGAGTGGGCCATCTGCTTAGCGTATTGAACTAGGGCCAAATCCATAGCAAATGGCTAATACAGCGTTTCTGTCACCTTAACAGTGTGGAAGACTTCGCTAGAAAGAGGGGGTGGGCTGCCTGCTCCTCTCTGGGAACAGCTTTGTATGTGATGGATTCCCGCTTTTTGTGTCTGCCTCGTGAGATGTCATCCATGCTCAAAACAGGTCATTGCCATGCCCCTTGCCTTCCCTGAGTACATGGTCAACTCTTTATTCCTTGAGGTGGCCTTCTGGGGACTGACCATGTTCCTTGTCTGCTTCATCTTTGCTGGGGTGGGGGACTCAGGTAACCAGAGTGTGTTCTTTCTCTTGTTGGCTACCAAAAACTCTTTGACAGAGTGAAGTAATGCATTTCTGAAGTAAAGCAGCTGTCTGACAGAGCAGCAAGTAAGGATGCCGGCCATCCCCGAAGGCTGGCTGTGTCAGAGTAAGCGCTGAGATGACCCAAGGGAAGATGTGGGGCTGGGGGATGGCTCAGTCAGAAAAGTGTTTCCTGTGCGAGGAAAGTTTGATTTACAAAACCTGCATAAGAAGCACACAAGTAGCATGCCAGCTCTTGGAAGCAGTGACTGGCAGATCTCTTTGGGATGACTGGCTAGCCAGATTTGTCAAGCCTCAGGCCAGTTAAAAAAAATAGCTCAAAAAACAAAGGTATATTGTACCTGAGTGTGGTGGTTTGATGAGAATGGCCCTCACATTTGAATGTTTGGTCCTTAGTTGGTGGAACTGTTTGGGAAGGATTGGGAAATGTGGCCTTGTTGGACATGTGTCACTGAGGGGGTGAGCTTTTACCACGACATTCCTGGTCACTCTTTTTCTCTGCCTTCAACTTGTGGATAAAATGTAACCTCTAAGCCACGGCTCCAGTGTGATTCCTGCCTGCCTACTGCTATGATTCTGGCCATAATAATCATGAACTGTCACACTGAAACTATAAGCAAGCTCCAACTCAATATTTTCTTTCATAAATATGCACCAACATACATACATACATGCACATGCACACACACAAGCATACACATGAACACACACACACACATCACACATCTACGTATGTGCACTCAAACAAAATGGGGAGATATCATAGAAAACTGGTAGGTTTTGATCATTGACAACTAACAAAATGGTTGAATCGTTTTCAGGCAAAGGGTACAAATAAGCAGAACAAGTTTGGAAGTTTTAAACACAGAGGAAGGGAAAAGAACTTTCTAGAGAACCTTCTATGAACTAGCTTTCTTCTGAGTGTTTATCATCGTCACCACTGATGACCCTCAAGACAATTGTCAGAGGTCTCTGATTATCTCTATTTGTTCTGTGTGTCACTAAGACTCAGGATAATTGATGAGCCCATTGTAGTAAGAACAAACTAATTAGATATTTCTCATCATCCCCTTAGGATGCCCTCATAGAAGTGGCATGTGCCAGTTTGTGACCATAGTACACTTCCTGGTAAGGGACTTCCCGGAAAGCCTCTTTGTCTGCTAGGGGCTGGCTCTACTCAAGGTAGGTAGTAGTTCTCCTATCTTGAGTCCTGGTTCAAGGAATAAATATGTACAGAGTGGAGTTCTGAGCTACATAGAATGAGTGTATAAAGAAGAATCAAACTCTATCTTAAAATTTGGGGGTATTTGCTAATGTAATGTGTCTGTCTTCTCTTAATGGACAGTCATTCAAAGTAACTTAACTAGAAAGTTGTTCATGTTGAGCCCATGCCAGTCTTGCTAGTTATCAAGTTGGTATGGACCTGTAGGTACCATTGAACAGGATTAAAACCAGAGATGTGGATCCTGGTATAACATCTGCATATGTGTGGCTCAGAGTAGATAGACAGACATATGGGTTTATTCCGTGGGCTTTGAAGCCAGATTTTTCTGGTATTCTTTCTCTTCACTCAGTTGATGGTAGCTTCGGCATAGCTTCCTAGCAAACATGACTAGTGCCCACAGGCTCTGGTGGTTCTAAGATTTTGGCTGGAACTTGTGGACAGCTGATCCCTCAGAACATTGCTAAAACCTCCATAGTCTCTGATGTCTGGAAATAGCCCAAGTGACTCGAGGTTCTGCTCACTTGCAAATGTTTGAGTATGGTGTCCACAAATTGCAAATTGAGTAACTCAATTTTGAGGCACAGCTGTTATTTGGAAAAGCCCCATCTAGGAGCACAAGCTCCTTGCAAAATGATTGTGCTTCATTTTTGTCAAGTACCAGGAAATGATTAAACCACCAAGCCATATGGCAAATGCCCACTCGAAGCAGAGAGCAACGGCACTGTGTAATGAGTCTGTTTTGGGGGAGTCAATGGGGCAGCGTCTGGTTTCTGCGATGTGCACAGGAACAGACTTGCCTCTGCGTATTTCAGGTTTCCATAATCCTGTGTAAGGACTTTCCCATCCATGAAAAATTCATATGAAAAATTAAGTTACAGTAGACTCCCCTCCCCCCCCGTAGGTGTATTTTTCTTTTCAAATGATATATACTTGAGTTACTGCATATAACATGAATTTAAACGATGCCACAGAAACTTGTGAAATTTTATGCTACTTCGATCAACATTCTTTAGCTCTGACTCACTCAGTTAGGATCGTGTTCCATAGCATGTAACAGGAAAAAGGAAGAAAACAAGGCTTGCTTAGAAGAGTACTACTTCTTCTATTGGTTTTGTTTTGCTTTGCTTTGTATAGTGACAAGGTCTCCCTGTATAACTGAAGTCGGCCTGGATCTCGCAGTGTGGTCCAAGTAACCTCAAATCCATCACCCCACTGCCTCAGCCTTCTGAGTGCCGGCATTACAGGCATAGGTCATTGTGCTCAGCAAATCACATTCAGGCTCGCTTTCTCTCCCCCAAGCCCCCAAAAGAATGTTCCTAGAGGTGTCCTAATCAGTACTCGAGTCTCCCCCGCTGCCAAGGCAACTGGGAGAGGTAGTGGTTGTCCAGTCAATGGGAAGGATCCAGTGACTGACAGGAAAGAGAATGAGTCTCAGGCAGTGACCAGAAGACTTGGCTCTGCCTGATGACAGCACTGTTTGTTCTCCTCTGGACCATACCCAGAGGGCAAGAACAGACTTTACATGGTACCGTCTTGCTGTTATGGGGGCCTCTTGCTTCATGTCTTCTGGAAGAAAAAAAATCAGCTAAGAGACATAGACTAGGGTAAAGATATGTATGTAGCTCAGTATTAGAACACTTGCCTGTAAACACGGGGTCCTAGGTTCAATCCCAAGAGGCATAGACAGTTTGTGGTATTTTGTATGATTTGTTTGTTTCAAGACATGGTCTCACTCTGTAGCTCTCTCTGGCTGTCCTAGAACTTGGAAGTAGAGCAGGCTGGCTATGAACTAACTGGATGGCATATTCTTGAAATAAGGTGCCCCCTTTCCATCCAGATCACTGTAGATCAGAGCTCTCTTTAGGTATCTGTTCCCATGATCCTCTAGGACAGCCCATGGCAAGGGGGGCAAACCGTAGTCAAAATGATACTATAATGAGGTCGGGGTCCTCTGAGGATGCAGACCCTTCATTAGTACATGTGTGTGGTAATTGGGTAAGTGCCCTGGTGCCTTAGTTTTAGATATAGCAGGAGGAACCTGTCTGAAACATCAAGGATGTTTAAGGACAAAAGGGGGCAGAAGACACGGCTATCAACGGCAGCATCGCTTGGAAACTTCATACCCAATTCCCCATCTGCCTGTTGTCACCAGGCAGCAAGTCTGAGAGCCTAAATGATAGCAGGAGGATGCAGGTTGTGTGCCCAAGGGCTGCCAGGTTTTACACATAGGCAGCTGGAAAATGGACTAAACAAGCAGAATAAGCAAGCACGTGGAGGCAGCTGCAGACATGGGGAATTATGGGTCAAGCACCATGGAGGGAGCAGGCTAAGGCTCCCAAGAACCCAGTAAAGGGAAACAGGAGGTAACCAGACAGATAGTAAGGAATGGAGTCACGTCTGCTATCACAAGATGGCTTACTTCCATGATCTAGCTAGCCCTCAATGAATCCCCTTTGCACCCTTCCTTGCCTACCAAGAGGGCCTGGAAGATGGGGATTTTAAACTTTCCATCCCTGCAGTACCCAGTCAGATTCCTACTTTAATGCAAATCACCCAGTCAGTGACTGCATCCTGCCAATCCACTCAGAAGGAAGAGGAGAACCTAACCCCGCCCCACAGCCTACCCAGGATAGAAAAGCCCAGGTTCTTCAGCAGGGCAGAGAGATGTCAGAGTCTGTCTCTGCTTGCTGGGCTGTGGATAGTGTGACCTTCGCTTTAGTAAGTCTTTGAGTGCTGTGTCTTCAGACTTCTCAGCTTGTAACTCTTTACTTCAAAAGGAAGTGAACCTAAAGAAAGAACCCCCTAGACAGTTGGAGGCCTCACTCAGGACTTGCGGAAGCCCATCTTCCAATTAAGGTCAGTCACAACCAGACCAAACTGCAAACGGGGCTGAGAACATGATTGTCTGGTGCATCTCTTACCCTAAAAGTATGGAGGTTGACGGGGAAGAAGACTGCTTCTGTTAACAAGGCTGACCTTCTAGGCCAGTATTTCTCATTCTTAAGGCTTAAAGGTGGTCTACAAGATCTAGTCCAGGATCTAGTCTGACCCACCTCATGCCAAGAAAGTGCCCACTGATGACCCTGAAAGGGCCCTGCAGCCCCAGAATTAAAATAAAACTAGAAAAGAATAAAGAAAATGGCCGAGAGAAGGACCAAGAATTATCACCCTGTTCTCCAGTTAGCCTGTTCTGTAGGAAGGAAAGGGAGCAGTCTGCACCCGCCCTGTCTGCTTTTCTTCTTCCTCCAGAACCACCTTGAATTGGCAAAGAAAACAGAGTACGCCTCCTAGGCCCCAGCAGTACAGCGCTTTCATCCAGAGGAAGAGCCAGCCATCCCATGGCCAGGAGGAGAAATGGTGTGAAGTATATGCTCCCAGCAACCCTCCACGCTCAGGACTGAGTCCCCTCCATATCACCTGGGTGGGACAGGAAGCCATGTGTCTTTGCTTCTCCTTGACCAAGGTTGGGGGGTGGGGCTAAGTCCCAAACTGACTTAGTCCAGACCAATACAGAGGGTTACAGTCCGGGCCTGGAGAAGGCCAGGAGAGGAGATAAGCAGCGTGGGGAGTTGATAGCTGCTGAGACTCCGCCTGACAAAGGGTGCCTACCTGGAGCCCATCAGGCCAGGAGCTGTGCTTATGCTGTAGACAAGAAGGGCACTTTGAAGGATGTCTGCAAAGATACAGGCCCCTGGATGCTGCAAGGGGGATCACTGGAAGATTCGGTGCTCTGGGAACAAGCTGGGTTCTAGATATCTCCCTCCAACCTGTTGTAGCCCCTGTAACACGCCAACCTTAGGCATCCAAAGGGCCTCAACAAATGGAGGCTGATCCCAGACCTCTGGTTAGGTAGTGACACAGTGATCCCTCCCTGCTGATGGTTACTAACCCCTAGATCCTCATGACTCAGACACCCCCAGTATAGCCCACCACTGTTCAGTGTTTGCTCTCTACCCCCACCGCCAGACAGGGTTTCTCTATGAAACAGCCCTGGCTGTCCTGGAACTTGCTTTGTAGACCAAGCTGGCTTCAAACTCACAGAGATCTACCTGCCTCTGCCTCCTGAGTGCTCCTGGCTCAGTGCTTGATCTTAAGGGTGCCTGTTTTTGCATTCCACTTCACCCTAATTAAGCCACACTTCCTTTGCACTTGACACTCTCCTTAGAAAGCTATAGGACTATAGGCTTGTGATGGTTTGTATATGATTGGCCCAGGAAGTGACCTCATTAGGAGGGGTGGCCTTGTTGGTGTAGGTGTGTCACTGTGGGTGTGGGCTTAAAACCCTCCCCCTGGCTGCCTGGAAGTCAGTCTTCCACTAGCAGCAATCAGATGAAGATATAGAACTCTCAGCTCCTCCTGCACCATGCCTGCCTGGATGCTGCCATGTTTCTGCCTTGATGACAATGGACTGACCCCCATGAGTCTGTAAGCCAACCCTAATTAAATGTTGTCTTTTATAAAACTTGCATTGGTCATGGTGTCTGTTCACAGCACTAAAACCCTAACTAAGACAGAAGTTGGTACCAGGAGTGGGGTATTGCTGTGATTGGCCTGACCATGCTTTTGTTTGGAAGAATGTGGATTTTGGGACTTTGGATTTGGAAAGCCACGGAATTCTTTAAGTGGGGCTTAATGGGCCAGACTAGTAGGAATGCTGAGGGTGATTTGAACTGTGTAGGCCTGTTGCCCCAAGAGGTTTCAGTGGAGAACTTTAATATGTGGCTGAGAGACTGTTTTTGTGATGTTTTGGTAAAGAACATGGCTGTTTTTTGCCATTGTCTGAAGAGACTGCCTAGGGCTAAGGTAAAGAGATTTATATTAACTGCATCTGCAAAGGAAGTCTCAAAAAAGCCCAACAGAGACTTTGTTCTCTGGTTAAGTCTGATGAAGAGAATTTTGAACAAACATAGCAAGCTGAGAAAGGAAAAGTACAAAATATATAGTTTGAGTATTAAAGGGACTCCAGGAAGTGAAATGGAGCTGAATTCAAGGATATTAAATTGAATTAAAGGAGTGGTGACCTTGGGGGCAAGATTCACCCAGTTAACTTTAGGTCCAGGCATGGTAGTACAAGCCTTTAATCCCAGGAGACAAAGATAAGCAGATCTCTGAGTTCAAGGCCAGCCTAGAATGGAGTAAATTCTAGGTGAAGAAAAACTTTAATCCAGGCTTGGTGGACCACACCTTTAATCCCAGTGCTTAGGAGACAGGCATGCAGATCTCTTGAGTTCAAAGCCAGTCTAAGGAGCAAGATTCAGGACAGCCAACTTAGGCAGTGAAGGAGCTGGGAAAAAGGAAGCTAGTGATAATGTAATAGAACAAGGGGGCCAATGTTCCAGCTCCTGCAAGCAGCAGAACTCAGCAGCTTCAGCCATGTGTCTCTGGCCTTATATTCAAGAAAAGAAGGAGACTACTGAAATAATTGATGCTGGTTAGCTGGAGCTAAGAAATTAGTGGTGATTAAGAAAAGACCAGCATCACTGAGGTGAAATCTGGGAAGTGTTTTCTGAGAGCACAAAGAAGCTGTATTCCAGGTAGCCAAGTGTTCCTCATGCTGCAGCTGTACTTGGTAACGTGTAAGAATCATCCAGGTGGTACTGGTTTTGAAGGCATGAAGGCATCATGAAGAACAGCTGAGGCTTGGTACTGTGAAAGTGTACCCTCAGTTGTAATGGACAGCCCAGGACTGAAGGGGTCATGTAAAGGAATTGAGGCTTGGTACCATGAAGAGAGCCTATGAGAGGCTTTGGTGAAGCATAGTTGCAGTGGAAGACCCTAGCATATTGGAGATGCCAGTACCATGGGATGACCACCAAGAACAGCAGTGGCAGTGGATTGGATCAATCTGAACTTAGAGTGCTACAAAGGGCAGAGCTGGAGAAGTGACACCAGCTCTTTGAAGATACACAGAAGATCATGTGTGGATTTCAGACTTTGGAACAAGAAGCTGTGAAGCTGAAATTGACTTGGGGTACCCAAGATGTTAAAGATGCCAGAGCCACAGGATGCCTGCCAAGGAAAGCTGCTAACAGGGAGTGGAACAAGCCCAGGAGAAAGAACCTTGTTGAAGTCAACAAAGATGAAAAAGGAGTTAGATATCTGAAGACTGCTTTGCCATCAGACATGGAGATGCAGAGTTTGGACTTTGCCCAGCTGGTTTCCTGTCTTGCTTGGGGGATTAAGTGATTGGATGAATCTCAAAAGAGACCTTGAAATTTGGACTTTTAACTCTGTTGAGATTGCTGTAGACTACAGGGACTTTTGAAGTTGGGCTAAATGTATTTTGCATTATGCTATATTTAAGTATGGCCCCCATAGACTCAGGTTGAACAGGCCTATGGGGGCCAGGGAGTGGAATGTGATGGTTTGTATATGATTGGCCCAGGAAGTGACCTCATTAGGAGGTGTGGCCTTGTTGGAGTAGGTGTGTCACTGTGGGTGTGGGCTTAAAACCCTCCCCCTGGCTGCCTGGAAGTCAGTCTTCCACTAGCAGCTTTCAGATGAAGATGTAGAACTCTCAGCTCCTCCTGAACCGTGCCTGCCTGGATGCTGCCATGTTTCTGTCTTGATGACAATGGACTGACCCCCATGAGTCTGTAAGCCAACCCCCAATTAAATGTTGTCTTTTATAAAACTTGCATTGGTCATGGTGTCTGTTCACAACACTAAAACCCTAAGACAAGGCTGTATGGACCATCCTCAGCTATTTGACTCAGCCCTTACCCAGTATTTAATGAAATGGACATATCCCCAAACCACCCTAGCCCTATATGTCCTTGACCTCCTGCTATGGGGGCCAAGAAGAGACCATCTCTTGAGGGACAGGATTTATCCTTAACTTTCTAGATGATAGAAGCTACAAGGTTTCATAGGAGAAGGCTTAAGTATGTCAGACAAGGGGTTGGGGATTTAGCTCAGTGGTAGAGCGCTTGCCTAGGAAGCGCAAGGCCCTGGGTTCGGTCCTTAGCTCTGTTAAAAAAAAAAAAAAGAATGTAAGTATGTCAGACAAAGATCTCAAACTTAGATCTATTTTTATCACAAGGAACTGTTGCCCTGGGACCAAAGCGAGTCTACGCAATCTTGACCCTTTCCCTCCCCTAGTCTCCCAACTGAGAGCTTTTTGAGGAATTGGGATGTTATAGGATTTGGCTTCTTGGATAAACAGAGCTGGCTAAGCCCTTTATGAAGTTCTCAAGAAGTCTCTGGCTAAAGGTCTTAACCAAATAGAATGGTCCCCCGAATCATGAGGGGGCCTTCTAGAAACTTAAGGAGGATTATATTTAACGATATAAAAGCCCGGGCTCTCATGGGTAAATGGGTGCTGCCCTTCCCTCCCCGTGTGCTGTGCTGTCCTGGGCAGGGCTACTTTCGCTTTAATAAACCTCGACTGGGTTGTGTCTCTAGACTTCTCGTCCTCTTATATTGTACTCCAGGGAGAAGGACGCTGTGCTGGTTCGAATGACAGTGACCCCCATGGGCTCACACATTTGAATGCTTGGTTCCCAGTTGACCTGTTGGGAAGGATTAGGAGGTGTGGTCTTGTTGGAGTATGTGCTTCGCTGGGGGTAGGCTTTGAGGTTTCAAAAGCCCACACCAGGGGCAGTATCTCTACCTGCTGCCTGTGGGTGAGGATGTCAACCTCCCAGCTACTGCTCCAAGGCCCTGACAGTCTGCTTCCCACGACAGTGATAACAGACTAACTCTCTGAAACTGTAAGCGTATCCCCCCCCCCCCCCCATCTAATGCTTTCTTTTAAAGTTGCTGTGGTCCTGGTGTCTTTTTATAGCAAGAGGGCCATAACTAAGACCCCTAGATGGCATCCCCTAGATGGGCCAGGTACTGTGCAGGGGTTGGCCCTCGTCCTCATGAGAGTTCGGGGAAGGGCTGTACTCGTCTCTACTCTCCATGAAGCTCGCTGAAGCTCGGAGAATCGAATTAGGCTGTTTACCTGAATGTAAGCGCGAACCTTTCCCTTCCAGGTGTGTTGGAAAATTAGCCTCAGTATGTGCGGCGTCGTTAGCGCAGCGTGGGGCCTGTTGCTCCATGAACCCAGTAGCTATCACTCAGCCCTGCTTACAGCAGCCGCTGAGATCGCTCCCAGACTCACACGCGTGGCACGGCACGGCAAGGCGCCTCCTTCCATTCCTCGTGCTCCTTCGAACCTCTGGAAAGTTCTCAAAACGGAAGCTACCTGCTTCCCCGAGGAGTCTCATAATTAGGATGAGTGCTTAATTGGCATGCTTGTTTCTTCCAAGGGGGGGGGGCTGGCACAAGGTCTTCACAGCAGCGTACAAGGCCTGTGTTGCTTTTGTTCTTAGCAACACTGGGTGCCCATAGCAACAATGGACAGAGCCAACCAAGTTAAAAAGAAAGAAAAAAAAAAAAGCAGCTGAGTTCTCATGAAGGTTGATTGCCCCAGAGAAGTTGACACATTGGCACAGATAAAATCACCCAGGGTCCTAAAAACTATGGTTGCTAGTCTCCCCACTATGCCCCCCAACCCTCACCCCCAAATACAAACTATATCTCTTGTTTTCTTCAAGATGAGGAGCCTGGTCAAGAGGTCTGTGTAATGAAAGACAGGGAAGATGCTTGGCGAATCCATTTCCATCCTGCCCAAAGCCATCTGTTCTATGTCTGTGATAAACAGGACGTTTGCAGCCCCGTTCCAGGGTCTGCTGTCAGAGGCACTCACTGCAGGGAAGGGAAAATTGACAGCCTCCCAAGCCACGAGCATTAATGTCCACACATTATGTCCACAGCGATGACTCTTAACCTGCCTGGCTGGCTTTCCTTCCCACGTCTCTTGTGAGGGCCTGAGACAAACGGCCACAGAGTGTGTGTGTGCTGGGCTAGAACTGAGTGTGTGCGGGACACTGGCCAAGTTTGAATTACCCGACAAGTAAGGTTCGATGTGTGAAGTAACAAAGGCTGTCCTCCTGGATAAGGGGACCACCTTATCCAGGGGGGAAAAAAGCCAGAGGACCAGAGCAAGGTGAGGGCCTCTCTGGAACACATGAACCTGAAATCTGAGCAGGTCATTCTTGGTTTAAAATCTGGTAGGGGTTTTTCCTTGCCAGTAGGATAAATCGGCATGTTCCTGAGCCTACAGACTCCTCCGGCCTCTGCACCCTGCTGTTGACCCCTCCGTGGGAACCATGCCCACACCTTGCTCCTTCCTGCCTTCCGTTGCCCTGTGGTTTCTGTAATGGTGTGCCTCTGCCTCACCCAGGCTGGACCCTTCTCCCGGGGGGTCCTGCTCTGCTTGGCTCCAGCTGGGCGCACATGAGCAAGCTGGCCCAGACAGCGAGAGGGTGGATTTCCTACAGCTGCTGTGACATTTCACCACAAACAGCAATTCTGGGAGTCCACAATGTGCCGGGAGAGCGGAAGCAGGCCTGAGACCCCTGTGTCCCCTCCGAAGGTTCCAAGGACCAACTTTCCTTGCAATCTGGAGGCCAGTTATAGTGTTTGCTGTGGGAGCCTTCCTAACGACCCCCTTCCTGCTTGGCCACTGTTTCATCCACATATCATCTCTCTCCTACTACAAGGTGTAGTAAAAAATTATCCTGATACAAGTGAATATCTAAGATAGCCACCTTGTTTCATGGCTGTGGTGGTTTGAATGAAAGTGGCCCTCCATAGGCTCATAGAGTGGTATTATTGGAAGAATTAGGATGGGTGTCCTTGTTGGAGTAGGCGTGGCATTATTAGAGGAAGTGTGTCACTGGGGATGGGTCGTGAGGTTTCCAAAGCTCAAGCCAAGCCCAGTGGCTCACTCTCTCTTCCTCCTAACTCTGCTGCAGATGCAGAACTCTCAGCCCCCTCCCCAGCACCGTGCCTGCCTGCCTGCACGCTGCCATGCTGGTTGCCATGATGATAATGAACTAGACCTCTGAACTCTAAGCCAGCCCCCATAAATGGTTTCTTTTGTAAGAATTGCCATGATCATGGTGTCTCTTCGCAGCAATAGAAATCCTAAGACAGTGGCCTTGTTTTTAATCAGTTTTGCAAAGTCCCACACCATGTAACCCAACATTTGTCCAGGTTCCAAGGATTAGGATTCAGGCAGGCATCAGGGGACTGCTGTTCTGTCTCTTGTAGTGAGCTGTTAAATTATAAGCCCTCTCCCCAGTGATCTGGAATTGTCACTTCCATCCACGACCCAGAGCTCTGTGAGGACAGGGGCTAGCTATATCTGCTTTGCCTTCTGTTGCATCTGATGCCCCCCATCCCGACAGCAACACATGCTGAATACAGTTGTCTGGTAGCAGCGTGAGGATGGCCAGCGCCAGAGTCCTGACCATAGTATGAACACAGGATAGTCTCTAAAACCTGCAGGGACATTCCTTCAGAGTGTCAGAGCAGCAGTGGGAGAGAATGATCTGGAACATAATGGAAGTCTGGAACTGTGGGGACAGAGTGACCACCATCAGTTTCCACTTCTTCAAAACAAAGGAGTGATTCCAGAGTTGCAGGTTCACGATCATGCGAGGGGTTGGCAGGGGCCAGTATTCCCGTTGATAGGATCATTATGTTGAAAATGCATAGCAGGGTGGATTTGTTTGATTTCAGTCTGAACTGACTGGATGAGACAGATGTGGGTTGGGGGGCGGGTGTTGTTCAGTAACCTCTAGGAGATCAGAAAGTGGAAGGCCTAATCCAATAACAGTTTGCAAGAGAATAAAATTAAACAAGAATTAACTCTGTAACAAAATGACTGGGTCAGGTACAGTGGCCCTCACTGATGTTACAGGCATTCCCCACATCCCTGTGATGTCCCTGGGTTCAGTACTGGAAGGTACAAGGGTGGAGATGAACAGAAACCACTCTCGAGGACCCACCTTCCATGGGGTGAGGGAGAAGAGGTACTGAGGCCTCCATGATTCTGCGGCTGGTCAAGCGGAAATGCCCGCAGGTACACTTCCCTTCAGTGGAGGAGGGGCCAAGAACACCTGTGGGGGGGGGCCCACCGAGAGGTATGGGGTGAGAAGAGCATTTCAGGGGGCCTTAGGCTCGTTATAGAAGCAGCAGGTTCTAATTGACAAGCAGATGAATCACTAACTGGGAGGTGGGGGGGGCGGGGTGGGGGGGGAGAGGCGGAATCCACCCTGTCCCCAGTTAATGATGAATTCCGGGAAGGAACCCTCAAGGCGTCCAATCCTCCAGCACCAATTATTGCTCACTCTGCAGGCCTCCGCTGAGAGCTTATTGATGAGCAGTCTTTTCCCAATCGGAGAGATCTCCCTCGCTTCCTCACCCCACCAAACACCAATAGAAGTGAGCACGGGTGGGCCTTCTATCAATCTGCACCGGTTGAGG
This sequence comes from Apodemus agrarius, assembly GCA_964023405.1. NCBI lineage: Eukaryota > Metazoa > Chordata > Mammalia > Rodentia > Muridae > Apodemus > Apodemus agrarius. Next base: position 101,189,903 of record OZ030012.1, read on the forward strand.
CCTGCTCTCACACCTGCTGTCACACCTGCTCTCACACCTGCTCTCACACCTGCTCTCACACCAGTCAAGTGTGTCGTTCTCTGGCTTGACCTGTGGAGTGAGTCATTGTCACCTGATGTCTGTTTTCCCACCAGTTTGCTTTGTAAAGAGCTTACCTGAATGAAGCAGGGAGTCGTGCACAAAGAATGTGGGGTGCACTGACCTTGTTCTCGAGCCCCCAGGACAGCCAGGGTCAAGTGAGGCTGGCCACGCGCTAGCTCTTTCCTCCCACCAAGGCCTGGCAGAGCATGTCTGAGCTATGCTGCTCAGGACACCGGGCAAGAAAAGAAAAGGAAGAGAGGCCCTTTGTAGAGGCCATTTGTTCTTCTCAGCGTGACACTTTTCCCCCGCTTCCAAGCAAATGAATTAATTTACCTTTGAGAAAAGCCCCAGGTTACCTGCAATGTGTGGTTAACATTTTGGTGGCTCTAAATATTTATGGTTTGTCAAAATGAAGTAAGATACTGAAAGAAAGGCTTCAAGATGGCTGAGAAAAACAGCCATCCTTTCCAGACACACTAAACATAAGGCTGCTCTTATAGATAGCTGGTCCACTTTGCAGAAAACCTCATTAAACTACTCCACTCCCCTGGGATGAAGCCGCCACGGCCTGTAGCCAGCAGTTCCTTGCGCACAGTATGGGGTATTGCTGGTGCTTAAAGAAAGCTTGGAGAGCCAGCTGTGTCACATCTGGGCTCTGAGGCTGCATCCTCACACATAGCTCAGACTACAGCGGGGAACATCTTTGCTGCATTTCAGAGCACAACGAGGCCTTCTCGTGGCCAGAGGCAGGTCCCCTAGCTAGCTGCCGGAACCCTCCTCAACAGCCACCGAGCCCTATAGCCGGCAGACTGCTTAGAGCTGACCGAGCTCCATGATGGAAGGCGGCTCCTGTTCACACAGGGCATACTCCCGTCTGTCAGCTGTATTCTGTAGAAGCACGCTGAGCTCCTGCTCCTCCTCCTCTTCTACAATATGGCATGTGACTTACTTAAGGGTAATGTGTTTATAAAAAGATAAAGAGAGAGTAGGTGCTGTTGATTACCCCCAAAATATAGCAGCTTCCAACAGCATGTAATAAAGTTACTACTCATTGACTTATTTATCATCAAGGCTTTGCAGTCTCACAGTGTCCATGGGCCAGGTGTCCAGATACAGCTCGACCACATCTTTTGACTCAAAGTATCTTATTTAGGGTTGCTATCGTTGTGATGAAGCACCACGGCCACAGCAAGTTAGGGCGGAAAGGGTTTATTTGGCTTGCACTTCCATGTTGCTGTTCACTATCAAAGGAAGTCAGGACAGGAACTCACGCAGGGCGGGAACCCGGAGGCAGGAGCTGATGCAGAGGCCATGGAGGGGTGCTGCTCACTGGCTTGTACCTCATGGTTTGCTCGGCCTGCTATCGTTGAGTTTGGGGTGGAAGCTGAGAAAACTCACGTCCGAGTCATTCCCGAGCGCTCAGGGAGGTGGTCAGCCCAGGCTGTGACCTGCATCCCTGAAGGGAGGCTGTACAGTATTTTTAAAGGATGGAAACACAAGGCCAGGGGGAATGGAGTAGGTGTTGCATGGACCAACCATATTTTGCCACCAGGGGTTAAGCTGGGAAGTTAGCTTTGGTGACTGGGCCTTACCCGGGTCACCTGGTTTCAGGGTCCTTGAGTCAGCTTTGCAGCCAGCCTCCCCTGGACTCTGGATTCTAGAATGAGGAGGGAGACAAGGACTGGGCAAGCTGCCTGCGGTCCATTACGTCACGACAGGCAGCATTTGTGACTTATGTGCCTTAGTTTAGATAACAGGGTAATAGCAGCTTCCCTCTGTACAACCTTTCCAGGTTAACAAACATGAAACATCTGAAGGGACAGGGCAGGAGTTGGTTCCTCAGGACCTGGGAACATGAACTCAGTTTTGACCCTGCCAACAAATTGGAACTTGTTCCTGAGATGGCTGGACTCAGGAAACTGTCTCTTAACACTTTCCGATAGAACCCAGGACCACCTGCCCACTCACATACATAGTTGTTACTGATACTCGGTCCCTGGCCCTGCCAGCCCCTCTGGGCAGCTCCCAGCATGCAGCTGGCTTTATCTGAGAACAAACAAGAAAGCAAGAGAGGTGAACAAGAGGGAGGCTGGAGTCCTTTCACAACCTTATCTCAGAGTTGGCATCCCACCTCTTAGCTGTATTCTGTTAGAAGCAAGCTACTAGCTCCAGCCCACGCTCAAGGGGGAAGGCTTACAAATAACTAACAGGAACAGGAGCCCTCTAAAAGCTGCCTGCCACAGGTCCCTGGCTAGTTTCTTTCTCTTCTTCCTTATAGTTGGGAATGGGAGAAACTGAGGCTTAGGAAGGAGCTTTGGTTTGTGTTTGGTCTCACAGACCCTGAGAGGCACAACCAAGAGTCAACGCCAGGCCTTCTGTGAGTGATGCTTCCCTACCACCCACCAGGGCAGTATAGCCAGAGTCAAAAGAGAGCCACCAGCAGCTAGCTCACGGCCAGGATGATTCTTCTCTCCTTTACCCACACCTCAGTGCTGCTAGTCACACAGTAGAGAGGCTAGAGGCTGGGCCTTTCAGAGTCCTCAGGTCCCAGGTAAAGTGTAGTGGGTGAAATCATGCCGAGGTGTTTGCATGTCTACAAGGTCCTCACAAACACTTTAGGGGGAAAACTCTCTTGTAGAGGTTTGTGTATACAGAGGAAAATGAATGTTCAAATGTGTGGCAAAAAAAATATCACTACTGGGAAAATATAGGTAAAGAATATATCATTATTTATACAGAAGGATTTTTGCAACTTTTATAAGTCTAAAATTATTTCAAAATACAAAGGTTTTCAAAAGTGCCACCATAGAATGAATCTCTCACAGAGGGCATAGCAGGAGGAGTCATGCTGACTCCTTTGGACCCCGAGGCCATGAAAGAGAGCGGGGGGGGAGTCAGAAAGAGCAAATACAGAGTCTGAGTTGGACTGCCTAGACTCCAGCCCTGCAAGGCCCAGCCGCTCCTGAGGCCTCCGAGCCGCACAGTATGCATTCGCTCCTGACAGAAGGGTTTGGGGGAAAGGTTCATGTCACAGTGTGGTTTGTAGCACTGGACAGACCCTGGACTACGGCGAGCTCTCCGGCAACATTGCTGTCATTGCCTCCTTAGTATACCTTGTAGTGACAGGTCATGACTGTGGGTGACGTAGACTCTGATTTAGATGGTTGTCTCCACGCTAATTTCCTGACATGAGTTTTTGTCCCCATAAAAGCAGGGTGGCCACTGCGGGTGTGGATGTGTGTGGCGACATGAAGAACCGAATTCCTGTGGTGCTTCTGGCCTGTGGTTCCTTCAACCCCATCACGAATATGCACCTGCGCTTGTTTGAGGTGGCCAGAGACCACCTACACCAAACAGGTCAGTCAGAGAGACACTCAAGCGCTGCAGACCTGATGGATTGGGGCTCTGTTTGATGGTGTCATTGTTACCGTGAGTAAGACTGCTTGGTCACACCATTCTCCCCTAAAGCTGTAGGATGCATCTCCTCCACCCCGGGTAGAGGGCTCATGCCCCTTAGCTGTGTGGTGTTTGCAGGTCCATCCCTTAGCACAGAGTTGGTGTGTCTCAGAGTCCCTCTTCCTTGCTTGGCCTGACGTTATCCATGAACACGGAAGGCGTGGGGAAGGGAGCGCTCAGGGAAGCTGTCCTCGCCACAGCCTCTTGGATACTCCCCTCATTTACCCGCCCAGCAGGGCATAGGAAACACATGCCTCTGAAATGCCCTGCTGTCTGCCGCAGGTAAACAAAGCTTCAGTAATGGGAATTGACAGTTCTCCATTGAAGAATAGGCTTCTTCCCTGTAACAAACTGTTTGATGTATTCATAAATTTATTTTATGTCTGTGTCATGTTTTCATAAATGTGTTTTGTATTACTGTGCTGGCCAAAATTTTTGCCTTTAGAGGCATTTTTATACCAGAATCAATTCCTATTTATTTTCAATATTTAAAAAAAAAAGCATTTGAGTAACATGTCAATCATTCACAGAAATCATACACAAATGTTGGCTTATTTTTATAGAACATGACTTTGTTTACAAAACATACTTTCATTACTGAACAAATGATCATGAATGTCTGTGCCTGGGAAATAAATGGTTTTTATAAAGAAAATTTGAAATATAAGCAATGCAGTTAAAATTGCTCATTGGACATTAGTAGGCAATATACCAAAAAACTGTAAGTGCCCAGTAAACTTGAGCATAGATACTCCAGAACACTAGGAGACATTGCACAGGTAAATACAAACACAAGAACATGCCCAGGCTACCTGTATCATGAGGGCAGCAGCTGTGGCTGCCGCAGAGCCACAGGATTGCCACCACCTGTCACTGGGCTGTTAGCTGCCTCCTGATAAGCATCACTTGCAGGGGTCAGTAGGTCTCCGCCTATGAGGCTTGCAAGAGTTGAAGACTGACAGAGCCCAGTGCTAGCAGGTTAGGGAGGAAACAGACCCTTGTGTTCTGGTAGTGACCCATCAACCACAAAAGAGGAGTTTGATATTCTGTTCCCAAAAAGTATAGAACAACATCCATAATCATAGAAGCAGATAAATCACTCATTGAAACAAACCAGAACCAGCAAAGGTTAAAGCAGATGTAACAAGGAGATGATGGTAATCAATGGTTATGTGCCATATGTTCAATGTTTAAATAAAAGCATAGAAAACATTTTAAAAGACCCGAATCAAACTTCTAGGGCTGGAGGGAAATGTGTGAGGTGAAAACACGCCTGCTAGTATTACAGTTATGTGTGTGTGTGTATGTGTGTGTGTGTGTATGTATATATGTATGTATATATGTATGTATAGTATATATGATGTTAGTATAGTAACATCAGACATCATAGAAAAGACAGGCAGGGGGGTCAGATATGCAGGGGACCAACCAAAAGAAAATACAGAGAGAAAAATAATTCTAAAACAGGAGTAACTGTGATCTGTGTAATAACTTCAAGCAGCGTTATATTCCTGTCGCTGGAATCTCAAAAGGCAAAATCACAAAGAGAGGAGGAAAAGTGTTCGCAGAAGTCAAGGCTGAAATGTGTCCAGACTTGATGCAAACAGCCCACAGGTCCGAGGAGCCCAGAAAATCCACGCTTAACAGGCGGGAGGGCAACAGGCCAAGGGGTGTGATCCTCAGATTTCTCCAGACAAGAAGGAAGACAAAACTCTTAAAAGCAGCCACAAAAGAACCAAACCAAGGATGACAGCCCTTTACCGATTTTACCAGGAGAATTCAGCAAAATGATTTCCCTAAAGAAGAGACAGGAAGGCCCTTGAGTTCAGAGTTCTGTAGCCAGCTCCGTATCTAGCAGAAATACCCTTCGAGGATAAAACCAAAGTAAGGATATTTGCTGAGACACAGGAGCTGGGAGGACTCACCACCAGTAAACCTGCACTTCAGAAGTCAGTCTCCTAAAGTCCCCTGGGTAGGAGAGTGACAGCCAGGAATGGGGGCTTCCCTGAGGGACTTCAGAGAGTGACCACATGGGGCACATATGACAAAGATGGGGCAAGATGGAAGCTTTTAACATTTAAATGTCTTTAAAGGGAGGTTGTCAGGTTAAATGAAAATTCACTGTTGTGGGATTCTAGCCTGCAGCAGATAACCTTAGGACAGCATTAATCCTCTGGTTGGTTCGGAGGGGCAAAATGCAAGTATTCTGCCTCTGAAACAATTCGTGTTTACTCAAGATAGGCTATTATATATTAAAGATAAGTTTTAAACCCCAGTGTGTGTGTGTGTGTGCACACGCACATATGTGTGCACGCACATGTGTGTATGTGTGTGTATATATGTGCACACATGTTCTTGTGTGTACAGATACACATGTGTGCATCTGTGACGGTAAAAGGACAACCTCGGTGGTGTTCCTTGGATGTTCTCCCCCACCTTTTTGAGACAGCCTGAGTCACTGACCTGGCACGTGGCAAGCAGCCTGGCTATACTGGTTGATGAACCTCAGGGTTTTACCTGTCTTTGCCACCCCAGTGCTATTATTGCAAGTTCCACGTAAAACAGTGTTGTGATGGTTTGAGTGGGTATGGCTTCCAAAGACTCATGTATTTGAATGCTTGGCCCATAGGTAGGGAGTAGTGGTATCATTAGGAGGTGTGGCCTTGTTGGAGGAAGTATGTAACTATGGCGGCGGGCTTTGAGAAAGTATATTCTCAAGCTACTCCCACTGTGATACAGAGTCTCCTGCTGCGTGGGGATCAAGAGTTAGAGCTCTCAGGTCCTTCTCCAGCACCACGCCTGCCTGTCTGCCACCATGCTTCTCACCATGGCAATAATGGGCTAAACCTCTAGAACTGACTGTAAGCCAGCCCCAATTAAATGTTTTCCGTTATAAGAGTTGCCGTGGCCATGGCGTCTTCTCACTGCAACAAACCCCTGACTAAGACACATGTCCAGTTGTTTTGGATGGGGTCTGAGGATTAGTCTCAGGTCCTTGTGCTTGAAGACAAGCACTTTGTAGCTTGAGCCATTGTTCCTGCCCGAAGCCCCAAAACATCAGAGCAGGCAACTGTGGCTAATAAGTCTACAGAGGAAATCATATAGCACTGGGATATGCTCAGTTAGTTCAAAAGAATAGAAAGGGGGAAGACACAGGTGGGACAGACAGAAAACAAGTAAGGAGAGACACCAAAACCTGATATCAGTAATCACCTTAAAGGTAGACTGGTGGCATCTGCTAAGCTTTGGATTATCACATCCAGTAAAACAAGCAAGGTGTAGCTCTGGACGGCTGAGCTTGTCCCCCCTCCCTCCCCCCACCCCCCCCACCCCCGTCTGCAGGGAGATGGGTCTCGAGACCCCCAGTGGATGCCGAAAGCCAAAGAGCCCGTCAGACTTGCTGCGCTGCATTTCTTGCTACATACTTTAGTAAAGTCGAATTTATACATTAGGCACCGGAAGATGTTAACAGCAGCAGCTAGTAAAATGGAATGGCTCTATAACAGTACACTGTAATAAAAGTTATTTAAGATGTGTGAGCTCTTTCTGGAGAGTTTCATTTAATATTTTCATAGACTAGTTGACCATGGGTAACTGAAATGGTGGAAAGGAAAATTGCAAATTAGAAAGAATTATGTGCAAAACCACATCTTACATGTAAAAACATAGATATGTTCAGTGGAAAGGGATTGAAAATTGTCCCACATGAACACTAATTAAACAGAAGCTGGAGTTGCTGTCATATCAGAGGATAGAAATTTCAGAGGAAAGAATATTACCAGGGATAAGAAAGTCCTTCCATAATTACAAACGTAACCTCAGTCCCAAAATACTGAGACCCATGGCCAGAACGAAAGACCTTGTGAGACTCGGCTCTAAACGGACGTCTCCATCAAATCCCACCACTCATGGCTCAGGGAACCCACTGAAGAGGGTGTGGAAAGAGCGTGAGAGCCAGAGGGATGGAGGACACCGAGGAAACCAGGCCTTCCAAGCTACAGGATGGATGGGAATCCCCGTGTGCACACAGGCAGCGTGCACAGGCCCTCCATGGATCTGTACCAGATGGGGTCCTGGAGCTGAGAGAAGCAGACCCCTGCCTCCATCTCTAACCCAGAGCCATCTCCAATGGATGACCACTTGTAATGGGAAGGTTGGTTTTCTCCAGGGAAGTCTCACTAGGGAAACAAACTACTCTTCAATGGGCTGCATACCCAGCCAACAGGAATTGATCTCAACAGCATCTTTGAAGGTTCTTTGTCTCATAATGTCATGTCAGAGCTTTTTATTTTTATTTTTATCATGTATAATATATACTATATATTATGTATGTGGTACATTGGAATGAAAATGGGCCCCATAGGCTCATAGGGACTGGCTCAGTTAGGGGCTGTGGCCTTGTTGGAGGTGGTGTTAGGTGTGGTGTTATTAGAGGACGTGTGTCACTGGTGGTGGCTTTGAGGGCTCAGATGCTCAAGCCAGGCCTAGCATGTCACCTTCTCTGCCTGCTGATGCAGATACAGACCTCTTCTCAGCTTCTTCTCCAGCACCACATCTGCCTGCCAACCACCATGTTTCCCTCCATGACAATAATGGACTAAACCTCTGAAACTGTAAGCCAGCCCCAATTAAATGCTTTTGTTTGTAAGAGTTGCCTTGGTCATGGTGTCTCTTCATAGCAATAGAAACCTTAAGTAAGACTATACATATATAAAATATATATAACTTTGTCCATGAGTTGGAAGACTCATGTTAAAATGTATTTTTGTTGGCTTTATTAATACTTTTTTTTTTTTGAGACAAGGTTTTTCTGTGTAGTCCTGGCTGTCCTGGAACTCACTCTGTAGACCAGGCTGTCCTCGAACTCAGAAATCCGCCTGCCTCTGCCTCCCAAGTGCTGGGATTACAGGCGTGCGCCACTATTAATACGTTTTTATAAAGACATTTTAATACAAATCATATAATATGCTCAGCTGACCCCCCACCCCCACCCCTCTGCCATTTCCTTCTGTGATGGTTTTTATATGATTGGCCCAGGAAGTGAACCTATTAGGATGTATGGCCTTGTTGGAGTAGGTGTGTCACTGTGGGTATGGGCTTAAGACCCTCCCCCTGGCTGCCTGGAAGTCAGTCTTCCACTAGAAGCCTTCAGATGAAGAGATAGAACTCTCAGCTCTTCCTGCACCGTATCTGCCTGGATGCTGCCATGTTTCTGCCTTGATGACAATGGATTGAACCCCAATTAAATGTTGTCTTTTATAAAACTTGCATTGGTCATGGTGTCTGTTCACAGCAGTGAAACCCAAACTAAGACACCTTCCTCAGGAAAAACCTCTCCAAATTTTCCTCTAGTTTCATCCTAACTGCAGTAGGTTTTCAGTAGCAATAAGCTGATTCTGATATTTATACAGGGATAGAATTGCCAGGAGAGTGACATAACGGGGAGAAACAGAGTTTTGGAGGATTGTCATTATCTGTCTTTAGAGATAATTATAAGGCTGCTGCACTTGTGACAATTCCTTGCTGCTGCAGATAAACAGATCAATGGGATTGAGGGGGCCCGAGCTGGCCCTCTTTTACAGACAGCTGATTTTGTAAAAGTACAAAAGGCAACATGGTAGACAAGAGTAGTTTTTTTTTTCATAAATGGTACTAAAATAACAGGGTACCCATGGACAGAATGTATTTAATTCATAGATCATAGTGCAGTCTAATCCAACTAGATCATAAGCCTTAATATAAAAGCCCAAACTCTCAAATTTCCCAGAAGCAAGCATAGGGAACCATCTCTGTGACTTGGGGTAAAGATTTCTTACAGAAAACACCCAACCCATGACTCATAATGAAAAGCAGTGGTCAGTTGGAGTTAATCAGAACTGACAGATGTTCCTCAGAGAGGCAGTTAAGAGAGAGGAAGGGCAAATCACAAGCCAGAGGAGATCTGCAGAGTTCAGATTTGATAAGACTGGGATCCAGAATGTATAGGGACCTCTGGACTCAGAGCGGCCTTCACCCAAACGATGGGTGGACGGCCAATTATCACATGAAAAGACGCGCAGAGGACGTGCAGTTAAGAGCACAGTGGTATCCCGGCACCTGCGAGGACCGGACTGGAGCGTCCTCATCTCCTGTGCGGAGGGACGTAGATGGGGCAGTGGCTGCTTTTAGTGGCATTGCAGTTTCTTAGAAGTTAAATGTCTACTCACTATGTCCGTGTGCCCAAATCTGTGTGTGAGTGCTCAGAGCAGCTTGAGCTATTACACAAGCCAGCTTGTGAATACATGAGCAGATTGTGATTGTAATCAACAGGAAACAGATCAAACCAATAACAGAGACAAATCTCAAAAAAAAAACGATTGTGCTGAGTGAATGAAGTCAGCTCCAGAGGAGCAGATTTTATATCCCAATTCTAGAAAATTCTAGAAAGGCAAGTTAATCTATAGTGACAGTTGGGGCAGGGGAGTAGCCTAAGGCAAGGTAAGTAGAAACATGTTCCTAAATTCAGGGATGTGTATGTGTCCGTATGCATCTGTTATCTAATTGGGGGCTAGAAGTAGCTTAGGAGGTAGGATGTTTATGTGTAACATTATGACCTCAATTCAGCTCCATAGCACCTGTGTAAAGTCAGGCATGCACACACACACACACACACACACACACACACACACACACATACACACATACACCTCAAATTATACCACTTAAATATATGTATAACTTATTGTGTGTCAGTTATAAGTAAATAAAATGACCAAACAGGGTTGGGGAGATGATTGCTCAGTTGGTAAGAACACTTGGTGTGCAAGTATAACGACCCAAGTTCAAATCCCTAGCACACATGTAAAAAGCTGGGCATGGCCACATGTGCCTACAACCCAATCCAGCATTTTGGGATGGAGAACAATGGATCCTGGGAGCTTACTGGCCAGCCAGCCTAATAAAAGCAGGAACTAGTTCGCTCTGTCTCAAGGCCATGAGACAGAGAATGACAAAAGTCCCCAAGATCCTGCTCTAGTGTTGATATGCACATACATGAGTGTACACGCCTGCACATTCCTGTCTTTGCAATACACACAGAGAGAAAGAAAGAGAGAGAGTTACCAAACTTTAAAAAGTTAACTCCACAGAATTGGCTCAGTTCTATATAAAATTCCTTATGTTCTTTAGGACTAATGGTTCAGTTTCTTTAACAAATAAATAACAAGAAAGTGCAATAGTAAACTGTATAATTCAACAGAGACTCAAAAAGTATAAATGAAATATAGTGTATGGACCTACTTTGAATCCTGATTCAAACAAATCAACTATAAGGTGGTACTCATGAAGAAATTTAAACCCACACGGATAGTAGAAGTTACCAAGGAATTATTTTTCTCAGAAAAGAGCTATTACTTACATAAAATAAAAGGTGACCTTCATTGCATAGAAAGAAATGTACACAGCCATAGCCTAATATTCCCTGAATACCTTAGAGGGGAATGTGGGACACTCTAGCTTCTACCCAGGCCCCACTATTGGAAGTGTGTCATAAACATCTGTCTGGCCGTAAGACCTAAGCCACTGAGTACCGTTCCTGCTGACCACGACTCATGAGAAAAGCCTCTGGCTTTGAGGATGCTGTGTTGTGAGGATCTCAGAGCAGGGCTTGTTCTCCTGTATGGAATGGGCCACTTCACAGTCAGCTCCATCTAAACACGTGGAGACTGCAAGGTCCTACCTGCTGTGTACCTGCAGGCTCTCCTTCTGCCTTGTAGGAAGGCTCTGCGTGGCCTACTGAGCTTTCAGAGAGCTCTGCTATTCCCGAAGATCCCAGTAACCACCAAATGCATAGACGGTTGTTCCTGTGGCTATCCTACATATTCATATTAGGTTTGATTTCTGTCTCTTGGTAGATGAAAGGGCCCGGATCTGATGCTACCTTGGCCGCTGCCTTGCCTTTATTCTCAGTCCGTCTTTGAAAAGTATCTGGCCATTTTTGCAAGTGCACAGTGTCCTGGGATGCTGAGACTTGTTTTCAGCATCCCATAGGCACTGCATCTTCTCCAGACCAGGCATATGTTGCAAACAGAGTTGGCAAGACTGCACCTGCTGCCAGACAGTTGTGTGCAGCCTAAATGGCCAGAGGAGGGACTCCAGATAGAAGACTTAGTATGGGGCACAGTTGGTGGGGTGAGGGGAGGCTCAGGATGGATAAAACCCAGACACCGGGAGAATCGCATCCCTGCCCATGGGAACTGCAGCTGACTGATGTGAGAGGTGCAGGCATAGAGAGGGTCTGTGTTGCCATCATGGGGTGGTACTCTGGGAATTTCCCTTCCCCAATCAGGCATCATCTCCAACTACCCCGTGTTCCGGATGCCTGCTGCCTCCTCCCATAGCCAGATGTGCGCACCAAGCTTGACCCAACCCCGACCCTCACCCCGCTCTCCAGGAACAAGCATTTTAATGGTGCATTTTCTCTCCATCCAAACCAGATGGCCCTTAAGGCTGAGTGAAAATCTGCTCCCCACCCCCAGCTGACTTTTTCTTTTTTCATAATAATAACAAAATCGCCCTTCTGCTGGTGTATTCACCAAAACCAACTCAAGGTTCTATGTTGTACCGCATACATAGAAATTGAGTTAAGGGAGGTGGTAGCACACGCCTTTAATCCCAGAACTTGGGAGGCAGAGGCAGGCAGATTTCTGAGTTCGAGGCCAGCCTGGGCTACACAGAGAAACCCTGTCTTGAAAAACCAAAAAAAAAAAAAAAAAAAGAAAAAAAAGAAAAAGAAAAAGAAAAAAGAAAGAAAGAAAGAAAGAAAGAAAAAGAAAAAGAAATTGAATTAAACAGCCTGACACTCTTTGTTCACTCCCTTTAAGCAAACACTGTTCTCTCCTGCTGTAGCTCTCCGCCATTTTTATTTTGAACCTATTCCCCGTTCACAGCCAATAACCCCTCTGCCAGTTGGAACCCATCTTCCTTTCCCTATTTCTTTCTTTTTCCTGAACTGAACCTTGAAAATGGACAGAAGCACTGTCATATGTCAAAAGCGTTTGCCCATTGGCCTATGATAATGCATCCCCTGATGGTGGACCATGTATACCATGGATAAAAGTGGAAACAGTGGTGGATTTGCATGACCAATCATCCCCCGCCCTCCGCCAGAGTCCCCGCCCAGTGGGTCAGTGCCACGCTCAGCATTCAAGCTCCTTAACCTGGAAGGCTATTAGGGAATAAGTTATGGGCCAGAAGTGGAGACGTGCCCATGGATTTCCCATGCCTTTAACCGCCAGCGCGTGCTGGCTTTGCATTGTGTGCTCCGAGGCTCCACAGAGACTCTCAGAGGCTTCGTGGATGAATTTGCATAGTGGATGTCTGTGGCTCTTAAAAAGTTGATTTGGGTTTTTGTTATTCTTGTTTTCTGATTTCCAAAGAAATTATTCAGCCAAACACATGGCTGGTCAATAGCTTCAGACGTACCTAACGCATTCCCTGAATCTATTAAGAATCCGAGCCTGCATTTCTCTGAAGATGTTGGATGTATTCCCAGTGGTAAGTGGTTGTTTCCCAACATGCAGTCGCAAACTTACAAATGGAGGCTGAAATAAATTTAAATGTTGTTTTCTGTTATTTAGATAGCTTAGTGTTTTTGGATCAATATGTTTAGCCATTGGCCTGTGCTTCAGCAAGAGTCCGCCTGTGTTTCCTTTTCAGCGTCAAATCGTGTCAGCTTAATTAAGACATTCCTGTAGCAGTGAGTTAGCACCTGTTCAGTTTTTGTCTTTAACTACATTTGTATCGTTACTTACTACACTCTGGTACTCCTAGGGGCCCTGAGCAAACTCATTCACTCTTGAAAACACCCCTATGAAGTGATGCTACTGATTTTCTAGATGAGGATAATTGGGCAAAAAGCTCAAGGAGATATAATATCTTGACCAAAGTCACATTTAGCTGGAGGTAGAGCCATTTTCCCTCTCTGCCCATAACCACCACACTGTGCTTCCTCCGTTCACCCAACAAACCCTTTACTGCCTGGCTGCACTGGGCACTGTGTTCGGTTGAAGGACACAGAGCGGGCAGGAGCAATCCTCATGGTAGGGACAGACAGAAGTCAAATATACAAGTAAAAATTGTCAGCGTGACATATGCCGCTAGAGGGGACATCCCAATAGCTATGACTGTGAGCCGTGGGGTGATTTGGCATACACAGAGACTACGGGGAGGTCGCTTCTAAGGTTATAACTGCCTAAGCTGGGGTAAAAGCACAGGGCACGATTTAGTTTGTTAGAAGCAACGTTGGCTGGGGCCTAGAGGTGCAAGGACACTTTGAGCCTGGAGGCTACATGAAGACCCTGAAGCAGATGTCAATGTTTCTCTCAGGGTCTGAGAGGAGAATCGGCTACTCAGTCTATCTCTCCTTTCCTCTCTGTTGGACATGTGAGACTGTGCACTGACCAGGGGATGCTAGGAAGCCGGTAGGAGACAGCAGGAACAGTGTAGTTGTAACTTGTAGTTGTCACGGTTTGACTATAAATGGCCCTTCATAGACTCATGTATTTGAGAGCCTGGTCCCCAACTGGTGGTACTGTTTGGGGACTTTGGGGACTAAGGCCTAACAGAAGAAGGTTGGAGTGCTGCCCTGTGTTTTCATTTCCTAATCTACCTTGATGAGAACAAGCTGAAAGCCCTGCACCGGGAACCTGGCTGCTCTGGCCACTGTGCGGTCTGAGCTTAGAGCGCAGGCAGCATCCCTTTCATGCTTTCAGCCTCTCTCTAGGAAGGGCCCTGGCGGGCACCAGATAACACTGCAGCTCTGGAAAACCTGGAGTGGATGAGCCTGGCCAAGCTGGGTCTTTGAAAGTGGTGCTTGGAGCAGGAGAGAGAAGCTACTGCACTATCTTTCAAGGTGGGCGGTTCAATCCGGAGAGTGAGGCCTGCAAAGACGGGAGAATATGGGATATGCTGTGTGAGACCGTGTGAGCCAGAACCTCTAATGAATTTTGGGTCAGTGTGGCAAGTCCCAATTGAAGACTTTTCTCAGCCAACCTAGTAGGTGGCTTTTCCAAGTGGCTGTTCTGGGGCAACTTCAGAGAAAAAGAGGAGTGAACAGTTCATCAAGGGCAGAAGTGTACTAATGAGGCGTGGGAGAGTAGGGGTAGGAGTGGTAGGACATTGTGCTTCGGGTCTTGCTGGAAATATCCTTAGAAGGACTGATCTTGGGATCCCCCCCCAGAAGACAGAGTTGGCGGCTGGTGAGAGCTAAGGCCAGGACAGGTTGAGCCTCTCGAGGCAGAAGCACAGGTTTGCCAGAAGTGGTCAATAGTGGCTCAGGAAGGGCTGAAGCTTTGGGGGCCCAGATGTGAAGGGGTCTCAGGTCTCCAGATGTTGAGGAGGGATTTTTAGAGACAAGGAAGTTGGTCTCCAAAGTAGCTCTTCTGTGCTACTGGGAAATAGACTGCATAGTGGTCAGACAGGGGCGACGACAAGCATGTCAGAGTCTAAGGCATGTGCAGCCATGGTTTTGTAGATTAGGGCAGGATTCCTAAGGACAAGGAAATGTACCACGAGGACGGAAGGGAGTGTGGAGGACTGAGGCAGGGGTAAGGAGGCCAGGCCGAGCAGTGCAGACCCTTACGAGTGACTGTGGAGAAGGTGGAAGAGGTTCCCCAGACAATGCTCTAAGCACAGCTGCATCTTACAAAGAGGAAGCTGCTTCTGCATCTCAGGGGTGTTTGAATCAAATGGGCCACTGAAGAGACTGAGACCGATCTTAAGATGGACAACAGGCTCGCCCAAGATGGCGTCCCATGGGTAAGAGTATGTATACGGAGATGCTCAGGAAGGATTACCACCCGTGACTCTATAGAAGGGAAACTGAGGCAAAAAGAAGTTACACTTACCACAGCTAATGTGTGGGGCACTGCAGCCTGCCCTCAGCTCTCTGTGCCCCCCCCAAGGCCAGTGTTTTCTTTTCATGCCCCCCCCACCATGCAGCAAAGGGAGGTTATTGTTGAGTTCTCCAGATGTGGAATTCCAGGGACAGACTTGGACAGGGCAGAGTCTAAGTCAACTACGGAGAACAGCAAGTGATCACAGGGTAATTTTAGAGTCCCAAGTAGCAAGGAAGGGTGGGCATTAGTTGAGGGGACTCGGGGAGAGCCTTTTACCCACTGGACGGAATCTCTGCTGTGACACAGGAAGCTCAGCTCTGGATGGCTGCCTAGCAGAGCTCAGCTTGATTGCCTCAGGCTCCCAAGAACTTTCTGCTTTCTCTTAGATGTCCAAACTCACAGGACAAAGTGTGGTGGTGGTGGTGGCGGCGGCGGTATCCAGGGCAGATCTCACACCCCTCCCTGTGACCATGGGTCACAGAAAAGGCCACTGGCTGCAGTCAGCCTTGGTGTCAAGCCCATTCAGCAGCCACATGACCCAGAGCAGTTTACGCCAGCCAGAGTTCATTTCCTCAGCCCTCACATGGGGATAGCATCTCTGAACCTTACAGGCCTATTTATTTTAAGGCTTCAGTGAGAGGCACACGCCATATATCCAGTGCATAGTTGACCTCTTTTGCCTTGTGGATAAGTCCCAGCTCAGGGCTGGCCATGACCAGAAGGGTTAGCATAATCTTCTCATATCTATGCATGGAAGGGAGAGAAGCCCCAGAATGGTATCTCCTGTTTTCTCTCAGTCCTTTCTTGATACTTTATGATGTTATTTCCTAACGATCTCGCCCCACGCGCCTGCCCGCGGCATCCCGGATTAAATTGCATCATAAAGATAACAGCCCAGCCCAAAGGCTTGTCCTTTTTGGTTCCCCTTTGGACAACCTTGAGGAGGGGAAAGGTATTTTATGGCTCCTGGTTTTTCCTCTCAGTGACTTGCATTTTAAACGGAGGCATATTTATTATAACATCATTTACACTCCAAGTTTTCCACATTAAATAAAAATGTCTGATCGGAGTCCAATATGATACACAGCCCCTTTGTGTGCCCTGTGGTTTTCATTTTAATTCTCTGGTGCACGGTGCATATGGAGAGAGTTAAATGCATCCTGATAAGGCTGGGCAGTACAATCTGAGATAAGGGGGAAATTAAGCTATAATAATTCCATTTAAGCCACTGACAGCCCCAGTTCTGGGTCTTCTGGGTTTTTGGAGATACTGTGAGAGCATCAGTAAATACTGAATAAGCTCAGCGTGTTACTTTAATCTTGGGCTCACACGGACATGTATTAATCAAACAGAGTGATTTTAATATATATTCATGGGCAGCGTTCCAGCTTGGTCTGAAGAGGAAGAGAAAAAAAAAAAACTTCGTCTTCGCATTTCTAATTTAAAAGAATTTTCTAGAGAAGATGGGTTTAAGAATGTTGAATTACTCCAGCAATTGTTTTGAACCAAGATAATTTTTTCCCTGAGGCTTCAAGGATTTGAGGTTGTGTGTGTTATATTCTTTCCAAAGGAGATGTTTTTCTGATTTAATAATACACCAGCATTTTCCTTGTCCTACTGTTTCTTCCTTGAGATGTGACTAAAGGGAATCAGGTCCCAAACGTGTCCATGAGGAGACTGTTTCTATGGAAGGCACTGCATCAGGCTCTGCTGCTCCAGGCTGGCCTACGAACAGCACCACGTTAGCATGCGTGCTCCCTGCCCTCAGCTCTTCACGGAACCCTGCATGTGACCTTTGCCGTCCCGTGCTATAAAAATGGGAACCCTGTTAGTCATTAACTAAGATGCCCCAAATCCATTCTCCCACCCTCTCATCATCTCCTCCTTTCTCCCAAACAAATATAAAACCAAGACATAACAGTGTACTTGCTTATCCCCCAAAAAGAGTTATTGTAAGCCGCATGCAGCAAGATACTTGTTTCTGGAGTCGATAAGGAATACTCCAAACTCAACCATCGAAGTGGTCAGCCGCTCTAGGAAAGGAACAAAGACATAATGAGACATTTCACTTGGGAGCATGCGCAGCCAGTAAATAGTATGTGCAGAGACAGCTAGCATTTGCCTGTGAGAAAATGCAACCTTAGCACCACAAACGGCAGCGCTACACACCTTCTGAAATAGCTAAAATGCAAACTCTTGGCGTCAGCAGATGCCAGGAGGAAGGCAGGGAATCTGGAGCCCTCCGAACCACCGGCAGGAGAGTAGCCTGGCCCAACACTTAGGAGAGGGCGTCTGACAGCTTCTAAAGGAATAAACATGGAGCCGCCACGTGAACCAGCCATTGTACTTTGGGGCATTTTCCCAAGAGGATCGGAAAGATGCTCTTAAAACTGCTACACAAATGTTCATTACAACTCTTTTCATGCAGCCAAAACCCAGAAAGCACCCAGCTGCCCTTCACGCAGCGGCTATGTATCCACAGCACAGAAATCTCCGCTGTAAAAGACAAACTACTCACCCAGCACCTTGGTTGGATCTCCAGGGAAGAGGACTGAGTAAAAAATGCCATTCCAAAAAGGTCACAGGTTATGTGATTGCACTTATGTAATGCATATATGCACTTATATGACAGCAATGTATAAGAACAGATTAATGGCCGCCAGGGATGAGATGCACGAGCCTGGAGACGTTGGATCGGGCATTGTAACTAACGAGCAACACGAGACTAGGACCTTGCTTGTGCAGTAATAGAAGTGTTCGTGTCTTTATTGGCGGTTACATGGGAACCATAATAAGATAACCTCAGCAAAACCATCCCACACTCACACCTGTTACACACATGCCCTTGAGTGGTCGCATGTAAAACAGGAGATGTCTGAGGAAGGTCGCTAGATTATGTCTCGAGATCCTGGTTGAAATATTGTAGTCTGACACTGAAGATTGTTACCACTGAGAGTAACTGGGAAGGGAGCATGAGATCATGCTGTTCTTTAAAACACGCAAGTTCCAAAATCATCTCAGAAGGTTTGACAAGGAATACACAAGAAACCGTAAGACCACATTGGATGTCTTCCTGTCACTTTCTTCTCTACCAGTGCCTTTCGGAGGTTAAATGTTAATGATCTTGGTTTACAGATAAGGAACGGGGCCTTGTAAGTGTTTAGCAAAACCCAGGACTAGAGGGTGCACAGCCAGAGCTGCTTCTGTTCCAGTGCATCAAGCCAAACTCTGAGATCCCTAAGGAGAGAGCTCTGGGCTTGAGGTGCCAGGGCTGGTAACCATCTCTGCCTTCCAAATAGGAAGTGACCGTCACTCAGAGTCAGGGGCCAGCATTTGGCCTCTTTGCTAAGCAGACTATCACAACAACACTTGCAAAGAACATTCAGCAAAACCAGGAGAACATCAGAGCAGACAGTCGGGGAGGCAGAATTCCCAACAGCACAAAGGGCATTAATTAAAACGAGCTGAATAGATGTTTCTGTATAAATATTCCTAAAGATGAGGTTGTCAGGACAGAGTTAGACCTTGGGGAAATTTATGAGTTACTGATAATTATAGGGAAAATAAATTGTAAAGGACAAAATCATTTAAGAATAGATTTTATAAACTAATGAGATTGGTTGGTTGGGGGATGGATGGAGGGAGTGGGGGTGACAGAGCTGAGACTGACTAGCAGATACTCCACTCTGTGTGCCCTGTTCACAGCTCTGACTGTCACAACGCGGAATCACACGCCAGAAAGGCTAAATACATATTTAAAGTCTCCCAGGATGCCCTGGGAGAACTCCAGATGAAATGCAAACAGTAGCAAATGAGCCTCACTGTGTTACAAATGAAGATCCAACTGCCCCGAGGAAGAGAAAGGGAGAACCTAGCCTGGGTGAAAACAGCACCAAGATGGCTCCTGCAAGGCTCCGGACTCCTGTGTGCAGGCTCCTTCTGCTCCCGACAGGGAGGGGCTGCGCAGCTTTGCAACATCTGTATGCAGATACTAGGGTCACGATACGAAGTGCATGATTAGGGATAAGAGCCAGGTTTAGTACTTAAGAAAAGCACTCCGGCAAAGGAAGGGAGTCTACCATGGACTCCAGGGCTGACTTGGAATTTGAGGTTTCAATATGAACATAGTTCAACAACCCTTCACACACATACACATGTGCACACACACACATGATGAATAGTCAGAAAGGTGTGGGAACTTGTGTTATGGTGGATAGATATATGTACAGTAATATACAAATATATGTACAGCATATATATATGTGTGTGTGTGTGTGTGGTGTGTGTGTGGTGTGGTGTGTGTGTGTGTGTGTGTGGTGTGTGTGTGTGTGTGTGTGTGTGTGTGTGTGTATGCATAGTTTCTTGAACTATCCTAGATGAGCCTAATTGAAATGCTTGTGGGTTAGCTCTGGGTCTTTTCAACATGTGCTAAAAGAAAGAGGACAGGGACAGGGAGGAGGCTAGAGCAGGGAGATGATGATGATGATGATGATGATGATGATGATGATGATGTGCATGTTGGGGGAGGGAGAGAGAGACTGGCAAGACAACTCAACTCAGTTGGTAAAGTCCTTGGCACACAAGCAAGAGGACCTGACTTTAATCCCTGGGACCTAATAAAAAGTCAAATGCAGTAATATATACCAGGAATACAGTAATGCCAGTGCAGAAGAGGCAGAGATAGGAGGGTCCCACCTGTGGAATTCACTAGCCAGCCAATCACGCGCACATACACACACACACACACACACACACACACACACACACACACACACACCTGGGGTGAGGGACTGAGAGGAAGGTGAGGGAGAGAGACAGACAGAGAGGGAGGAAGAAGGAAGGAGGGAGGGGAGAGAGAGAGAGAGAGAGAGAGAGAGAGAGAGAGAGAGAGAGAGAGAGAGACCCAAGTCTAGAAGCAATAGAACTTTAATAGCAGTAAGTACAGCTAGTCCCTTGGCCATTCTTCAGTAAAGGAAACGGCCCCTTGGAATGTTTGCACTGCTCCCGGACCACTCAGACAGCTGAAGCAGGGGGATCCAAAGTTCAAGGCCAGCCTGAGCAACTTAGTGAGTCAGGGAGGGGGCTGGAGCCGGAAATGATGAGCTAAGCCTGGACCTCTTAGGGTTCCAGAACACAAGGGGCTGGATACATGATGATCACAGGTCAAAAAGACACAGAGCCAACCCACAGGCATTTCTTTTAGGCTCTTCTAGGATAGTTAAAGAAACGCAACATTTAAGGATACCAGCTTACACCCTCATAGAATAAAATAAATACCCTGAGTCCATATTGATAAAATTCAAGGGAAAGGACAAGTATTTTCTTACAGTAGAATTATAATTAGTACTATGGAAGAAATATTGGAAAAAGAAAACTGCTCTTCGCAAAACATCACAGTAATGATTGTCGTGGACCAGAATCATCAGTGGATGCTAAAATTAGAAGCAAAGGCACAATAGGAAATAGGGCATTTGCATAGTCTCGTAGTGTTTTTCTGCAAGAACTTACTAATTACAGATTCACGGGAGAAAATGGTCACTTCACTGTGGGGATCTAGCAGAGACCAGCTTAACTAGGTATCAAGGTTAATAAGCCCAGAAGTGAGACATAGCAGCATCCCGAGCCCTCGGATGGGTGGGCTGAGGATGGTTCTGCCTCCTTCTCAGGAATGCCTGCCTAAAGTGTGTAAGCCAAATAGAACCTTGAGACAGTATCGACACAGAGGTGCTCCAAACCATAACTGGCCAGAACTTCTAGAGTCTAGATCTTGAGAGACTGGGAAGTTGATTGAAGGAATCTAAAGATACAGGACTAGCACACGCAGCTGGATCCCAACCTGAAAGGAAAGGGGGAATCATGGGAAGGGGGAATCATGGGAAGGGGGAATCACGGATGGGTAATGCTGAGTTCTTGTTAATTTTCTGCTTTAGGGAATCCGTAGCTTGGTTATTGAAAATATTAAAATTAGCAGTACCCGAGTGAAGACTGCATGGGAACTCATTACACTTACTACCTTTGCAACTTTATTAAGCATAAATTAGACACGGCTTAAGTGGGATGGCAAGGGATACACTCATTGCATTGGAGTCCTTATCTAGATATTTCAGGAAACGGGTTAGAGTAAAATAAATCATTTGATTACATGAAACCAACAGAATAGCAGTAACAATAAGGGGAACTGTTATGTTTTTCAAAATATTTTTTAACCTCTACATATGCAGAATAATCCAAAGGGGTCACAGCATATGTCGGCATCCCGGCAACCCCCTTAGACTTGTCTCCAGTGTAGACATCTCCTCTGCTCTTGCTGTTAGGCAAATGCTTGAAATGCATATAGCTCCTTGACCCTGAGGTGTTCTTTCTTGAGACCCATCTAGACATCAACACATGATATGCCAATAAGGGGGCAGGCGGGTTGCCATGGCCTTGCAAGCTGTGGCCTCTCATTGCATGGGATCTCCATGAAGTAATGGGGATTCCCGCACACATAGTCATCTCTCTACAGTCCTGTCCTGTAGGTGCTTTGCATTCCTTTACCCCTTCAAAGAAATAAAAAGGCCTGTGCTTACAAATCAGCATATTTGGAAATCTCATAGATCCGTGACCTACCAGAACATCCCTAAGCTCATAGCATGCAGGGGAATGTGTGTATACAGCTGGTGCTTATACACTGCAGCGGTGTGCTAGTGCAGCATTTTTGTTACCATCACAGAGATTCAGTTGAGCCCAGCAATTGATCATCTCTGTGATGGCTGGGATAATTAAACTTTCTGTGCGATGACATGCCCACGTGGAGAATAGGCATGGCAGTAGCAGATCTTCCCAAGGACCCGTAAGGATTAAGAAGGCAGTAAAGGGCGTGCTGAGGAGGTGGCATCCCAGCGCTGGGGGGTGGGAGGTGCAGAAAAACGGAAAGCAAAGGCTTAATATTTTTCTACCACCATGTCATATGATGTGCAAAATCATTCTGTGTCCTGGTTTTGCTGTGGAGGATGGGTTGACTTTCAAAATTCCTGTGTGAGGACCTTCAAAAGCACTTGCTGCCAGAGCAGAAGACCTGGGTTCAGTCCTCAGAAGCCAAATGATCAGAGGAGAGAATTTACTCCTGAAAGGTATCCTCTGACTCCACGAATGCATCCGCATACATACGTACATACATACACACACATACGCATACATACGTGTAAAAGCACTTCGTTTTTTTAAAAATTGCTGTTCAAGTTGTTGAGTTGAGTTTCATTTCAAAAAGGAATCATTCAAGAGATGGAGAGATGGTTTTGCAGTTAGAACACTTGCTGCTCTTCCAGAGCTCCTGGGTTCAATTCCCTGATTGTTGCTAACAATGATCTATAATTCCAGTTCCAGGGAATCAGACGCCCTCTTCTGGCATCTGCAGCCACTGCACTCACATGGTACACAGACATACATGCAAGGAACACAGCCATACACATAAAATAAAATTTAAGCTTTAAAAAATTAGAAACCATTTAATGAATTTTGAGTTGAAATTAGCTAGCAAATAATTTCTAATAATACCTGAAATGGCCTTAAAAATACTGCTAGTATATGTATTTATATATGAAGCAGCAATTTCAGCATCGATGATTATCAGATCAAAATATTGTGACCCCACTGTGAAAAATGTTAAAGATGTTGTGTCCTGGAGTATCAAGTAATATTCAGCCAAGATTTAATTATTCATTTAAAAACAAATAAGTGCTTCTAGCTCATTAGTATGCAAAACTCATTTTCATCTTCACTTAATGGTAAAATTAGATCTATACCAAATATTTATCTTAAGGTAATTTTCTTTATGATTTATTATCATATCTGTATGTCAGGTGGTAA
This sequence comes from Apodemus agrarius, assembly GCA_964023405.1. Lineage (NCBI taxonomy): Eukaryota > Metazoa > Chordata > Mammalia > Rodentia > Muridae > Apodemus > Apodemus agrarius. The sequence goes on from OZ030012.1 coordinate 101,213,164, forward strand.
AGCTAGGTACCCGAGGTCATGTGAACTTTTCTCGGGCAAAAAGAGGTTTTTAAGAAAAAGCTCAAGAAATCCCTGATGTAGAGGGAGTGTGGGTAGCTGGTCACAGTGTGGAGACACATTGTACTAACATTGTTAATGATAAAAGAATGTTGTTATTGGCTTGCATGACGAGGGTGTGGAGTAGTAGCAGTAGATGCTATAGGTCGTGGTGATGGTGTTAGCCGTGATCTTGTTAGCCATGGCATGATTCGGGTAGTTTGAGAATCATGGTGTTGGCCGAGGATGCTGGTCATGAGTTGATGATGGCGGCTGTTTTGGGGATTAAGTGCACGGTGTTTCCTATACTATAAATCAGCATTTAAATCTGGATAACAGAGCTGGGATGTTTGTGTTCTGTGCAAATGCCTCCAAAGGCTCTTATATACATCCACAGTTATAACATAATGACCTGGGCTAGGGGCATGACTCATTGGGTGACCCTTGTCATGCAAGTATGAGGACCTGAGTTCAAGTCCCCAACACCCAGGGAAAGCCAATATGGTAGCTTAATGCCTGTGATTTCAGCACTTCTATGTTGAGATGGGAAGTAGAGACAGGAACATCCCCAGGAGCTTGCAGTCCATCCAGCCTGGCCTGTGCATGGGCAAACGACAGAGACCTTGTCTCCAACCGGGCATACATGAAGCTTTCCTTTGACCTGAGGCTTCCCTTTGACCTCTATACATGTGCTGTGGCTTGTGCATGCTTCTCCCCCACCTCCTCCCCCAACACACATGGATTTAAGGCGGCAGGGTGGGAGTGTAGTAAGGAATTCTTGTCCTCTCTTAAGTGATGCATCCAAACGGAAGCTGGCGGGCCTGTGGTGCAATGGGTCCAGTCCGTGAAGTTGGCATAGTGTTTGTGAGGCCTCTAAATGCATGCTCCTCTGACAGAACAATCCATGACGGCTAAGTGAGCTAAGGAAAGCCGGGGATTCCTGTCACCTTCCTGGAGTCACCTTGCACGCCCACATGTTCAGGGATCTCAGACAGTCTGCATCTCCAGTCAAATCCGGTCTCACTCTGTCTGCTCCAGAGTTTACCCAGCACAGTCCCTCACGGATCACTCTCCCTAGCGGAGGCACTGGCCTCTGTTAAGCATTACACAGAACAGACGGAGAAGCACAATAAGCAGCTCTTGAAATGAGAGGAAAAATACAACTTAAGGAAAAAAAAAATCTCTCCACAGGGAGCTGTTGTCTTAAGTGTTTGTTGGGAATGGCTTGCTTTAGGTTAGTTTAAATTATGTCATATATTACCAGGGGAAGGAGCATCCTACATTTACATAAGCAGAATTGGCCAAGGTCTATATTGGGCATGTAAATTCAAGGGTATTATTGGAAAGGAACCTCAACAGGGAAATCGCATTAACTCAAGAAAGCATTTACAACCTGAAAACCCCGGGTCCCTTTATTTCTACACTCATAAAATTGCTAATCTGAGCATTATACAAAGTGGTCCTTGTTTACTTTGGAGCCCCTGCCTGGGTGAGTAAAATAGCCTTGGGTGGATGAAAAGAAACTATGTGTCTCCACCACCTGCTTCCCTTCTGACCTGGGGAAAAGTAAAAGTACAGCCCGCCATCAGGGAGCAGCGTGGGCTGGGTGCCCAGCGAAGGTGCACACTTTGCAGGCCTCTGAGCAGCTGACATTAGCCCTAGAGCCGCCTTGCCCCGCCTTCTTTCTCCCCAGAGTCCGTCTTAGGGAAAATCCCCACTCCAGGCTTTTGTTGCCGCCTGGCTTTGGAGGCAGCCTTGTGGGAGAGTTTGGCCCCTGGGCCACTCAGGTCTCTTCCCTGATTCAATGTCTGTTAACCTTGAGGGCAGAGTCCACAACCCTTCCAGATGGGCTTAGAGAATATGCAAAGTGACGCCCTGGCTTCTGCACACCGGGTAATTATTAGTCTTAACACGGACAGGGGGGTGTGGGGGGGACAGCTAAGCAGTTTAAATTTTATCCATAAAATTAAGCCCCATGTTCCGACACAGCATTTAACTCCGTGACCTATTTTATTGAATCCCTTGGCAAATCTTGGATAGTTTCCTTAAGTGTAAATTACCATGAAGGTAAATTGAAAATGTATCGAGAAACAGGCAGGGAGACTGGTGCAGAGTCAGGGAGTCAGCAAGCTTCCGTTGTTCTGGAATTTTTAAAAATTCTCCTTTCAATACAATTAAAACAGAATGGATTCGATTAGCAAGGCCTTCCCTTCCCTATGTCGCCATCCGTGCTGAGGATGGCCCACTTCCTTGTCCAGCCTCCAGAGAAGCCAGGCCACCCTTCTCTGAGCTTCTGAAGTCCAGGGGCTAGCCCACGTGCCTCTGGCCAGCACTAAGCACCCTGTGGCTGGCTGCCTCCAGGAGGCTGAAAATCCAGACCCTTGAGCACTGCCTCCATATTTACTTATGAATGCCCGAGAGGAAATAGCGTTTGTGGTGAAAAAGGAGGCGGGGTTAAAATTTCAGATTCAGTGATATTTCCTGTGAGCCGTCCATCACGTCTGCCCATAGCCTGGGCTCTGTTCCCTATCCTAATGTGTTTGATTGCTACGCCAAGGCCTTTGGCATGTGTGGTATCCTTTCGTCTCATTGTATAAGTGAAGGGACTTGGGTTTTGAAGAGTGACATAATTTCGCGAGTTCTCTAGGAAACCTGACCTTAGGGAACAGATGAAGTGGCAGATCCCCCACCCCCACCGGGTTATCTGATCATAAGGAGCAGAGCCACTTGGCATGGGTTCCCCAAAACAGGAGGACAAGGCAGATTTGAGCTACTTTCCCACAAATTAAAGGGCCATCCAGCCAATCAGGAAAGCCTACTGACCACCCATCCCTCCTGAGCCCTCACACCTGCTTTCCAGATCTGAGGCCCCCAAGGAGAAGAAGGTAGTCAGTTTCTGAGAAGCCACAGACCCTGGCACATTTCTAAGTTCTTAAAAACTCACTGGCACACACCTATGTTCCCAGCACTTAGTGGGTAGAGGCAGGAGGATAGGGAGTTTGAACCCCAGTGCAGTCTAAATAGTCAAGTCAGGCCAGCCTACATGCGACACATCTTAAAATAAATACGTAAATGAAACAAAAAATGTTAAGAGAGATCCACTTACTCTTGCGACAGAAAGACCTAACTCTTGTATTTACCTGGGAGTTTAGCACAGTTAAATACTGCTTTTAAAAACTTGTAAAGTTTCGCCGGGCAGTGGTGGTGCACGCCTTTAATCCCAGCACTTGGGAGGCAGAGGCAGGTGGATTTCTGAGTTCGAGGCCAGCCTGGTCTACAGAGTGAGTTCCAGGACAGCCAGGGCTACACAGAGAAACCCTGTCTCAAAAAAACCAAAAAACAAAAACAAACAAACAAACAAAAACTTGTAAAGTTTCTTTTTTGTCAATAAACAGAACTCGGGAAGTAGCCATGTGGCCCCCAGAATGACAACTGGTAGAACTCTACCTTATGTCCATGTTTCTAATAGGAAGCTCTCAGCCTAGAGCTGCTGAGAACTACAGGCCCTGTTATCTGAAGCCTAGCGCTGTAGCGAGCTCCTGCAGGTTAGCGCCATGATACGCAAAGCTCCAAGCTATAGCGCCAAGGCAGCCAAAAAGCTCCCAACCCAGAGTGGGATCTGGAAGATGCTAATACTATAGAGTTAGCAAAAGCAAGAACACCGGAGAGGCTGAGATTGTGGAAGAAGAAGGGCTCTCCGGAGGCAGTGCTATGAGGACTGCAAGCGCTGGTCACTCAGTGGGCGCGTTCAGGAGAGCCGCCAAATGTCAAAGGTCCCAGCCAAAGCTCCGGGGCTGTAATTTTGGCGGCTGGGGGGGTCCTAAATCTACCTGGAGCACCTAGAACAATGAGCCTCCAGCTTCAGAAGCTTGGAGCTGTAAGCCACTGGTTCTCAAGGCTTAGAGACAAAAAAAAGCATCTGGATTTGAGAGCCTCTGGGAGCGTGCAAGCCTCTGGAGCTCGAGGCCAGCAATATTCTGTCCAGGTAGAGTAATGGAACTACTGGGCATTTATGGCATTCTTAAGACAAGCACTAGATTCATCAGACAGAGCTGTGCACAACAGGAGAGAGATGGGAGGGGAGCTCCCACATACAAAGGCATCCGTGCAAATTAATAGGCTCTAATAGCCTGTGCATATATAGGACCCCATGCAAGCAGCCACCACCAGGGGCTTTGTAACTCATACAGACAGAAGCACTGTCATCCAGACAATGCCTGTAAATGATTGCAGAGGATGGGTATGAGGGCCAAAAATCTTTTCTATGTAAAAACAAAACAAAACGTATATATGTATATGTATATGTATATATATATATACATATATATATATATATATATACACACACACATACATACATATATATATGGCTAAAGAGATGGCTCAGCAGGTAAAGGTGCCTGCCACCAAACTTGATGACCAGAGTTTAATTCCTGGAACCCTCATGGTGTAAGGAGAGAATGGACTCATGAGCTTTGTCCTCTGACCTTAACACCAGTGCCCTGGTGTGAGCACTCGTGTGCACACACACCCCAAATAAAAGCAAACAGTTTTTTAAAAAAGTCTTAATCCCTTCAACAGAGGCCCAGAAGGATAGTTTAGACCCCAGGAAACATGGCTGCTTTCTTGTTTACTCTCCCAGATTGTTACAAAGGTGCACACAAAGAGAGCGGGGAGTTTGGCAGTGAATGAAAGAGAAAACCGCCCACTGGTTAGCTCGGCCTTGAAAGGTTCTGGAGGGGCTTTCTAGCGTGTAGGAGGAGGTTGCTCGTTGAAAGGAAGACACTGCAAAGACAAAGAGAGATCAAGAGCAGACAGAAGAACAGCAAGCACCCAGGGCACCCAGGAGGGAGGGCACTGCACACACTTGACGCTGTGGACTCCGCTATAGGGCTGCAGGCTGCCTGGATCTGCTCTTCCGGTACCGCAGGCCTCCGCAGAACAGGTACCCCTGGCCTCGGGAAGGGATGAGAGTGGCTGATTTGCAGGAGCACCGGGCTGCAATGGGCTAAAGACTCTCTGGCTGAAGAAAGAAAAAAGATACAAAGAGTGTCAAATGTGCTTAGAATCTGATAAGAAAATTTGAAAAAAAAAAAAAAGTGCCCAAATGGTAGTAGCATCGCTCCAGCAGCCTCAGCTAGATCAGGGATGCCAGGCTTCCCTTGGAAGCCAGGTTTAATCACAGTAATCTCCTTTTAAAAACAGGCTTATCCCTTTGGTTGAAATCCTGGCTTTAAAAAAAAAAGAAAAGAAAAGAAAAGAAAACTCTCTCCTCCATCTCTCTTCCTATGTTTCCTCAACTCCCCAAAGCATTTGCAACAGTTACTGTTGATATGTCTTAGATGTTTCCCTTTCAAGGCTGCATTTCCAGGATGCTTTCAGCCAGTACAGCCAAAGAAAGAGAAAAATGAGCAAGAAGAGAGTTGCCTGCGTGGGGCGGGCGGGCTGGCTGCCTGGGCCTCACCAGGACCTTGTGTTTCTCTGTTCCTACTGAGCTGAGCAGAGCATAGGACCAAGTCTGGGAGAGAAAAAGGGGATTGCTGTGTCCCCAGACAGCCGCACCCTAGCATTGCCCACCCTTTATCTCAGTTGTTTGGTTATAAGTGGTTTTGATTAAGACGGGTATGGTAGGTCTTCATAAAATGCTGATAAGCTTGCCAAGGCATTCTCCGTGGAAATAATGCAGTTTTTTTCTTTGGAAGGCCATTAAGTCTCTGCTCCCCCGGCTTGTGAAGCTGCCAGGGTTGTAAGTAGCAATAAGGTTTTATTAAAGCCCAGCCTTGCTGGCAAAGATGGTCACATTTTTCAGGCCAGCTCCAAAGAGGCCTTTGCTCTATCACATTCCCCCCAAAGTAGCATGGCGAAAGGACCACATTCTGACAGACGAGTGGTGGTTAGTCCTTCTCAGCCCTGGCAAGCTTAGCCACCCCCTGCCCAGACGCCACCGCCTTCATCAGCACCGTGCATCAGAAAAGCAGGGCTTGGGTTCTAATCTGTATCCTGTATTTTTCTGGTAGTGCCCTACAGCCAGATCTTACAGAGGCATTTTCTCAGCCGAGGCTCCCTCTGCCCCAACGACTCTGGCTTATGTCCAGGTGACATACAACTAGCCAGCAGAGGTACTCAAACCACACCAGACTTGGTGGCCCAAATGGACCATTTTGTAATGTTCACTGAGTCGGGAGTTTGGACAGAGCACAGTGGGTGTACTCCTCCTGGTCCGTTTCTCATCAAAGACAACGCAAAGACTAAACATGGTTTCATTCTTGCCCGACAGATGATGCTGAGTGTGGAGACCATGCCATGGACATGTGGCCGCTCTCGGCTCTCCCCGGGTAGGCTAGTTTAGGATTCTACAGCATGGTATCTGTAGGTGAAGTGTCCCCAGCCTCTAAACCAGAAGTGCCCAGCCATAAAGCAGTACCACTGATTCATGTTGTAGCATAGTCACAGGGAGGAATGGCCAGGTTCTCATACAGTGTGCAGTTGGAGGCTGATGTGGGTGTCTTTGGCCCAGGCAGGTGCCACCGTTCCCTCTCCTGCCAAGCCCACTGGGCCAGGAAGGAGAAGCCCACGCTGAGCTGGTTGTGGTATCGCCACACTTTCTGTTACCAGATAGAGAGAGCATTAGTTACACCTGAATCACAAGTTCTCGGTGCCATGAGAGAATAAGCAGAGTATTTATTTATTTTATTCATTTTTCATTTTTTTTTTGAGACACTGTCTTGTTTTGGAGACTAGACCTCAAACTTGTGATCCTCCTGCCTCAGCCTACTAAATGCTAGAACCATAGGCCAGTCCATGATACTAGACTTGTAGTTTGTTTCTGTTTCTCAAGCACAGATCTATGGGTCAGCGGGACAATGAATTCCTCCTGTCTTCTGGAGTTTAGGAAAACAGGAAGGGTGCTGGCTGCCTTTCCTGGCCCTCAGATGGAAATAGCCAAGGTGTAGGGTAGCTACTGAGCAGGTTTTATGTCACCCCAAAGTCAAAGGGTGGTGAGGAACATTCGTCTTTGTGTAGTGAATATAACGGAGACAAGAGGAATAGGGGCCAATGAGTCAGTCTACCATAGCCATTTTCTAGCACAGAGAAAATTGGATAAGGCGATTGTGGCATTACAGTTAGTGTTTAACAGCATAATCATGGATACAAAATGCCCGTATAAAGTAGGAGGTTATCAAATTGCTAATAAAAGGATAATTCAGCAAATCCCGGTAGCATTTACCCTGAATATTACAGGACAGTTTCCTATAAAGATCCCTATTCATGGATCACATTACTAAGACAATATATTTTTATGAAACCTAAATCGTCATCTCGATACACACTTACAAGTCATTCCATAATATCCAATACCTACTCAGGTGAGGGCTTTTTTTTTTATACTCTTAGTAAATTAGATCTATAAAAATACTTCTCTAGCTGATGTGCAGTGGAGCCTCACTTCAGAAGCTTTCCCAATGAAAGGAGGAAGTGGGAAGGGACACCTTCCCACCGCATGCTTCTCCAATGGCATGAGTCGGGGGGGGGGGGGAGGAAGGAAGGAAGGAAGGAAGGAAGGAAGGAAGGAAGGAAAGAAAGAAAGAAAGAAAGAAAGAAAGAAAGAAAGAAAGAAGCAGGCATGGTCTTCATGACTTGTGGGTGGTATCACTACACCTCTTGGAAACCCAGAAGCATTTGCAAAACCATTAGAACCAGTAAGTTCAGTAAAGTAGACTAAAGTATGCAGCTCCCTATATAACACTTATAATGCAACCTAACGGAAAAGAAATGATAAACTATATAGCAAGAATAAAATGCCCCGGGCGGTGGTGGTGCACGCCTTTAATCCCAGCACTTGGGAGGCAGAGGCAGGCGGATTTCTGAGTTCAAGGCCAGCCTGGTCTACAGAGTGAGTTCCAGGACAGCCAGGGCTATACAGAGAACCCAGTCTCAGGAAAAAAAAAAAAAGAATAAAATGCCCAAGATACACGACCCTGGTGGTAGCCTGAACCAGACAGATGAAAGACACCAAGTGGAGCAGTTCTGCTTTTGAGACACTGGACAAAGTGGACATATGGCCTGGTCCCCACAGGGATGACTTTCCAGCTGAGATATCAATGGGCACATTTATTTAACTTCTCAGGGTTCTTTTAGAGAGCTAAGCAGGTGATTACTCACAGATAGTCCAATGCAAATTTTTCAGAGACAGGACTGAACAAACGTGGCACTGACTCCAGGCAGCAGAGAACAGCGTGACGTCTGCATTATAGGATGATAAATGGTCCGGGAGTCCAGATGTAAGCTTGATGACCTGAGTTTGGATTCACCACCCTTGCCACACACCAGACAGCGACTCACACACTTGTGATCCCGGCTGGAAGGAGGCAGAGACAAGATCATGTTTAGAGCTTGCTGGCCAGCCAGTGTAGGCAAACTGATGAGCTCCGGGTTTAATGAGAGATTCTGCCTCAAAAAATGAGGTGGAGAAGCAGCTGAAGGAGACACCTGGCACTGGCCTCTAGCCGCCACATTCGTGAACACGTGTGCCTTCACAAGGCACATGCACAAACACGCACAAAACACTGTTTACAAGATAATATATGAAAAGAGAGATTTTTCAGTGTGGATGGGGAACTGTTTGTTTAATGGACAGCACAATCACTTAAGTGTTTGGAGAGGAAAATGAAATTCTATCTCATATTTCATAGAGTTCCCCCAGTTAAGACGCTAAGGAGAAAACTGCAAGTGGAGAACCCCTCCTCCCGGCCAATGGCTGTCGGCTCAGACCTGAAGCAGTGTCCTGGGACTGTACCAGTATATGTCTGAGTACAAAGAAAAATGGCAATAAGCCTGAATGTGGCCGTTGTCCTCTCTATGGATTATTAAGCCCCTCCCCAGGCTCTGGCAGGACTTCCCAGCAGGCTGCACACAAGTCCAATGAAAGCGCTCAGAGGTATAAGAAGAGCCACAGGCCCAGAACAGGGTGAGGCCGCCAATCCAGGAAAGGGGTGGGGGGCTTCTGTTTAAGAAAATGCACTGTGTCAGCCCCTGCTTCCCTGAGACCCAAGAGGAGACAGTCTCATAGCCAGGGAGCCTACCATGAAAAGGAGAGACTGGGAAGCCGAGAGGCCATTTCCAGCAATGGGGCATCAGTCCAGGCGTCATCTCCAGAACTTGGGGAAGACATGAAATGAAACAGAGAGAGAGAGCTGATGCAGGCAGCAGGACGGGGTGTAGAAATAGTCCACGAACGCACTGAAGACCGGGCCCCAGGGACGGCAGCTCAGGGCTTTACTTAGCACAGAGGTGTGGCGAAGAGGATCTTGTCTGTGTGGCTGCCAGCAGACCCAAGTAGCAGCTTCAGGTCTTCATTGAAGAGATCATAGCTCTAAAATGTCGTGATTTTAAATACAGATTTAAGCCAGAAAAGCAATGGTTTTTTTTTTCTTAGTGAGTAGTCCCTTTACTAGTATGTACTATGAAGTAGGATCTTGATAGCTGCTGCTAACTCTCCTTGTTCGTAATTTGTGTGTGCATGCGTGTGTGCGTCTGTGTGTATGATAAGAACCTGCACCCAGGGCCTCACATATGCTAGGTAAACAGACTACAATGAGCTACATCTCTGTCACTTAATTTTTATTTATTTACTGAGGCAGAGTCTCTTGAAGTTTCCCAGGCTGGCCTTGAACTTCCTGCCCTGCTGCTTCAGCCTCTCAAGTAGCTGGGGTTACGGGTCTGTCGACAAGGCCCACATTTGTTCAGAATTCCTAAGAAGTGATGGAGAAACATGTAGCTCCTTAGATTTTAGCTTTTGCTTTTTCTATCTCTCTTTTAAATTTTCTTAGAGTTAGACTATGGTCTACAAAGATGGCCACCACCCACTGATTCTAGCATAATTTTATTTATTTTTTTAAATTTCCAACATTATGAAGACATTAAAAAGTATATTTTCAAAAGAGCTATTGCCCAAAAACAAATGTTGATCATCTACTGAAGTTGTAAACTAGATATCAACAGTAAATGTGGAATATTAGCCTTGCATACCATGAAGAAAAACATGTTAAAGACCAAATCAAACAGACAAGCGGTATTAGCCACATGCACTTTGCTCTGATCTGTTCACCTTTCCGATTTAGATGCTATCTCTCTGCCGGCCTCTCGTTATGAAAAATGAGGATTTATCTCTCCCAGTCCTCCATCCTCACGTTCAGACACACTTCACCCCACCACCACCACCACCTCCAGAAGCTCCCAAACAAATCAGCTCACAGTGTTTGCTGATATTATTACTGCGGATGTTTGGGTTAGTGTAGACAGTGTTAACTGGATCACACAGTTCCCTGCAACTCCGTTTTCTCCCATACAAGCTTTGGGTTCCCCCCCCCTAGAGTCAGCTGCTTCATTCTCCTGTTTGCCCGGGTTCCTGGTTCCTTACAACCATCGCTAATTCAGTCCCAGCTTCTCCTCCTGTCTGCCTGCATCCTCCCAAAGCCACTCAGCCTGGCACTGGACAACCAGCCCCTACATTACCAAGCACCATCTTCCTCGGGTTTCCTTCTGTTTCCTCAGGATTCTCTTGCCTGTTTCCTGGTTCTGAACCCTGCTTCTTGAATCCTATGCTTTCTGCTTTTGTTGATTTATGTTCTCATTTTAGAAGAGTTGCATCCTCAGGCATGTTCCTGAGGAATCCTGCAGCGTGGATAAGTTTGCCAGGACCTTGCATGTATATGGACAAGATCTTATTCAGTCTTCCTAAGGGCAGTAAACCACAACCCTCAAGCCAGATCTGGCCCACAGACTGTTTTGCTTTCATTTTCTGAATTGAGAGGGTTTTTATGTTTTCTTTCTATTAAAACATTTTTCTCAAAGAAATAATTCATGAAATTCTTAGGCAAATGGATGGAACTAGAAAATATCACCTTGAGTGAGGCAAACCACTCAAAAAAGAACACACATGGTATGTCCTCACTGATAAGTGGATATTAGCCCAAAAGCTCTAAATACTCATGATACAATTCACAGACCACATGAAGCTCAAGAAGAAAGACCAAAGTATGGGTGCTTCGGTTCTTCTGAGGAGAACAAAATACTTACAAGAGCAAATATGTAGATAAAGTGTGGAGCAGAGTCTGAAGAAAAGGCCATCCAGAGACTGCCCCACCTGGGGATTCATCCCACATACAGACACCAAACCCTGGCACTATTGTGGATGCCAAGAAATGCTTGCTGAAAGGAGCCTGATATGGCTGTCTCCTGAGGGGCCCTGCCCAGAGCCTTAAAAATACAGAGGCAGATGCTCACAGCCAACCAACCACTGGACTGAGCACAGGGTCCCTAATGGAGGCGTTAGAGAAGGCACTAAAGTAGCCGAAGGGGTTTGCAACTTCTTAGGAAGAACAAAAATATCAATTAACCAGGGACTAAGCCATCAACCAAGGGGTACGCATGGCTCCATCTGCGTATGTAGCAGAGGATTGGGGCATCAAGGCCAGGGAGGTGGGAGAGGGGTGGGTGGAGGAACACACTCATAGAAGTAGGGGGAGGGAGGTTGGGATAGGGGCTGTCTGGAAGGGGGAAACGGAAAGGAGATAACATTTGAAATGTAAATAAAGAATATATCCAATTAAAACAACAAAAAAAGAAAGATTATATATAGTCTAAAAGACCTTGGTTGTTTATCATCTATTCTTAACAGAAAAAGTCTGCCAGCCCCAGGTTTAATTGGTTGGTAATTGCCAATACAGAACTGTACTTTGGAAGTTGTTTTCGTTGAACACTTTGGAGATTTCTCTCCCTGTCTCCTGGTTCTGCTGCTATGAAGAAGCACAACATTTTCCTGCTTTCCAGCCAGGTGTGTTGACCTATAGTTTCCTCCTGGAAACATCTAGGATCTTTTAACTTTCAAATTCATGGTCTGGAGTCCCATGAGGGGCTGCAGGGTGCTGACCTTTTTCTGTTCAAAGCGCTAGTTATCAGCCTGAAACCCGTCTTTCTAGTCAAGGAAAAGTGCTTTCCCATTTCTTTGGTGATTTCTCTCAGTTTTTTCTGTTTTCAGAATTTCTGTTAACATCAGCTCACCTCCTGGATTGAACATCTGGTGCTATCTTTTTTCTAGCATATGGTTCTCTTATATTTTTCTTCTAAGTCTTCTACTAAATGATGTCACTGCCGAGGCCATCTACAAACTGTAAGTTCCAGGAGTGCGGGAATCAGCCTATGGCCCAGCATCAGCACCACAACTGGCATTCACAAGGCAGTTGATGGATATTGTTGATTGAATGAGAAGCTTTTAATCTCTAAGAGCTGTGTCTTGTTTCTTTATAAAGAAGCTCTCGTTCCTAGGTAATGGATAGGATATAGTCCCTGAAGTATTTCTCACAATATTACTGTAATTTTTTAACATCTATTTAATTTGTGTCGTAGGGAACTAGCTGGGTTCTGAGTGCATGTGTATTACTGACATGAGCATTGCTATGTCAAGAGCCCAGTGCCTCGGGCCCCACGAGAGTGGCAAAGCTGTCCCTGGACAAGGCTCATAGGGAAGACAGAGACTTCCTCAGGGTCATGTGCAGATGATGATATTGGGTGTAGAAAATGTCCACTGTGGGCCCCCCCTCCTGTGCCCCCAGATAGTTATAACCTAGAGACTGCTCATACCAAGATCAGCTAACCTGCCTCCTTGCTGAATCATAAGCCCCGCCTCCCTGTTCAGTCGTGTAAAAGCACCCTGAGTTTCCAGAATGCTGTTGCATCAGAAAGCTCAGACTACCCAATGCCAAAAAGTAGGTAGGTGTGTGTGTGTGTGTGTGTGTGTGTGTGTGTGTGTGTGTGTGTTATAAGGTTAAGAGGACAACTTGCCAGAATCATCTCTTTCCTTCCATGATGGGGGTCCTGAGGATAGGACTCAGGTTGTCAGCCTTTGCGGCAAATGCCATCTTGTTTGTCCTGGAAGATTTCTTTTTCTTTAATTCTCTGTTGCTCTCTGCACCGTCTATAACTTCCAAAGACCTTTCTCTCCCAACGGCTGTTTTAGTCTCTGTCTTTCATGGTAAGACTCCTTCCCAAATTCATCTTTTCTTATACTTAATCCGTTATCAGTTGTAATATCAAAATTGCCAGAGGCTGGGTTGTTACAGTTTTGGACAATGGAAGCACAAATTGTTGGTCTTATAATAAAGGCCTCACTCAGGCTATGATAGGACATGAGAGATCACATGACAGAAATGGAGCTGGAGACAGGGAAGAGTTGGTCTCTCATAACAGCTCTCATGATAACTCACTCATTGCATGAAGCATCAATCCCTTCAAACTAGGAACTGATTACATCAAGAGGCCCCTCCCCTTAGTGGGAGCCACACTCCCCAGTGAGACACAACCCCCCATGCTTCCAACACACGAACCTTTGGGAAGATGTGCTTAGCACATAGCTAAACCGTAGCAGCGTCCAGGCGTAGATGCAGGTAAGGTGGTAAATTATGGCCTAAACTTCAGGCACACGTGTGAAGCTGGTGTCACAACTGCACTAACATCTTTGTAGACACAAGGTCCCCAAATATGAGCAGATGCCCTGGGAATCTGGATACCTTCCTTCTGGAAGGCAAACTTAAATGCTCTTTTCTAGGTGTTTTTTTCTTCTGCTTCAAGAGTCATTGTTCTCTGTGGTCCAACCTAGTCAGAATGCCCATATGTTGCCTGCCATATACAGTGGAAGATTTAAGCTAGGTACTGTGGTGGAACGGGGCTGGGACGTATCTAAGGTTCCTTAGAAAAACTCTTGACTGGTCCTGCTTTCTCCCTTCATTGAGCCCCAACCTGCACTTCTCCATGTCCCAGGTCACTCTGGGCTTTGGCTGTCCTTAGAACTCCCCTTCTATTGCATCTGCTGCCCACTGGCTCTGGCCAGTCTCTTAGCATCCCTCGGTGCTCCAGATCGACTTTGCTTAACTATTGCTTTCTCCTTCACACACACCCCTACCGTCACCTCTGTGATCTCAACTTTATCTTATTCCCCCTTTTCCATCTTACGCATTTCCAGAGGGAATAAACAAGGAACCCCATCTGCCATGCTAAATTTGCAGCCCGGAATTGCTTCAACAGCCCTCAGATGAGGTTGGTAAAGCCTAATACTTATGGATGTTACCAGGAAGAAATGACACCCCATGGGGGAGACAAGGGCGGAGTGATGAAATCATACACAGGCTATAATGGAGGGGGAGGAGCAGCGGGAGGGGAGTCACAGGAGAGGTCCTTGAGTGGAATGGAGGAGCAAGGGGCAGTTCACATGGCAGGCAACTCTGAGGTTGCAGCCAAGAACAGCACGGAAGGGAAATAGCTCAGACTCATGGCCCGTTTGGAAGGCGTGAAGGAGCCTTAGCTCAAAGTGTTATTTTGATTGACTGTTCTCTCTTGGCTGCTATAAAAGAACATTGATTTCTCTAGATGTGACATGCTGTCAAATGAGCTAACCCATCAGAAAGGACACCCAACTGTCCAGGATAGCCAGCAGAGCGGCAAGAGTGTCTTTGTCCTCCCACCGTGCTTTCCTATAAGCGAGAGGTTAACATGAAGGTCAGATGTATGTAAATATCCCCCCAGAGAGTCCTCTTAGGCCCCATTTCTCCTTAACAGGAAAATAGAAAGAAAACGGGACGCAGATGTGCAGAGATGTAACATACTTTGCTTTCTTTAATGCTTCACAGGTGTTGAAGAAAAAGTTCTAATTTTAAGCCAAGTCTATTACAGGTCAGTTCTAAGAGCAGCTTAAGCATCTGCATTCTGCCCCTAAAAAGATGCACCCAGTCCTCCCCGCCCAAGACCGCAGGTGTGAGCTTCTGTGGGCTCTGCCCGCACTGTTGAAGCTGCCCCAGTATCTCTTGGCTCAGGCTATGTGCCAGCTGCTGAGCCCGGGCTCGCCATGGTCCCTGAACTCTGTACCCTCTGACTGTTCGCTCTTAACCTCCTTTGCCACTGTATTTAGAAGAGCCTTTGGAATTTGTGACTCTCTCCGAGACCCACTGAAGCTGAAGGAGGGTGTTTTCTGAAGCACACTGCCTACACATATGACCCTACAGTTCTGCTCTGCTGTTCACACTGCCGTGGGGAAGTGGGAGATGCCTCTCTCACAGAATACCACGAGAACATCAAAACAGGAGCCTATCAGCCCTACGGCCTTCAGACTTAGCTGTGTCCCTTAGCTCTACCCATCTGTCCTAGTTAGGTTTCTGTCTCTGGGTTATAAACCAAAAGCAGCTTGGGAAGGGCAGGGTTTACTTGACTTATAGATTACAAACCATCCTCAAGGGAAGCCAAGGCAGGAACTCAGAGCAGGAACCCGGAGGCAGGAACTGAAGCAGAGGCCACAGAGGAACATTGCTTACTAGCTTGCTTTTCCTGAGTTACCCAGGTTGCTTTCTTTTTCTTTTTCTCTTTTTTTTTTTTTTTTGGTTTTTTAGATTTGTTTTTTTCAAGACAGGGTTTCTCTGTATAGCCCTGGGTATCCTGGAACTCACTCTGTATACAAGACTGGCCTCGAACTCAGAAATCTGCCTGCCTCTGCCTCCCAGAGTGCTGGGATTACAGGCGTGCGCCACCACTGCCCGACCCAGGTTGCTTTCTTATACATTCCAGGATCATCTAACCCTGGAGTGGCACTACCCACAGTAAGCTAGGCCCCAAACTGATCATTAATCAAGAAAATGCCCTACAGAATTGCCTACGGGCCAGTCTGATAGAGGTAGTTGTTCGGTTTAGATTTCCTCTTCCCACGTCCACCTGTGTCTGTATCAACTTGACATGGGCCAACCAGCACCCCACCCAGCCCCATCACCAACATGGCTCCTGGCTGAAAGGTACAGAGCCCGAAAGAACACGCTTAAAAAATGCACAACATCTCTTAAAGATGCACGACATCTTTACATTGTGGCTCTTGTAGTACTCTAAGAACCATAGCCCTTCCTGGCTCTTCTCTGTCGCCCAGTGTACTGCAGCTCAGAAGGACCTTTCCTCTCTCTTTCTGTGTTCTCCTCTTCCTTCTGCTCTCCGGACTTTAGGAAAATCCTGCGCCCTGAGTCCTTAGGTGCTGACTCGGGTCATTGGCTCTTTGCAGCCAGAGTGCTCACCTCCACACATGCTTGCTTTGGAAGGGGTCTCAGGAGCCACTTCTGGAGCCAGAAGCTGAACGCTGCTCCCTCGCCCTCAGCTGGTTCCTTCTTCCATCCTCCAGACCGTGGCACATCGGAGTCCAGGGTGGAGGGATCACGGCATCCAAGTTGTCTCAGGATAGAAAATGCATTGGGAGCTTCCAGTTTCCAGGAGAGATGGCTGCGCTCTCTCGAGCATCCACTAGCACAATGAGAACGTCTTTCAAGCTTCACTTTAAAGCTAAAATGATGAGCTCTTAAACATCTGGAGCCACCAAAGTCAGCAGCTTACGGTGACACAGAGCATGGGCCTGCTGCTTACAGATGTCAGTCACTCTAGGAGACCAGATGAGATCTGGCAGCCTGGAAAATCAGTGCTGGCTTCACCCCCACACCTCAGTCTCTCTCTCTCTCTCTCTCTCTCTCTCTCTCTCTCTCTCTCTCTCTCTCTCTCTCTCTCTTTAAGCTGTTTCTTTTAGTGAAGCTCATCTCCATGTTTTAAAGGGACTTTCCCATCAATGTCCAGTCATGCTACCTCTGAGGTGACAGGCTGTCCCTTTTATGGTTTCTTGCTTCATGGTCCAGTCATGCCTCAACCTACCTATCTCAGTTCTGTCTTTGGAGTCCACACAAATAACTGTTAGAGACATTAGCCAGCAAGCATCTAAAAACCAAGCACAAAAGAAGCAAAGACATATGGATGAGAACAAAAGGTATAAAAATAGCATGTACAGATGCTGGAATTGTTGTCAAGTGAAGGTACTGAAACACAGTTTTTTTCCAAGACAAAGTTTCTCTGTGTAGCCCTGGCTGTCCTGGAACTCACTCTGTATAGCAGCCTGGCCTTGAACTCAGAAATCCGCCTGCCTCTGTCTCCCAGAGTACTGGGATTAAAGGCATGCACCGCTGCTGCCCAGCTTGAAACACATTTTAAAAAAAAAAAAGGAAAATTATGACAGGTAACATAGATTTGTTGGAGAACCAATTATTACAAAAGCTTAAAAGTTCAATGGTGACCCACTAAGACATAATAGCCCTGAATATGGGCACACCAAGAACAGAATCATAAAGCACATGAAGTGAAAGCAGAGCTAGGAGAAAATTATCAAATTCACAGTTGTAATGGAACAGGAACTCCAGGCCTTCACCGATACCAGACAGAATACAAGCTGAAAAGGCATTCGGGAAGGAGATAGAGCTGTTCTTCTGTATCTAACTCAACTAGGTAGAGCTCAACAGCCGATGTAGGTAAATTCATTTTTAGCAAGCACAATTGGAAAGTTCAATGAATCATCCCCAGAACTAAGAAGCATAGCCTAAGAGACTTACGATGATTGAAATCATATAGTCTGTGGTTCCTAGTGGGTCAAGCTGATAGTAAGAGACAACCCAAAAAAATGTTAAAATACTAGAATATTTTAAATATATGGAACTGTGTGGAAATGAAATCCTAGCCAATCAAAGTACTGGATGCATTTAAAACACTGGAAAGGAAGGGAAATATAGCACTAAATACTTATACATGGGTGGGAAGAAAAGATTCAAAGAGTAAAAGGTACCCGAGAAAGTGAGGAAAACATAAAACTTGACCTACATAAAACTTGACCTAGATTCTTGTGTCATGCTTGCCAATATAGCATACCCCAGTTGTGTTATGGTGTGAATCTGAAATATTCCCCACAGGCTTGTGATTTGAATGTTTGCTGCCCAGCTTGGTGGCACTATTTTGAGAGGTTGTGCAAACTTTGGGAAGTAGAGGAAGTAGGAAACTGAAGCTAGGTGCTTGAAGCGTCGTTGTCTGACATGATGTGAAAGTTTACCCGCATGTGCCTGTCACCATTAGCTAAGCCATTCTACCATGAACTCCCAGCTACACTGCACCCAAAACCCTGAAACCTTACACCAAAGTGACTCCTTTTTTCCTTTAAGTCGATGGTGTTAGGTTTAGTCACAGTGAGTAGCCATGAAACAAGCAATACAGAAACCTGGTACCAGGAGTAGGGTTGTTTTCATAAACCTGATTGTGTGATTCTTGGGCCCTTTGGGACTTGGTTTAGGGAAGGAATTATCCATGAATTCTTTAAGCAGAGCTTTATGAGTGATTCTTGTGGTGGTCAAAACACCAAATGCCCATAGAAAAGTATACAATAATGACTGTGGTTTTAAATTTTCAGATGTCAAAGCTTTAAGTGATTTTGATAGTAAATTAGTAAGTACCTTAAAAACATTCATTTTATAGGCAACATTTTGGGAATATTATAAAAAATAATCAATAAAATCTTACTGATTTGTCAGCCAAAGGCATCTTTGTTTACTTTGAACTTTGATTGATGCTTTCTCATAAATGAAGCCTCAGAAAAGATCTTTTAAAGAAACATTACAGTGTGCTAATTAGATAATTAGTCAGGCCATCTAAAATTCAGAAATGATTTTATTATAAGAATGACCCCATTTTTTGTTTTTTATCACAAGAAATTTGTGAGTGAAAATGAAATAAATTAAAATATACATGTATATTCCTTGAAATCCTTAGTCATAAGATGAGCTGAATTTAATGGACACTATGTACAAGTTGTTTAGGATAAAAATGTCTAAACTGTGCTTTTATAATACTTTTTCAAACAACTTTGAGATTATAATATAAAAGGTTCACGGATAATTATAAAGAAGGGGCAGAAAGATTGTAAAAACCAGAATAGAAGTTTGCTCTGAAACTGTGTCTCCTAGAAGTGTGAGAAGCTATAAACCATGTGTTTTAATTTTCTAAAAAAACAGATTTGTAAACAGAAGAGTTGTCTTAAAGCCCTGGCTGTCTTGTTTTAAGAGGAATTTTAATCTAGCAGTTGTAACAAGGTATTACATCCAAAGATATGATCCAGCCGGAATGCAGATTTGCCCTGTGTTACTCTGTCTGGGATACAGACATGCTCTTAGCACACACCTTTAATCCCTAACAAGGAAGGGACCCATTGCTTTTGAAATATTAAGGGCTCCCATCAAGGCATTTATCCCAGCACCTATGAAAACGTCTACTTCATATGGGAATCCTAAAGCAGGAGCAGGGCTGTCTGACAACATTGCCTGCCTTTGGATCCCTTTTTAACTGGGCCGCCTTGTCTAGCCTCAGTAGAAGAAGATGCACCTAATCTTACTGCAACTTGATATGCCAAGGCCGGTTGACATCCATGAGAGGCCTCTCCTTTTCTGAGGAGGAGAGGAGGGATAAGTGGGGGTGGAGAGGAGACACGTGAGGGAGGGACTGTGAGGAAAGGAGGGAAGCTGTAATCAAGATATAAAGTAAATCAATAACTTAGTTAAAAATAATTTTTAAAAAAATTTTAAAAAAGAAATTTCAGATGTAGGCAAGAACTTGGGGTGGGGGTGGATTATACCAGAGTTTGTTCTTTTTACATTTTGGCAAAGACACTCTAGATTTTACTCATGTCCCAAAAATTTGAGTGAAGCCAAATTCAAAAGTAATGGGCTAATTAAGTCCGTAACGAAAATTTAAAGTTAGGATAATATTCAGCTTACTGCTGAATGATTTTATCTAGGTTTATAGTGAAAACCGGGAGCAAAATGCAGAGCAGAATGCTGTGGAGGGATGAAAGTCAGCTAGAAAAAAAAGAACTTGTCTGAAGTTCAAGGAAAAGGGACCATAATTAAAGAGACCGTAACCATTAAAAAGAAGCCGAATACTCCAGGCTGGGACAGTAGGAAGGATGGCTTGAAGTCACTTCAGGATTTATCATGACCTAATGAATCGCCCGCTCCAGGGTGTGAAACTACAAACTCAATGAAAAGACCTTATTTTTGAATAAGTGTTTGTGCCCCTGCCCATGCAGAGCCTCTAAGCAGGAGTTCCTCTGGGCTGAGCCGCACAGGCTGTCAGACTACTGCAGCCGTGGTCCATGAAGTCCAGGGGGCCTGACTCCTGCTTAAGCAGGCAGCAGAACTGGATGCGGTCTCCATGACGACATGCAGGATACAAGTTATGGGTTCATATAGAGGCTTCCACCAAGCGTCCATGGAAAGCCTGTGAAGTAAGCTCATCAGTGCAGAGGGTGAGAGTCCATGTAGGAAGCTCCTAACAAGTTAATGTATTAAACTTTCCAAGTGAAGCCTAAGATTCCAGGCACGTGGAAGATGCATGAGCTTGGAACACATATCGTGCTACCACATACCCCCTAGTATCAGACATGAATCTATAGTGGTTTTTCTGTTCCCGCTAATAGGTTTCAGTCTTGCTTTGGTCCCAACGTTCCTTTACACATCCATTCCTCCATTTTGGAATGGGAGTATTTACTTCATCCCATTGTATATTAGAAGAATGTGATTTTCTTTTTATTTGTACAGGGGCTCATAGCTAAGAGTTTGCCTTGAGTCTCAGTAGAGACTCTGGACTTAGACTTTTGCTAATAGACTAAATGTATTTTTCATTATAAGATTATCATAAGCCTTGAGGTAACAGTATATAAGTTGGTGGTTTGACTCTAAAATGCTCCATACAGACTCATATTTTGAATATTCACTCCTGGGTTTTGATGGAGTTATTTTGAAAAGTTTGTGAACTTTAGGAGGCAGAGCCCAACTGGAGGAAGTGGGTCACTGGGCAGGAGAGGCAGGGAACTATCTCTGCTTGTTTCCTGTCTTACTGTCTGTTTTTGGTCTACTATGATGTAAGTAGTACCCACCACAAACTTTCACTGTCATGAACTGAGCTGTTCTGCCATTTCTTCCCCACCATGACAGTCTGAAACTCTCAGAAATCAGGAGGCAAATACACCTCTTCTACATTGTTTTATGTCAGTTAACTTGATTACAGAGTTGAAAAAGTAGCCAGAAGAAGTTGCAAGATAAACATCACCACACAAATACAAATATATGTACAGTATATATACAAGTAACAAATGTGAGAAACAAACCTAAAAACATCATACCATTTAAAGTTCATTGAAGAAATGAACTATTTAGATTAAGACTAACTAAATATGTATAATTTATGTCTGGAATTATAATAAGTCAATGAAGAAACCATAGGAGAAACAAATGGTATTACCATTTTAGTAGACTAGAAAACACTAAGGTTTGGTGTGTGATTATGAATCAGGCTAATGATAGACTGAGCAGATAGGAATATATATGAAGCAAAATTATCCACAAAAGAGCACAGAGAGATTTTAATAAATCCCAGAGAGGGTAAGATATGTGGGGCTTCCTACTTACAGTAAGAAAGCTGAAAGAAACAGAAATAAAGAGGCACAGATAATTTTCATAGAGATGATAACTAAGAATTTCCTAGATCTGATGAAAGACACTAATGTATATATTAAAGACATTCCTAGGCAATACTAATAGAAGAAATTCATGTAGATAAAGGCAAAATATGAAGCAATAAGAATACAGATTGCTTCCTCTGGAATGGAATTATACAGTATACAGACTTATACAGTACTTCCCAACAGCAACAGTACAGGACAGGAGAACTATAATTTGGTAATATTGAAGAAAGATAATATTTCAACCCATTTATTTTATACCCAGTGAAAATATCTCTCAAGGTTATAATTTAGAATGAAGTCACCAACTTAAAATAAATCCTACTGGGTATATTCTGTCTGATGGATGGTGTGGTGGTTTGAATATGCTTGGCCCATAGGAAGCAGTACTGTTAGGACGTCTGGCCTTATTGGAGGAAGTATGTCGCTGTGATGGTGGGCTTTGAGACCCTCCTCCTAGCTGCCTGGAAGACAGTCTTCTCCTGTTTGCCTTCGGGACAAGATGTAGAACTCTAAGCTCCTATAGTGCCGTGCCTGCCTGGACACTACCATGCTCCCACCTTAATGATAATGGACAATAAACCTGTGAGCCAGTCCCAACTAAATGTTGTCCTTGTAAGAGTTGCCTTGGTCATGGTATCTATTCACAGCAGTAAAACCCTAACTAAGACAGAGTCTTCCATGACAGATCAATTGGTGTGCAAGAAGAAAGTACAAAGACAATAGGAACTATGGACATAAGTTTAAATGACCATTGACTACATGAAAGAAGACAGTAAGGTCTAACAGGGAGGAGAAATGTATATTTACAGCAGCCACAACAATAACCTGTAAGTTAGAAGGGTGCCAGATAGAGCAGCAGAGCCTGGAGCCAAGAAGGTGGTAAGGAGCTTTGTTTCCTTTGGTTGTAAGACTGTGTGAATAGTGTCTACTCTCGAGACAGAGAGAAGGAAATGATAAAAATCTAAACAGTCAAGAAAGGAATAAAAGAAGCATAGACTGTGCAAGAAAAATAAAACACAAAATAACGTGATATCTTTTAAATGCAAATACATCAATAAGTAAGTGGATTTAATGCTTCAGTTTAAAGTGAAAAATGGCCACGCTTGCCTGAAAATGCCGGAAGGGGCTATATACAGAGGCTTGCCTTTAAAAAAAAAAAAAGTGTAGAATTGTTGAAAATTAAAAGGTGGAAAAATCGCCAAGTGTGGTGATACATCCCTGCACTAGGGAGGCAGAGGCAGAGGTAAGTTTGAAGCCAGTCTTGTCACATGGAGAGTTCCAGGATAGCCAGGGCTACATAGAGAGACCCTGTGTTCAAAAATGTAGACAAATGCATATTCTACATTTATGTTATTATCAGACAAATTCCAACACAATCTTTCTAGCAATAAAAAGCTTCATATAAAAACATGCGTTATAAAGTGTATTCACCCAGTTACGTATATTAAAATATGTCAAGCGTGTGGGGGGGGGGATACCCAGAGCATGGCTCCATCCTTTCAGAGAAGAAGGGGAGGGGAATGGAGGAAAGGACTGGTGAGGGAGCAGACAGAGCGGGGCAGCAATCAAGATGTTAAGTGAATGAATACATAAATGGGAGAACATCAAGTGAAAGTATTTTAAAAAAGGAAAGAAAAGGAAAAATAGAAAAATCCATAATCTCAGTGGGACATTTTCTAGCTTTTTGTGATTAATACCATAGACTGACACAAACTCATTAATAACAGATGTAAACAAAGCCATCACCTACCTTTCCTGAGTGGGCAGCACGGAGCATCCACAGAATGAGCAGGCACCCTCTGTAAGCACACACCCTCTGTAAGCACACACCCAGCATCCCTCCACCCTGCTCAGGGACCAGTGCAGAAAGCATGTAAAGGAAGATGGCACATTTCGAGAGATCGAGATCCACTTACACTGTGTCCTCGGACTACGGGGGAACTAAGCTAGAAATTAATACCAAGAATATATTGCCCCCGAAATCATGATATGCGTGAAAATTAAGAGAAATGTTCCTGCATGACTAATCAAGCCAGCATCACAGCGGAGGTGAGAAAATGCTTTGAACCAAGAGATCACGAAAGCGCAGATGTCAAAAATGTGTGGGGAACGAGGAAAGACGTGGAATTTCAAAGCCTGAATTGTGTATCTTAGGAAATAAGACAAACTTCGAGTTAATTAGCTGGGCAGATACCATGAGAAGTCAGCAAATGAACAGCAAGAGAGTAGACGGGTAGGTGAGTCCATGAAAAGAAGTGAAGAAGTTGGTGAGACAGAAAACAAACACTTAGCAGAGAGAAAAATCAATATGCCATGAGTTGACAACTCTTTGGAAAGACTAACAAAATAACAAGCCTTGCAGTCCTGTGGGAGTTAAAGGCCAGGGGCCCAGTGTGAGGAATTAAAAGGGCCCATGCTGCAGAACTGTGTGCCTGTAAATTGATAACTTTAAATGTAATGGGGAAATTTCTGAAAAAGAAAATGTAAGTTGTCAAAAATCATAATGAAGAAATGAAAAATCTGAATCATCTTCTAGCCACTAAGAAGATTAAATCAGTAGTACAAATTTTTCATGCAGATTGCACTCCTGCCTCGGAAGATTTGGCTCTTGAGGTACAGCCTAAGGACTCTAAGTGAACAGGATCCCCAGAGCAGAGAGAGAAAGGAGAGAGGAGGAAGCAGAGAGGGAAAAGAGGAAGAGAGGATGAAGGGAAGGAGCACGGGCTTCACTGGCGAGATCAATCTTCATGCAGGCCTTTTAGAATACAGAGGAGGAGGCCATAACCTTGAAAGAGAAACCCGATCAGAAGGGCTATAGACCTGTCTCCATTCTAAAACTAACTAGCAACCAGAACCCATCAACGCACAAGAAGGTAAGACAAGGCCCGCCAGCACAGTGGCACACACCTTAATCCCAACACTCAGAAGGCAGAGGCAGGTGGGTATCTGTGAGTTCCAGGCCAGTCTGATCTACATAGCAAGCGTCAGGTCAGCCCAGTATACATAGTAAGTTCCAGGCTAGTTAAAGCTATAGAGTGAGACCCTGTCTACAAAATAAACAAATACTGAAATACACGAATACGTTGCACTTTATTTGGGACTGACGAGATAGCTGAATGGTTTTAAAGCACCAACTGTTCTTGCAGAAACCACAGGTTTCATGCCCAATTCCCACAACTGCCTGTGACTCTCCCGCAGGTTCTAATGCCCCCTTATGACTTCCACAGGTTCTTGCGCGCGCGCGCGCGCGCGCGCACACACACACACACACACACACACACACACCACATTGTTAATAATAATTAAAAATAGATAAATAATCTTAAAATAATAATAAGATATCTTGTCTAACCTGGGATTGCTTCAGGAATGCAGTGTTAGTTTACAATTAGAAAATTAATCACTGTTCTTCCCCAGTGGTAACTGTCCAGAGGAGAAAAAAACTACACAATAGTTTGGGAAGAGTTCACAGTACACACACTGTGATGGCTAGTTTTATGTCAACTTGACACAAAAGCTAAAAGAATCTGAGACTTTAGGAAAGTCTCAATTAAGAAAATGTCTCCATAAGCCCAGGCCATAGCAAGCCTCTAGGGTGCTTTCTTAATTGGTGATTGATGGGGGAGGGCCCAGCCCATTGTGGATGTTTCTACCCCTGGGCTGGTTGTCCTGAGTGATATAAGAAAGCAGGCAGAGCCTGCCATGGGGAGCAAGCCAGTAAGCAGCACCCCTCCATGGCCTCTGTATCAACTCCTGTCTCCAGGTTCTTGCCCTGCCCGAGTTCCTGCCCAGACTTTCTGATCCAGACTGTCACCTGGAAGTATAAGCTGAAATAAACCTTTTCCTCCCCAAGTTGCTTTGGTCATGGTATTTGATCACAGTGATAGAAATCATAAGACCAGTAATGAAAACTCTTAAGGCAGAAGTCACAGAGAATGTCTCTTCAGTAGTGTTGTTGGGGTGTACAGGCTCAGTCAGTTGCCCTTGGTTCAAAGTTAAATGTTGAACCAGTTTGTCTCTTATCAGCTAAATCCCAAGTAGACTCCCAAGCTTCACAGGCAGTATTCACTGCTAAGCAGCTCAGCCTTCTCCCTTCCCATCCTTTCATTGGCTGCACATCACTCCAGGGTCACGGTGTTGCCCACACAGTCAGGGCGCATCCACCACCACCAACCTGGCCTTGGTCCAAACTCCCTCTGTCCTAGTTTGCTCTCCATTGTTGTGATAAACACCATGACCGAAAGCAAGTTGAAGGAAAGGGTTCATTTTTCTTAGGGGTTCTATATAGTCCATCGCTGAGGGAAGCCGAGGCAGGAAGTGGAACAGAGACCATGGAGGCTCACTGCTTCCAGCTTGTCCTCACTCACCCTGCTTTCTTACACCACGTGGTACCGCCCACCCGGGAGTAGTACCCCCCACAGTGGGCTGGGCCTTCCCATATCACATATTCAATCAATAAAATGTCCCACAGACATACATGCCCTCAGTCCATCCTGATGGTGTCAATTCCGCAGTCGAGGTTCCCTCTTCCCAGATCACTCTAGTTTGTGTCAAGTTGACAAAACTAGCCAGCACACCCGCCCGTTTGTTTTCTAGTCCCAGAATTCCCTTTCCGGGAGACAGCTACCACAAATACAGTATCTACAGAAAGGCACCTCATGGTGTTCATCAAACACATCCTGATGCCAGTTGTCCTGTGATCTGTCGTCTGAGCTCCACCCTCACAGTTCCTTCTCAAAAAAGCATCCACTCTGAGGCGCAGAGGACCCTGGAGGGGAGAAACGGGTGTCACTGAGGTAGCACCCTGGCCCTTTCTTGCAAGCCCTTGACCCATTAGGAGGGCCCTCCAGGGTCTGCTCACACCAGGATGAAGCCATCAGCCCTGAGTAGCTGCCTCCACTGTGCTGCCCAGTGACAAGTGTCTATCCCTGTTCTCTCTAGGAATGTACCAGGTGATCGAGGGCATCATCTCGCCCGTCAATGACAGCTATGGGAAGAAAGACCTGGTGGCTTCCCATCACCGAGTGGCCATGGCCCGGCTGGCCCTGCAGACATCGGACTGGATTCGCGTGGACCCCTGGGAGAGTGAGCAGGCACAGTGGATGGAGACAGTGAAGGTGCTGAGGTAATTGAGTCACGTGTTCACCTGCAGCATGGGACAGTGTTGAGGTGGCCCCAGCCAAGACCAGAGAAATGCCTCTGCTGACAAGGAATGAGACCCACAGAGTCACCTTTTCAGACGGGTCCCTGGGCGAAAATAAAGGAGAACCTTCTGCCTTTAGGGAGTCTTGTGTCTGAGGATTACAGCACAGGGCCCTTTGTCACCCATTTAGCAGCTCTGGGACTTTGAACAGGTGACTTAACCTAAGACCTTTTGATCACTTGCAGAGAATGAAGACAATATAATCAAATGAAGGTTCTTTTAAAAATACCTTTCCTGGTGGAAAACTAACAAATCGACTTCCGTATCTGGGGCCTTAAATTTCCCGACACTGACAAGTTTGAAAACGGAACCTATATAATAAGCTGTCTTTTCGGTTGGATCATTAGACATAGACTTTAATGTAAAAGGAAAGGGGTTATTTTAAGAGTGGAAATCATTACTCTAGGTTATCTTTTGTCTTTTGAATTCCTAATAGGATTCAGCATAGTCCGCACGGCTGTTTGAAAGCCTGGGTCCTGCCCTCCACATCACGACAGCTGTCCTGGCAGTCAAAGGGGAGTAAGGCTGGACTGCTTCATCTCTGGTGACAGCTGCTCTGTGGGGAGGCACTGTCGTGCTGTGACCTGTGCAATCATACAGGTCCTACACCTTCTGTCAGGGAAGGGACCACAGGGAGCATTCAGCCACTCCAGGGCCACCTCAGAACCTGCTGCCAAACCAATACGATAAATGTTTGGTAATCACGTCGATACACGCTCTCTTTCTAACCACCCATTGGCGTAAGCCAGATCTCTCGCTCTACAGACATGCACCTAAAGCATCCTTTTAAAACAAACCTTTCTCGCCACTCACTCCTCTAGGCTAATTGAGAGGAGCAGAAACGAGGCAGCGGATTATCCAGCCAACCATTTATCTTTAATAAGTCCTCGGGAACTAGGCCTTTCTCCCCATCCCTGTGAGAGCCACGGTGGCCTGGAACGTGCTTCAAAGCCAGAATGATCTGATATAAGAAGTGAGTCCGCCTCCCAGAACCTCAGCTCCTCACCCAATAAAGTAAAACTATCGGCAACTCCCTGGCAGGACAGGGTGTGGTTTTGATGAGCTGGTGCAGGCAAATTGGTTAGTGGATAGTAGGTGCTAATGTCACCTGCCTGTCCCACATCTGTAATGCTGGCTGTGGTCTGTCCTCAAAACCAGAACATCATTTGTGGTCACATAGGTGATGGTAGAGTATTTCACGGTAATTCTGTTGTAAAATGCAGATGTGAGCAGAGATACTGTGAAACACACTCTCTCTCCTTTCCCCTTTAGTCAAATGCTTCCAGACACTGGGCATACAGCAGACTTCCCAGCTTCGCAGCCCAGATCCCTCCCCAAAGGCTGTGATCCCATTGGTTAGGGTGAGGAGGGGAGAGCTCCACCATTTCTGTTGCTCCTGGTGACTCTCATATGTATCTAGGCTTGAGCCCCACAGCCTCAGTCACTGAACTGGAGAATCAGGACTTAACTTCACTTAAAGAGCAATTGACACTGGTCACAGCCTTGGCTGCCAAAATTACATATAAGGTTTTCTTTGGGACTCTCCAAGCCCAGGACCTTCAGATTAGCGGGTATGGACTCGAACCACAGGCATCTATTTAAAGGTCCCTGATGGTTTGTATTGTGCTGGTGTGGTAGAGACTTACCAACAGAGTCAACAGTTTCTTTTAATGGATAGCTGATTACGTTTTCAACCCCAAAGGTTGAAAATCGGGCTAAAATTGTTAAGTCAGGTGGTTTTAGAATCATGGTAGAAATCATCCCCAGCATTTAATGTCCTCTTGATGATGGTCACAGTGGGTCCTACAACACACATGACAAAGGTCCTCATGATACCTGTTCCCTGAGGGACTCATAGGAGAGTCTTCATCCTGGTGGTGGTGTTTGCATTTCTGCTGATGCCGTAACGTCTAGGCCCACTTTCATGAGAGAGCCTTGGGTAACTGAGCACACTGCTTCTTCCTTATAGTGGGAAATAACCAAAAGAAATGGATTTGACAAGAGATTGTATTGTTGTTCACACTTTGAAAGCTTTCAGCCCAGATCTAGCATAGCTATTTCTGGCCTACTATGAGGCAGAACTCAAAGTGAAAGGGTGTGGTAGAGCCAACTTACACCTTTCATGGTGGCCAGGAAGCAGAGAGACAGAGAGGAGCCCAGAATAAGGCCCAGGCCCCAAAGACTTATCCTCAATGACCTATTTTCTCCAACTAGGCCTAGACTCTCAAACCTTCAATCATTTCCTGAACAAAATGCTATCAAATTCAAATCTACCAGTAGTTATCACTGGTTAGATGAGAACCCATCTTTCAATGACTGGATCTATAGCTAAGGCCTGAGCCATCAATATATGGACCCTAGAGATTACTCTTACTCACCAACCATAACAATAATCTACCTTTTTCTCATGTTGTAGGGGAGGCTGTAGCCAAAATGCCACTCCATGTGGTCTATCCATCACCCACATCACCTCATGGACCCACTGCAAACTCAACCTCATGGCCTCCTTTGACAGATGAGAAGCCTTGGGCTCACAGAGATGTCCAGTTAATCACAGTCACACATCAGACAAGCAAGAGGCAGAGCTCTGGCCACTGGGCTCTGAAGCCACACCAGAGGCGGCCTCTAAAAGGATACTAGCTGGGAATGAGGGGTGGCCATAGTTATCCTTAGCTTGGTGCTTCCCGGGACAAGCTTCTGAAGCCACAGAAGACCATGCTCTCAGGTCAGGCCTGGGGCTGGGCATAACTGGGTACCACTCAGGAGGCAGCAGAGCCAGCCAGGACCACAACCCGTGCTGAAAGTAAGCCAGCTCTCTCCAACACACACAGCTGTAATAACCACTATGTCGGGAAGGGGGAAGGTAAATGAACTCACAGGGGAGTGCTAAGGTTACTGTGTTTGGTGAGAAAGAAAAAAAAAGTGCAGGAGTCTCAATTTGAAGACAGATTGCTTAAAAGTAATCATGCATGTCAAATTTGCATGAGTCTGATCACACCTATCCTGCTCTGTGATTCCACTTGAATTAAGTCCCTTCATCTTGATAACCACACATTGTCTGGGACTGGGGGGTGGGAGGGTGGGGAGGGCAATGAGGAGCCATTCGCACATGAGGAGCATCCGTGCTGGCTGAGACTTGAAAGCACTCATCAGGGTGACAGCCAGCAGTACGGGGGCTGGGATCCAACCCAAGCTTTCTCTCTCCAAGCAATGCTCTTAGCCACCAACTCAGAGCATTCTAAAACACAAGTTTACGAGAAGAGCATGTGCTGCAGCTAGCTAGAGGTCACACGGTGCCGGGGTCTACTGTATATAGCTTGTACCTTCACCAAATCCTGAAATGAGGCATTACCACTTACCAAAGGAAAATGCATGTTTAAGCTTACATCTGTCTGTTTTTGAGAGCTCATGCCTTTGGCACCCACTCAACGTTAACACCTATATTATTAGTACAGAGTTATTGAGACCCGTGGACAGGGTAGCCTCAGGCTTAATTCCCTACTTACACCCAACTTGCGTGGACTGTGGTAACGTGAGCGGAATAGAATTCTGTGCTGTTTGCTTCCTGTCCTAGCCCCTAGAACACTACCTGGCACATGGTAGGTCCTCTATATTCATGGAATAGTCCGAGACATGTAGAAGAGAATCTTAAATCCTGAGGCACTGGGGTAATGTTGGGGGCTCTAGAATACAACACACTCAAACCCGTGTTTACACCACAGGCACCATCACAGGGAGCTGCTCAGATCCTCAGCCCAGATGGATGGCCCAGACCCCAGCAAAACACCATCAGCCTCTGCAGGTGGGTGCCAGCGCCTGCCCCGTCGGCAATGGGGGTTCAGATGAAGAATGAGGAACCAGTGGTATTTGTCCAGCCCTCTCAGCATGGATAAGGAACTTGAGCCCTCTCTGGTGAATACGTCCAAGGTCAAAGGTCAAGTCAGACACCCTGCCTTTCCCATGCTCACCCCAGCCCATTAATTGTGCCGACTTGAGATTTCCTGCTCAAAGGAGTTTAGCCGCCTCTGACTTGTGCTTGTGACATGGATTACGAGTGAGGGCCACACAGGGACAAGCTGGTGACTGATGCTGGGGTTCTTTAAAAAGCCTTAATTAGCCTTTTGAATTTAAAAGGATAATGGTCTGGTGAGAGACCTGCACCTGCTAGCCGCCACTGAGTGGCTTCCTCAAAGGAGCAAACCTGACTTTAGGGGTTCTTGAGGTTCTCCTGGGTGGTCTTCTTCCCTTTTTTTTTTTTTTTTGTTTGTTTGTTTTGTTTTTAGAGACAGGGTTTCTCTGTGTAGCCCTGGCTGTCCTGGAACTCACTCTGTAGACCAGACTGGCCTCGAACTCAGAAATCCGCCTGCCTCTGCCTCCCAAGTGCTGGGATTAAAGGCGTGCACCACCCCTGCCCGGCTTCTGGGTGGTCTTCTTAACTTAGAAACCCTGATCTCTGCTAGTTCTTCTCCTGATTGGAAGAGGCGAGGCCTGTGGATTGCGTCTGAGAAGCCCTGGTGTCGGGTCAGAGGTGTGGCTCTCTCCTGCAAACACACAAAACTATAGGATGGGAGTGAGAGGGAAGGATGTGACATGAGCTTCAGGTCACAAAATTCCAGCCAGTCACATGCATGGCTTTCTCCTACAGGGTCCCTGACTCTAGCCGATGGGACTCTCATATCAAAAAGGTTCAATAAATGCACCTGGAAAAGGGTTCAAAACTACCCAAGGATATATGCACCTAAAAACCATTCCTTCCCTGCCGGGCTTTTCAGAACCATTACCATGTCCAGGTGCAACTTAAGGAGACAAGGACAGAGCCTGTCACTTTTTAACCACGGCACTCTTACAATGTCTGGTGGTCCTCGGAATTCCGAGAACATTCCCAAGCACGCCTCAGAAAGGACTGTCCTGGAACTCACTCTGTAGACCAGGCTGGCCTCGAACTCAGAAATCCGCCTGCCTCTGCCTCCCAAGTGCTGGGATTAAAGGCGTGCACCACCACCGCCCAGCTTCTGGTTGGTCTTCTTAACTTAGAAACCCCGATCTCTGCTTGTTCTTCTCCTGATTGGAAGAGGCGAGGCCTGTGGATTGCGTCTGAGAAGCCCTGGTGTCCTCAGGTCCCAAGCTTGCCAGCCCTCAGACGCTGGTCAAAGATTACACACCGCACCACACCCCCAGTCCTGAGCGGGAGGGAGTCTGGTATTTAATGATCACTCAGAAATGGCTGTTTCATCACTTCGAGACTGTATACTAGGATGAGACTCTGAAAAGGAGTTGTAGATGATATAATCCATTCATGTTCTGTGTACTGTATTCCTCTTGCCCGTCCTCCATACCTGAGGGGGCTCCTCTGTCCCCAGCCCCAGGTGTGAACCATGGATACAGTATCCACTCCTCATCATAGACAGGATGCTGTGTCCTTTCTGTACCTCCTACAAAGTCATGCATAATGCTGGTGGCCGCTACAAGAGCCAGGCTCTGAGCTCACAGGAGGGCAGGCTCTGAGCTCACAGGAGGGCGGGCACTGCAGCAGCCCAGCCCATGCCTTGTGGTGGACAAAGGCTGCGGGTGGAGGGAAATGAAGGCATTAGTGTGGAAGACTGCCACATAAAGGCACAGATAGCTGCACCCACGTTTACGGGACCAGCAGGCTGTGGAGGTTGGAGGCATTTCAAGGCAGGAAGGCAGATATAAGAGCAGTAAGTGTCAACATGGGACATGGTAGACCTGCGAGACATCAGAGACTCCGGGGAGAGGCGTGGCATCCAGAGGTGAATTAGGGATGCCACGCCTAGCCTGCCTCTTGAATCGAATCTCTGCAGGTGTTCATGGAGCCCGTTCCACCTCCGCTTGGTACCCACTCCTCCCCTTCTTGCTCCTCCTTGGAAATCCTGCCTGCCTTAAGAGACATCCAAAACACACATTCCCACGAGCTGCTAAGCTTTTAAGTTCACCTTCTACCAGAGCCCCCACCTCATATCTGTTCTCTGTCTGTCTGGGGGTTCCCATCTCTAGTTGATCCTAGAGTTTGGCTTCTTCCCGAGACCCTCCTGCCTCAGTCTCCCAAATGGTAGAAGTAAAGGCATGTGCCGCTGTCCTAGTTTTTCTTGTTGTTTGTGTTATGAAACAGGGTCTCATTAAAGAGCCCTGGCTGGCCTTGAACTCATGGAGATCTGCCTGCCTTTACCTCCCCAGTGCTGAGATTAAAGGCATGGGCTGCCACACCTGCTCCACACCCCATTTTAAAAACAAACTGTTTTTATTAATTCTTAAGACTTGTATACTTACTATTTTGAACATCTGTATCCCCTTCACCCATCTCCTCCGAGATCTACTCTCCGATTCCATACACAACTAACTTTGTGTCCTCATTCTTTTAAACCCATTAAGTGAGGCTGGAGAGATGGCTCAGCAGTTAAGAGCAGAAGCCTTACAGAAGACTAAGGTTTGGTTCTCAGCACCCACAACCTAGGCTCTGGCATGCACATGGTACACATACATACACGTCGGCACACACACACACACACACACACATAAAATAAATGTTTTTAAACACATGAAACCCACTAGTGCCACCTCTGTACGCTTTAGTGTATAGCCATCCACTAGAGTGTGTTAGACTTACCAGGGGCCACACCCTTATAGACAACTAACTCTCCCTCTCAATGGAAACCATCAATAGCATCAATAGCTTCTCAATAACTTCTCTGTTAGGAGTGGATCTTCGTGCCCGTCTACCCCCTCCATGCTGAGATTTGCCTGGCTTGAACTTTTGCAGAACCTGTTTGTTATGGTTTGTATATGCTTTTCCCAGGGAGTGGCACTATTAGGAGGTGTGGCCTTGTTGGAGTAGGTGTGTCACTGTGGGTGTGGGCTTAAGACCTTCACCCTAGTTGCCTGGAGGTCAGTCTTCTACTAGCAGCCTTCAGATGAAGATGTAGAACTCTCAGCTCCTCCTGTACCATATCTGCCTGGGTGCTGCCATGTTTCTGCCTTGCTGACAATGGACTGAACCTCTGAACCTGTAAGCCAGCCCCAATTAAATGTTGTCTTTTATAAAACTTGCATTGGTCACGGTGTCTGTTCACAGCAGTAAAACCCTAACTAAGACACTGTTCATACCATCACAGTGCCTATGAGTTCATTGGACAACAACTTTGCTGTGTCTGGAAAACACTATTTGTCACTAGTTGTCCTCTGCTTCTGTCCCATCTTCAGAGTCTTAGTAGGAGGGGTGTGGTGATAGATACCCCATTTAAGGCCGAGCATTCCACAGTCTCTGTCTGCACCCTGACCAGCTGTGGGTCTCTGTGTTAATCACCATATTCTGAAAAAAGAAGTTCATCTGATGAGGGCCGAGAGATGCACTGACCAATGAATATAATGAGCCCCCATAGGGAGCAGATGTAACACCGTGCCCCATTAGCAGAGCAATGGCAAAAGGTCCTCCCTAGTGGCTCCGGCCTGACTACCACAGATTCTTGGCCCCAATAGCTGCCTAGCCAACACACACACACACACACACACACACACACACACACACACACACACACAGTCCCACTGAGTTGCCCAAGCTGAACTTAAACTCTTGTGTCCAAGGCAGGCCTTGAACTTGCAATCCTCCTGCCTCAGCCTCTTGACTAGCTCAGGTTGCAGGCCTAAACCAGAAAGCCCAGTTATCACAGCAGTTGAAAGCAACTAGGAGTTTAAGTGTAAAGAAACGCCAAGTCCATTCCGCTGTCTGCCTCAGAAGAAGAATCCACGTCAGAACTTTCAAGAGATGAAGAAACATCCAGGGAGTAGGGAAACCACCGTACGGTAGCATATGTCTAACTCCAGACAAAAGTGAGTGTAATTCCATGTTGTTTGTGTGTCTGAATCAATATGGAAACCTAAGAAAATACACCAAAATGTTGATGGCTATAGAACCCAGAACCAGCCTTACGGATTGCTGTTGCTGTTCTCAGTTTTTACACTTACAGCCTCCATATGTCCCATCGTGAACATGTTTCATGTTCATCATCAGGGGGATAAAAAAGGGTAAAAAAACAAAAACAAAAAAATGAGCATTTTCATATAGGAAGGCAGGTTTTCCTCGGCATAAGCTTGGCTTGTGATGGGATGCCACATATGTTGCCAGTGTCATATTTATTTCTAAGGGCCACTTTGGGAGCTGTGTATTTTATTGTGTGTTTGTCACACTCTGGAATGGCAGATGACATGCTGAGCTCAGCACTGGTGGCAGCCAGATCTAGACCTAACTGTCGCTTCTGTAATTGGCAGGCCTCCCTGGACTCATCCGTCCTCACGCGGATCTCTGTGATCCCGAATGCTTGGGTGACATTCTGGAATGGGCGATGCCCCAGGGCCTTTAATCACGGCCAAGCTTACTGTCGTCTGTAGTCTGTAAGGGTGGCCTTGCCCTTTGCTGTTCTGGCTGAGCCTAGCTCAGAGAACCCCCTCTGAGTCTAAAAAACAGCAGTTTTTACCCAATCTTAAGCCTATTTCACAGGGGCTGGTTAGCTTGGGCACTGACAGCCGGGTGTCAGTCCTAGATCCATCTCTGGTGTCCTCCTGTGTAGATCTCTCTCACAGTGTGATGTCATGCAGGATATCACCATCCATGGCTATATCCATGCATAGTTTTGACAGGCCGTCTCCCCACCTGTCACTTCCTATAGCTTCCATGGAGCCTTTACTGTCCCCATCTTACAGCTGAAGAAATAGGCCCACAGGCAAAGTCAGTTTCCCAGGGTCCCAAGAAATCTCAAATTCATACCCAGGACTGACTGGCCTCAAGACCGATGCTCTTTAACGCCATCAACTTCCACACTTCTACGGTTCAGGGCATTTTTCTTACAGCTTGTGTGAATTTTGGCCCGTCTGCTT
Organism: Apodemus agrarius; assembly: GCA_964023405.1. Classification (NCBI taxonomy): domain Eukaryota; kingdom Metazoa; phylum Chordata; class Mammalia; order Rodentia; family Muridae; genus Apodemus; species Apodemus agrarius. The sequence goes on from OZ030012.1 coordinate 101,248,698, forward strand.
CTGAAAGCCCATAGCTACTCAACATCACAGTAGTCTAAGCACCAAACAACCACATTTATATCAATCACCGTGTGATGGTCAGGCAAGTCACACGGGTAACATTTTCTTTTCTCATTATTATTTGTTGGGAGGGGGCAGTGGCTGCATGTGTGTTTGTACACCGTGCACATGCAGTACCCACAGAGGCCAGCAGAGGGCTTTGGATCTTCCCCTAGACCTGGAGTTACAGACAGTTGTGAGCCGCGTGTGGGTGCTGGGAATAAAAGCCTGGCTCTCTGGAAGAGTAGCCAGTGTTCTTAACTGCCGAGCCATCTCTCCAGCCCTCAGCCTTTATCCTTGAATTACATACTCTGCACTTGGACAGTTACTGGGTCTAAAACTTGTGTGGCATTTATGGGAATGAATCTGAGACGGTTCCACGAAGACTGAACATGAACAGTTGTGGGCTGAGGTGTATGTATGTGGCCATGAGAGTTGATCACGGCATTGTCTTGTAGGCTAGCAGGCACCTCTAACCTCACAGACATGCCTTTGATTGAGGGGCAGAGCTCAATCCTTTCTAGTCACAGCTCAGAGTGAATACTGTTTGTTTGTTTTACTCTCAAAATTAATGTCTACTATGGAAACTGAAATGTCAGAAATTTCCTCATGAAACTGACTAAGAGCATCTGGGGAGATGAGCCCGGGCTGATCACACCTATGTGGGACCCCGCCCGGTCAGATCCTGGCACCCAGGTAAAAAGGCAGGTACAGCTGTAGAGGTCTGTAAACCCCGCCTTGGGCGATGGGAATCGGGAATATTGCCGGGGTTTTCTGGCAGCCAGCTAACTCCAAAGTGGGAGGCGCCAGGTCCAAGGAGGAGCCCTGCCTCAGTGGGGCAGAGAGAGCAGTAGAGAAAGGAATTGAACATTTCCCTCTGGCCACACACACACACACACACACACACACACAGAGAGAGAGAGAGAGAGAGAGAGAGAGAGAGAGAGAGAGAGAGAAACACAGACAGACAGACACAGTAGAAGACAGAAATGTGACGTGTCTGTGTTCTCTGACCTGTAGAAACAGAAAGGATGTGCCCCGGGTCCCAGGAGATGTTGAAATCAAATAAGTATCATTGAACCAGTTGTTTGAAAGGCCCAAAGCCTGGTCCCTTACTGTCTCGCAGTGATTCAATAAATAAGAATTAGAGCAAATCCTCACAGCTGTTGGAAAATACGGATCCATACCAAATTAGTAAAGCGTGAGTTGCTGAATAATCCGTAGCACAGTCTCATTGCTTTCAAAATCAGGAGATAATCCATACCTATTGGGTGGATATGTCTGGATAGATGGGTAGATAAGTGGAAGAGTCAATGGATTAGTGAATGAATGAGAAGCAGTTGAGACGGAACACTGTGTGCCAGCCGTGGCTCCGTCTGTCTGAACTGACAATCTCATCCAGTGCTAAGATAATTCCGTAAAGTGAGCACGATGAGTGTGTCCATTTGAAAGTTGATTTCACAGGAGCCACTGAACAGTAGAAGCAGACCCGAGCCGGAGGCATGTGGATCTGTCTGTGTGGCAACTGAGGGACTTGCAAGCATCAGTCAAAGACTGTTCCAGTGTCATTGGCTGGACCAGTGTTCTGAGGCTACGCCATTGGAAAAGTATGTTTTCGGGATGACAGCTACTGCTGTGAACACTGTTCTGGCCTCTTGCTCCTCGTAGGTGAGGAAGCTGACGCCCAGAGCAGGGAGGCTGTTTCAGCCCCAGCCCAGCTCAGCAGTGTTTGCCCGCCCCCCACCCACCCACACCCACCCCGCCATGGAGGCTGGACTCAGACCTCCCCAGAATACTACCCATCTCTCCTCCTCTTTCCCAGGCCAGGCCTTGATTCTTTGTAAACCCATTCTCTCCGCATAACCAGAATCTCTCCCAATATCCCACTGTACAGTAGCCTAACCCAACCCTTTATACCATGGTTTCCCCCAATGCGTGACAGTCTAGAATCTCTTCCTTGCCAAGTCTTTGGGGTGACAAAGATGAAAGGCCAGCCTTTATCAACTTCTGGAATCAGTTTCCACAAGTCCCAGGGACCCAGGGTGTGCTCCTAGCATGGGTTTGGCTTTCCTATTCAGACTAGCCAGCGCCTTATAAATGGTGTCAGCATGTCTGCAAATCCCTCCCCTCTCCAGGGCACCACGGCTTTCTGTCCAACATGCATTCTCAGATTCTCACCAGCAGGCGGCAGCAGAAGCCAGCAGCTACAGATGCCCCACGCGGAGGCTGCCAGTTTGATCCAGTAACTTCCCCTCTAAGGACATGAGCTCTATCTAGCCTTTCTGTGCCTTGGTTTCTCCCCGGCAGACCTACCTCATTAATTCGTCCTGAGAGTCATGTTTTTGCACGCATTGTATTGAGTAATAGTGCCATACTAAGAGCCTCAGAACACCTTACCACAGTCACTGTTCTGGTAGACTAAACTCCACAGGACTGCCACACTGACCAGCTGTCCTAGAGCTCTCCCTGTCATATTGCAAACAAAAAATGAAAAATCCGCCCTGCTGGGATCTTAGAGACCCCTTAGTTGTCCAGAGAGCCTGTTCATTTTCACAGGGTTTTATAGGAAAAAGATGGGTCCTCAGGATAATGATGTAACAACACGGGCTGCAGTGACTGCTGAGGCGGTGACTTATACAGGGCCCATGGCTTCCTCATCGTGGGACATTAAAATTCTTACAGCGTAGCAGATAATCAAGTTCTGGGGACAGCATAGTCACCTCTAGGACTTTGCCTGCCCTGGTCCAAAGCAGCCACAGACAGACTTCTGTCTGAGCATGAAAAAGCAAAACTTTTTTTTTTTTTTTTTTGGCTTGTCTTGACACTTTGTCAATATTAACCCAAAGCTGTGAGGCTGAAATGGTTACTTATAAACTGTAGGTCCCAATGTTACTTCAGATTCCCATAACTTCGCTGGGACCCACCCTTGTTTTTGCAGCCCCGCCGCCGGAGCTGAAACTCCTCTGTGGAGCTGATGTCCTCAAGACCTTCCAGACCCCCAACCTCTGGAAAGATGAGCACATCCAGGAGATAGTGGAGAAGTTCGGCTTGGTGTGTGTGAGCCGGAGCGGTCACGACCCGAAAAGATACATCTTGGACTCACCCATCCTCCAACGGTTCCAGCACAACATTCACCTGGCCAGGGAACCCGTTCTGAACGAGATCAGCGCCACGTACGTCAGGAAAGCCTTGGCCCAAGGGCAGAGCGTGAAGTACCTCCTCCCTGAGGCGGTCATCACCTACATCAGGGACCAGGGCCTCTACGTCAGTTCCTAGAAAGGAAAAGGAAAGACTGACTAGAGGGCCTCCTGGGGAGTTGGGGTTATTTTGCTCTGAGTTCTGTTTGCTTCCACTGTGGTTTTTACCATGGGTAACTTCCTACTACAGGAAGAGATTGTGCCTGTGGCAGGGACAGTCATGTTTCAGAGCAACTTAGGAGGTTTGACAGGTCATAGGATTAGGCAAAAATCTCTCAGGGTCACTAAGGAGGAGACCTGCTGACTGCGTAAATGGCAGTCATAGGAGGCACGCCCATGCTGTTCTGAGCATGGCCGGCCCCTGAGCGCTCCATCAGTCGCTCTCCGTCTGTTTTGTTTGTTTGTTTGTTTGTTTGTTTGTTTGTGTTTAAACTCAGGCCAGGTGCAGCATGCTGGTCTCGATAGGCAAGATTTGACAGGGTGCTAATTACTGAACAGAGGGCCTTTTCAATTATCCTTGTTTCAAACAGAATAATAGCAAGTGAGGATTCAGAATTCTGGAAACAGCACCTCATTGATTCTCACTGTATCCTCCCTAGCAAACCACGGCCCACCTGCCCACCCACCCGTCTGCCTGCCTGTGGTGTAACATAAAATTTTTGACCACCCTCTTTCTATGTTGTGATCAAGCGATATGCGTTTAAGATCTATTTTATTATATGTGTGTATGTGTGTATGCATGTGTGTGTCTACATGCACATGGGAGGGACGTCAGAGGGCCTGAAGCCCGAGTGACTGGCAGTTGTGAGCCACCTGTTGTGGGTGCTGGGACCCAAACTCCAGGCTTATGGAAGAGCAGCAAATGCTGTAAACCGCTGAGCCATCTCTCCAGCCCCCTCAAGCAATATTTTTGATACAGCATGTATTTTTACACTGCTCTACTAGAAACACCAGGGTTTCCCAATATCCTGATTTCTAAAAAGGAACTGAAGTAAAACAGATGCCTGGCTGTTTTAGAAGAGCTTTTGAATGTTTCATGACTGCCTGCTTGTTTGAATATTGGCAAAAGGATAAATAATAAATTGACATCAAAAAAACTACTAATGAAAAGTTTCTCTTTTTTTTTCTTCCTTTGTTATATTATTAATGCCCAGGGTTCCAGCTGTTGCTCTTCTTTTTAAATACTCTGTGAGACTTGCTCCCATTCCGATCGAAGAGGCCTGAATTTAAGAGTTTGTGTCCTGAGTGCTAGAAGGAGAGGACTGTCCTTGTCACATTGACACAGCCCAGAGTCACCCAGGAGGAAGTCTCAATTGAAGGATTATCCAGATCAGATTGTGACCTGGAGGGGTGTGTGTGTGTGTGTGTGTGTGTGTGTGTGTCCCTGATTGCTAACTACCTCAGAAGCACCCAGCCCACGGTGGACAACACCTGGGGCTGTTGGTCCTAGGCTATCTAAAACCCTAGCTGAGCCTAAGCTTAAACAAGCCGGAGAGCCAAGCGACACGCTCCACGGTTCCCGCTTCAGTGTCTGCCCTGACTTCCCTAGGTGACAGACTGTGATCTGGAGGTTTAAGGTAACATAAGCCCTTTCCTCTCTCGTTTGCTTTTGGTCAAACTGTTTTACCACAGCAACAGAGATGGAGCTGGAACTAGGAAGGGAGAGCATCTCAGCAGAGGCCAGGCAGTCCTCCGACTTAACGTAACAGGCCATGGCTTCGCTTCTGTGCACCCTGAAAGACGAGAATGAAGTGTGTATTTCCCACTCCACTCCTGGATTCATCTTTGGGCCTGCTGAAGGAGTGGCACAGAGTCTGGGTCTCCGTGCTCCATCCTGGCCCAGCTTGGCTACATATTTAGTGACACAGAAAAGCCATAGGGCAGGCAAGGAGGATCTGATATCCCTCCCTCACCCTAAAACTCCCAGGATTTGTGTGAGCTGTGGAACAGGTAAGTAGGAAATACAGAGTACGGTGACCCTCCTGTGCGGTCCTGCAGGAGTCTCCCCTCCAAGAGGTCGCTGAGAGCCACACTCACTCAGGGACATAGGGATCAAATAGCCTTGTCTAAAACTGGCCACAGCACATAGTAGGACTGCAACACCTTCTACGCTATGTTTCAGCCTTAACACAGACTAGCCTGGAATTTGGAATTTGCTTGGTAAGCTATACTGGCCTAGCCTCAGTTTTTCAGCAATCCTCCTGCCTCAGTGCTGGAATTCAGAGCACACACCACCACTCTCAGCCCAACCCTGAATTTGTAAGACTGAGTGCTTCTGTTTCAGCCTCTCAGGCGTCTTTGGTCCCTGTACCCATCCAGCCAGACTGGAAGCTACCAATGGTCAGGAGAATGTTTTCCTTTGTGGGTGGAAATGCTCTATTGTTCTCCCAGGAGCTGGCTGCAAGAAGACTCTCAGGCCCCGGCAAATGGGCCAACAGAGTTGGCTTTCTAATGAGCCTCATTGGCCTCAGCATGGCTCACTGCAGCCTCAGATGATAACTTGTTTCATTAAGCTGAGGGTACCATTGAAGCTTGACCGCATCGCCCCACTCTCCTACCTGGGTTGAGAAAGGAGAGAATAAAAGCCTGCATGCAGACAGTGGCATCCAGAAAGCAAGCTAGAGAAGGGGCCTGCGGGCTTGAGAAAGGGGTCCTCGGCCTCAACAGCGGACAGTCAGGGCTGACCAACTCTTTGCCTGGATCATTCTTCCCTGCCCTGTGCAGTATAAGGCTCCCGTCTCTGCGCACAAGATGCTAATACTCAACAACCCCCAACTGTAGCAACACAACTACCCAGTGCATTTGTCAAATGTTCAGGACACCAGTTCTAACTGCAGTTGAGACCCACTGGTCCAAGACGATGGTGGAGATGGGGAGAGAGGTTTGTTCTCCCTTCCCTTTCTCAGTTGGGGACATCAAGAAACTGCATTATCTGAATGAGCCTCTTTCACAGAAGACCAGTGAGAGGCTCTTACCATTCATGAAGTCATAGTCACTGTAGGGCACACAGTGCCATTGCATAGGAATTAGAACACCACACCCTGACTCCCAAGCACCCCAGCCCTCATCCTTCCCTGTCTCCATATTCAGTATCATTCTGGATTTAGTTTTTACAGCCTAGCTTCTGTACTGGCATCCAGAGCCTGTACAGGCGATAGGTAGAGGCTTACCGCGTAGGAGTTGATTGTTTCCTTAGCATTACTGAACTTTGAGATTCCTTTATTCACATCAAATTTATTGAGGTCCTCGATAAGTAGGAATGCAATGGTGAGCAGACAGGGTTTCCATTCTTAAGAAGCTGTTAGTATAGTAGAGAAGAAACAGGAGCCCAGTGATCACAAGTTAAGGACATGAGTGCCAACAATGATGAGGGCTTTAAGGGAGATATTGATATGCTGATGGCCAGAGACAGCGAGTTCTCTGCAAAGCTAAGGAAGCACATACTGTGGTTCTCCACTTCCCAACACGCTAATGATGTAGGTATCTAGGGTCCTGTTTCTTAATCTTTTTGTTTGTTTGTTTTTTGAAAGGGGTCCCTTTGAACTTGTACAAGGTATGTATGTGTATATATATATATATACATATATATACACACACATATATACATACATATATACACATACATATATACATACACATATATACATACATATATACCTACACACACACATATATATATATACATATACATATATATATATATACTCTCATAATGAAGTGGGTTTTCCCTGGCACTGTAAACAACAGAGAAACGCTAATGGGTGTGTTCCAGAGACCTTAGGATGAGTGGGGGCAGATGGCTTTGAAGAAGAATGGACCATGCAAAGGCCCTGAGCCAGAAGGAGCAAAGTGGGCACCATGGAGAGCGAGAGTCGTCATTACCTCCCTAACAAGGTGCCAGTTACTACACTGCATCTGGCATCTGATGCCCCGCATGCCACAGTCTCCCGCCAGACATTTCCGTGGGTTTAGTAGCCTTTGGCGACATGCCTGCTCCTTCCCGATCCATGTCTGCACCATGTACTTCCCATCAACCTCTTCTGTAATAAAACACAACAAAACCAATGTTTTACATGTATGTATGTATGTATGTATGTATGTATGCATGTATATATAGATAGGTAGGTAGATAGATAGATATTCATGTATATATGTAGACATATAGATAAGCATGTATCAATAGATGTAGGTATACATAAACACACATGCAAATATATCTTATTTCTGTTGCCCGCTGTGTCTCACTGACTTGTGTCACCTTCCTCCCTTAGAACTGTTCTGCCCCTGATGCGTTGCCTGGCATCGCCCTGCACACTGATGTCACACTCCTCTCTGCTCCTGCAGGGGTCCTCCGCATCTTGATGGCCTGGGTATTTTTGTTTATTTTACAAGAGCAGAAAAACAGTGGTTCGGGCTCCTGAGTAAATAGAATTTCCAGCCTTAAACAAAGGTTCTCCTGTGACACTTTTCACTACCCGGATGAGAGAATGGGGCTGTATCCTTGCCTGGGGACAGACATTTTCATTTCTAATACTGTCTGAATTAGTTGGGACAGAATGATGTGGAATCCCATTTCAAGCCGATAGAGCTCGGGCTTTGCAGGGCGCTTTTGGTAAGTGGGTTAATGCATGAATATGTATTTCCTTAGCCTTGTCCTCACTTCCTGTGCTGACAACGCTGCTGCCCTTCCCGCTCATAGAGGTCTTCATGCGTCGTAGTATTCCGTTTCAGCCATCACGTTATTTTCTTAGCCCCAAACCTGACATTATAGATTCAAATATGAGTGACTGATAAATATATCTCTGCGGTGATTCACATAGGCACATGCCTCTGAATAGTTTAGTATTGTTTAAATAACTTCAGCACACATTGCTCTTGATGGCACAGGCTGCAAGGACTGTGAGAGGGACCCCAGAGTTCACTGGGATTCGTGTTTCTGAATTAGCAAACACTGAGTGAGCGGGAGTTTGAGCGTGAACAATGGTGTGCTCCAAGACCGGTCTGGGAAGCACCCCCCCCCCGCCCAACCCTCCATTGGAAATACAGTGTACCTGCTTGCCCGGTTGATACAAGCCTCTCTGCATCCTTCATGCCACCCCCTGTTCTAGTTTCTTTCCTGTTGCCATGAGAGATACTGTGACCAAAAGCAACTTACAGGAGCAATGGGTTCATTTCATCCTATACTTCCAAGTGACAGTCCATCATGATGGAGTCAGGGAGGAACTGAAGACAAGAACCCTGGGGCAAGACTGCTTGCTATCCTACATCGCCTCTTCTGACCAGTGAATGAACTCTTAGCCCACAGAGTTCATAAGAGGAACCATGGAGTAGGATACTGGTTAGCTATCTGGCTGTCTGGTTTCTTGTCAGGCTCATGCTTAGCTACCTCTCTTATACACCCTGAGGAATAGGAGCACGCACAGTGTGTCGGGTCCTTCTACATCAATTGAGACAATCAAGGTAACCCCTTACAGACATGCCCGCAGACCATACTTATCTATTGAGGCTTCTCTCAGATGACCCTACCCTGTGTCAAGATGACAAGGCCAACCAAGACACCTAAAGCATCCTCAACTCTTACCTCGCCCGATGCAGTGACCTAATGGAGTTTCCCATCCAACTGCTGGATCCTGCAGTCTGTTCTTTGCCTACAAAGTATGAGTGCACATGCATATTCAAATGCCCTACAGTAGTCATAGGCCCTACTGGCATTCCTTGTGGAAGAAGACATTAAGAAAATAGATAAGCCACTGTCCAGGGAGAAATATTTGCACAATGTATCTAATAAATGAATTGTTTCCAAAGTATGTCAAGAATTCTAACAACAAAAGAGCAGAATCGATAACTCAATTAAAAGCCAACCCAAAGAGTTATGTGTGGGAAAGGAGGAAGCCAGGCCCCTGACAGTGCTGGTCAGAGGCTCTGCTGGTGGGGCTGGCCTTGCTTGGTGTCTAAAACTCAGCTTCTACAATGCTGCCTGTGTTTCCTCCTGGGACACTAAGCCTACTAGGATACCCTGCCTGGGATGTTCATACAACATCATTTGTGGTGAACATCTGCCTTCTAGGTGGTTGAAACTCCAGTAGCTGTGCTGGTTTTGTAGCAGTGATGCCAGGCAGAAGCAGTGTAAACGGTTGCATTTTGCTGCTAGAGAACAAGCATGCTCTGTGGAAACCCTGCCCTAGAGAAGGCTTCAAAGCCTGGAGTCCTCCAAGCCCCATCTGCTGTGGCTCTACCCCTGCTGAGTCTTTTGGTTGTAACAATCATCACTGTGGTATAACTGCCTCTGAAGCTGGAAGTCCTTCAAGCAGGTCGCCTAAAGTCGAACATCAGCCGAAGACACCTCACCTATGAAGAAGACATAATAGTGGCATGTCGTGCTTGTCATTACATGAAAAATCTATTAGATATTAGAAAAATCCTAAGCTAAACCACAGTGAGATATCACCTCATGCTTACTAGAAGGGGTACAGTCAACCCTGCAGTTGTACTTCTAGGAATCTTAAAACAGATCAACTCCAACGTGTATGTAATACATTCACAGCATTATTCATTTAATAAGCAATTCGTGTCCATTTGGTGGATGGAGCAGCAAGTATCTTAACTCCACTCAGTCAAATACTGTGTTGGCTCTCCAGATAACGAAGACCTAAGAAGTCTAGTAAAGACAGAAGGCTTATTTTGGCTCACAGTTTCAGAGACTCTCGGTCCTTTGATTTTGTTCTCCTCTGACTGTACTTTTCAAGTATGCCTGTCTATCTTTTAAAAATATTTAGAATTAGGATTAAATTGGTTTATTTAATGGGATGGGGCATGTGTGAACCATGCACAATGTGTATATGAAGGTCAGAGAACAACTTGTGGGAGTTGGTTTGCTCTTTCCACCATTTTTTTTTTTCCTGAGGATGAAAGTTGGGGCTTCAGACTTGGCAGCAAGCATGTTACCCACTGACCCATCTCACTTGTCCTATGCCTGCCTGTCTTTCTCTTACTGCTTCTTTGTTCAGTATGGTCTACTCTGCTCTTGGTACTATGTATATTGTTTTTTTTTTTTTAATCCCCCTTAGTGTACTTTTCAGCTTAAGGATTTCATTCATTTTTAAAATTCCTTCCATCTCTGTCCAGTTTCCACGGCAGAATACTAAATTGCTTCTCTGTGTTTTCTTGAAGTTCTCTGTTTCCTTAAGACAGCTGTGTTGAACTCTGCCTGGGGTGGAGGTTGTCCGTATTGGTAGTTACATTGTCAGTTCTGGTGTAAATAGAGCAAAAATATTGTTTCCTGAACGTCCTGTTTGTTGGAGCACATTGTCATCTTTTGAAGAACAGGACATTCTTTCAGCTTCCTTCCAGCTGCCTTTTCTTCTAGAAGTTCTAGACACACCGATTATTTTCCCTTTGCAGAAAGTAGAGTTTTCTGCTCTTTCAGCAGCAGATCGCACCCTAAGCCCGTGGTTAGGTGTTGTCAGTATTTCAGCACTAGAGGGCATCCTGAGCTCAAGCTTGGTTCCCCAGACTAGCATTGAAACCAGGGGAATCTTTGTAAGGATGGCTGCCCATCCCTGCAGGTCTCCACTTGATGTCATCATGGGCCGAGTCTCATTCATAGCTTACAGTCAGGAACCATAAGACATTGAGTCTGGACCTCACCGTGAAGGGATCAGTCCCAGGCTATGCAGCTTGGTGCTATATCCCCCCCCCAACTGGAAACTTATTCTGGGCTGTGCCACCTGCATTCCAGGTGTTACACAGTGTGACAGCTACCGAGAACTTAGTGCTGGATGACCCCCAAGAGCCAGGGGTCATGAAGACCAGCACAACCCAGGGACAGAACGAAGCTTCATACTGCTATGACCCGGTTCCTGCTGTGCAGTCTTCAAGTGACTCTCGCTATGCAGCCAGCTCCAGGTGATCCCCACTCGAATAGATGGAGTCCATCCGGCTAGAGTGACAAGTCTCCGCTTGGCAGGCCGGGTCCAGGTCTCGCCACAGCCACAGGCACTGGCCAGATGGGGCCTGTGGAGATCTGCCCACTCTTAGGTTTCACTCATACACACATTAATTACTAACCTAGAGCCTGGTCCTGGTCCAGCAAACAAAATCTTTCTGTGCTGTGCTGCTGAGGCTAGGAGGTATGATAGGAGCCACTCTGTGGTCCCAGTGTGTAGATCCAGGGCTGTCAGGTTACTAGCCTGGAGACAAGAGGCTATGGGCTCTGCTTGGAATTGAGCTGTATATCAATAGCCTGAGCTTAATTCCCTCTTGATCCCCAATGTGGAAAGCATCTCCTCATACTGCACTGCTCAGTCTGGGAAGGAATAGCAGGGCCAACTGCCTTTCCTTATAATACTAAAGACAAGCTTATGACCTTAGCTCATATCAAAGTTGTTTTGTGTATTAATATAACAGCTCGAGTTCATGTTTCTGTGAGAAGACAATTACTCGTGTCATCTGTGTCTTGCAGGAATTTCTGTGCTTAAATACTCAGTGTCACCCACTACTAGACATCAGCTTCCTTCCTTCCATCACTCGCAATGTCCTCAGTCGACAACCAGTTCTGGGAACCAGGAGAGTGGTTCAAAAGGGTTTTCTAACAGGATCCATGTCGTGGACTTTGGACGGGTCCTCAGTTCTCTCAACATTAAGCTCATAAACATTTGCCCAGCTCCTGACACATGAAATAGAGAAGAGTCCAATGGAATCGTTACTGCCACCAAGCCTTGCTAAGGAAGCCAAATCAGGTGGAAAGCCCCGGCTTTCCCAGGAACATACATGGGCGTGCACATCCACATATAAATGTGCACACAGGCAAATGTCAGACACAGACACACATAAATAAATGTGTTGTTGATGGATCCAAGAGAAGGAGGATTTACCATAAAGGATATAGGAAAAATGGAGCTTAGCTATTAAGGCAGTGAGGGAAAAGCCACCAATATAGGAAACAGATGGAGGGAGGGCTTAGGAGAACATGCTGTGGTTTGACAACAGAAAGCCTTCACTGACACGGAACGTGAGCAAACATAGGTGACAAAGGACATATATGTCAGACTCCTGAAGCCTCCCTAGTGAGGGTGGCACCTCTCGGACACCAAGTGGCTTACTTGCGATCAGACAGGTTACAGTGGGTTTAAACCCAGTCTAAATCTGAAACCCAACTCTGGCCATTCCATGCGAGTCTGTCGGTTATGAGACAGAGCAGGAAGGTCAGAGACAAGGAACGATCATGTGCTATTTGGGAGGTGGTCACTGTTTTGAGTCTGAGCTCCTGCCTGCTTCTCATCTTTTCTGCTGCCTGTCTAAAATCATGTTTGCCCTCTACTGCTTCTGAGGAGACACAGCCCAGCCTGGGGCCTTAGGTTAACTCCATGCAATCTTGGCCCATCCCTCTGAGGCCAGCTCCTCCTGGCATGGGTCAGCGTGAGCAGATCTTTATTCACTCCGAGGAATGCCTCAGAGGACTCAGTCTCATGCATCCTAGAAATCAATGTGTGTCTGACTAGATGTCTCCCTTTCATCCCTCCATTGTATAACTCTACCCCAAGATCACAAAAATATCACTCTGGCAAGATTTGTTCTTTTTAAATCTAGTCAGAGCCTTACTAAGGTGCATTAATTCTTAACAGCTTATAGATTTTTTTTTCCTGCTTAGAATATACGCCCTGTGTTTTCATTTCACGTGGGGTTCAGTTCCTGCTTCCATATTGATGATGACTTGGGAGGCTTCTTCCCTCTCGGTCACTCCCTTCTGTCAGCTTATTTATCCAAGCCAGCAGGCTAGGGTCCCCACAGATCCTCACCCCGCTGACAGTAACAGACAATAACAGGTGGTTAAGATCTGGGGCTTCAGAACCAGACAGAGCTAGACACAAAACCAGACTCTAGGCAATCCTGACTTTACTCTCTCCAAACATCCTGCCCCTATAACCTACGAAAAGGAAGACGTGGTCGCCTCGTCTTACCCAGAATTCTACTGCTGTGTGTAATTAAGACACTTGGCATCTGAAAAGCCCTTAACTTTGCAGGGGACTTCAGTGCTGTTGCCTCTCATCTTTCTCCATCTCTCTTACTCTTCCAAGGGTCACTGCCTGATCTTTCTGTGTCTTTGAAGCAGCCTTAAAGACCCACCCCCATACCCTTTATTAGCTTAAAACGGCGACCACCTGACAGGTTTACTTATTAGATTTGCTGACATCTTTTTATCTCTGTAATGGTGATTTAAGTTCTTCCTTCCTTTCTTTCTCTCTTCCTCCTCCTTCCTTTTTTTCCTCCTCCTTCCTTTTTTTCCTCCTCCTTCCTCTTCCTCTTCCTCCTCCTCCTCTTCCTTTTCCCTTACATACCATAGCCCAGGCTGTCTTGAACTTATGGGAATCTTCCCCTCTCAACCTCCTGAATGAACCTGGCCACCACACCCACCAGAGATTTTCTTGTCCCAAGCTGTACAGGCAGAATCATGGCCCTCTCAAAGGAACTGAGTCGCTAACCTTGAGAGACCTGCAGATGTGTCCCTGCCATGGTTTGGATAATGGAGCGCCTCCACAGGTCCCCGTGGTTCTCTCTCCTCCCTAACCACCACTGCCCAGCAGTGCCACTTGCTCCTGCTTGTCCCACCGCACACACGCAGGCATTGGCTTGCTGCTCTCAACCTTGGCACCTTTGGGCCTCTGAGAGTCAGTTGTAAATCTCCACTCCTGTTCTCAGGACGAGGGAGTGAAGAGAGCCCAGTTAGGAGTATCCTCATCCATTGCAGGCTGCCATGAACAAGCCTGGCCCTGTGTTCACACCGCATGCTGACTGTCCCCTGAACTCCCTCCTCCTATCGTCTTTCCTTCCTTCTCCATGCTCATCCTCCTCTGGACCCTCTTGACACCTCCTTGAGTCTGTCTGACCTGAAGCTCCAGCAGGAGCCACCTCCTTTAAGGAGCTCTCCTTGATCCCCAGCCCCCAGAGGCCCCCACATCTCTGACGTTCTCTCCCCCATTGTTCCTCTGTGATTACACATCACAGGTAAACTGAGTCACACAGAAGGACACTTGAAACCAGAATCCAGTGAGCAGAGGGAGCATCAGCAGATGGAGAGCCGCAGTGGTACCCGCAGCATCCATGGAGTATTTGCACTGCAGTAAATCAAAACAGGAGGTCTGCCCTGAAGCCCACACATGCAGCCTGATATGGCAACAAGACAGTCAGCAGCTATGACCCCCCCCCTATAGTCTCAGATGTTTACATTCTTGGTTCCCAGATTGGTATCACCCCCAGGAGGTACTGAATCATTGGAGGATGTGTGGACAGGGTGTGTGGGAGGTGGGCTTTCAAATTTCAAAGTCCTCTCTTTCCCTGCATCCTCAGTGCCCTCTGCTCTGGCTTTTCAGACTTGTGTTTTCAGCCACTTTTCCAGAACCATTCCTGCCTGTATGCTGTCATGCTCCCCCACAGGACAGCTACAGACTCTTATCATTCTAAGTCAATAGTAAACCCTTCTGTAAGTTGCCTTTGTTTTAATCACAACAAGAGAAACCCTAACTCACTGGTTCTCTACCTTCCTAATGCTGCAACCCTTTAATACAGTTCCTCATGTTGTGGTGACCTTCCCCCCCCCACAATCAAAGTATTTCGTTGCTACTTCATAACTGTAAGTTTGCTACTGTTATGAATTGTAATATAAATATCTGTGTTTTCCAGTGGTCTTAGGTGACCCCTATGATAGGGTCATTTGATACACACACAACCCTGCAAAGGGGTCACCACCCACAGGTGGTGCCCTGACTACCACAGAAAGCCTCTTAGGGGATCTAGAAGAGTGGGAGCTCTTGACCTATTTAGGGCACTAGACAACAAGACAGGCCGATTCAGTAAACTAACTGACTAATGTGCTATGTGCTCAGCAAACCACCTCAGAGTAAAGGTCAAGAGAACAGGAGATGGCCAGAGGGGTCAGGGAAAGGGGGAGTGGTCAGATCTGTGTCCGCCCCCATGAATAGCAGAGACCCAGAGCAGCCTCTGTCCAGAATATAAGGAGCCACTCTGAGCTCAGCAACAGACCAGGGCTCGCTGTCCCTACTGTGTGTCAAGCACTACACTAGACTTGGGCATAAACCATCTCAGGAGACTCATCTCAGGGCACAAAGGGAAGTAAGCGGTAGCTGGGGAGGGTGCAGGGGAAGGACTTTAGACTTGTTGGGAGAGGTGGGGGGAACCATTTGTTCAGCGTTCAAACCTCTAGAGACCCAAACCTCCATTCCAGTGAGTCAGGCAGACAACGAAGCTGTGTGTCTTGGCTGTCCCTCACACAGTGTCTTAGACTAGGTGATTTGGGCCAAAGCAGGACCTATCCCTATGAGTGACAGAAGAAGTGGCTTCTTATACCTTTACGCTAGACTGGACTGGGACAGGCAGTCTTGTCTGCCCGACCCGAGTTCTGTACTAACTGGGGAGGGGACACAGGGCCAGGATCTAGATAACAACCATAGCCTGAGCATGCCAGAGCAGACAAAGGACAGACCAAGGCCGTGATGGGGATACAGCTGTGGCCCTCAACCGGGGTGATTTTTTTTCTAACCCCAGACTTTGACAACCTCTGGAGATATCTTTGCAGAACTTTAGGGAGCCAGGACTAGCAGTGCTACTGAAAATCTTGTATTCATTTCAGTAGTGCTGAGGGTGAGAGTCCCGGTGTTCAGCAAGAGAGTCCCCGAGTGAGTGAGGAGGGCTAGAATCCCAACCTTTCTCCCAGAGGACGCTTGCCTACCCTGAGGGGAGGGTGCCCGTTCTTCATTCAGCTGGGGGAGGCATTGTTCTGCACCGAGAAGAAAGCATACCATACCTCATTCCACAGGCTCCTGGGTGCTGAGCTGTGCTTTAAAAAAAAGGTTTAAAGAAATATTTAGTCTTTAGTAGGTCAAAAAGTCAAACACTGAATGTCATCTCTGTAGCACACAGGTTAGATGGAATAAAGGTCTTCAGCTGCTGTTGCCTAAGGCAGCAAGGATCATAAGTCACAGAACACGCCCACCCCACCCCCCACCCCCCAACCCATCCCAGACCCAGGCAAATAGGAGCTGAAGCTAGGAATGGAAGCCTACAAAAACAATGGGGAACCTTTCCATGCACAGGTATGGAAAGGGCCCAGAATAGATGAGCTGGAAAAAAAAAAAAAGTGCAAAATCGAGGAAAGGTCTGTGCAGTCCTTTCCAGGAAGAAGACAAAAACACACTCTCCCGCAGAACAGTGTCAGTCCACACGCGCAGAAAGCCTTGGGTCTCTGCCACCGGGCATGGGTTCACCTGGAGCGCTTTCTTGTCCAGTGCACAGTTAATACCGCCAACTTTGTGCTATTTTCTGGGAGAGCTGTGGGCAGTTGCTCTGCTCTTCATCCCTAGAGTTAAACAGATGAGCTTTTAAAGAACTGACCAGGCCGCTGATGAGGAGCGTTAGACAAAGGCCCCGCATAAATGGCCTCTTCCTTAATGACGCTAGCAAACCTGGAGGAGACGTGTTTTCAACACTCAAGAGGCGTTTGAAGGACTCCAGAGGGTACCCGTGAGAATTCCAGGCGTTTGAAGGGCTCCCAAGGGAAGTGGGGAGGGGTACACAGAAACTAGGACCAAAAGCAACCCTTCCCCTTCCACACCTCCTCTTTCTAGGCTAGGGAGGTGAAAAGAGCAAATGGAAGCTCTGAACTGAAGGTGGCCAACAGCAGGAACAAACCTGGCCCCGCACCATCTTCGCCCCCACCACCAACTCTCGTCTCCCCCGCCCCCTCCCCCCCCGCGCTCCCCCCCCCCGCTCCCGGCCCGCCCCTATCCCCGCTCCGCCCTCTCACCCTGGAAGGAGGGATCGCTACAATGGACCCTCCTGCGGGCTTTGTGCACTCTTGGAATCCAGCTGTCGCCGCCCCGCGGAGCCCCGTGTCCCCCGAGGGCGCCTATTTCCGGGCCGCCCATCACCCGGAGTGCTTTGGCAGCCACCGTCCCACAGCCGCTCCCGCCTTCTTGGTATCAGGAGCTCCCCAGTTTGTCCCCAAAAAATGTCTGTGGACTTCAACGGGTACTGGAAGATGCTGAGCAATGAGAATTTCGAGGAGTACCTGCGCGCGCTCGGTAAGCGCCGCCCGCGGTTTCCGACCCCGGGCTCCCCGCAGACCCCGCCAGCGCAGCCCAGAGCGCGGCCGCGGGCTGCCAGCCAGAGGGCCCGAGCTGTTAGGGTTAATTGGTGGCAAGAGTCCGATAGCTCTCCCCGGAGGTAGATAATTCAATCGCTAGAGCAGGCTAGCTTTGCTAGTTTGTTTTTAAAGGTCTAGGGAAAAAGGGGGACAAAAACAAAACTTTGTTTTCAAAGGAATAAAAATGGAAAGGCACAGACGGCCCTCGGAGGCCGCGCAGAGTGAGCTGGAATCTTGTTCCTCTACCTAGGAGGATCCTGCTACCTAGGGAATCCTTTCTGCTCTGAGTTTTCTTGACAACTCCGCCGCTCTCTCTCCGCACACCTTGCAGATGTCAACGTGGCCTTGCGCAAAATCGCCAACCTGCTGAAGCCAGACAAAGAGATCGTGCAGGACGGCGACCACATGATCATCCGCACGCTGAGCACTTTTCGGAACTATATCATGGACTTCCAAGTGGGCCAGGAGTTTGAGGAGGATCTGACAGGCATAGACGACCGCAAGTGCATGGTGAGGCCCCTCGAGTCCGTGGTGTCTCCAGCCCTCGGGTTCTGTCCTAGAGCGGGGTTACCTCCTCTGGCGGGAGCAAAGATCCGGTGGTTGGGAAACACTGGATCTTCTCTCCCAGCCCCAGAGCCCCAGGGTAGGCTAAACACACCCTTCAAGTGTCGATGGCTGGACAAAACCGATCGTTCCCTCAGCTGTGAAGGCTCCCGCTCTGCCAGGTGCTCAGACACACATGGCCTCACCAAGGCTCGCCCTAATTGTGAGGAGGTGGGAGCTCATTCATTTTAAGGATAAAATCAACTTAATGGATTCCACAGAGTAGTGGGGAGGGGCCTGGAATTCCTGAACTCTTTGGTGAAGAGCAGGAAGAGAGGAGAAAGTACAAGGAGCCCTCTGCAGGGACATTTTCCCCAAGTGATCTAGTGTGAGGTCTCTGCTGGGAGGGGGGGGGGGACCTTCGCCTCTGCTGGAAGTCCCCTGGCCTGCCAATGCCAAGCTGGGATTTGACCGAGGCTCACCCTGATACCCACTGAGCCCTGGGCTTCCTTTCAACCTTTCACCCAATTCCTAACCCTCTAGAAGAGTGGGCAGCATCCAGGGTCAGAGGAAGAAGCAGTAGGGGTAAGAGGAGGCCCTAACCCCTCCAAGAGTGGGAAACTAGTGACCTGCAGACCCCAATTAGCAATACCACAGCGGACTCCGGAAGGTCAGCCTCGGGCCTCTGTCAGCATTCTGGGGTTTCTGACCGGCCAGGACATCCCCCGGTTTCTCTTGTGTGCTCTTCCGTCCAGACCTGGCTTGTGCCTGCTTCCAGGGGCTGCCTTGCTTTGCAGGAGGGGGGAACTTGCCACCCTTCCCTCACTTGCCAAGGGTCTTTACAGTGGTCTACTGTATCCCCTGCACTGCCTCACATCCCACCACAGCTCAGTGAAGGGGCAATTGGGAACTCCATATTAAGCCAGTGACTAGGGGGAAGAAAATTGCAGGAGTAGGGATTTGAACCTTCTTATGCTGAAGGCCACACCGCACCCTACACTCTGCCAGGCTCCTGTCAGAAACAGTGTAGCTAGGTTCTCAAGGACCGTGGCTGAAGACAGTTAGGGATCACCAGGAGGACCACTCAGTCTTACCTACTTTATTCTTTGGGAAGCCATCAGACCGGTATCTGAGCCTGCCATTGGGAAAAATGGAAAGTAGCCAGTTACCAGTGTTCTCAGAGAGGCCTTGGGAAGGAGAAAACGACTGTCTTAGGACAATGAGAGACTCTAAGACAGTGGTTCTCAACCTGTGGGTCGCAGCCCCTTTGGGGTCACATCTCTGTGATCCTGCATTTTTTTTCCATTGCATTTTACATTATGATTCCTAACAGTAGCAAAACGGCAGTTATGAAGTATCAACAAATCTAACTGTAGGGTTGGGGATCGACACCACATGAGGAACTGTATTAAAGGGTCACACACAGCGTTGGGAAGGTTGAGAACCACTGCTCTGTTAAAGTCTCCAGACACCAGATGCTTACAGTCAGAAAGAACACCCTCAGACAGGGACTGCCTTCTCTCCATTGTCCTAGCCTGCTTCCGGGCCACTACATGAAATTCCCATCAGAAGTGGCTTTGTTTGGGGGTCACAGCGATTCTGAATATGCTGGCTTGTGCTTGATTGATTGTTGATACTGATCACCTAGTAATACCAGTGAGTATTCCCCGAGGGTCTACTGTGTGCCTGGTGATGTCATAGTTTACGTTAATTCTCCAACTTTAGACATAGAGCTTCCTCCTGTGTTAACCTCGGGGCGAGGGTTACCTAAAGGGCGAGGGCAGGTCAGATCGAGCAGCCTGCCTCCCTTGAATGTGGTCATGACACCAGGGGCACACACATTAGCAAAGCACGGTCCATGACAGCCAGGAACACACAGTCTTTGTGTGAGACAGACACCCAAAGGTCCTAGCAGCCTGCATTATAAAGACAAAGGGAAGCGAGTCCTGGGCAGGCTGGAGGGGATCCTGGGGCTCTGGAGAAAGGTCCGGACTGCACTGGGTAGGAAGGAATGGGGTACGGGGGGGGGAGGGGAGGATTTGGAACACAGAAGGAAGGGCAATGACTAGCTTTTCCTAGGCCTTCCTGGTAGGTAAACACACAAGGGATCCTGCTCAAGTAAGCAGGGTAGTGTTGGGATGATGTCACTGTTATCTTTGCTGCTGCAAGACTCACTGCCATGGCTCTCTGGGGGTGTGGGGGAGAGGGTTTGCTATCAAACAGTCACAGTCTGTACCCCACAAAGCCAGGTTCAGCTGCCTGTCCTGGATAAGCCAATTTTGAAAAGACAAGCTGAATAGTAAAGAAAAGGGAAATGTAGTCAATGCGGCCATGTTGGGGAAAGGGACAAATATCCTGAAGTGATATTAAGGCTTAAATAGAGGGCCCGAGATGTGCACGTTTAAGCAGATCTGCCAAGGTGAGCCCACCACTGACCCTCACGGTCTCTTCCGTAAGAGGCTGTGACAAGTGGCTAATCTCTTCCCACTTACCTCTGACTGACCAGGGCTTTAGGTGTTCTTGGTGCCAGAATGAGATTTCTGAGGGAATTCCAGTCTCTTGGGGATAAGAGTGTGAGAGTGGGGCCTGGGAAGGCTTAGACTAGGGGAAAGGGTGCAAGGCGGTCATTGTCGTGTGATCAGGACAAAGAAGCTCCCCTCTTGACCTGGGAGGTCAGAGACAGTTCAAATCAGTCTGATCTGGGGCTGGTAGGATGGACAGGAAGTGGTTGTAGCCAGCCAAACAGGAAAGGAATGAAAGAAGAGCCAAGGACAAGAAAAGTGTCTGGTAAATACATGTTATTTCAGACCTGTTTCTTGCTGGGTTCTAGGCTCGGCCTAAGGAAAGGGATAGCTGGCCTCCTGGGTGGCCAGGACCATGGAGGAGAGAGGGACATTTGTGGGCCTTTGCAGACTCGTGCATGGTAGAAGTTGAGGGCACAGAGCTGGGGTTAGGGAAGGCCTCCAGGAGGGGCCACCTGAGCAGGGTCCTCAAGGACAAGGTGGGAAGAGGAAAGACCAGACCAGACCTAGCACGGTGAAGCCCAGCGCTCAGGAAAGGTCTGGATGAGCAGAAGCTGCCCCGGGAGACCCCGTGCTCTGTAAGCCCTTATATATGCAAAACATAGCAGAGGGACATCAGTTTTGAAGACCTGACAAAGGACCTACATGTGACCTGACAGGCCAGCAGAGTGTCCTTACTGAGCAAGGCGGAACCAGGCTAACATTCCTCTCCAAAGGGCCAGGAGGCTGCTGGCGCAATGTCTCTGTTTCTTCCTTTACTCGGGGAATCTTATCTGTATTCGGAATGGCAGCCAGAAGATAGAATCCAGCTTGCAGATGTATTTTGTTTGGCCTGCACAGTGTTTAAGCTGGTTGCCAGCAAGGGCCCAGGATTCTGATTTCACAGGGAAAAACAAAACAAAATAAAACCGGTGTCTGACGGTTCTTACGAAACAAAACATTAGGAGCTGAAAATGCTAAGTTTGTGTTCTCGCTCTGCTGTGTGCGTCTCTTGGGGCACTTGCCAGTGTCCCCTTTATGCGAGCAGCCTGGTATCATCCTTAGCCACCTTGGGTACCCGAGGTCCAGGGTCAAGTAGCAATTTGTGGTGTTTACTCGGCAGCCCCTGCTTTGGGGGAAGGCGACATCTCGATAGACGTGTGCCTGTATAAAAATCACAAACGAGGTGCAAAGAACCATACAGGTCGCTGCTTCTAGCCTACCTCCCTGCCACCCTCGACGTGGTCTAGAATTGCATGAGCTGTCTCTGTGCCCCTGGAGCTCTTAGTCCACACTTCCAGTCTGGTCAGTAAAGATCCTTCAGGACCACCGCGCCGGCACAGCTGCCTCGGGACTGGTAGATGTTTAGAAAGGCTGGTTTGAACCCAAAAGGTGCCCAGTCTCCTTTGTCCATACTGTGCAGTATCAGACAAGAGACCAGCCATGAATGTCTGATGCAGTCAACCTACATGGATTGGTCCGGGTGGGGCTCAGACAGATAAGTGTTCTTCAGTCTGAAATAGAGTTCCCCACTTCTGGTCAAAACAGTCCCTAAAGTCATTCCGATCTCGTCCTCAGCTGTTCTTGCATAGTGAACGGATCCTATGGAAGGAGACTGAGCCTCTGCTAGGAGCCAGCCGTGAGCCGGGTTCTGCGAGCTGGTGGCAGAAGGGCCATTTGTCATTGCACAGTGGACACCAGGTCGGGGTTTCCCTGGAAGAGGCCTCTTTGTTCACTTGGGAATGGTGCGGCCCCCATTCCCCCCCACCCCCGCCCTCCCACCCCCGCCCCGGCTTTGGCCTGGCCTTCATATCTAGCTTTGAACTCAGGGTGACCCCTCCACAGGGCCTGCCTTTCTCTCCCAGCACTTGGCCCTCTGCTGCTGTCTTTGTTTTTATTATAAAAGGGAAGGGGAAAAAAACCAAATGCGGAAGAGAACGAAAGGGGGGAAGGAAAGGGCCCCTTCCCCAGCTCGGTCAAAACGCATTGCTGCTACAGTTTCCAGTGGGTCTATTGGGAAAGTGGGTCTATCTACCAGTTTGTCAGATGGCCAGAATAGCAACCTACAGCTGAAAAGAAGGAAGAGGGGGAAGAGGAGGAAAGGGAAGGAGAGAAGAGAGATGGGAAAATTCCATTTTTCTGCACATAGTTTTGTTTTTTGTTTTTGTTTTTGTTTTTGTTTTACTCCATGATGTTTTTAAGGTATCTCTCTTCATCCCCGCTTTCAGGTGCTTTAGATCTTTTTTCAAACAATCTGTTTCCTTCCTGTCTCTCCCTAACTTCCTTGCAAAAGCTCACTTATGCCCATTTATCTGTTCATCCAGCCAGATATCTAATTATATATGGCAACACATGAAATCCATCAAAAACGCCGTGAGCACTCTGGTTTAAAGTCTTGCCAGCTTCCTGATCCAGCTCCTGACCCATTAAAGAGATCTTTGGGTTCTTACGTTAACAAATGTTCGTGCCAGTGGTGAAATTAACGCCTCAGGCTACAGAGCTCAGAAGCGGCTGGATTCTGAGAGCCACCCCTGCCCAGACCAGGCCCTAGTATTCAGCTGGGTCTTTTCCAAGTCCTCAACACAGGATCTCTTTCATGTCCTAGCTAAAGTTCTCCCAACCTTTGAAATCGGTGTCAGCAGCATGCTTTTGAGGATTATAAAAAGAAGAATTAAAGCAACCAAACAAAATTTACAAAGTAGCTTTCAGGACTCACTGACTCTTTAAGATTGGAGTTTTGCAAGGCAGGAGCGCTCTCCCCACGGGTTCCCACTTTGGTCCTCACAGCAAATGCTCTTCAGCAGAGACCATTTTACCCACACCATAGATGAAAAATCTGAGGCTCAGAGAACATGCCTCCTAAGTTCAAGCTTTCTGACTGATGTGTTTGTGAAGATCTCTGCCCCAAGGTCTGTGAGGTGAGCAGTGAGCCTCCTCGGGGCTGTGGGGCCCGGGAGGAGTGGGAAGAGCTGATGCTACTGTCTTCACAGCTGGCTGCAGCGTGCAGGGGACGGATTAGACATCCCGCTTCTGCTTCCACATTTGCAAATTGCGGCTCTGCCTGCCTCTCTGGAGTCAGTTCTGAGGACCACAGAGATAAAACCATTGCCTTTGCCAATACCACCTGCAAAATAGGACCAGCACCCTTGCAGACACGGGGACTCATCTAGGAGGGCCATGTGTTTGTTGAAATAAGTTAAAACTGTTTAATTTTCTTTCTGTCCATCAGTGCTTCCTTACTACTTTCTAGAGAGGCACTCCTTTTTACTGGTGAGAGTCCCCCACTCCCTTTCTGGGTCCTGGCTGGCCTGCACAGGTAGCACACCACCTCTGCTGGGATGCTGCTACCAGGGTGATGCAGGAGACCCAAACTGGTCCTGTCTCACCCTTTCCTAGGATTCAGTCTGAGGAGAGAGATATAGAGATAGAGATAGAGATAGAGATAGAGATAGAGAGAGAGAGAGAGAGAGAGAGAGAGAGAGAAAGAGAGAGAGAGAGAGAAGGTTATGGTATGGCATAAGCATAAGCTTAGGCTCTCCACACATCTTCCCACTTTCCATTGCTACATGGAGAAATCCAAATGAAGAGGAAAACCAAGATAAGGTCAGGAATGCAGTTGTTCAAATGAAGGAGGAGGAGGAGAGAAAAAGGTTGCAATGTTATAGGAATTCTCAACGCAATGATTATTTTCCATGTAGTTAAGCTAACAGCACATCTTCCTTTCTCCTTCAGCCCCGTGAACTGATTTCCTGTCTCTTGTGTCTAGACATGTCTTTGGACACTGAGACTCTAGAGCTCCTGATCTAACCACCCACCCGAGTCATCGGAACATTAGTTTTCACACACTTGAGCCTGTCTTATCCCCCAAGGTTCTCATTCAGAGCCCTGGGGTGTGGCTCGAGTGCTTCCCTTTCTACCAAGTCCCCAGATGCTGCTGATGTGGATGGCTCAAAGGACCATGCTGCTAACACTGTGAGGAGCAGCCGGCCAGGCTCAGTTCCTATGACATTCTCATCGTAATTCAGAGGAAGAATTGTGTTGCCGCCATTAAAACCACTCACTTCTGAGGGATGAATGAATGATAGAATCCTGGGGGACAGGGTCAGGCACTGCCGGCAGATCCTTGCAAGAAGCCATGACAGTTAGGGGTCCTAGTGATCCAGTAATGCAACGGAATGTGCAGGTGAACAGGCAAAACATGCTCTAGTTAGACAGGGAATGGTAGAAACTTTAGGTTAGGCTGTGAGTTTGAATCCTGTTTCTACACTCCAGCTGGGAGCTTGAGGATTCCCTCAAGATGGACTTGCTCTCCGTGCCAGCTAGGTTTCAAGAATGAGAGTCTCAAGAGAGGAAGGCAGATGTGCAATGTGGATGACATCTTTTTATGCGCTCTGAAGGCACTGTATCAGTCAGCTTTCCGTTGCTGTAACAAAATACCCCAGGGCTGATCTACTTAAAAAGAAGAAGGGTTTACTTTGGGTTCGCCTGCAGCCTTGTAAGTTTCAGTCGATGGTCAGCTGGAACAGTTCCTTCTGAGCCTGTGTCGAGGTGGCAGACCATGGAGGAAGCTCGATTCAAGGGATGGCTAGTCACCTAATGGCCAGAATAAAAGCAGAGTCCCAGTGTCCCCTTCAGGAGTATATCCTCCCGTCAGCAGAATTCATCCAAGCATGCCTCAGTTCTTAAAGGTCTCACCACCTCCCAGTAGGGCCAAGCCTTGACTACACAGGGCTTGGTGGGGGACGCCTATCCAAACTACCACCTCCTGGTTATTCTCCTGTATCCTGTAGGCAGTAAGAAAGGCTCACCCATCTTCCGCAGCAGGAGAGGATCCAGCCCCCACATCTGAATAAGCAGGGTGTGGCAGGGCTCTAAACAAACACTGACAGGAGAGCTGGCTGTGCTGTCACCACGGCCTCTGGCACACGGTGACTGCCCAGCGGGTCTGGAGCCTGTTCCTCTGGCTAAGCTCTGAAGGTCTATCCTGATCGGGCTGTTTTGTTGCTGACTAAAGTGAGTGGGGCTCTGCGGGGGCGGGAGAGGAGCTGCAGCAGCAGGTGTGTCTGAGCCTGTTCTTTGTACTTAGGGTGCAGACTTCTCACCTCTGGGGCCCAGTCCAGGAGACAGACCATCCTGTGGCCTGGAAAGGGACAGTAAACCCCCTGGAGAAAACCTCTTTGCCATCAAGCAAGCCAGCACTTGTTGAAAAGGTCTCCTGCTAGAACCCCCATGTTGTTAAAGCACAGAGGGAGCCAGGGAGTTTGGGCCTTTCTTTTGACAGTCTCATTCCTGTGACAATAAGCTTCAGCCCTTTCCGCCTGGGTTCAGGAGTTTAGTAGTGTACTTGACTCGGAGTTAATTGAATAGAGTCCTGAGAATATTTCACATAACAAGGGTTATGCCCAATCCAGCAGGCCCCTCTCTGGGAACCCAACAGTCACAAGTTTGTCTAGAACCCTGCCACACCCTATTGTTCATGTAAATTAAACTGTATTAGAGTTCTTGGTGTACACACACACACACACACACACACACACACACACACGGTGGGGCAGGGGAGAGTACACTAGCTCGCCCAGGAATCTGTCTTGCTGACCGTAAGCCTCCGTTAAAGTGCATTTATAATTAACCGTTCTGACTTCTTTTGGGGTTTCCTCTGACACACAGACACCCCAGGGTGGCACCTTGAATACCGGGGCAGTACTGCATCTTTCCGGTCCTTATACCCTGCCAGCCCTCCTTCCGCTTTTCTGATGGGGGAGAGGTCCTCTGGGAATGAAGTGTAAACCCGATAGATGTACAGACAAGGATGGAAGGCAACAGGCTCCATCTTCCCCTCCTTCACGGTGGAATTGTCTTACGCTCAGCCAGTGGGGGGAAAATCTGTCTGACAATGCGCTGTGAGTCAGAAAATCATCTTACTCTCTGACTCAGACAGCCCACACAAGGGTTATATTCCAGGAAAACTCCCTCCAGTTAGATTTGCACAAAGGTATCTGTGTGCAGTTTCCTGATTTAAAAAAAAAAAAAATCCCTCAGCCCTCATAGACACAGCCCCGAGAGCTTCTGTGGCCTTGTGTCCACTGATAGAGAGCGGGGCGGGCTGAGCCTTCCCACTTCACACCCCGGGAGGGGGAACCCCACCAGGGTCACACTACTTTGTCTAACCCATTGCCTTTGGGCTCCAGCTTTGGATAATTTGTGACTTTTGATTTGAGTGTGGCTCAAGAGAACGAGCTGTTTCCTGCCTGCCGGCTTCCTAAACACCGAATAAGCATGGTGCCCAGAAAGACGGGCTTTTGAGTTCCGGAGACCACTACCCAGCCGCGTAAACGGTTGCTGTGAAGATGAAAGTGTTTATGAACAACTCCTCAACCAGTTCCAAGGGCTCTGCTTGGTAACGTCCATCTCTTCTCTTTCTGTCTGCATGGCTCAGAAGATCCTGCCTGTAACAACAATAACGACAATTAGCATCTCTCCTGCTTGCTGTATGCTAACGCGGCACTTCCTGCAGACCGGTTCCTTTAATCACTGCCTCTTCTCACAGTCCCCTCCCTTCTCTCACCTTCCAGACTCCAGCCCATCCCTCACATCTTCAGGGGAACCTGACTGACCTGCTCCCCAGTTGACACCCCCAGGAGCTCCTCAGAGCTGACAGCCAATGACCGATGACCGACAGTAGGATATAGCCTCTCACCTGTCCCCTGCTTGCGACACACCTTGTACTCCTGGCCCCACGTGTGGGGCACCGTCCTTTGCCCTCTGCTCACTTTTCTGGGATGGTCTGTCTCGCCTCTCTTTGGAAGCATAGCTCCCCACTGGTGGAGAGCTAGCTCAGGCTCACCGGCTCTGTCGGTCTTGTCTGGATTGGCCATCAAGCCGCTGTCTGTCCTCCCCCGTGCCCCAGGCTCCCTCTCTACAGGTACATCTCTCAGGGCACCTGTGACACTTGCTAATGTATGTGAGAGTCTAGATGGCAAAGGCCTTCCTTCCTTCTGCATCTCAAGACCCAGCACGGCGGGTTCTAGTGTATTTGTCAGAGGACCATTAAGTGAGACAGCAGAACGGGATAGAAGGTTGGCGTTGACTATATACAAGATCTGCTCTAATCCAACTTAATAACAGACTATGTCTACCGGGTATTTTGCTCTGCCAGACAGTCTTCTAAGCACTTCCTATGTGTTGTTGTTGTTGTTGTTGTTGTCGTTGTTACTATTATCCTTACAACAGTTCTATGAAGAAGGTGCCCAGATTCCTCCTATGTTGCATATGAAGGAACTAAGACAGGACAGATAGGTACCCAGTGGATTTGGACCCAGGCACTGTGACTCCAGGCGGTTAGCAGAGAGAAGTGTGACTGTTATCCTAGGCGTCAGGACTCTGGGTTAATCTATCTTTGAGCTTTGGGATCTAAAATGCAGGGCCCCTCATGAGGCAGTACTACGGCAAGAATGGATTCATCAAGTGGCAGGGGCGTGAGGTCCGTATAGCGGTCTGCTCTTCCCAACCACAGAGGCCACGGGGCTCGCTAAGAAGCCCAAGTTCCAGGGAGACAATTATCCCGCATCTCCTTGTACATTTTTTGTTTTCATCCATGCCCCACTCTGTCTAGAGGTCAGTCAGGACCTGTTCACTCACTGTGAAGCCTGACCTCCTTTGAAATCTCATCTCTGTGTGAACCACTGCCCTAGGGGAAATTATTTCCCCCTCTCTGAGCCTCTACTAATCTGTGAAATAGGGGTAATTACAGAATCAGGGATAACTGCTTCTCAGTGAAATTTTGGTGATGGGGGTGGGGGGTATGGGAAAGTCTTGAGAGCAGCTGCTCCATCAGAAAGGGCTGTAACTATCGGACCCTCCCACCCTGTGAACCGTCACCTCAGGAGATAAATTCTGGGTATAAAGGGATGCCTGGCCATCCAGGGAAGACATAACAGGAGAATGGGGGTTTTAAAAGGCACTCCATATCACAGGCTGGGCAAGAGGGGCAATGGACCATGCTGCTACCGACCCAGGAGTATGTAGCCGTGCATGGAAGAAGCCATGTTTGAGCTGACGCTGTGCTCTCTCTGGCACAGCTATGGCCGCCATTTGCAATGACGGAACTGGAGGCTGCAGAGGCGGAGTGAACGGCTCAGGGTCACCTCACCTGAAAGGCATAGAGGTGGGTGAGCCACTGCTCCGTGGATGTAGCAGATGACGCTGCAGCCTGCTGGACGGAGATCCCTGGTGGAAGGTGGCCCCGTGGGGATGGAGGACAGGCTGGGAGCTCAGAGTCTGACCAGAGGAGATTTAAACCATGACCCATCTTCTGTGTCCCTGGGTACCAGGCATTGTTTCGCAGGCATTTGAAGCCAGATCACTCCTGGTGGGTGACAGTAGGGACGGGGGCATTCTGTAAAGCTTATCTGTGGAAGAAGTGGCAGCCACATTATCTTTGAGTGTTTTGTCTTATGGCCAGAGATTGACAGTCATTGAAAACTACCAGCATGGCCCTAGATTGGCTTTTGCTGTTCATTCATCCAGAAATCGGTTAGTGCACTTTTCTGACACAAAGTGGTTATTGGCATCCCACATGTGGTAAGAGGATCTCTGACCACCACCACCACCCCACCCCACTCCTCCCCCAGGAACTCTCTGCTGACCTGTGCATTCTCCCCTGGTTTCTAAAACACGTCTTCTATTCTGGGTATACCTTATTTCTGTGCGCTGAGAAAGGTCAGCAGAGCCCACGGGCTCCCATGGAAGATGTGAGCATCCAGGCGGGTCACCTTCTCCTGGATCCCCCTCCTCCTGCCTCCAGCACTTCCCACCGGCTTGTGCTAAAGAAGCTGGATCAGCTTGGCCTGGAAGCGGGGGCTAGAGAGGCCAGCTCCTGGACTTTCCAGAAGAGCCACATTTAGCTAGCTAAAGCCCCAAAGACACGAGATGAAGAAGTAGATTCTAAGCCTTCTTAGCAAATTCTGTTTGCTAAGCCTGGAGCTGGCACCCTCAAAACAGAGAGAACAGGAGAGTCTGGCCCAGGAAGGCCCCCTCCGCCCCCCACCGTCCCCCAGCCCCCCACCCCCCACCCCACCCCACCCCTGCTCCTCATGCAACTCTTCTCTCTTGACCTGCCTGCATTTCCTAGGCTAGTCCCTCTGCCTGAGACTCCCTTGTCCCTTGTTCTTCTCCCCCGAACCCCCCTTCTCTCTGTCTGTCTGTCTTCCTCCTCCCCCATCTCCTTTTCTCCCTCCAGTCCTCCTCATCCTCTTCCTCCTCCTTTTCTCTGTGTAGCCTTGACTGTCCTCACTTTGGACTAACTAGCCTTGAACTCAGAGATCTGCCTGCCTCTGCCTTCCAAGTGCTGGGATTAAAAGCATGTACCACTCCCACCCCCACCCCCCACCCCCCACCCCCCACCCTGGCTAGTCGTTCATGGCCACGGCCACACCTCGTCCAGGCTGCCCCTACCTCAGGCTGATGAGCAACCTCCTGCTTTCAGACCTCAAGCACATTGCCTACCCAGGACCTAACATTCTTCAAGAAGTTTCTCTCTTCTTGCCTTTTCCTTTATCTCAACCTTCTCTCAAGCAGCTGGAGTGCAGGAGGTTGCAAGGGGGCTGGACCACGGCTGCTGAATGGGGCTGAATGGCTTTCCCCGCAGCGTCAGGCTACACATCCTCCTCATGTAAGACGCAGCTGAACCCAGGGGACTGCTGAGCACAGTCACTGACAGCTCCACAGCTGGGTGACCTCAGTCCTCAGACTGCACGTTTCCAGATGGAGGACAGCTGCTTTACGGGGTCCAGAGGAGCCGAGGGGAAGGGCTTTGTAACCTGCTCGGCACCCTGTTTGCCGCGTTCTGAGTATCCGTACTGGTCACGATGGTGACTGTGCTGGTGATGATCATGATATGATGCTGTCACTTCAACCAGGAAGCCTTCCAGATGCCTGGGCAGGGTTGGGTGACCCAGACCTGTAACCTTCTCCAGCCCAGCCTCTCACCTGCTCCTCAGAACCTTGGTCTCAGCGGTAGCCCTAGCACTGCGCCGGTCTAAACTTAGTCTAGGCCCTTTTTAAAAACAATTGAAGGAGAAGGAAATAATGTGCCAAGATTGTGAATCTGAACATATTTAATTTTGTTTTTCCTAAGACTTGTGTTATCATTAGCTGGTGACATCTTCACGGTAGAACTGAATGTCTTCATTGAATTCTCTCGTGTCCTCAGAGGTCTTGTTCTGGCTACATGTATTCATAGCGACTGGGTTTAGTGGTCTTTGTGTCTCTAGTTACTTATTAACATTTTAAAGCCTTATTAATTTGGTTTTCATTTGTGTTCCCAGTGAGTTGGCCTTCTCTCCTAAATGTACTGATTTGGGGTAATTTTAAGGAATTCCGTTAGGAAAGGACTAGACAAAGAGAAGCCACTCCCTACCCACTGCACTTCTCAGTGGCACGGAACTGAGCGTGGTCAGCCTACTGGCGGCAGACTGAATATTACAGAAGCTTAGGAATCGTTTGTCCCTCTAACCCTCGGCAATTAATGAAACATTGTTGCAAGCTCTCAGGACTGGGCCTCACGTGTTAGGACTTTGGGCTTTCCTACCCCTCCACCCAACAGCTTGTTTAATACAAACACCAAAGGCTGTCTTACCGGGGACAGAAAGGCCCTTCCGAGAGAAAAATCACGTGTTAAAATCAAACTGCAGGAGGAAAGGCGGATCTGTATTCTGTAGCAACTCACAGGCTGAACACAAGAAGTGCCAATACACTGTCTGGGCTCTGACTTTTATGCCTAAATCTAAAAAGTGTGGCTGTTGGGGGTCAGAGTTGGGTCAGGCCTGCCTCCAGAGCTTGTGGACAAGACTCCCCCTAGGAAAGGCGTTTCCTTCTATGACCCGCCTCTGCACCCACGGAGATAAGACTGACCCAGAGGGAGAACCTGGCAGTTCTTCGTGGACAAGCACGGAGGGACGGGAGTGACCAGTCCTTAGAGTGAGTGAGTGCCAGCATGTGGGAACTTTAATAAGTGTCACGCGGTTTTCTGAGAGCCACATCGAGTCTCAGTGTTTATAGGTCATGTCGGGTCACCGACTGTCACAACCAGGATTGGTCACCTGAAAGGGACAAAGAAACATCAAGACATCCCCGAGACAGGGTCGCCCCGGCTTGCTGGCTGCAGCACCAGCTAGGATGTCTGAGTGGCTGGGAGGTGGAGAGCGGCTTTTGAAGTGACAGTCCCTTGTCAGGGTGGTATAAAATTGTCTTCACTCATCTCTTGGCACTGCTGACACAGCCAAAGAGTTGTGGATTATTGTTCATTTTTAATGAAAACTTAGGCTGGCTTTGGGTATAAGCAGCTGCCCTGGCTCCAGCCCCTTTGGAACTATTGAGAAGCTGAACTACAATGTGACTGTCCACTGCCTTGTGCTTGTATCTGGTCTTCATATCTAAGGTGGGGTCCTGAGTCTAGGGTAGTGGTTTTACACACAGACACACACACACACACACACACACACACACACACACACACACCAGTCTCCCCTCTTCCTGAAACTTGAAAAGTGTCAGGCATGTCTTCCTGATTGAAGTCCCCACCCCACCCCACCCCCAGATGCAGATTAATTGGGTCAATCTAGGAAAGTGAATCCAACAGCCAAGACCCCTTCAAGTCAGGCATTAGAAAAGATGGCTGGCTACTGACGTCAGAGGAAGACCAAAGACGTGTTTTTGGATCCTGGAGTAGGCTGTAAGAAGAATTTACATTTTGTGTCATAAGAAAAGGAATTACCACTGGGCATAATACATACCTTTAATCCTAGAACTTGTGAAGCAGAGGCAAGTGGATCTCAGTTTGAGGCCAGCCTGATCTACATATTGATTTTCAGGTTAGCCAAAGCTACCTTTCATTTCATTCTGAGTGACTGCCCTTCTCCCTACCGCTCCTCACACCCCTTTCCTGTTGCTACAGAACGCCAGACTTTGAGTCACTGAGACAAATATCACATAGGTCAGGCTGATCTTAAACTTATAGTGAGCCTCCTGCCTCAACCTCTCGAGTGGTAGGACCAAAACATACCTGGCTTCTTCCAAAGTCTTTAGCAGGTGCCTACCGGGTTTCCTGCCTTGAAAAACAGGGGTTCCCTCGTGATTCTGACAAAGTCACATAACCTCTCTAACCTCAGATGCCCCACCATGTCCAGTATAGTCAAGAGCAATCTGTGCTCTAAATTACCTAGGATAAGAGTCAAGAGGAACTTAGGTGGGGCCAGGAAAGGGCTTGGACGCTACTAGGTCCAACTAAGGGATCTCTTCCCTGTGTGTAAGGCTCTCAAAAAGACTTCTTTAATTTTTATTTTATTAGATATTTGCTTTATTTACATTTCAAATGGTATCCCCTTTCCTCGTTACCCCTCCGAAAACCCCCTATCCCATCTCCCTTCCCCCTGTTTACCAAACCCCCTCCCACTTTCCTGACCTGGGGCACCTACACTGGGGCACTGAGTCTTCACAGGACCAATGGCATGTCCTCCTATTAATGCCTGAAATAGTCATCCTCTGCTACATATGGAGTTGGAGCCATGGGTCCCTCCATGTGCACTCTTTGGTTGGTGGTTTAGTCCCTGGGAGCTCTGGGGGTACTGGTTGGTACATATTGTTCCTCCTATGGTGAAAGATACTAGACATGCATTTGCTCCTGTACCTCCTACCACAGTGCCTGATATTCTATCACCAGACAGCCCCCCGCGCTAAGGTGCTCCTATTGCTTATATCCAGATGTGCCATGGGCTCTAGGAAGAATGACCACGTCCTTGGGGGCAGAAGCCCGCCTTACCCTGTGACTATTCCAGTCGTGGCCCGTCTCTGACAGTAGCCCTGGAGGGTAACCAGGTGTGAGACTGGTGATCTAGTCGGCATGGTCGTCAAAAGCTTTAACAATCTGCGCGTGATTCCGTGAGGCAGATCCTCCTCAGGACATATGTTCTGGGGGAAATAATGCGTTGAAAGCTTTGTATATGAGGAAGTCTTATTTATACTGTATAGAATTATAAAATCCCCAAATGTCCCAGAGTAGGTAATCGGCTGAATAATGGTGTGTACGTTCACCGAAACGCCGCCAGGGCCCTGCGGGGCTCCTCACCTGTCTGGATGCCATGCTGTTGCTATCTTCAAAGCATTACTATTTTTGAATAAGAGTCCCTCGTTTTCATTTTCTCCTGGTTCTTGCAAATGATACGGCCATTTTTCTCGACAGTACATAACAATGAAGAGCGTGTTTATGGCTACTATTTTGCGGATGTGGCAATCGCCTCTAATAGATAAAGAAATGACATAAATGCATACATGATGGCAATGCTAATTTTATAAAAGCAGAAATATATGGGGGTGTTTGTTGGTAGACGACTGGACAGAAGTACTCCAAAATGTTAGGCAGTTATCTCTGAAGCATCGAGGTTACATGGACTCGTTTGCATTTCTTCTCTTAAGTACAGAGGCTGTGAATTTGCCTGCTGACTAGCTTTTCTGAAAACAGACCCTAGCTGAGATCCAACCAGTCTGTCTATGTCTCTGTGGGGTCAGGAGCCCGTCACCTGTGGAGGAGGTCTCTGCATAAGCACAGGGTAGTTATTGCCAAGGAAACCATGTGTTCTTAGGAGCTGTCTGAAGCCAAGGACTCATTTCTCAGTCCCTCTCCCCAGCCCAAGCCAGGCATGAATGGTACTCAGTGCGTGGCTTTTCGCCACATTTAGGACATAACAGTCTTTTCCCACTGCAGCCTCACTGGACACAGACTGTACGGTATTCTGACCCGACACTGGACTTTCTCAGGCTACACGTGCCCCCAAGCGAGTCTCTGGATCAAGGAGAGGAGCCGCATGACTTCTTGTGCCCGACACTCACTGTGAACCACCTCCGGGAAGGAGGTCACAGTGTGCACCCCTAGCTGCACCTGCCTCGCTTCTGCACATCTGTGTGTCTGCTCGTGTCATGCGTGCAGGGGCACACGTGCACACGGAGGTCAGAGAGCAGCCTCAGGTGTCAGGTCTCACCCTCCACCTTGTTTTAGCCGTGGTGTCTCTTGTTCACGGCTGCTTACGCTAGGCACCTGGGTCCACCGGTTTCAGACAGTTCTATCCACCTCCTGTCTGCTGCTAGAGTCACTCTGGGATTACAGACATGCGCACTACTGCCTGTGGCTTTTAAATGTGAGTTCCGAGGAACCAGGCATAGCTTGTGCACCAGGCGCTCTGCCTTCTGAAATGTCAACCTACCTCTCTCTCTCTCTCTCTCTCTCTCTCTCTCTCTCTCTCTCTCTCTCTCTCTTGCTCTCTCTCTTGTACTTTATCTTGGGCACTCTCTCTCCCTTCCCCTCCCCTCCCCCTTTCTCTCCCTTTCTCTCTTTCCCTCTCAGTGTATGTGCATATGTGTACACCTGTATACATATAGTTGCATGCGTGTGCGTGTGTATGCATATGTGTGGAAGCCAGAGGTCAGGCTTAGAAGTTCTCTTCCCCACCCGTCTCTCCTTTCTCTCTCATCCCTCCCTTCCTTCTTTCTTTCCTTCCTTCTTTCTTTTCTCCTCCTTTCCCTCCTCCTCCCCCTCCTCCTCCTCTTCCTTTTCTTCCTCCCCCTTCTTTTTGTTTTATTTCCCATTAGCCTACGGTTCACAGATTAGGCTGGGTTCCCAAAGATCCTCTACTCTCTGTCTCCCTAGCACTGGTGTCATAAGGAGAGCTCATTGCTCGCCTTTTCACATGACTTTTGGAGCTCTAATTCACACCTTTCTACTTTAGAGAAGGACCTCTGCTGACTGTCTCCCTGCAGGCGCATCTCAACAGCAGAGGGCAGCAGTGACCAGCAAGCCCAGAGATGGGGCTGGTGCCTTTGGAGGACATCAAGGAGGAGACTTAGGCTTCCAGGGGAGCCCTCACTCCGCACCCATTGTCCAGCTCCCCCCCCCCTGCATTAGGCTGTTACTGGCTGTCCTGATGCTAAGCTGATCATGACAGACAGATAACACAGGAAGCTCAGAACCTGAGCTATCTAAAGCCAAGGCCCCAGAGTTGGACCTCATGTAGGGTGGGAATGTGGGGACCCTGGGAATGTTAAAGTCACTGAGAACCATACAGTGATCGAGAGTGAACAGAGTCCTTCCCACTGCACAGAGGGTGGCAGGGCTCGTGAGGACTTTCCCTTATGGCAAGGACGTACATCCAAAGGAGGAGGGCACGGTTCGTGGGAGATGTCCTGGTCATGTCTGCTCACCCAGTTCAGGTCCTGTTGACCCCGGGCACTTATTTATTGGTCATGTGAGGGAGACCAGACTGAGCTCCAATTGCCTTTTGACACCTACCCACCCAACCCCCCTTCACCCCTGTGTTCCTGGGTGGGTCTTGGCTGCTCCAAAGAAACAGAAAACCCCTCGGGGATGTCTGTCTTCTCTCTCAGCATCGGGAAGGACACACCATGCTCTGTGAGGCTCAAGGGTGGCATGTGGGGTAGTACCAGATCAGGTACAGCTTGTAGGCTGGACAGGAGGACTGTGCCCACAGTTCAAGTCCTGAGCCGTTGTACCTTACACTACCCCACTTCTGCCTTTATCTCATGACAAACCACGGCCCACGTCCTCTGAAGCAGAAGTCCCTATGACCCCTGCCTCCTGGAACTCTCCAGCCACCCTCCCTGCAGAATGAGCCTCGTCCCGATGACCATGACCGTGAGCTAAATCCTGGGCCACTCACCTTTCTCCTATGGGTCCAGCCTCCCTCTTTGGAGCCCATCCCAGTATCTCTTCCTCCCTGGCCTCCCCTTCCTTAACTTACTGCTGGCCTCCTAAAGCCTCTGGCCAGAAAATCCAGCAACGTAAAGCCTTTAAAAAGAAGCCAGATGGCACATCGGAAGAGGGGGATTCTGTGCCCCACTGACCTGTATCCCAACCACCCAGATGAGCAGCGCGAGTCTCAGCCTGGGACACATACAGGAGATTCCAGTCCTTGCAGCAGGATATAATGGTGGAGGTTGGGACTTCGCTTAGAGAAAGCTGGCACCTGTAGCCTTGTTGACATCTGAGGTCATTCTCCCTGGGAGATGAAGGCTCTTTGAGGACATAGGTGGGACCTTGTAGGTATTAGAAGACCTAGCAAATGTTAAAGTAATAATGACTGAATGCATGAGCTGTCTAGGATAGTCAGGGCTCTCCTCACAGACATGAGGAGACAAGGCCCTGATTGGTATATCCATACATATTCTGTGCTCAGCCCCAGAAATCCCACCTCCCCCATCCCCATTCTCAACCCTATCTCAATGACGGTCCCCCCCCTCCTAATTGCCCTTTTAAGTAGAATTTATGAAGGTTTTCATAAATTTAAAACTGATCTGCACACTTTAACAAAAGCATGTGGCAGGCAAGGAGGATTAGGCTGTGAATGCTCTGCACTGATTGCCATAAGCGCGTCTTGAGTTGTTGAGGTCAGGAGGCTCCCTCTCCTTCAGTCCCCCTGGGTGGGGGTGGGGGGATGCTCCCCCAGGGCTGACTACTGTGCTTCTTGCTTTGGCAGACCACAGTGAGCTGGGACGGTGACAAGCTCCAGTGTGTGCAGAAGGGAGAGAAGGAGGGACGTGGCTGGACCCAGTGGATCGAGGGTGATGAGCTTCACCTGGTAGGTTCTGTGGCGGGGACCCAGGCTGTGTCCCCAGCAGTCCTCATTCTCTGCGAGAGTGAATGGATGACGGAAAAGAACACCGGGTAGGCACTGGTTCTGTTCTGAAGCATCTCCTCTGCCGAAGATGCCTGAATGACTCAGAAAACCATACAACGTGTTTTCAAGGTCTAGGCTGACTCAAGGTCCAGCCAGGGGCAGCAGGGGGAGAGACATTTGGTAGGACTAGCAGCTGTCAAGGTCCTAGTGTTCTCCGGAACAGAGACTCAGCTCCCTGTTTTGGTGGCGAAGACGCGGAACTCTGAGAGGCCCGCTGGCGAGTCTGATTGCACTTTCACAAAGCACTTCCAAGTAACATGTATCCTGTGCAAAACGGGGCTAGGGCCGAGCAGAATTCACCGGCTTAGGGTGGGGGCCAGGAAAGGCTTTCTTCAGTCAGTCGTGCTCTCTCCCCTCAGCCTCAGGGCAAAGCCACTTCTACTCTGCTGTCTACCTGGGAAAGAAGGCTGGGCTCCGTGAGAGCGCCCACGGCCCACGTCCTCTGAGGCGGAAGTCCCTGTCACTCCTGCCTCCTGGAACTCCCCAGCCACCCTCCCTGAAGAAAGAGCCTCGTCCCGATGGCCTTGAGCTAAACCCTGGGCCACTCACTGGGTGCCTTGGCTAGGACCCCGGCTATCACATCTCAGAATGCCCTCCCGCTTTCCTGAGCTTGGCAGCAGTGGAGAGCTGCAAAGAGAGGAGTCCAGCTGCATGGGGCCTGGACCATGGGGGCCATCCCCAACTCGGGCTCCTCCCTGGGTCTCTGTTTGCTTAGCTGCAAAAAGGGTGGACATGATCTCAGTGTCCCCTCACCTTTTAACCCCGTGGCTCTGTACCAGAGGCTGCAAATCAGGGTGCGGAAGGTTCTCTGAGGTTTCTCTTGACCCACGAAGGCCTTCAAGATTCTTCAGTCAGCACTTAAGGTTTAGTAAAGGTCACACAAATATTCAGCCTCGCTTCCCAACAACTTGGAAGACAAAGTTTGATTGCCACTGTCCCCCC
The DNA here is from genome assembly GCA_964023405.1 of Apodemus agrarius. NCBI lineage: Eukaryota > Metazoa > Chordata > Mammalia > Rodentia > Muridae > Apodemus > Apodemus agrarius. Next base: position 101,286,820 of record OZ030012.1, read on the forward strand.
AGCCGTAGTCAGCAGGAGCTGCCCCTGAGGGGAGATCTTGGGCTGTCTTAGTTACTCTTAGAACTGCCCAGAAGGCCTGGGTCCACTCACTGAGATAAGAGAGCTCTAGGTAACTCCAGTGCCCAGGCTTAAATTCTGTATTACTCTGAAGCAAAATAGTGAACCATGCCTCTGGGCCCAGTTCTTTTGATCCTGGGCACAGACTGTTCCAGGCCTAAAGGATTCCCAAAGCCCTTTAGCTTTTTAAGGGAGTAAAAACAAGGGATCCATCAAGGGTTCCTATTGGTCAACTTGGAGCCACCCCCTTCTTCCACCCAGCTCCGTCTATAGGGCTGATCTCTGTGGATCCCATTCCATCAACTTTCCAAAGAATCGGGGAAGCTCGTACAGAACAATGGTAGCCACTGAGTGTGTCCCAAGTCCCTGTCCTGAGATTCTCAAGCACGATGTCGCTTTAGCTAATAACCAGTGTCTTTATTATTCCAGGAAATGAGAGCAGAGGGTGTGATCTGCAAGCAGGTGTTCAAGAAGGTACACTGAGCAGCGAGAGCAGCCCGAGACGATGGTCGTGGTCTTGAGGAGCTAGTGGGATGAGCCTATGGTCAGGAGCCCCCTCTGCCTCGCATGGGGCCGAAACACACAGCCACCCCAGGTTTCTACCAGCAGAGTCTGTCTCTGCCTTCTCTCTTTTCCTCTCCTTAAAATGAAGCTACCCCAATAAAAATGATCTCTGTTTAAGACGTGTGTTTTGGAGAAATTTCATATCCACCTCCACTTGCTTTTTCTCCAGAGTTTCTGAGGTCAGTTTTTCCCAACGCCTCCCCTGGGTAGACAGAGAAGATCTTCAAAGCCACAGATTATATCCTGAGGGTACAGCTATGTATCGTTCTTTCCCTAGAGACACAGCCTGGCTCTGCCCTGTGTATGATTTGGTATCCACCAGTCGGGTGTTAAGTATTTTCTTTCCATGTCACTCGTCCAACCCGAGCCACAGTGTAGTGATACCACGGAAGCAGGAGTCGCTGTCAACCTAGGCACTGAGCGCCTAAAGGGAGCTGGCTGGCAGAATCTGGCTTCACGGTGCACTGTGCATCCGGGAGATACTTCCGTGTGCTCTGTGAATAGAAAGGAAATGGACAGGATCGTCATCCAAAGCTAGAATGGGGCGAACCCTAATCAAAGGCAGTTACTGATTGGGTTTGACTTCCCCTACCCACTGGGGGCTGATACCAAGTCGGTCTTCTCACAGTGCTACAGGAGCCATATGCTTGCAAATCCCTCTAGGAAAGGGAGAGCAGCCTCAGCTTCACACTCAAGAGTGAGTGATTATGTGCTGTGCCGCCGTTGCTGTAAAGAAACTTAGAGAATAGGGTGGAGAGATGGCACGCAGTTCAGAGTGCTCACTGGGCTTTCAGAGCAGCCGGATCATGTCTGAACACACACAAGTTGTCCTTTTACTACCTATAACTTGGATTCCAGGTGACTGGATACCCTATTCTGACCACCTTGGGCTCCTGCACACACATGGTGTGTGTGTGTGTGTGTGTGTGTGTGTGTGTGTGTGTGTGTGCACGCGCGCGCACACGTGCATATGCATGTGTGTATACATATATATGTACCTATATACTCAGACACAAAGCCACACAAAGTTAAAATTAAAATATTTATAGGAAAGAGACAGGGAAGTCTATTTCTCATAAATAAATATAAGAAAGAAACTGGACGATGCGGCAATTCGGGAGAGCGCTTGACCAGCATCTAGAGGATCCTAGGTTCTATCCGGGAGCAAAGAGGGTGTGTGCCAGCTCTGGAGGCGGGTAAGGATAAAGAAAATCATTGAAATAAGGAAAGATTCGTGTGGAAGACCCTTCTGACTAACCGACAGTCAACCAATCAACACAGCTGAACTCCAGGCCTTGGAAATAGCGTTTGGTTAGGAGTCACAAGATGAGTTCAAGTCCCAAGTTTCCTGTTCACAGGGCACCTCCACACCGGGCTAGACCTTGCTTCCACCAGAGCGCCTGCCTGCCTTCCACATAGGAAGCGCATTCTCTCAGACCCGACTGCAACCATTAGTCACCTAGGAAGTTACTTCTTCCTTCTCTTCGTCCTCCTCTTCGTCGTCCTTTACCTAACCTCTGTGGTTATTTTGAATAAAACACACATCTCTAAAGCACAACAGCCTACATCCATACACAAGAGAAAATGTGCAATGTTTGTCTTTCTGGGTCTGGGTTATCTCACTCAGAATAATTGTTTCTAGCCTCGTCTATTTACTTTCAAATGTTATCATTTCTGTTTTCCCAACAGGTGAATAATATTACCTTGTATAAATGGACCACATTTTTGTTAGTCATTCATACCACGGGTTCCCATACTGCTTCAGGTATTCATTGGTTGATGAACATCACCCAGGCTTTTCCAATCCCTGGTGTTATGAATAGAGCGGCCATGAACATGGACAAACCATAACCTCGTCCAGTAAGATGAGAAGTCCCTGGAGTTCTTTTGGTCTCCTGTCTCCCAGGCTGTTCCCAGGGCCACTTCTATTTGGGCTAGGTCAAAGCACCAGGCACCTTTAGCTTTTAAAGCTCCCAGGTGACTTGTGCATGCCACAGAACTGAGAGCAGCTGCCCTGGCCCAGATTCCCGATGGGTAGCCCAGGCATGCTCTCACTCTGGGGCCCGCAGCAGTATCTGGTGATAGGATTTCAGGACTAGGACAGGAACACACTACTAAGCATCCTACAGGGCACGTGCCAAAGACTTACCCAGATGAAAATAACAGTAATGAGATTGAGAAAACACCTTAGTCGGGCACTAGAATTTATTTATTTATTTATTTATTTATTTATTTATTTATTTTTTATCATCAGTGTCTCCAAAGGAGCAGAAAGCCTAGACTTGCCTATGCTGTGGGACAACTCTTTGTTGATCAGCCTGTTTCTGTCCCCATCAGAAGAGGAGAACTCTGATAGGCATTTTTGAAGAGACCATTCGTTCATACATGGCTATTTCTGAAGGCTTGTTATACACCAGCCAATGCCTGGCCACACTCTTTGGGCAGTCAGAACTGTTTTAAATGCCGTAAGTTGTCCTATACTACCCCAGGTATTGCGACTCCTCCAAGAGACCTCCCCTTCCAACACATTCGTGCCATACCCAACAGTGATGCCCTGATGGCGGAGCAAGGCATGGCCCTGGTTTCAGCACATGTGGGCATTGGGGCCCGAACTTTAGGAGCTCTGGGCACATGAAGACTCAGTGTCATTCTCACTGACTGGTCTGAATGCCAGGACTGGTTCTAGTGGAGAGTAGGGAGGCAAGGATGCTTTAGAGCAGAAAAGTGACCTGCTTGGGCTTTGGAAAGAATTGTCCTGGCAGTCATTCTCTCAGTGGTAATAAAAGCAGATGAGGACTAGCACTTAGGAGTTTGGCACAGGATAGGCATGTTTAATTCAACGTTCACCTGCTGCCGAATGGAATGCATGTGAAGCAGAGGGCAGTGTGCTGTGTCTAACCCTGTAACCATAGCAACAGACTTGCCTCTCTCCAACACTTTGCAAAGCCTTGATCTTACGTTGGAGGCAGCTTGCATCTTGGTGGCTGCGCAGCCTTCTTTGTGGCCCTTTAGCCCCTCTCACCTTCAATGCCAAGCTACTGATGTTATCACGACTTCAAACCCCGCTGCCTGACCAGCGCGTGCATGTCATGTTCTCAATCCTAAAGACATAGTCAGACACTTATAATGGAGTCACCCCAAATCTCCAAAGCATGACCGCAGCACTGTGATACCCACAAGGGTTGACAAAACGTAAGGCTTGACTTGTTGAGAAAGTTCCCTACAATGTACAAGTCCCTGGGACAATGACCTCAACAGTGTGAAGTTTTGAGATTGCTTTGGAAGCAAGGGTTACAGTCTTTCAATGAATGCTCTAAGTGAGACAGACCATCCTGTATTGGTGTCATGTAATGTCAACATGGAGAAGTAGGACTACCCTGTGCACTGTTTCAGGAAGCTGCTGCTGCTGCTGCTGCTGCTGAAACCAGCTTGAGCCATACAGATCCCTCTGAAGACAGCCTGGGGTGCCTGAGCTCTGGATGCCCATATCCTGGTTCTCCCAGCCATGATCCTTTCTAGCTCTGTGAGGTGAAAGAATCTGGGTGAACATTCCATGCCTCAATTTCTTCACCCGCCAGTATGGGCTCACATGTCCTCAGAGTCTTGTGAGTCTAATAGCAATTTAGAGCTGATACTAGAAAGATGATGGGGAACTAGGTAGACAGACAGATAGGCAGGTGGTAGGACAGAAAGATGACAGGTGAGATAGATAGATAGATAGATAGATAGATAGATAGATAGATAGTTGGATAGATAGATAGATAGATAGATAGATAGATAGATAGATACAAAGATAAATAGATACATAGATACATAAATAGATATATAGAAACATAGATAGATACATAGAAACATAGATACATAGAAACATAGATAGATACATGGATAGATACATACATAGATACATAGATAGATACACAGATAGATAGATGCACAGATAGATACGTAGTATTTGTCTTTCTGTCTAGCACATAGAAAGCCAATTTGTCTAATTTAAACAAACCAAAAGGGCCAAAGAGGCCCCTCATGGCTGAAGTAAGTGCAACAGTTTGCCCACAGGTGTGAGTAATGAGGAGCCGAAGCACCTGGAACCTTGCGAGCACAGAAATCAGAAGAGAATCCAATGACTTTGCCTCAACAACAGAAGAGAGGGTTAGAAACTCACTCTGTTATGTATACATGTTCACACATGCACACACATAGGATGTGGGCTGGTACCCCAGAATTTCTGATGTAGACAAGTCCCCTGAAGTCACGGGGATAATTAGAGGGTAGACTTTAGACTCTGACACCCCAGGACCCCTCAAATATCACTCTAGGAGAGCCTCCAAGCCTTCCTATAAGCAAAGTCTGACAAGGTAAGCCCCCCTCCACCATCACCCCCCACGTATCTCTCTGGAAGCCCTAATTTAGAAACTGTCTCAACTAACTAGGGTTCCAAGACTGTTTCTAACAAAAATAAACTAAATAGCTCAAGTGGAATGCTGAATGTCCCTTGTCCTAACTGTGGAACGCTGAATGTCCCTTGTCCACGCTGTCAGTGGCAGGAGCAGCCCATCACACCATCACACCATCCCACCACATTTGAACATCCCAGCTTTCCACATCCCTTCTCCTGGAAGGGCTCTGCTGTGCTCTCAGCCCTGCCTCAAGGCATTCCAGTCTTGGGACCCGCAGAGCGCATGAGTAGAGGTGGGTATACCCATGGGTTACAGAAATGACCTTTCCTCTCCAAGCCTTGAGACAGGATAAGAATTGTAAGAGGATCCTATTGTCAAGAAATGGGTCCATTTGTTCTGATAGAAACATGACTGATAGCATTCCCTCCAGCGATGGCCACAGGCCCTACCAGACCTCCAGAGGTGAGCTCAGAGGTCCTCTTCCCTCCCATCAGCACCCACAATTACCCTCTGGTTTAAACTCTGGATTTTCCAAAGTAAAGCCTGCCCCTCCAACTCCATTTTGAGACAATTCTATGAGAGAACCACAAGTTGTTAAAAACATTGTGGATTATTTCGAATAATTGTCTACAGAGAATTAGATAGATTAACACAAAAAGAAACAATGTAACAGAATTAAGCAGGCCTAGTCCAAGATAATGACAAGGTCATAAAACATTCAGATTAATGCTCCCCCCATCCCCCACACACAGTCAGGGGCCCCACCATGGCATACAATGTTACAGAAGATAAATAAGCTTCACCCTCAGCTGTCACTGTTTTTTTGCACCAAGCTTATTCAACTTTATTTGGAGACAATGTCAACAATTTAAAACTCCTGGGTAAATGTCTGGGTTAGAGCATTCCTTTCTCAGATATCACATGCCATCGTAGGGGGCCCTGTGTGAACTCCCTAAGGACTGACCCCCATATGCCATCATTTTTCCTTTGGCTGTACCGCCATGGAACCTATGGCCTTACCCTAAGCAAGCATTCACTCTGCTGAGCTATATCCCCAGCCCCTTCTCTTAAAAACATTTTGTTTTGAGACAGGGCCAGGCAGGTCTTGAGTTATGATCTGCCTGCCTTGGCCTCCTGGGTTAAAAAACTACTCCACCACTCAGCAGCTGGACTATAAAACTGCTCCACCACTCTTTAATATTACTCATATTTAATAATTATACATATTTATTAGGTATGGTGTCATATTTTAATATGGGAAGATAACATGTGGTGATCAAATCATGGTAATTCGTGAATCTATTACCAAAATTTCAGATTCTAAGTAGCTAGGGTGGCACCCTTGTGGGTGCCAGAGATACTGTCTACACCGGTGGTGAATCCTGAGTTGTACTACAGTGTCGACTATGTAGACTTCAAGCTTCACTCTGAAGAACTGTGAGATACCAAGAGTCTGTACTAAATCCTTTCCTATGCTCTGGGTTCTGCTTGCAGTAAGGAACAGTGACCAGAAGTGGGATGCTGCGGCTCTCTCTGTAATCCTAGCACTCTAGAGACAAAGCTAAAAGGATGCCAGCAGTGTAAGGCTAGCCTGGGCTATATAGTAAGACAATGCCCACTAGTCCTCCCTCAACAAAACACTGAATGCTACACTACCCTACACTAAGTACCCTACCCTACCTTACACTACCCTGCCCTACCCTACCCCACCCTACCCTACACTAATCTATTGGTGATGCCATCTCATAACCTCTACTTCTTCTCTGAGACAAACCTCACACATACCTTCCTATTCTCCCAGAACAGGGAGGGCCAGTGTAGCCACAGCTGTACTTCCTCAGTTGGCTCATCAGTCAGGATGGGTTGGGCAGGGCTAGATGAAACCCGATTCGTGAGTGCTGATCAGGTGATCAGTTCCTGGGAATTGAGATCCAAAGTTGCCAACCACTTTGCCAGTCCCCTGTCATGCTGTGGGCCTGGGTGTGGAAATAGGAGACAGGTGAGAGAAAGGCTTCACAGCTGTGCCTAGAAAGAGAAAACTGGTCTATAGAGACAGATGATGCAGATGCAGTCTGTAGAGACTGGTGATGCAGATGTGGTCTGTAGAGACAGATGATGCAGATGTGGTCTGTAGAGACAGTGGTGATGCAGATGTGGTCTGTAGAGACAGATGATGCAGATGTGGTCTGTAGAGACAGTGGTGATGCAGATGTGGTCTGTAGAGACAGATGATGCAGATGCAGTCTGTAGAGACAGTGGTGATGCAGATGCGGTCTGTAGACAGGTGATGTGGACATGGTCTGTAGAGATGCAGGCAATGCAGATGTGGTCTGTAGAGATGCAGGCGATGCAGATGAGTCTGTAGAGATGGAGGCGATGCAGATGCAGTCTGTAGAGACAGAGGTGATGCAGATATGGTCTGTAGAGACAGAGGTGATGCAGATGAGTCTGTAGAGATGGAGGTGATGCAGATGTGGTCTCTAGAGACAGAGGTGATGCAGATGTGGTCTGTAGAGACGGAGGCGATGCAGATGTGGGCAGAGAAGCATGCAGAGGCAGCTGTATGTTTCCTACTTGGTACATGACAGTCTTGTCATGGTGAGTGATACTTATTACTGAAGACACAAGGAGTTGTCCCGTGGTCTCCCACCACATTCTCTTTTCTGTGTAAACCAATTACTTTGAACTAGAAGAATCTATTGAACAATGGTTATTACCTTGGAAATTAATCATGTGTTCCCAAGACTCCCTTATATGGTTATCTCAGGATATTATTTTCATAACTTATATATGGGTAAGACATATAATAAACATATGATTACATTTTATTTTGTTAGTTATACATATGCACATATATGATCCATAATCATATAACTCTCTGTGTGCTGGCCACACTGACTTTACTATCGTAAAACACCCTTAGCCACCTTTCTGAAGTAATTATATCAATTTTTTAAGTCATGGCAAATGTGATACCATCAACATAGTTACCTGTAAAGAGAAAAGTTAATGAGCCGGGAGGAAAATGACACTTGGCTTCCACGTTCCACCTTATATCATGTTATATTATTTATTATTTTAAAATGGAGACATATTCATTTTATGACTAGGCAAAACTAACGGCTCCTAATGAGTTGATGGATTGAAGTGCTGTTCATCCATGGCTGTTAATGTCATAAAGCAAGGAGGCAGCTGAGTGAGTGTGTCCTATACAGTGTGACTGGGGAGGGGCCCGACCAAGAAATCAACTCTGAACCTAGTGAGACTGTGGTCTAGCAAAACATACACAGGAAATCAAGGACCCAGGAGTGTCCTACAGGACATTAGAGTAGCAAGTGGTAACAGACAGGAGACTTCCTACAGCAGGTAACCTGCTTCTTCAATGGGTAAGTTGTAGGAAACAGAGAGATAAACTACCATGGAATCTACAGTCTAAAGGGGGCTCAGGAGACATATTAACTAATTGCACTATTTGGCCTTTATTGAATCCCAGTGCAAACAAACGGACCATAACAACAAAATAAAATCAAAACGAACAGAATTGTATAATCAAGGGGATGTGTAAACGAGTTGGGTGTTTGCCACCACTGGAGATATTGCTAAGTTTTTAGTGTGATCATGGTGCTACATAAGCAATTAAAGACCGTGTTATACAGGATTTATTTAAAGACCCTCGGGAAGGGGTGGCTAGGGATGTCTGGCTCAGTGGTAGAGTACTTGTCTCTCATGCACAAGTACACTGGGCTCAACCCTCAGCATAGCCAGGACAGCAGCAACACAGGAGATGCTGGGGAGGAAAGGAGTTAACGGATGAAGAGAGAAAGCAATACTGTGGTGAAGGAGTTTAAGCAGGGTCTGTGGGATCCATCCAACTATCCTGTCTGCAGAAGCAGATACATGGCCTATTCCATGATGATGATGATGATGATGATGATGATGATGATGATGATGATGATGACGACGACGATGATGTTGTTGTCGTTGTTGTTGTTGATGGTGATGGTGATGGTGATGGTAACCTAGTTAAAAGAGCTAGAGAGATGGCGCAGCACTTGCTGTGACTTGCAGGAGTCCAGAGTCTGATTCCTAGCACCTACACTGGGTGGCTCACAACAGCTTCTAATTCTTGCTCCAGGGGCTCCAACGCTCTCTTCCAGCCTTTGCTATAATGATTTCATAGGATAAATATTATTCCTGACCTCCTGCTGAGGAAATGGAATGTCTGAAGGGTTAAATGGCTTAAAATTACGGTCATATATGTTAAAATTGTGTTCCCTCTCCCCCATTCATGTTATTCCTCTTTGCACTCATCTTTTATGAGGAAAGAGTCTTTGGTATAGAGGTTAGTAAAAAAAATAAATAAATAAAGATTTCAGTGAGCGCTAAGATCTTATTACAGTCTCCATATTAGCCAGAGAAAGATGTCTCAAGTAGACAAGCTTTAACATTGGAAGGATAGCACACTGCTCCCCACCCACAAGCACTGCTCAAGACTTCTAGAATGGAATTTGACACTCACCATGCCCACTGCCCCACAATCATGCCACTCCAACGTGGACACTGAACACACAGGGTAGAGGTTAGGGTCAGGGAGCAAAGCAGCGCTGGAGCCAGGGAGAGGGGAATGTGGAGGAGGGTGGAAGCAATGGAGAAGGGGGCTGCTGTGGCTTTACGACATTTCACCCAATGCTTTTTGAGCTGGGAAGATGACTGGATGGTTAAGAGAGCTTGGTGTTCTTCCAGACAACTGAGTTCGAATCCCAGAACCCACCTTAGGTGGTTCACAACTTCCCGTAACTCTAGATGCAGATGGGCTGAAGCCTTCTTCTGCACAGGGCCTGCAGACACATGCATACACATAGTTTGACAATACAATACAATACAATACAATACAATACAATACAATACAATACAATACAATACAATAGTTGAGACATACAAGTAGTTTGGCAAATTCAAAGGCCTGATGACCCTTGAATGCAGAGACTATGGATCAGAAGCCGGGGTGACATGTGACACCTAAGGCTAGGTTACAAAAAGATACTGTCCCCTCCTTGCTCACCTACCTGGACCATCTGGTCTGCAGTAAGACAGCACTGGGAGCAGTGAGGAAGCCCACATTAAGAACCACTGAGACATCTCCCTACAGTCTCTGAGCCATCTTAAAATCAGAGGCCCAGATCTAAACAAGCTTTCATACGATCCTCTTTGTTTACAATACCAAATTTCAGGGTAATTTTTTTTTAACCCAACAGTAATTCAGGCACTTCCAGACACCTAATCTTCAATGCAGACTGGAATTGTCTCGATAGGAACTGTGAGGAACACCTCGTTCTCATAGACTCCTTACGTCTAGCAGGCAGACTGGTGGCGATTCCTTTTCTGCTGAATGGGCCTTCCCAGGCAGAGGCAGGAGACAGCTCTAAGGTTGGCACTTGAGTTTTTTTATGCCACTGTTCCCTCTTCCGAAGGCTTCATCCCTGGATGTCAAGAAACTAGAATAAGATGACAGTGGAGGAGGTGAGGAGAGGGCCAACACGCTCAAGCTGTTCCTTTGAATCTCAGACCAAAAACTGGGAAAGAGGATTAGACAGTGGTTTTCTTATTAACGTAATTATTTAAAACCCAGTGGGAAGTTTATGTCTCAAGCCCAGAGAAAAAATGTCTAACTGAAGTGCCTATTAACATATCAAAGCTGACACTGGATGCCAGGTTCTCCCAACATCCCTCGGCCCCTACCTATTGCAGGGTACTCCTGCCTGGCATATCCTGCCCCTTACCCTGAACTCTCCAGCCCAAGGGTTGGCCTGCCCTTCTCCCAACCACTCTGATTCCTATATAAGCCAGCCGTTTGGCTATGCTGGCCCTCTTTTTGTCCCTTTGACCTCTTGGCCACCACTCCATGTTCGCTCTCTTCCTTTTCTGTCTCCTCTTCCTGCTCCCCTCACATGGTCCAGCTCGGTGGGTGGGTCATGTCCAGTCTGGACCCTCCCTGGTGCCTCTGGCTGTGTTTTCCCTCACATCTACAATAAACCTTCTCAACCATCCCTTGAAGCAGTCATGTCCTCTTCGACTTCGTTTTGTTGTTGTTCATTCAGAAAGCAGGTGACATACCCACTTAACAAGCCCATTACTCAGGAGGCTGAGGCAGGAGGATTGCCAGTTGGAGGCCAGCCTAGGCTATTGATACCCTTTTCTTAAACAAGGAAGGTTCAGGAAGATGGTTCAATAGGTAAGGTACTCACATCCAAGCCCGATGACCTAAGTCTGAGCCCCAGGACCCACACGACAGAGGAAGAGAAATGACTTCTCAAAGCTGCCCTCCTCTGACTTCCCTACACACGTAAATAAACGTGATAACAAACTAAACAGCAAGCAAACGATGAAAATGGGATTAAGGTAAGGACCAAAACAGGTCATGCTAGATCCAATGAAACTATTCATACAGAAGCCAGAAAGACACACATGGAATACAGTGACTTGAACATCATAGCAAAAATTGGAGCGGTATAGTTGCATACCAATGAATGGCAGAGACTATTGTTCTTATGTCCTATGAAAGAGACTCTGAAGGTTCTAAGGTGAGAGGATTCGACCACACCAACACCAAGCTTTTATTTCTGGCTCCCAAACCTTGAGAACAACTTTCTGCTCTTTTTCAGCTCAACAAACAACCAAACAAACAACAAAGCATACTAATGGAATTCAATGGATCCCTAAAAGGTGTAGTGATGGAAGCAATGTCATAATAGCCTTAGGGAATGGAGGTGTTCCCCCCCCCCCATCCTGTGTCGTTTCATGTGTAGTAATATCTGCTCAGTGCCAGAAGAGCTGCTGGTCCATTTTACAGAGAATTCCACAGCAGGGCCAGATGTAAAATGGGCATCCCAGGTAGCTAGAGAGAGGTGCAGTTAGCAGCTGGGACACAGGCTTCCAGAGAACCGCCTGCAAGCTGGGAAGGGATTTGGAAGATGGTGGGGTGGATTCACAGCAGGCGCCAACATACTACACCAGGTGATACTGGGGTCAATCAATCGGACACCAGAGGAGGCAAAAATAACCTTCAGAATCTGTTTCCAAAGGACCTGAAGTGGAGCCAGGTGTGGTGGCAGATTACTGTGATCCTGGCCCTCGGGGCTGGGGACATGAGGGTCAAGAGTTCAAGGTCACTAGTGGCTAGAGTGTTGGGCTAGGGGCTAGGGAAAATCCTGTCTCAAAAGTTAAAAATTTAAAAACAGAACCTGAATCGGGTAATTCCTCAACTCCATAATGTGATCTGGGACACTTCTTGATATCCCAGACCCGGTGGGAATGATGAGAAGGGACTTCAGAAATTGCACGTGCCCATGGCAACCACCTCCGCTCCTGTCACAGAGCCCGGGCCCTCTTCATTTTAGTGTTTGAGGCCTCTTGTGTCCCTCTCCCCCACCATGGAGCTCCTGCACTCAGACTTCCACCACCACCACCACCACCACCACCACCACCATCACCCCCCGGAGTTAATACAAGGTGTCCACCTTACATTTCTTCTCTCCCTGTCCCTGACAAATGCCCCTTCAGTTTCTAGGAACTTGCTCAGAAAGTCTCTCCTACTAAAAACCTTCATTGGGCGACTCTCCTAATTTGCTCAGTTTTGACTGGGACAGTGCTGGGGAGATCTTAGCAGGGAAGGGAGGACCCTGCCCTCACATCCCGGGAGCTCCCTTACCGGCCCATCTTATCAGCATATTACTTCCTGCAGGCTTTTGCCAGCCAGAAGGACCTGGTCAGATGCTGTTCCCCACTCCCTTCCTGCCTCCTCCACACACTGAGTCCAGTCTTCTAGACTGTTCAGTAAGTTAATTAATAGCCTGGACTTCACATACTGTGGCTATCGACCCAATCTTTACCACCCTGTCATTTATGGTCCTTTAAGAAAGCCGAAGCTCAAGTCCAGAAACCTTCCTGCCACGCAGCCATAGGCAAGGGACCTTTGGTCTCCAAAAGAACCATCTCTGAGAGGGTGGCTGCTCTTCAAGTGGGGTGGGCACTGCCTCACCTGTGGGCATCAAGATAATGCCTGGGGAGGTCTTAAGAAGGCTTTGCTGGTTTGCACTTTGGGACTCTCACCATTTTATAGCCCCTAATTGATAGATCTCAAGGTTCTTGTAATCAACCACAGATTTCTTCAAGACTCGGCTAAAAGCCGTACCTAAGCAAACACGTGTCTCTGTTAGCCTTGGATAACCTACCCCAACTGACACTGTGTCTCTAATAAAGCCCATTCTTTTTGTGGTCTATTGAGTCCCTTAAAGTTTTTTTTTTAATTAAATTATAATTTTAAAAGTAGCACTCTGATTAGAAACTGATATGTGGGGGGAAATGGGAGAGAAATCACTTATCTAGCGAAGGACTTATTCCCAAAAGAAGTGAAGGATGCTCCAAAGCCAATGGCAGGAAAGCAGATGGCCCAGCCGGAAGGCCTAGGTGACAATGCCACCAGTGGACGTTCATCAGTGAAGGTGTCAGGGAAGCAATAACCACATTCAAAACTGCTCAGTAGCATCAGCCACTAGGAGAATTCAAACTGGAAGATTGTGACGTGGTCCTGCGTGCTTTTCAGACTGGCTAGCATTGTAAATACTGACAAAAATCGAATCCTAGCAAGAATACAGAGAAGTTTAGGCTATTCGTGAACCACTGGAGAGATCAGAAAATGGTAAGGGCTCTGGAAATAAGTTTAACAGTCTCTTTAAAACTCAATGGAGCCAGCTCAATGGATAAGAGCACTTAACCACCTGTTACTCTAGCTTCAGAAGATCCAACACCCACTTTGGTCAAAGATATTTATATGCACATGGCACACATACGAACAAGCAGGCATACACATGAATAAACTACCTAGATGTACATGTTATAGAGTTATTTATAACCACTTAATTATTTTTTGATGTCCAACATGATGACTTCTATTGTGACTAGGTTGAATAAATGTTCTCAACTAAAGAGTGGGGACTGAATCACCTAGAATTGTAGATTCGTCAGTCACATGAAAACAGAAAGACTAGAGTTCTATAGTCAATGCTATCACAAGGTCAAAGAGATGGGATTAGAGGCAGATGCCTGTGATCCAGCACTTTCAAGGAAAAAGCAACCCACTTTATTTATAATAACCAAAACCTAATGCCAAAATGCCTCTTCGCACATGAAAGACAAACTCTGGTACATTGTCAATCAACAGTAAAATAACAGAATGTGATTGTTACTTAACAACTATTTGGATGGATCTTAGGACATTCTACAGATTTTTACAAGCCAGTATCATGGGTCTGAGGGATGACTCACTATCCCTTGCCCCAATGTGTGACAACCTGAATTCTCTCTGCTGGGCCCACATGACAGAAGGAAGGAGCTGAGCCCAGCAAGCTGTTCTCTGACCTCCACATCCGTATCCATGCAACGACACACTGAGAACAAGAGAACAAGAGTGCACACACAGAGACAGACAGACAGACAGACAGACAGACAGACACACACACACACACACACACACACACCACAGTAAAAAAAAATGTACTTTTAAAAGTCAATCACAGAAGTCAGGTTTTACATAGTAGCTTTGTATGGCACTATCTCAGTTGCAAATATAAAGGGGACACACTTGAATCTGTGAGGAATAGGGAAGGGGCATTAAAGGAATGATATAAAGGAGGCACAGGAGGGGGGAACAGAGCACATGATAATCCGATTAAACATCATAAAATTATGCCTGAAGATATAAATATTAGAACATGCAAAAAATGAATGAAATCTAAGCTCTGTGGTCCAGTTCACTGTATTAATCAGGCCAACGGCTTCCTGATTTCATCACTCCATGGACTTACAGAAGATACCACCACGGGGAAGCTAGTTGTAAGGAATCTTTTGGTTTTCTTTTTGTAAATTTTTTCATGTCCATAATTACTTGAAAATTATAAGAAGTTTTATAAACAACACTATACATTTCTATGGCTAAATGGAGATCTTGATACATCATAAATAATTGATAAAGTATGAGGATGGTTGAATTTAGAAATCAAGGCTTAGAGAGGCTGGAGAGGTGGCTCAGTCCAAAGTGCTTGCCACACAGACATGAGGACCTGAGGTTGATCCCTGGTGCCAACATAAAAAGTCAGGTGTGGCAGGGCACACTTGCAAGCCCAGGGAGGAGGGTGTGGAGATGAGCAGGTTCCTGCCGCCCACTGTCCAGACCAGTCTAATAAGTGAGCCTTGGGTCCCAGTGAGAGATCTTGTCTTATCAAACAAGGTGTAATATCCACTTATCAGTGAGTACATGCCACGTGTATTCTTTTGTGATTGGGTTCCCTCACTCAGGATGATATTTTCCAGTTCCATCCATTTGTCTAAGAATTTCATGAATTCATTGTTTTAATGGCTAAATAGTACTCCATTGTGTATATATACCATGTTTTCTGTATCCATTCCTCTAGGGAGAGACATCTGGGTTCTTCCCAGCTTCTGGCTACTATAAATAGGGTTGCTATGAACATAGTGGAGCATGTGTCCTTATTACATGCTGGAGAATCCTCTGGGTATATGCCCAGGAGAAACCAAAGTGTACACATGGCTCCAGACTATTGCAGCAGAGGATTGCCTTGTTAGACACCAAAATGGAGGAGAGACCCTTGGTCCTGGAAAGACTTGATGCCGTAGTGTAGAGGAATAACAGGACAGGGAAGCGGGGAAGGTTGTTGGAGACGGGGAGATGGCTTATGGGACTTTTGGGGGAGGTGGGAGCCAGAAAAGGGGACAACATTTGAAATATAAAATAAAATAAAATAAAATAAAATAAAATAAAATAAAATAAAATAAAATAAAATAAAATAAAATAAAATAAAATAAAATAAAACAAGGTGTATAAATGACACTGAGGTTGATCTCTGGCCTCTACATGCCTGCACATACAAGTGTACACACACTACACTCACACATGCACATGCACACACACCTTGCGTACATGAACAACCCCAACCCTAACACAAAGAAATGAGAAGTTACAAAGTGAAGAGAAAAATAAGTATAAGAGCAAGGAGAGAAAGAAACTGTTAATGTGAGGAGTAACTAAGAGGTATGTTAATGAACAGTGTTGAAAATGCAAACACATGGGCTGGAGAGATGGCTCAGTGGTTAAGAACACTGACTGCTCTTCCAGAGGTCCTGAGTTCAAGTCCCAGCAACCACATGGTGGCTCACAGCCATCTGTCATGGGATCCGATGCCCTCTTCTGGTCTGTCTGAAGAAAGTGACAGTGTACTTACATAAAATAAATGAGTAAATGTTGTTTTTTTAAAAGAAAATACAAATATTTAATAAACCCAAGAGTTAGATCTTCACAAATAAAAGACAAGCCACTAAGTAACCAAATCAGAGCAAAGTCAGCAAGCCTAAGTGCACAAAATTACAACAAGGATGGAGGAAAATGCACATAAAACCTAAGGAGACTGATTTCTTTGCACGGAATTGAGAACTATGTCAAAGAACGAAGCTTTCTCACAAAGCAACAGGCCAAATGTTTCTGAATGCATAATCTCATGAAATCTTCAAGGAACAAAAAGTAATCTGACAAATACACACACAATGAGTTTATTCTTCTTATTTTTATATTCCTGTTTCCCAACTCCCTTTCTAAAAGCCGATCTTAATAGGATTAGTATAGCGTATTTACGTTTTTTTATTTGCTATGGCTGTGGCTGGGGGAGGCAGGGTGGGTGTACCCGCCATAGGGCAAGTGAGGAGATCAAAGATGGCCTTGTTGAGCTCCGGTCCTTTTGTGGGTTGCAGGGGTGGGCCTCAGCTCAACAGGCTTCGCAGGAAGTGCTTTTATGTGCTGAGCCACCTCCCCCACCCCTTGCCTGACACATCTGTATAAGCTGTGCTTTGTCACTGCTGCCACAGTTGCACAACAGGCGTCACCTTAGGATGTCATGACCCCCACCCCGCTCTAGTTTTGTTTATTCTTTTCTCACTCTTTAGTAAACCTGTTAAGATCTCTCCATAAACATCATGTAGGCTGTGCTTCTGTTTATTCCTTTGTAGATTTCTCGCCCTAGTGAATAATTCCAGCTGTTTAGATCGCACTTTGGAAAGCGTTAAGTCACAGCTGGCCCAGGGCAATGCTGTTGTGTAGAGGAAATATCTCGTGTGCAAGACTTCCAGTAAGGCTGCAACTCCTAAACTTTCCCAGATAGCAGCACCCACTGGAAGCCAAGTGTTCAAACACCAGAATCTATGGGGAAAATTTCTCATTCCAATGACCAAACTTCTTATCAGTTTTAACAGATTCAGGGCAAGTTCTGTTTGTTTCTTAGGTAAATAAATAATCATATAACATTGGATACTGATAATTTAAAGTCATCAATGAACCCTAATAACACATAAAATAATCTAGAAAACAAAAATAAAATTTTGTCAATGCTAAAAAAAAAATAATTACTTTTAAAGAAGTCACCAAATAGCATGTCCATCTTACAAAACTGAATGAACATAGTTTGTAGAGGAAAATTATTGAGCCATATCCTTGTATATAGCAAATACATCATGTATCACAAACATTAAAGGGATTCAGGAAATTTGGTGTAACTAAATGATTCCATGAGGAGGCTGGATACACATCGGGGAAGCACTGGCTTGAATAGGACTTGATTCAGTGCTGTCTTTTAAAGAAAAGAGTCCGTTGTAAATTAAGACTTTAAATGACAATTTAAAAAAAAAACACTAATAAACCCCCAAATAACTGCAGGAAAAATCAACAGAACAATTTTGTAAGATTTTTAAGTAGTATGTTTTTTTTTCCTTAAAAGTAAAATATACACGGAAACGAAGGTATAGCCGAATCTCAAAGAACTGCACAGAACTGTGAGGGTTCTTAAGTGTTTGTGGTAAGCATTTCACTGGCACTGGGGAAGACGGAGAGTGCTTTCTGATTTGACAGCTTCTTCCATTCAGACTTCCAAACCTATTTATTTTCAGCATCCCCTTTTATAAATTTATTTAAAGATAAATCTTTGTGATTTGCCAGGAATCCTGTGGGAAATCTCAAAGCCTGTTTTAGGTTTAAAAGATGCTCGGCAAGCTTTATTTAATTTTCTCCTTATATCCCACACCCGATTTGTGGAAGACAAAAATCAAAAAAGTTGTCAGAGAAGATTTGAATCCTTGATGAAGAGATGGGTGTCTGAGACGCAGTGTCTGGTTGCCTATTGAATCAAAGTGACAAGAAGATGTTCAAATTAAGCCAAAGGCGATGGTGCGGGAAAGAGCCTCGCTTCTTCTGTGTGAGGGACTCTGCCCTCCTCTTCCTTCTTCAGTCCCTCTTCCTTAATCATTTCTCCTCTTCCCCCCTCTCCCTGCATATTAAAGGCGTTAAGTCATATCACATACTGTAAAGTTGCTCTGCTTTCTAGGCGTATTATACTGGAAGAGATAGAGGGACCAACTGCTCTGGTTTTCTCAGGACAACCCTGTAGCGTGCAGTTTCTACTACCCCCTTCGAGCTCTGGGTGGCCCAGGCTACCAGCTACCACCCTGGCTCCCTTGGATCTGCAGAGGAAAGGCGTACACAGAGCCCGTTTTAAACCTGCCTTATGGCTCAGTGGCTGGGCTCTTCTAAGTCACTGAGGCAAGTGTGTTTGCTTTTACGCCTTGTGCAACACTCTAAATCTGACCCTCAGCTCAGTTGAGTTTTTAATCTCCCACCTGAAGCAGCTAGTGGCCACTCCTCCCAAGATCTGACATGGCTGGTGCCTCTCTCTTCCCTCTGAAGCATGGAGAATCCCCTTTCCCCCTCCTGCATCTCTTAGCCTGCCTGCCTGGAAGTCCCACACCCACATGGCAACTAAACCATCTGTAACTCCAGTTTCAAGGGATCTGACACTCACACAAACACGCATGCATGCAAAATACCAATGAACATTAAATAAGAATAAATAAACCAGCCGGGCATGGTGGCGCACGCCTTTAATCCCAGCACTTGGGAGGCAGAGGCAGGCGGATTTCTGAGCTCGAGGCTAACCTGGTCTACAGAGTGAGTTCCAGGACAGCCAGGGCTATACAGAGAAACCTGTCTCAAAAAACAAGAAGAAGAAGAAGAAGAAGAAGAAGAAGAAGAAGAAGAAGAAGAAGAAGAAGAAGAAGAAGAAGAAATAAATCATTAAAAATGTTTTTAAGAGTTCAAATTGTTAGCATTTGAAGTTATAAATTTATTCATTTACCTAAAAAGTAAAAATTAGAATTAAACCCCAATCTGTGAAAACTGAGAAGAGAATTTATAACATTTTCCAGCTTTCAAAAGAACCTAGCAAATCAACAACATTGCCCTGAGCCAGCTGTGGTTTAGCAGAAATGTAATCTAAACAGCTGGAATTGTTCACAGGGGCAAGACATCTATGGAGAAAAGAACAGATGCAAAACCCACAGGAGCATAATGGAGGTATCGCAACATGTTATTAAAGAACTCAGAAAAGGGCCTGTCGGCGAGAGGCATTCCTGTTTGAACCAATCATACAATGTGGTAAAGATTTCTATTTCTCCCCGTTCATTTATAAACTGTATCTATTCCAATGATGGGTCTGCTCTACAGTTTCCATGAGATAATAATGGCCCGTGAATAGTTGAGTCTGTAAAGAATGGTGTAGGGTGGAGGGAGATTTGTCTTATTAGAGATTAGGATTCACTGCTGTGGTAAAGTGGCGAACACTCTGTGGTGTAGATACAAGTTCAGATACAGGGACCAGGGAAGCCAGAGGCAGACCCTTGTGGAGGTGGGAAGTTACATACAGTGGAAGAGACTCCACACAGCAATGGGGAAGGGACAGAGAGCAGAAAAGTAGTTCACAAACTAGTGGGAAGAAAATCCAACACCCACATAATACCCCACACAGAAGGTACACAATGGATGAGTCAAAGGCTTGAATAGAAATGGCACAATAAAAAAAGGTGGAGCAAAATGTTGTCCAAAGGAGAAAAGACATTAAAACTTCAGAAGCACAAGATTTCACATTTATTGCATTACAACTTAATGATGTCTGTTCAGCAGATGATACAACTAACAGGGTTGATTCGTAAGAGACAAATGACCCTTCGAAATCAGGAAGTGAATTATTATCTAGAACATACACAAAATTGATAAAAAAAAAAAGATAATGATCTTAGTCTTCAAAATACACAAAGGAAGTGGCTTGTGGTGGTGCATACCTTTAATCCCAGCATTTAGGAGACAGAGGCGGCAGATCCTTATGAGAGCCAGGCCAGCCTAATCTATATAATGAGTTCTGGGCCATCCAGTGCTACATAGACATTGTCTTAAAAAACAAAACAAGACATAACAGAAAGGTAAAGGATATATCTTCGTACCAACACCAGGACAGAAGAAAAAAATTCTAAAGTTCTAAACAATTTAGGGAGCACTATCAGGTCAGGGAAATATGAACTGAACAATAACTATTCAAAGTAATTCTCCCCTTTGAGTTCTAATATAGGAAGCACAAATGCCTGTGACCACAGGAGCAAAAGGTCTAAAAGTGAAAATGTCAGTGGCACCGGGCTAAGCACATTGAAGTCCCGGAAAGCGGTTGCGCATGCTCAGTTGTATCTCCCTTCCAGGGAGCCCCCCCCCCAACCCACGGGGGGGGGGATGTCGCACGCATGCTCAGTTGTATCTATCTCTCTTCCAGGGAACCTCCTGGGGAAGTCGCAACCACTGGAGCTGATTATTAAGTTTTAGTTGGTGCCGTTAACCCTCATTTCTCAAAATAAAGAGAGGTGATGATTCAGCTCTCATTTCAGCCCATCAACAGTTTGTGACCTGACTCTTTCGGTCCTATGGGCCGCCATGTAGCAAAAAGGAGGTTGCTAACCTGCCTCAGTGTAGTCGTGTTTGCCTTTTCTCCTACAAAACCAAGTAAAAGCGTGTTTGGCGATCACTAGGTCAGTGCTCTGCTCCAGCCAGTGAGTCACTGAGCACACCATAGTCGAGCTAGCTTAACACCAATGCAAAGTATTAAATCCCGCAGAGATCTTGAAGATTATCTCCAAGCCGACATACTATAAGCGCACACTGACTGTTGCAGTAAAGTATTTTTAAGACCCTTTGATGTAGTTGAACATAAATTTACATTTTTCTTTCCTTTAAACATTGTGTCAACATTAGCTTATTTGATGAGTTAAAAATTGTGGAAAAAACATCAACTAGAATAAGCTAATTACTTATATTGTGATATAAGCGATAAATTAGAGAAGTTTGTCATCACTTAAATAACATTAGTGAATTAATTAGTAACATTAAATAATTAATAAGAAAACTATTAAATAGTAAACATCTGCCGGAACACTTATTTTAGTTCTGTGAATTCAGATTCTTAAAAGGTGTCTGGGCCAGGTCTGGAGACACATCTGTGTAATAGCTACACTCAGAGTTGCAGCAAAATTGTGATCAAATTGGTCTACACAGCAGGTTCCATCCCAGCCAGGGCCACATAGTGAGACCCTGTCTCAAAAGCAAACAAACAAAATTCTGAATTAGTTGGAGGGAAAAAAAATAGCACATTGTCATGGTGCGTTAAATAATTTGATGTTCAATTATCCTGCATGTAAAGGATTTTATATAAACACTCATTTATTATTTTATATTTATATAGGCACTCATTTATTTTATATAGGCATTCATTTTATAAACCAACCAGAGAAAAAAGTAATTATAGTTTTAAAATACTTTATAATTTAATTTGTTTACATCCTCAGAAATAGGAATACAAACACACATGTTGAGAAGAAACGGCATTTCCTAATTACAGACAAAGACCCAATGGCTTTAATTCTACAATTACAGCCCAGGGCTCAGGAACACAAAAGCCAAGAATTTAAAATGAAATCAAAATGCTTTCCGTAGCAGTTATGAAAGAGTTGTTCTCATTTTCACAGTAGACATGACAATTTTAATTGACTGGCATTCAAAATGGACAAACATGTAAGCTTCACAAACTAACAAAACAAAAACTTAAGCCTTCTGCTAAATTCTCTGTCTTACCAGTAAAGACCATCTTCTATCTAGCTGGCTACACCATAAAGCTAAATCCTTAGTTTTTTTTTCCATCTTGAAGGAGATACAACTCCTTCAAATATTGCTGAGTCAAAACCAAAACAAGAAATGAATTGAGAGGGAAAAATCCCAGTTGACTCTTAATTTTGCAAAATCGAAGATTTAGTCCCACTCAGAATTCTCCTCTCCAGGGAAAGCGGGGGTGGGTGACATGGGGAGGGTGTGTTTTAGCTGTTCGGGAGATAGACTTCTCTGGACACATAGCTCCTCGGGACCTATCTGCTTACAAGGCAGAATCATAAATATACAAATATAAAGTGAACACTTGGTGAAGATTTTAGCTTAGCTCACTCACTAATGAAGAAACCTGTAATGTGATCCAAATCATTTAAAGAAAGACTTGAGTTATAGAGACTTTACTCCTTACCAAATAAAATTGTTTACCTTGTCACAGTAAGGAACCATTGACACAGCTAACGACCAGAAATATCTACATTATAAACAGTTCTAGAAGTTACTTTGATTTCTACAGATATTGTATGGCTGTTTTCTCTAAACTAGAACATTCTTTTTGGGATCCTAAAACCCTGGAAATGTGTAAAACTTACTAGACTCAAGGACCTCAGAAACCTACAAGACTCTGAGGCCCCTTTCCAAGGTTATCTGAACAATGAACATTTGGGGGGGTAATTGGGGGAAACAGTAACTTAGCTAGAGCTATCTCCAAGTTGCCAGGTAACCCCAATCATTTGGCTTCCTTGAATCATCACCCTCAATGGGTGGGACTCTTACAGCCACCTTTGAGTCATACATATTCCTGTAGGTAATACCTAGCCCCCAATAAACTCATTGGTTTTCCAAGCTAGACTTTGGTGGAATCATTTTTTTGATCTGTCATTGGGGCCCTGTGTGAAATAAATAGACCTTTGTTAACATCTTCCCAGCAAATGTTATACAAAGCAATTGAAGCCCAAAGAGACATTCAGAACCAAAGAGGAGTCAAGGCAGATTGGTTACATGGCCCCTTTGACGGGTGATAAGACATACAGTTGGTGCCGATCCCTCTGAGAGTAGAGCCTCTGTTGGATGTCTGTTGGATATGGCTGCCTTTCCTGGTGCAGCATAAAATGATATGTCTCCTTGATGTAGTGGCAGTTGCATGCTCTGTGTTACCAGTTAATAAGACATACTACTGAGTCTGAGCTGCCTGGGAATGGAACATTCTTGGAGAGAATTCCAGAGTGGCTATCTTCCTATTCATGGTGTGATAAATGGGGTCTACCGTGTGAGTATGGGCATGACCCCAAACAGATGATGGACTAGAGAATATGTTACAGTCATTCAAGGTGTAAGACCCGAAAGAAAAACGGGGGTACCCCAGCACCCCACGCCTTGGAAACCGGCACCCCAATCACTCATAAGAAACAGACCTGATGCAATTTGCAAGAGGGATTTTAATTTCCAGAGCTCTGGGGGTCACAGTCTCACCACGCAGGGTAAAAGAAGTGAGCCGTGTGGGCAGACTCGGATGGGGATTGGCCTTTTATAGGCTTATAACAGAACCCGCCCACCACAAGCTTCTAAGCCAATCAGTTCAAACCATCTGAACCCACGCTCTCTGAGAACCTATCAGCCTCCCACAGAGGCCGGAAGAACTAGTTAAGTCATTTCCGCTTATGTGGCCGCCACACACAGGGTCGCGCCCACCCTCCCCCACTGGCAATAGGGGGACCTAAGCACCCCCAGGCAGGAGTTCCACAGCCCCCACGGTGATTCTGCCAGCCCCCAGCTGTGCTTGTCCTTGCCATAGCCACTCCGCGGAGGGAGATGGGAAAAGATGCCAGGGACACTCCCAGCCCGAGGCTCACAGTCGACTCTGGAGGAAAGAATGGGTCAAACCTCTGCTTCCTTGGGGTCACCCTAGACTCAGGCTTGGGGGATTCCTAGCTTGCAACCTTATCCTTTCAAAGGCAGCACACATATGGGACTTGTTCATGAATGGGCAATAATAGCATTTGCATGATCTCGGCTGTGGGAGAGAAAACATTCAGCTGAAGCTCAGCTATCTTTAGAAGGACCTCATCTTTCAGGGAAGAACTTCAATGAGAAAGAGACAACAGATTCTCCTCTCCCATGACTTGGCAAGAAAGTAGAAAATGGAGAGGATGAGGTAGCCTGGACACTTCTCACAGATGGCAGGAGACATGGGAAAGAGAATCCAAAGTAGATATGTACTAAAGAGCATGTCCCGAATCTGAAGACTTGGACCCCATGGAAAGAACGAGGTAGGACAGAGAAAATATAGTAAGAGTGGTGAAAACTGCCTATCAGATCTAACTTTCAATGCCGAGCAAAAGGAGAATCTGTTGCAGGATAGTTGATCACACTGTGAAGCCCAAGTTTTAGACTGGAAAAACCTGACTCTAGTTGCGGTGTGGCTCAGCCCTAGCAGACACCTTTAATCTGAGAGCTTCCTGTGTATTGTGAACAGGATTAAATAAGTCGCGCATAGGTCAAGAGGCAGAGCAAGCAACCAGTTGACAGGGAGTGAACATAGGGGAAAAAACAGAGAGTGAGAGGAAGTCAGAAGGATGGATAAATGCATAGGAAGTAGGAAGGAGGGACATTTCATTTGGAGGGTTTTTCAGTGTGGAGAAGGAAAAACACACCGTTTTCTTCTGGGATGTTGGTTGAGGAGGAAGGCCAGCTGGGTGCTTTCTCTACCTCTCTGAGTTAGCAGGCTTCTACCCCAGCGTCTGGCTCCCAAGTCTTCGTTTGGTATAATCAAATGATTGGGATTTTGTTTTTTTTTAAAAAGCAAGAATCCATGACTCAATGTGGAGGCGAGGCCTTGCCTTACAAGAAACTGATTCTCAGGGAATACTTTATATCTGAATCCATTGAATTGGTAAAGAATTTAAAACAAACGATAACAGCAAACGCCTCTCACAGCGGGGATCATGAAGCTGTGAAACAGATGGTCAGTAGGAGCAGTCTGGGTGATGTCAAAATAGAGAGACTGAGTAAGGGAACTGCCCCGCCCTTCTTGAGACAGCAGCTCTATCACCTGAAGCTTCTCAAGGGAAAGCAGTCTGTGATGGACAGGATCTCATGAGCCACAGGGACACTTGGTTATCGCCAGCTGCGGTCACCATAGGCAACACTGAGGAAAGCAAGCCATGTTTGGTACCCAGCTCCCTGAGATGGACTGGGTTTTTTCATAGGAAAATTGAGAAAGTAAGTTCAACAGAACCTCAGGACTAGTTTGGAGCTTTATTAGGTTTGCTGAGCCCTGTGGTGGGATATGATCTTTAGGACGTGAGAGAGGCCCTGGTTGGTGAATCATTTAGACCAACAGTAAATAGGTTCCAAAGATGCTATAGGATTAGGAGGAGATGAAAGGAAGCAAGGAAGCAAAAGAAGAGAAAGAGAAGGCAGGAAAACGGGAAGAAAGAAAGGAAGGATGGACAGTATCGTTTGTCTGGGTTACTTCAAGGCAATCATAGAGAGCTTTGTGTGGTGCTGCTGTTCCATTGGCAGGTAAAAAGAATCAGCAGGACAACAAACAGAACAGTACAGATTCTAAAAAAATACGTTCACATAGGAGTGGCCATTTATCCCACCAGAGTAACTGCACCTCTCCCCTGTAAGAAAGGATACTGGAGGTAGAAATTGTTCTCTCCCTCTCCCTCCCTCTCTCTACCTCCCCCCTCACACACACACAAATAAATAAAGACATGTAAAATTCAAAAAACAGACATCATATCACCCTATCCAAGGCTCAGAAAACATTATGAAAATGGGACAAAAATTTTTTTAAAAAAAAGCTATTGAGAAGCTGCTTCTTTCAAAATGAAGTATCCACTCCCTAGGTGGCAGAGGAGGCTCACATTATGCAGAAAGCTGACAAAATTTGCAAGAATCGGTTGGGTGCATTAGAAAGTTACATGATTCACCAGAACCTCCTCCATAAGCAATAAGCAGTTGCAGGGCAAGAGACCCCTGGATTGAGCTGCCTGCAGGTTTCACAGGAAACACCGGTGATGCAGGAGTCCCATGATGCAATTTTCTTAAGTCATCACCCACACTGGGGTGGAGCGTTCCAGTAGCACAGTGGTCTTTGCATCACCTGTCTAGGCTGTCACCTACTCTCATATAAGTAACTTCAGTGAACTCCTTGGTCACCAACCTGGATTTCGGGAGGGTCCTTCCTTTGCTCGGTCATTGGCAGCCTATGTGGGATAGACATGCATTCATTTTATTTCCTCCAAGTAGCAAAATTACTCAACAGACTTGGGAAATAGTCTACTCAAACATACCCGAGGCAAAGATAACCTGTATGGTGAGAGAGGCCATTAACCACCCATTAGCTTTAACATGCTGGCAAAGATTTCACAGAAGACCAAAGATGACATTCAAGCACTGTAAGAGAAAACAACATTGAGTGGAGGGTGGGGAAGATTGGAATGTGGTTGGATGAGAGGCCACTGACTTAACAAAGTGAGAGAACTGAGGCTCCGGGGTTACAGAGGAAGATGATGTCCAGTGCTACAGCTCTCCAGACAAAGGCACAGGCTGCAGACAGATGTCCACAGAACCCAGCATGGTGGCTGACAGCTAGAATAAAAAACAAAAATAAAAATAAATTTAAAAAATGAAAAAGCCAAAGATGTAGATTATGTCAAAGCATTTTGAATTTTAAATAGCAGCTATTTTGTGCCTCTGAAAATCTGCAGACATTGTCAAGCCTGGGCAAGAGAGTTGATGATAATTCCTCGCGTCCACTGCAAATATTTAAACTTATCAAAATAACAAACTCTGACTACTGACCTCACCAAAATTTAGTTAAAATTATATATTATATATAATATAAAATTATAATAACATAAATACATATACACACATATGGGAGAGGAATCGGTGGAATAAAAATATTAAGATTTTTAATATCCACTGATGGAACCAGTAGAAAATGTCTAAAACTGGCATCATAAGGAGACAGAAGTTTATTATTTTGAAATGTAGACATTATAGAGAAATGACTAAGAGACAGAAAGGGACGCTTCTGAGAGACAGGAGCTCGGATCCTAGGGATGTGACAAAGCACTCCCATGTCATCATAAATCCTCTAGTAATCTGACTTTTATATAATAACTGCACGCACTGCTTGGAGAAAAATTGAAAAAAAATATGGAGGAAGTATTGTTTTTCAAAACTCACATGCAAACAAGACACCAGGAAAACCATTAATGCTGTGGTGGCACCTGCCTTTAAACCCAGCCCTGGGAAGGTAGAGACAAACAGATCTTGAGGTCAGCCTGGTCTACAGAGTAAGTTCCAGGATAGCCAGAACTATACAGAGAAACTGCGTGTATATAGGGGAGGGATTAATTTCCTTAACATTTAAAAACTTTTTAAAATCAAAAATACTAGCAATCCATTTTAAAATAAAGAAAGAAGATAAGTTCCTCACAGAAGAGGGCAAAAGAGTCACAGGTGTTTGAAAGAAATCCACACTAAAACAACAAAGTCAACATTTAGAAGTATGTCTGTTGGCAAAATGATTTAAACTGATGACGTACAGAGCTGTCAAAAATGTGACCAGAACTGTTATAATGGTCACATGCCTGGAAAACCTACATGAAAATTATTCTGACATTTTTCTATGGTGTTCACAAATTGTTAGTTAAAAATAGACCAAAGCAGCACTGTTTGTAATTATAAACAATAAAGAAAATAAGCCAACGGCCTCTAAGTCCTAACTGCCTACCGTAATTGTGATATTTACAGCTTTGGGTTCTCCACATAACCAGAGAGAACTCGGAGGCTTTCTGCTGTGCTGAAGACAAATTTGCCAAGATCTGATAAGTAAAAGGACAAACAGGGGCCCAAGTAACGGAGTTCCTGAGACAAGACTCCTGAGGGAACCAATGAGGAGGGAGAATCGCTTGGCTTACAGACTTAAAGAGCTCAACAGTGGCCTCTTGGCCTCGTGCACTTGCGCAGAACAGCGCCATTCATTTGTTACAAGAGCATGGTGGGAGGAAATGCTCACCTCATGCTTACAGGAGCAGCAAAGGATGACGTAAGAAGGAACCCGAACAAGCTGTGACCCAGTGACCTACTTCCTCCGACTAGACCCCTGCTTCTCACTTTTCACCACTCCCAACAATGGCATCATATTATGGCTTCATGAACAGATCAATGGATTGATTAAGTCAGCATCCAGTCACTTATCAAAAGCCCATCAGCTGACCACTGACCTCCCAATATATGGGGGTACGGGACACATTTCATACCCCAACCATAACAGCATGTTTGCTGCTCCTGCCTGAACATGCTCTCCCTGTACCCATATATTGAAAACTTCCTTTGATGTAGCAGTATCGAGTGATGGGCCTTTTCGGAGTCCTAGTAACGACTCTGTCCAGAAGTACTGACTGATGCCCTGTAAAGTACCTACAGGGGCCAGTTTGCCCTCCCTGACCCCTTCCACCTTTTATCAGTTAAGAATGCAGCAAGAGGGTCTTCTCCACATGCCAACGCCTTGATCTTGGGCTTTCGAGACTCTAAAACCATAAGGGAATACGTTTCAATCCTTTATAAATGGCATGTTGGGTTTCCTGGATTAGCAGCAGAAAATGAACTAAGACTGATGATCTATTTTCCTTTTTGGACTAGAGGTGAAAGGTAGAACACGCCTTTGGATATAAGTGCATGTGCATAAACCAACCCTGGAAACTGCACAAGAAATCAGTGTGAGCGGGTTCCTCTGGCTGCTGTCGCCATGGGAAGTGAACACAGGTGGACCAACGTTTCAGCCTCTTCCTTTGCACTGCGTTTGAATCAAGTGCTATGTAGATAAATCACCTCGAGAGTGAATAAAATATAAATCGATAAATAAGAAGGAAGCAGATCGTATGTGTTGGTCCGGAAACCAACATTTACACAACGTATTAGGTATTCCTTTGATGAGGGGCAGTTAATGGGAAGCAAATCCCAGAGGAGTGTGCTGATGAATAGCCACCAGAATCCCAAAGGTCCTGGAGGGGAGAGCAGGGCAGGCCCTCTCCCGAGGAGGTGAGGTAGTTTGCACTGGCCCTGGCCTTGATGCCCACTTGCTTGTACTAAAAGGGAAGGGAAAGAACAAGATATGAGGGTCTCCTTCCAACCACAGGGACCTGACCTGGGACTAGTGAAGACCTCCCGCCTCCCTGTTCTCCTTCCTGCCATCTGGAGCAAAAAGCAGGAAACAGCAGGGGACCCTGAGACCTGATGAATCTCCTCTACCCAATTCCCTCTAAGGCCTGAACAAGTCTGTCAGTTCACACCCAATTCACACCAGCCCGTGAGCACTCAGTGTTGCCTCCATCTGGTCTCCCATCCCTGTGGACGAGAACAGGCTTTCCTGGTTCCCCTGGCCTTAGAAGGGTATGGGATAAGAAAAGGATATCCACACTGGGTTGGTGTGATGGTTGGCGTTGATTGTTGGCCTGATGGGATCTAGAATCACCCAAGAGACAAATCTCCAAGTAAGTCAGTGAGGAATTTTTCTAGGTTGGGTTGAGGTGGGAAGAGCTATTCTAAGTGTGGGTAGCACCGCTCGCTCTGTGGGCTACAGAACTCGACTTACTCCAAAAGAGAAAGCTGACTGAGCATTGTGGTTCACAGTTTCTCAGGTAGTTAGTGTCACAGTTAGTGAGTCACAGACAAGAAAACCAAGCACTACAAAGAGCGGATAGCACCAGGGATCCTCACAGCAGCCAGGCCCTGTTCCAAATAGGTCCTGGCTCCTCCCACAAATCCCCATGCAGTGTCTGCCTTGAGGATGATGAGCTAGGCCATGGCTCATCACAGCCATGGCTTCCGGACTATTCCGGACGGACGCCTGGCTCTCCCATGTCCTGGGAGCAGCACCTGCCGTGTGGAGTCCCCGGGGAGCCTGTGAGACAGACTCTCCACCTGTCCTGGAGCTAGCCCCTTCTCCGTTCTCATTTATACACAGCCTTACGGGAGTGTGCAGTTAAGATCGCTGCTTCCTAGCACTGTCATGCTCTAGTGTATACCATACACACTGGCTTCTCATACTTTGCTGGGCATCAGAATCACGTGTGAAGCTAATGGAGCACAGAGAGGCCTAGGGCCTGGGGGGAGAGGGAGGGAGGGGCCAGATAAACCAGACAGAACAGTTTCTAGGTTCAAATCCACCATCATCTGTGTGGCCTCTGTGAATACACCTAGGGTCTCTGAGAACTTTTCATCCTTAAAGTGAGAACTCAGTGACATTCCCTTGTTATTGAAACAAGGCGGAGGGCCAAGTGCTCGGAGCACAAAAGGCCACCGTTGTCCTTCTGCTCATGGGTCAAACCACTTACTGGAACGTAACACTGAATAATAGAAGTTTTTGAATGGTGCATCTTCATTGATTTTTTTTTTAGGACATCAAACACACTTGATAAATGGGT
Source organism: Apodemus agrarius (assembly GCA_964023405.1). NCBI lineage: Eukaryota > Metazoa > Chordata > Mammalia > Rodentia > Muridae > Apodemus > Apodemus agrarius. The sequence goes on from OZ030012.1 coordinate 101,317,380, forward strand.
GGAGAGTACATGGACCAATATCTTATTGATCAGTTCGCCAACGCTTTTATTTAGCTTGCAGTCTTGAAAAGAAGAATTGCTAATAGTTCACAGCACCACTGGTGATCAAAGTCCTTCTGTCCTTCCAGCTCCAGGAGATATTCAGAGTTAGGGCTAACTCTGTAGAAAGACCCACCCCAGACCACACCCCAAGCAAGCAGTGCTCATTCTGCCTGTGTGTGCTCTACCCTGCAGGCACTAAGCAAGGGGAAAAATCAGGTGGTCCCTAAGCCCTCAGAGACAGCAGATAAACGGATTCTGCCTGGGCAGGCATTCCTTGGGTCCGGCAGAAGTGGGGCAGGGCAGGAAATAAAAGTTTCTACTGGTACCATTGCCAAGTACCCATGGAGAGGTAAAGAACACCCTATAGAAAGTGGTGCTTTGGACTGCCGCCTTCAGCTCCTGCTTTCTCCGGACTGCAGGATAATTTGGGGGGAGGAACCACTGAGAACCAGCGCAATGTCATCCCTGGGTCCCTGGGAGAAATGAGAATTTGTGACCTGGCTCTCCCTTCTGGGCACCAGGCACGTAAAAAGCTGAGACAAGGCCCAGCCCTGCCTGAGGCCTAAAGAAATCCCAGGTCCCCTTTCTCCTGGGTCCTGCAGGCAATCCAGCTGTCTTTCCGATCCCACAGAGAGCCCATGGAGCAGGGCTGAAGTCCCAGGGGCATTGCCTCAGAGGAGAGGCAGAGATGATGTCTTCCCAGAGACACTGAGAACGTCCAACCCAGAGCCTTCTTCATTCTGAAGGGCCTATAGCTCCTTCCTTCAGAGGGAAGGAGGGTTTGGGAAGAGTTCAAAGATGCAGCATTTGTCTAGGATGGATGAGACCCCGGGCTTGAGTCTCAATACAAGAAAACAACAAAACACACTACAGAAGGAGGAAGAGGAAAGCAAGGTAGACTTGGGTGGACCTGGGCAGGTCTGGGCAAGGCCGCCCTGGTGAAGGGAGCCTCCTCCCAGGCCCGCTTTCAGTGCTGTGAAGGCTTCGTGCAGGCCTGGGCTTTTTGTTGAGCTCACTCTCAGATTCAACCTTCCATTCCTCTCTGCTCTCCAGAAAGCTCCTTGCCGGCTAGGAAGAGCTGGTCATTTATTCTAGGCTCAAGAGTGACCTGAGGGATTCCACCAAAGCAAGTAGGTACGAAATGGGATGCACAAAGGTACGGTCAGAGCTGGAGGGAGGGTGGGCTGGGATTGGACTTTGGAAATTAGGGCTCGGTGACCACTTCTAAGGTATGCCATCTTCCTGAAGATGTGAATGGCCTAGTACTTAAGTGGCCACTGCTTTTCTCCCCGCACTGTCCCTTACTATTCCTCCCATTTTACCTCTGTCCTCTATACACAGGTCAGAGACAGGAACATGTAGAAGCTCTGGTTTTTTTTGAAGGCTGATGATGAATCAGGGCCTTGCAAGCAGCTTGGGCTGTAGCCCCACCTCACTGCTGCTATCCGGGACAGACACTTATTAGATGCCAGGAACCATTCCAGGAGCCTTGGGGTCTTTTTCTCTATTTAAATTCTTAAAATGACAGACTTGGGAGAGGACGCCGTAGATGAAACTGTCTGCTACACAAGTATGGGCGCCTGAGTTGGATCCAGGAAAGCCACAGTAAGAAAGCAGGCTGTAGCACATTTGTCATCCCTGTGCTGGGGAGGCAGAGATTCTGTGGGTCACCGGGCCCTGATCAGCAAGCCCTGGACCAGGGAGAGCCTCAGACTCAAACACCAAGATGGGTAGGGCTGGAAAGACGGCTTATGGGCTAAGAACATTGACTGCTCTTGCAGAGGACCCAGCTTCAGTGGGGGTGGCTCCCAATCATCTGTAATTCCAGTTCCAGAGGGTCTGACACCCTTTCTCACCTCCATGGCACCCTGCATGCAAAGCATGCACAGCATGCACGGACATACATTCAAACAAAATACCTAGACACATAAAATTAAATTCTAATTAAAAAAAAAAAAACTAAAAGTAAGAAGAGTGATTCCTGAGGAAAGATGATGTCCAAGATCATCTTCTGGCCTCTACACACACACACACACACACACACACACACACACACACACAATATTTTTTTTGAGGCAGAATCTCAGTGTATAATTCTGGCTAACCTGGAACTTGCTAGTTAACCAGGTTGTCCTGGAACTCATAGGTATCCACCTGCCATCCTCTGAGAACTGGGATTAAAGGCAGGTACCACGACACCCGGCAGTAATTCTGTTTTGTTTTTTTTTTTGTTTTGTTTTTTTGTTTTTTTGTTTTTTTTAAATATCACTCTATGCCTTTTAAAGTTTTGGGGTGATTTTTTAATTCCCTTATTGATTTTAAATCTGTTTTCTAATTGCTCTCTGAACTTCCTGGAAATCTGCACACTTCTGGAGGTGCTTGCTCTTGGCAATTCGGCTGCGCAATGTTTTCTGGTCCTGAACCTATTTTTGATATGTCTGTACCACAGAGAACTCTGTCTGGCCTGGCTTGAAATGTATGCTTCCAGGTAGTTTTTGCACTTGCTGAGTCCCTTAGGTTAACCCAGAAATCTAAATTCAAAGTCTAGACCAGGCCAAAGCGGAGGACTTCTTTCAACCCACGCAGAGGCCGAGCTAAAGACACAGGCTTTCTGTCTTGTTGTATTTTGACTCGTGCAACTTCACTGAAGCAATTGCCCCTCAAGAGATGGGGTTTCAGCACCAACACCTCCTTTCCCCATGCCCATTTACACGCAGGCTTCCAGCTCACCACAATTAACAGCCCTTCTTGGCTCCAGACGCTCCCCCTGCCCCGCCGTTCCCCCACCCTCCCCACCCCACCCCCCTCAACCAGGCCAGCTATCCTTATATCCTTGCATGCAAGACTTGTGAGGTTTGGGGGGAACTGTATTATAGTGCTTAAATCTGAATGTGGAGGGCAAATGACGAATCCCCAAAGGTCCTTTCTGTCCCACTCTGCTGTCACAGGTCACAGTTCATTTTCCTGGTTCTGTCTTTTACAAGTTATCATTGGACTTATCATTTATCTCCCCTGAGTCTTGCTGACCTGCAGACTGTGTGTATGTGGGGTTGGGGGAGGGCTGTTAAATAACCCACAGAGCTTTTGTGAACTGAGACAAAATGAAATTCACATGTGGCCCGGCACAGAGGACAGTTCCAGGGATGTGAGATCCACTGTCAGTTTCACTAGCCAGCTCAGTGCTGGTTATGTGGTGGCCACGTCTGGCTCCGGTGTCCTGCAGAACGTGTGGGTTTGTCTTCCTTCGGAAACTGTATGGAATGTTCTCTGTGGGGCCAGGGTCTCCATGGGAGGCCAGTCAGCCTAAAATGAGCTGCTCCAAAGGCAGGGTGTCATGGAGATCACTGGGACACGCATACCTGGCAACAGCAGCAGGACTTTGCGCCTGGCCTGCCCACAGACCTGTTGAACTTTGCAAAGGCAAGGGCAGTTCCTCTGAATAGGGCTTCTGACCTTTGGCTCTATTATCTTTATATACCTGGTCCACTAAGCTATAAAAGCAGCAACGCTTAGCACAGTCTCCCTACATACAGCCTGTTCCTTGACGGTCACCAAACGTCCACGTCAAACCAGAGGCCGCCATCATGTCGAAGGACCAGAATGGAACCTGGGAGATGGAAAGCAATGAGAACTTTGACGGCTACATGAAGGCCCTAGGTAAGAAGCGAAGGGGATTGGGAGGCAAGGGACATTAAGAGGACAGCAGGCTGCTCTATAAGGAGGTGCTAGTGTGGGGCTCACCAGAGCTGTGTGCAAACCCTCTCTCCAGAGGTATAGCAGCGCAAAGCCAGCCAAGTCCTAGGAAATCTCTGAGGCTGTTTTCCTACCTCGAAATAATAAAGGTACATGATGAGGTTAGAATGTCCTTTGCACAGTGCGTGGCTCACAGAAAACATACACTGAATGGAGGATACAGACACATGTGTACATGTGCCCCCACACAGTACATGCACACGCACACACACCACAACTGGCGATAGTCTGCCCTGAGAGGAAAACAGAGTCACTCTCCTGCCTTGCCATCACCGTCTCACAGAGAACCGGTGGAGTCAGACATCACCACCAACGACTCCTGCTTGAGTTTTCCTCAGCCTTGACATAGAAAGCACTGAAGGACCAGGCATCCAGTTCTCTACTTAGGGACATTCAGGCTCTCAGAGGCCGCGAGGGCCTTTTGTCACCAGCACTCAAATCACTCACTGCTTATCCAAGTTCTGCACTGGGCTCCAGGCCAGGGGCTGCTAATCTGTTTGTGTCCCGAGTCAGTGACAGGGCAGGTCTGTAGGTCTCCCCTGGTGTTGGTAGAAACATGTGGTCCAGGCCACCTCTTGGAAGAAGATGGAGTGTGTCACCACGGGGGACCTCCAAATAAAGGCCCTGAACAAGGAGCTTGGCTACTGACCTTCTTCCCTACAGCAGCACCCTGGTCTCCTTTTCTGCCTTGAAATTCCCCATGTACAGAGTTGCATCCCTGCCTGTGGGGAGCCACACAAGTGAGAGAAACGGCTGCACTTGGCCGCAGATGCTTTGGATTCGGTGGTGAGAAGCATCTCTAAGAAAGGGCCTGGAGGGCCTTTTTCTGCAACAAAAGAAAGACAGGCAAACATACTCTTATTAGGGCTCCGCCTACACGGGTTAAGATACCAGATAAATTAGGTAGTACAACAGGATGTAGGCCAAAAGGAAATATTCCTGTCACACTCCTGTTTAGCCTCATGAGTGGCTAATGGAAATGGATCCCTGAACCCATATACGTAGTCAATTAGAGCATAGTTCAGAACCATAATTTTGAACATTATCACATAGATGAGGTAAGTAAGCCCAGAGTGAGTACAGCCTGTGCCATGCCCAAGACTTCCTCTGTGACGTGGGATCAGGTTCTTGACATTTCAGGGCCTTGATTTTTCCATCCGCCAAACAGGGATAATGACACGTGTGTTGTGGTTTCTCTAGTGGTGCTGGGTACAGCTGTGATTTTTGAACAACGGAAACTCTTATTGCGTGGGCTATTTGGAAGCACCATGGTTCCATAAATGTGACAACCCAGGCACATAGATTATTAACAGAAAGCAACTTGCCTTTTGCCGTTTGCTTAAACGATATCAATTCCAGGGCCAGCAAGATGGTCTAGTGAGTAAAAACTCTTGGCACACAAGCCCCAGGACCTGACTTTAATCCCTGAAACCTATAATTGAAGGGAAAACACCAACTCAAAAGCTGCCTCCTGACTTCCACATACACGCCATAGCACACGCATGCCGCCAACCCCCACCCACTCACCACCCATGCACATACACACACAATGATAATACTTCACAAAAATATTTCCTAGTTGACTTTAGAGATAACACCCAGTTCCACTTTAGTGTCAGGCCCCTTGGATAGTCTCCTAAAGTCCAACGCCTCAGTCTGAAGGTGGAAGACAAACATTCCCATCCTCCACTGCGGCTACACCTTTGTCTCACTAAGGAAACCCTCTCTCTACCTCTGGTTTCCTCTATTACAGAAGCTTGCAACTCATTGGGCATAAGGGACTTACAAGTGGTGACTGTGACGTTTAGGTACTTCTGGCTTGACCTTCCTAATCCTTAGCAACAATTGCTTGCTGTTGGGCTTCAGTAATAATGTGCAATCGAACATCATGTTAGTCTGATCTCACTGTAATGAGCCGACTGAGTCAACCCTTTGTAGCAGGTCCCTGCCCTGTAGAGGAGCATCTGGCACTTTATGGACTGAGCTGACTACCACAGGGGATAGCTCTAGCTAAACACAGAATGTGGGTGTCTTTGTGTTTGCTTTGCCCAGATGCTGATAGCTCTCTGTCTCAGGCTCCTAAGGACTTGCCTTACCTTGGTGACAACTACAATACCCTGCACAAAAATACCTTATGCAGAGTCACTTTCCCAGCACAGAGGCAGGACATCTGATTTCCTTCTGCTACCCATGGGCAGGGCAGGGTCTGGCAGTGACTAATGTCAAGAGACTAGGCCAAAAGCAGATGAGGAGTGGCCATCAGTCTAACCTGCCAAAAGCAGTTCCACTGATCTGTTTAATTTCTGCCACACCCAACTAAAAGGCAAGGTTGCTTTCCCAAGACTGGGAAATCCAGGAGGCTTGCCTCGGAGCCCTTCTGTGCACTTGGCATCTGGGATGAGCACTGTAGAGGTCTTTGCAAATCCCCAGATGTGTCAATACCATCAGGGGTGACATTGTTCTTTGCTTGTGAACCATCACTTTCTTGGATTTTATAACTCTGCCCATCAATGAGGAAATCGGCTTTCTCTGGGGGCCTGGATCTTTGTGTCATAGGGAGGAAGACACTGTTGAGATGCTTCCCTGAGCAGTAACCTGGCTCTGTCAATAGCCCAGTAGCTCACTCGATATGATCTCCTCCACACATGGCTCAGGTCCTGACCTCAGCAGAATGACATGGCACAGGAACCTTTGAGTTTACCTCAAAGTAACAAAGTCATTAAGAGCTCAGAGGGTGAGTGTCCAGCATGACTCAGTGGTGCCTCCTCTCCTGCACCACTGGGCACACCAAGTCTTTGCTAGATTCTCTCTGACCTTGAAGAAAGCATCTTGGAAGTCCTATATCACTCAAGGGTTCTCTCATGCCCTGGGGTCCTCCTTTGGACCAGAACATGGAGGAGTGGAAGAGATGTCTTCAATGCCAAAGAAGAACCAAGTAGAGCTATAAAGAGAAGATTCTGGTGATGTGACAGAGACAGGAACAGAGTCCAGCAACTCTGCCCAAGATAGAGACTCACCTAGCTGCCACAATGAGGCACCAGCAGCTGCTTCTAGAAGCAGTGAATGTACCATCTGCAGTAGGACCCAAGCTGCTCTGCTCTTGAGGAGACCAGGCAGGTGCAGAACATCAAGATTGTCTCATCCAAATGCTGTTACTTTGAAAAAAAAGCCCTCATGTCTGAAGTAGGTAGAATCATCTAAGTACAGTCATCTTTAGTTATGTCTCATTGGCCTAGGGTTGAGTGGATCTCCATGGTGGTCCTTGCTTCAGTGCTCTCATCCAATGCAAAGGGATAGTGGCTGGGGCTGGAGCCTTCTTGAAGCTATTTCCACTCCAGCTAGGGGATGCTGGCTGGTGACTGAGACCTTACTTAGCTGTGGCTGAGGACATCTACATGGTCTCCCCACATGGTATGGAGATGTTCACAGCATGAGGCTGTGAGGGAGTCAGGGGTGCATGGTCTTTGTGACCCACTGTCTGAAACCACCAGGTGTCTCTTTCAGTGTATCCTGTTGGTCCGAGTGGTACATTCCCTTTCCCTATTCATAGGGCCATAGCAAAGATCTCACTCTTCTGAGAGAAGAATGTTAAAACCATACTGTAAGACAAATAGGATGGGATACAGCCAGCTAGAAAAACACAGACTGTCATTGATGGGATGCCGGATGATCTTAGACCTTGTCCAATATATGTCCACAGTTACTAAATGGAAAGCAGAGAGGGAAAAAAAAGTCCCAGTATAGGAGCAGTGAAGACTTTCCAAGTCCTTCAGGATAGGGTGTTAGGGAAAGTAAAAGAATCCAAGGAGAGAGAGAGAGAGAAAGAGAGAGAGAGAGAGAGAGAGAGAGAGAGAGAGAGAGAGAGAGAGAGAGAGAGAGAAACCAGGCCTGGCCATGATCACGTGCAGAGTCATAGACATGGGATACCAAAAAGGAGTTGCCTATTAAGAGCTGAAGGGGAAGGAGAAGAGAGTCTAAGATACATGCAGATATTTAGCATGAGTGACCTTCATCCTCCAAGCACAGAGGACTGCCTCCAGGGTAGAAGTATGTGAGGCCACCACACTAGCCCAGGCAGCCGTGTATTGCCTCCAATGGCACGGAACTGGAAGGGTGGTTGAATGGCCCTGGAAGATGGGGGAAACTGCCAAGAATGGGCATGTGGGGATAGCCAGAGCAGGGAGGGGAGACTAGGTATGGAGACCGGGTAGCAAAGACGCTGGGAAGAGGCAGCCCTGAAAATAGACAAGCATCTTGTACCCTCCTCAGTGGAGATGGTGACTGAGTTGCATCCTAAAATTAGCTGGGCAGGATCAGATTTTGATGATCTTTTATTCTACACATTGTCCCTATTTGGGAAAGAAAATCTTATCTCAATTTCTGAAGGATGGTGAGGGCCACTTTTTTTTTCCATTTAAAGCAATATACAGAGACTTAAAAAAAAACATCTACTTCAAATAGTAAGGTAGTAAACAGTAAACTAGTAAGCTCAGCACCAGGAAAGGGTATCTCCAGAGACAGACATCAGACGGCCCCTGTTGAATGTTTTCTCTGCAGAGAATGTTTCCTGAGCTTCTGCAAAGCAGGGAATCCCATGCTAGCTTTTGTCTTTGCGTTTGTTTTTCTTTCCTGCTCTGTTGTGTTTGTGAGGTGCCCGGTAACAAACCCAGAAGCTTCCAGGGGACCAGCCGGGTTAGCGTGGGCACACGTTATTTTCATGCCACAATGAGCACTGTGTTAGAGTCTTGTATTCACTATTTCTTCTTAACTAACTCAGATTTCAACAATATATTGAGTACCTACAGCACACTGGGAACTCTTCTGGTCACTGGTGATGGAGTGGTTGATAAGAGGATGGTCCCCTGCCCTGGTGGAATTGATCTCCTGGCTGTGGGAGGAGGAGGGGGGGAGGACTGAGAGAGAACACCAGACACTGTGCTAGATGACTTTAGGTGATGGGGTGTTTTAAAGAAAATGGAAAAGAATAATGTGTGAGGTGTGGCAAGGGTCAAGGAAGAGGACTTAAGGAGTTGACAGTGCGTAAGGCCAGAGCTTGAAACTCAGTTGTGTCCCCAAAACAAGGGACATTAAGAGCAAACGATTAGTGTGTGTCCAAGAAGGTAGATGACAGGAGGGCTGGGGTGTGGCGGTGTACAGAAAGCTGGGAAATAAGAGGCTGAGAGTGGAGAGAGAGGCAGAGGTTAGATCAAGAATTCTGCTTTTTCTATTTGGCTTCTTATACTCACTACACACCCAAGCCTATGGTAGATATGACCTTGGAAGCCCCGGAGCCTAGAGTTGGGCCTGAGGATAGATGGGATATTTCCTGTTGGATGAGATAAGGAATTGGAACCCCAGGGAAGAAATCCCTGGGGAATTTCCCAGAGACACGTGGGGCTAGGAAATGGCAGGGCCCAGAGTTCTAACAACATGCCAACACTTTCTTTTAAACTCCGTTTAAACTCTGTTTTAAATAGAGTGAGGGCACCAGGTGGTGGTGGGAGGGGACTTCATTCTGAGCAGAACTAGTTGGGATGATGGGGATATCCAAAGTAGAGAGACAGCATCTTCAGAAACACTAAAAGAGGGTCACTTGGGGTACCTAATTGACGATCAGTCTGATGGCCTCAGAATGAGGTGATTGTACAAAACTCTGGATTTCTGCTGGCATGGACAAGCCAGCAAAGTTATTCAAATCGTCAGAGTCTTAATTGCCCTATGTGATGGCTGGACTTTCAAATGGCGAAGTCCCCAGGCAGAAGAGGCCAGGGGCCGAGGATGCATGCCTCGCCCTCCTCTGGCCTCGCTGGCACGGGCTGGATGGACACTTGCATCCCTGACCTCTCTCCCAGGGGAGGACATTGGACTAAGGGTGCAGAGTGCAAGCCCAGGGTCACCAGCCTGCCTGCAATAGCCAGGGAGGAGTGAAGGAAGAGACAGGCAGGGGCCAGTCTAACTCCCTTCTAAACGTGTACTCTGGAGGAGGAAATGGTATGGAAAAAAAAGAGAGAAAATTGCTCTTCCGCCCGGTTTCCCCTTATTGCCTGGAAGTGCCGATGATTTGAGAATTAAGGAGTCTAGTAGGTTCAGAGCCCATCCAGGCTGCGCTTTGAGCAGCCCTCAGATTCCCCGTGATGGATCCCCGTTGCATCTCCGCTCTTTAATTTACAAAGTGCACCTGCCCTTTTAAGCTTGCAACTTTAGCTTTCCTCGCAAGCACATTACAAGGCATTTTAATGTCGAGTAGCGTGCTCGTATCTCAGCTTTATGACTTGCATTGTTCAAAAGGCAGTTATGAAAAGTGTGCTTAATAAAGTCACTTGGCTGGTGCTGATTTGCTCTCCTGCAGCAGCAGCCGTGAGCCACGTATATTATTCAGAAATAGCTTGTCTCTGGCCCCTTCCTTCTGAGATAGGAATTCACTTCACCTGGCTATAAATCAGGCTCGGAGATACCTTTAATATAGAAAAGCAGACAGAAACCAAACTTGATAACGCTAGTGTTAAAATACCATATCCGGAAACAGTTTTCCTCTGCAAAGTCCAAAGAGAAAGTACTTGTATGTGTGTGCACTATAGAACATTTGTGTTCTATAGCTACATTTAAACCCTTTTGATTAGAGATATCTAACAAGAAATCCACCAGCAGACTCTTTGGCTTCCTTCCCCAGGGTGGAGCGGAGGTGACATGATAAACTGGCTTGTGCAAACGCTAAAGGGTGGCCAAGAGGCCAAGTCGTTTTTCAATCTGGAGGCGAAGCAGTGCTTGCTTCCATTTGCATAGGGACACTAATAGCACTCTCCCAGTCCTTGTCAGGAAGATTGACTCCGCTGCTGTTGCCAGGACACACCCGTTCTCTCAGCAACTGGCCGATTCCGCCGCCGCCATCCCCTTTTCTAGGCAACTCAGGACTAGCAATAATTTTTTGCAGTGATTCACTTTTCCAGGCAGCCCAGGACAAGCAGTAATTTTCCCTGGGGAGCCTTAGCTGTAAATGACGAACGGGCTACATTTATAGGGACACTGTGAAGCCGGGTGATACTGAGCCCTGCCATTTAAATTCTCTGGGCCGCGATTTCTCCTTCCACAGAGCGAATATAGAATATAGATTTGTTTGCTAAAGAACAGTTTGTTCTCCACAATTTCCATTCTTCTGTAGTAGCTTGCCGGGGGCACTCCCCTTTCTTTCATTTGGGTAACAGCATCCCTTTCCTACATCCTAAGGATGACTGCAGGAGCTCTGTGAGCACAGCAGGGACTTCAGAGTGAAGGGCTTGAGCAAATGCCACTGACCAAGCAAACTCGAGGGAGGAAGGTGACCCAGCCCGGAAAATGTCCCACCAGGCTGGATAAAGGGCCCTGTGGCAGCTATAAGGTCCGGTAGCTGTAGGGATACATAAATATGCTCTGAAACATTTGCATTGGGCTAAGCTGATCTGGTCCCCTGGGAACCCAAAAAAAGACAAGGATAACAATGGAGCCCTGTGTGCAGTGCATACATGCAAGCACCTAGGTACCTTGTATAGGGACCTTGTACCTTATATACCTTTCCCACCAAGCTTGCTGACTCCTTGTCACAAGGACAATAGGAAATGAGCTTTCTGTCCCAGTCCTTGTTCCCCGCCTCCAGGGGAAAACTGAGGTTCTGAAAGGGAGAGAAGCTTCTGCAAGGTCACATAGCCGGGAAATTGGGAGTGACCCGCCCTTTGCCCTCCACTCTTTTGTGCCAGGGTTTCTAAGCTGTGGTGTGCACAAAGTGAGTGGGAAGGATTTGCACTTTTTATGGGTTTCCTTGTTCCATTGCTACTACTGCTACTGCTGCTGGTGGTGGTGCCGCTGCTGGTGCTGCTGCTGGTGCTGCTGCTGGCAGTAGTCCAGGGTCCTGGCTTTAGCACCCGCTATCCCAGACCACACTCCTCTGTTAACAAATCCATACGATCTGAGCACCTACTATGAGCATAGACCTTAGGCTGGTTCTGGAGGGGGACACATGGAGCAAAACTGGGCAGGAGGGGCAGAAAAATCAAGCCCACGATAGAGGCGTGTGTAAGACAACTAACTCTTGCTTTTCACATAAAGAAACGTGGTGTGTCGTTGGTATGTGTAACCACCTGGTCCTGAGCGCTTTGCCTTGTTAAAGAAATGAATGAGGCTGGGAGCATACATCATAACCTTCCCCACTCCCTCTGCCAACAGATATTGATTTTGCCACCCGCAAGATCGCAGAGCGTCTGACTCAGACGAAGATCATCACTCAAGATGGTGATAACTTCAAGACGAAAACCAACAGCACGTTCCGCAACTATGATCTGGATTTCACCGTCGGGGTGGAGTTTGAAGAACACACAAAGGGTCTGGATGGCCGGAAAGTCAAGGTACTTCTGGGTGGGTGGGTTTTCACTGGGGCTGCTCATGCAGAGGCTGGATTTCTAGCTTCACAGTGCAACAAGTCCAGGAAGGTTCAGGTCGGGCTAAGGTAAGCAGGGCCAGAATGGACTTAGTGGGGTTGATAAGGGGTAATTAATGAAGCGCTGAGTAGGGTTAGACAGGGAAGGGAGGGAGCAGGGGCCTCAGATCATGTGAGAAATTAAGATTACATGGCTGAGCAAGCAGCCGAAGGAGGGCAAGACTGGATGCCCTGGAAATGGATAACCACGGAGCTCAGCCAAGCGCTTACCTGGGTGTAAAGAGGCAGCCATGCTCAGCCAGCCCTGCCCAAGAGAAGATCAGAAGATCAGGCCTCCTGCTACCTGTTGGGTTGTTTGGTTTGTGTTTTTTTTGGGGGGGGGTCGGTTATTTTGATTGTTGTTGTTGTTGTTTGTTTTTGTTTTGGGGAGGTTGGCTTTTTTAAGGAGTCCCTGAGAATGCAGGTGTTTTGACACCATGTAACACTCCCTTTTTTTAGATGATCCAATTGGCCAAATCCCTTTTTAGGAAATCATGATGTAGATGAAATAAAGAACATAAAACTCAGTAGACTCAGTAGAGTCAGTAATCCCATCTGTGACTTGTGGCTTCTGTCCTAGCAGAGACTGAACTCCAGGGCCATCACCTAGGAAACCATGCAGGGGGTCACAGGCTATTCTTCCATATTGGGATTACAGTAACCCTCCCTCCTCCACGCTCCCTCCCCTACCCTCCCTCCACCACGCTCTCCCTTCCCATCGTTTCCATTCCATGCAGTCCAAAAGCAGAAAATGGGAAATTCCAGAAATAAGCAACCCCTGAGGTTCAAAGTGCACGTCATAGGTAGCAGGATGCAGTCTCCCGTGCCTGCTCCGTCCTGTCCAGGATGTTAGTCATTTCTTTCCCAGCCTATCCACCCTGTGCACATTACCCACCCACCAGTCACTTGGTCGCCACGTTAGTTCTGTGGAATATTCTACCCGAGATGACACTGGGGCTCTTGGAACACACACGTGACTGATGAGAGGGGACTATTGGATTTGCACTGGTCAACCCTGAAAGCACACAAAAGACAACTCTCACCTGAAGGTGAAGGGTTGTCTCTGAGCCTCAGACCTTGGCTCTCAGCAGAGGTAGTAGGCCTTTGCACGGGGCAGCTGCTCACGAGTGAATCAGAGGCTGCTGAGCAGCAGGCAGACGTGGGGCGAGAGACGTGGAGGCAACAGCAGCTCCTCCACGTTGCTGTGTGGAATCACTGCCCTGAGGCCCGCTCCTCACACTTCACACTTCCAGGGTTTGGTTGTCCAAATCAAACTACACCTGGTCAGGGCCCTCCAAACAGGAAGAAGGGAGGCTTAATCTCAGTCCTGCTTAAAGACTGTCCTTCCTCAACCTTAGCATCATAGCTCTGGGGCTGATAGAGAAAACCTGGAAGGGCTCCTGGTTTGCCACATATTACAGTGGCCATTGACCGCAACTGCTCACGCCCATGCGGTTTACACAAGGCTGGATATTCGCAGCATTCTCCATGCCAACTTGGTTACAAGGCTCCCGAACAGAGAAGAATGGAGCTGAATACGCTGCCTGTGGCAAAGGAGCCCTCATCTCCAGCAAAGGGCGAGGGATGACACAGTGATACAGGATCTGCCACACTTCTCTGCCTGTTCACCACAGCTGCCTCCTCCCGGGGGAAGCCACTGGCCTGTTCTCCCAGGAGCTCTTCCCAAGTCTCAGCTCTCTCCCAAAGTGAGGGACTCAGTTCTGGTTCCTCTGCAGGTCTGGAAGTATTAGCAATTGACTTGCTGGAGTCTTTTCACTCTACCGAGACAGAGACCATAGAGAGCAAAGGAGAAGGTCCTACAAATACTCTTCTCTGGCTGCTTTTACTTCCCTTAGTGTTTGGCTCTTGCAAGTGGCAGCTGTAAGCAGGTGGAACCAGCATTAAGTGGTTCCCTCTAATGTCACTGACCCTGTGCCAGTCTCAGGAACGAGGACCCTTAGCCAACAGGTGTTAGAGCGCCCCTGTAGGTTAGAAATCCAGATTTCTTAACCCTTAACACTGACCATTGATAGAGCCTTTAGCCCAAGACTGTGAGATTCTTGGCTCTAAAGAAAGACTTGACAGATTTCCGAAAATCTGGTGACCAGGTTGATGGTTTCTAACCCAAAGCTCTGTCCAACTTTTTATCTTACATTTCAGCTCTCCAATGAGCCTGCTTAGAGACCCAGAGAAAGGGGTGCCGTGACCAATCACGGTGGACAATTTAGCCCTGGTCACTCTGCTGGGATACTGGGGGAGGTGAGACCTGTGCAGGTGCAGGTTCCGAGAGAGTTCACCAAGGCCTGGGATAGCACGAGGTCTGGTACCAACCAATTCTTGCCAGCAAGCTTGGTTAAAGTCAAGCCTTCAGGAACCAGAGCAGTCAGCTGTCATCACCAGGATCCTTCTCAAGGCATTCCTGGAGTGTTCAAGACGGCTGGTGCCTCCGTAAGGGCAGCCCAGCTGGCTGTTAGACTGACAGAGCTTTTGTCTGAAGGAGTGAGGGCAGCAAGGGGGAGTCCAATGAGTGTCAATTAGGGAATCAAATTAACCCATGCCCCAACATCTTCACTTACACACACACACACACACACACACACACACACACCACCACCACCACCAGAAAGAGTGCTTACCATAACTAATCACTAATCAGTAGTGATTTGAATGCATTTTAATAGTGCTAAACACCTTCCCCAGGCTCCAAGGAGTACCAGCCCCTCACCTACCTCAGGAGGAAACGCTCTTATTCTCTGGAAAGAAGGGCACACATTTCAGCCAAGTGTCCTAGCATTCCGAGTCTCATCTATCAGGGAAAATTAGATTTAATGCTCTTTGCTAAAAATAATTAATTAATTAAAATTTAATTTAAAAAGTTTTTTTTTTTTTTTTGTTTTTTTTTTGTTTTTTGTTTTTTTTTTTTTGCCGGGTGGTGGTGGTACACACCTTTAATCCCAGCACTTGGGAGGCAGAGGCAGGTGGATTTCTGAATTCGAGGCCAGCCTGATCTACAGAGGGAGTTCCAGGACAGGCAGGACTACACAGAGAAACCCTGTCTCAAAAAAACAAAACAAAACAAAAAAAAACAAATAAAAAGTTGTTTTTTTTTTTAAAGGACAGGGTAAAAAGTATTTTGGAAAGCCGGGCGTGGTGGCACACGCCTGTAATCCCAGCACTTGGGAGGCAGAGGCAGGAGGATTTCTGAGTTCAAGGCCAGCCTGGTCTACAGAGTGAGTTCCAGGCCAGCCAGGACTACACAGAGAAACCCTGTCTCGAAAAACCAAAAAAAAAAAAAAAAAAAGTATTTTGGAGATCTTCCGCCAGAGCCTTCCTGAAATAAAAAGCCCAGACAGTCCACTTTAGGTCCTTGCTGTAGGGCTGCGGGCTGATGGGTCCACAAGCCTTTTCTGGACTGTGACCAGAAAGCTAATTCATCAGACTCCAGAACTAATGGGAAAATCTACCTCTGAAGGTTTGCATCTCACCACTGTTGCAGGCTAATCAGTTCTTGATTCGTTTCCCTGCTCCTTGTGGTGTGAGGCGAGGCTTCCTTCTTCCTGACACAAGTCACGTCCTTCTGGCCCTTCCTGATTCTGAAAAATTCTACTTGTCACCACCTAGCCACCCCCACTTTCACCCCCCACACCTCCACCCTTCCCAGTCTCCCCCCTAAGATCATCACTTAGTGTCACTGCAGGGAGAGACGATCCTTTTACCCATACCTTGTCTCCTCTTTGTCTGCAACAGAAAGCCAGGGATAGCAATCTCTCTCTCCATCTCCATCTCCGTCTGTCTCTGTCTCTCTTACACACACACACACACACACACACACACACACACTCGCACCAGCAACAACAATTATAAGAAAAGGGGGCCATGAATTTGAAAAGGGGTACATGAGAAATTTTGGAAGATGGATAGAGAAGGGGGAAATGATAAAATTATAATTCCCAAACAATTTTTTTAACAGGATAGTCTTTTATAGGTCTGTGGTTCAGTTATTGACTTTCACAGACTGAACCACCACCAGCACTTGTATCTCATTTGACATAAAGAGCCCTTTTGAGAGATGCTGACTTTGGAAGTGTGAGAGGCAAAGTCACAGTAGGGCTCCACCCCTCCACTCTCTCCAAACCCCGCCCTTTCCGGAGCGCTCTTTCCCTGTCTGTCTCTCTCACTCAAAAGTTATGGCTCTTTTAGCTGCAGATCTTTCAAAAAACAGTATGAGTCTGTTTTTAAAATCTCTTCAAATACAGGGATGAGATCAGCAACTAAAAGCTGGGCAGGATGGTCAACGCTGTAAGCCCAGCACTCTGAAAAGCTAAGACGAAGATGCAGCTGGTTCCAGGCAGCATGGAAGATATACTGAGGAGGAAGAGGAGGGAAAGGGGGTGAAGAAGAGGAACAGAGAGAGAAGAGGAGTGGGGAGGAGGAGGGAAAGGAGGGAGAGAGGGGGAGGAGGAAGGAGAAGAGGATAAAGACAATTAAATTAATAAGAAATGTGAGCTTTGGGAGTTGGTTCATTTAACTATTCTTGTAGCTCTGCTTCTGTCTCGTGTAGGAGTGAGCCCACAATCTTGTAGCCATTACTGTGATTCATTGGTAACCAATTTACTTTTGGGTCAGTATAACTTTGGGTCTTGCTGCCCAGTGTGAGTTATTAAAATGAAATATTAGGGCAGGCCCCCCTGCACTAGCATTTTCTGCATTCTGCAAGTTTGCTGAGTTCTTACTGCCTGCCAAGCCTGTGTCAGGGAGATAGGTGTCACGCTGAGCTGGAGCCCCCTTCCTGTCCTGCGGGACCTCAGCCTCATACAGAAGACAGACAAACAGATAGGGTCTACTGCCTGTTCCCTTGCAGGGCATGTGTGCACTCTGCTGGGACCTCCTCTAAGGCAGGAGGTCAATGGGCTTCCCTCAAGACTCTGTCTCAGGGAAACTGTCTACCACAGACTCACGGGTCAGTGCCAACACTGTGCTCAGTGTCATAGCCGCCACCAATAGCCACACAGCTACCAACAGCCCAACAGCACCAACAGCCACACAGCTACCAACAGCCCAACAGCACCAACAGCCACACAGTCACCAACAGCCACCAACAGCCACACACAGCCACACAGTCACCAACAGCCACCAACAGCCACACACAGCCACACAACCACCAACAGCCACACAGTCACCAACAGTCGCCCACAGCCACACAGTCACCAACAGCCACACAATCACCAACAGCCACCCACAGCCACCCACAGCCACACAGTCACCAACAGCCTCTCCTTTCCGGAGCTCCGCCTAGGAATGGATACATCAATGCAGTCACATGCACTGGGGCTTAGAGTACAATGCAGTATGGGAGGAAGGAGAAGAGAAGGCCCATTCCTTGCCTAAGAAGAAGACAAGAGTCCTTATCTATCCACTAGGGAAGCAATGGGATCTACAACAGTGAGGAGAAATAGCAAATGCATTTTCCAGATACTTCTTCCTCCCAGAGGAGCCAGAGGATCTGTGGCATGAACTTCTCTAAGTCCTTCAGAGATATAAGGTTTCAGATGTTCTTGAAGGAGAAAGCCATTTTTCTTTTTAAAAAGAACAGACTTTTTAAAATTTTATTTACACTGGTATTTTTGTCTCTGCTCCCATGTATGTTTGTATAAGGGTGCCAGGTCCCTTGGAACTGGAGTTACAGACAGTTGTGAGATTTCTATGTGGGTGCTAGGATTTGAACCCAGGTCCTCTGGAAGAGCAGCAGCCAGGGCTCTTAACCGCTGAGCCGTCCAGCCCCAGCACAGAATATTTTATTTTAAAACTAGACTTGGGGACTGTGACTGCATGGATGGTTACAGTTCTGCCTTGCTTTTTTCCAACAGTAAATGTGGGATGTTCTTTGTGCCTTGGTGGCTTAGCTCAGTCCCTTCACAGGGATAATCGCTGCTCAGGATTTCTTTTACTTCCTCGCAAATGACAGGGACTCAGCAGAAGAATATGTACACACCCTCACCTGGCCCCCCAGCCTTCTGCTCACTGCTCAGTGTCTCGCGTTTTCAAGCATTTAACCAACTGGCTCCGGTTGTATTCTCTCTATGGCTGTGCAGCAGGGAAGAATCTCGCCCTATTTAACCAGCCACCCACTGACAGACTTTATGAAGCTTCCAGCCCTTTGCTGTAACGAACAATCCTGTGATGCCTCCAGGAGGAGGGGGGGAGGGGATAACACTGTGTGTAGAGCATACATTATGGTCAAGGTCAAATATTATTTTAGAAACAGGTAGGTTTAACAATCTGTAGAAAACAGGTTTGTATAATGCACAAGGAGAAGAAAAAAAAAAAAAAAGAACCCTACAAGTCAGTTTATCGTCAGTAGGGTTTACAAGATGTAGGAAAAAAAAAAAAAGAGTGTCAGGTCCTTGGCCTAATTTTGTTCAGAGAGATACCAGGCGGTGTGTGTATACAAGAAAAAATACAAAAACAAAAAATAAACAAACAAACAAACAAAAACAACCCAACTGTGTGAAGCTCACAGGAAGAAATACAGACACGGTAAGGAATGACAAAAACATCAGCAGGTGCAGTGAGCGAGCCTGATCTGGGTGCCAAAGGACTGAGAGGGAAATGGGTATCTACAGAGTTGTAAGTGTGTACACAGGGTCTTGCAGCCTCCTGGGTGCCGGAGGGCCTGCGGCTTCTCCATCTCCCAGTCAGCCTGGGTGGGCTGGAGTGGAGGAGAGCATCCATGAGATCCGCTATGCTCCTGCACTGTTAGCACCCCTGCGCAGAGAAAACAAGCAGGTTCTAGGGGGCGGGAGCTACGCGGAGCCACGTGAGCAGCTCCCTAGTTAAGTAGGAAGCCTCCCTGCATGCATTCTCACATGCTATGGACAAGGCTCAAAGTGTAACGAACCCCTGCAGGAAAACTCTCAGGGTAGAAAATTTAGGTCAATGAATACAGGCAGTATCATCAGAGATGATAATCCTAGCACCCTAGAAACAGAGGCAGGAAAGTTGAGAGTTCAAGGTCATCCTCAACACACAATGAGTTCACGGCTAGCCAGGGCTATGTGAGATCCTGTTTAAAACACACACACACACACACACACACACACACAAACACACACACACACACACACACACAACTAAACGCTTATGAAATAGGGAATTTTCAAATAATAAATTAAAAATTATGTAAAATAAGTATTAAAAGCAAAACCATAAGCAAAGCTATGTGCAGTTCCATATTTTGAAAGCTAGTCTAAAAGTTCTCACAAAAGATTTCTCTTCCCACCTTCCCCAAGTGAGGGTGCACAGCCCTCCCCTTGGTTACTAAATCTTTGATCTTTGACCACATGATTAATTGGATCCGAGAAGCAGTCTTATCAGCATCTCCGCTGTTATTTGTGAAGTAGAATATCTCTTCTTCGGTTTAAAAGGCATCTACTGCAAGAGTTCCCCCTGTAAGCCCCCGGTTCATATGCTTGGTTGGCATGGCCTGTTAGGTTAATGATCTTTTTATTGATTTACAGAGGCCCTTTATATATAAGGACATCAAGTCTTTACTGATATGCTACAGCTCTTTTTCCCTGTTGGTTATTTGTCTGTTGACTTTGAGGTATTTTCCCTTCCAGAAAGTCCACCTTGTTAATAGTTGAATTCATCATCTTGCCTTTACTAGCTCCAAGTGCTATTTTTACCATCTAATAAAACGGTTGAGTCGAATTCCTTAGAAGAGAACACAGCCAGCCTGGAGAAACCAGCGTGGCTGGAACGGAGCGTATATGTGGAGCAGAGACCGGAAGGTCCCTGGGATCGTGGAGACAGACTCTGCCCCGTGGGCAGGGAGGGGCCGGCAGAGCTTGCAGGGACTGAAGCTGCAGATTGTTCCGTCTTTGAAGGCCACTGTGTGATTTGCTTGACCTCTGTCTTTGCAGACCCTAGTCACCTGGGAAGGCAACACCCTCGTGTGTGTGCAGAAAGGGGAGAAGGAGAACCGTGGCTGGAAGCAGTGGGTGGAGGGAGACAAGCTGTACCTGGTAAGCCCTGGGGTCTTCTGTACGGCACTCACCTGGCCAGGCGATTGTGACAAGAAAAATGGCCCTGGGCTCCGGCCAAATGCATTTGGTCCTATAGTCAGAAAGCCATTCCTATCTGGCTCAGGGGACTCTAGGAAGAAATCTATATGGCTGTTTCTGTGAAGAGCTGCAATTAAAAAAAAAAAAAGAAAGAAAGTTTAAAATGCTGAATTAGGAAAGCAAGATCCAAGGAGAAATAAAGAGGAAGAGGAGCTGCTAAGGGGCAGCTGGGGGGAAAGGCGAGCCACCCGGAGGAGGACAGGACCTGTCAGTTACTGGGGAGCCCGGGGAGGGGGGAGGGGCTGACAGCATGAGGGGGCATTGGCCTCTCACCCCAAGGCATGGTGGACCTGATCCCACTCCTGCGAGGCTGACTCGTTACTAGAACACAACAGAAGGGAGGGACCATGGCTGACACCCATCAATATCTATCTCGGCCTAGACAGCTTTATTTTTCATTCTTTAGTCTTCACAGCAAATTATGGGCCCCTCAATGGAAGAGTAAGAGAAGCTTCACTCTTTCAAACATCCAGCTACTCGTTTGCTAAATGAATGGTTCATTCAGCAAACACCTCCTCATTCATTCATTCACCCATTCACTCACTCACTCATTCACTCATTCATTCATTCAGCTATGCAATCAGGCAGGTACCCGGCTCTAAGTCAACATGAGTGTCCCCAAGATGTCCTTCAGATCTGAGCTGACTTAGCCTGAGATCTTACTGCTGTCTGCTGATGACACGCGTGTCCTTCCCAGCGTTTTCCTCTGTCAGCTTTCCCTACCTGCTGTGGCCTAGCTGGTGGATTTGATTTTTAATTATAGGGCCATCCCCAGCAGTACCTGTGGCTGAGAACAGAGTCGTCGTCAGCTGCGAGAGCATAGTGGCCTTCCTCATGCCGAGCCCCCTCCTCCTTCAGGGTTCAGTGAAACGCAGATAAGGCATGAGGTTCTCTCGACCTCGGTGAAAAGCGGGGTACCCCGTCAGCTACTGTGTAGGCAGACCAGGGGAGCCCCTCTGAAGCTCCCGCCCTGTTGGGCCGCCGCTAACCACCTGCCTAACATGTCACCACGTTGTCCTTCCCTTCCTCTCGGCTCCGTCACCTTCTAATAAATTAGCCCGTGTTGCTTTAATCACAAGAGTAGGACAGATCCCACCCGAGAGGGTCATTACTTTGCATTTTTCATTTTTAGAGTTGTTCAAGCTCAATTTGAGTGTCAAAAATCAAATTACTGCTACCCTGCAGGGCAGGGCAGCCGACTGGGTCTGTGAGGGACACTTGGCCCAGAACAGCTAAATGTCCTCTTCAGTCTAGCCCCACCCACCTGCCAGACAGTAAGAAGGCCAGGTGCTGGGCATGAAGAAGGCTGAGTGGGCAGGCGGGACGGGGCGGGCACTCACAGAGGGGACGGGTACTCACCAGGCAGGACCGGCACTCACCGACTTTCTGACTTGCAGGAGCTGACCTGCGGCGACCAGGTGTGCCGACAAGTGTTCAAAAAGAAGTGATGGGCGCAGGGGAAGCCGGGAACACGTGCAGAGTTCTCTGCCATTCTGGAAAGCAGCAATGCGGGGACCTTCCAGTTCCTGACAGAACCCCCACCTCTCACTCCCCATCCCCCACCGCACTCTCTACCCCCCCCACCTTACCTTACCTGCCTGGATTTAAAACAGAGTGTATAAAAGGAACCTACCTCCCACCCTGGAACCTGTTATTAAATAAACAAAATGTCCTCTCATCCTTCTAAACACTTTCGCTTTCGGTCTTTTCTTCCTAACTGTCCATCTCACCTACAGGCAGATGGCCGCTGCCCGCCAGCCTTGCGTTATCCTTGATTTCATTTCATTTGTTTCTTCTTCCCTGGTTGGTTTGTTGGTGGTATTAGGAATGTCTTCCCGACAACACTGCTGATTCTTGAATACCTCCTCTGGAGGGCATTCCTATGGAGAGATGAGTAGCACTTCTCCAACTGTCTATATTCCAATTCATGTGCCTTCTGGTTTGCGGCTGGTCCTGAGCGCACTGAACAGAACTAACTGCCCCTGCCCCACCCCACCCCCAGCCAAACCGCAGCGGTCTACAATGTCAGCTGCTCAGCCGCTCTGAGTGCTCAGCCCTTCAGTCCTGTGCTGTAAAGTGGGTTACAGGAACACTGACGCATTCACGCCTTCTCACCCACCGCCCGCGCAGGATGCTACAGGCAATGATGCATTAGGAAGCCTGAGTTCCGATTCTGCTACACCACTGCTTGGCTAGATCACCACAGGCACATCACTTTCCCCTTCCGCCCTGGTTTTCTCTCTTCTGTAAGAGGAGAAGCCACTAGGTCACTGTGACGAGTGAGTCCCTGTGCACTATGTGTTTGGTGTGCAGCCTGGCCCCCAGTGAGGGCTCAGTCCCCGCAGATATGGTGTTTGTGCTACATTACTGCCTTAGGAGTAACGGATGAGCATTGACACCATAGTGATAGGTCACAGCTTCTGAAAGCTCTAAGGTGCTATCAGATGTTAAGCTTGGTACTCTGTGCCTAACTGTGCTTCCCTGCTGGACACACAAAGGGTGTGCCTGGAAAGATAGACCGGTTAATGGTGATAGACCTATGGGGCTTATCTATGGGGTTCATCGAGTCTTGAAGACCAAAACAATCTTTATGCCTCTACAAAACGTTTGGAGTCCCATCAACAGGTAGACACTTTCTGTATTAAAAAAAGAAAAAGAAAAAAAAAAAAAAAAAGCAAGTTTCTCCTGAGAGGGACTGAACGTGGTGGTTAGACACTGTAGCATAATTTGAATGATCAGATCTCACAATCTGAGGTGTCCAGGAATTAGGGGATGGGTGAGAAAGCTGAAATCCAGCCATGTGGCCCAGGGCCAACCTAACTCAAACACCATGGCCAGGCAACCTGTGCAGTGGGGCTCCTGGCAAGCGATACTTCCCAGCAACCACGTCATGTGCCTAGGACAAGAGGGCCAGGAAAGTCCCTGGACCAGAGCCTAGTGAGGGTTGGGTGGTGCACCCAAGGGATAACTTTTGGTGAGAACGTGGGAAATGCCTTGGAGACCATTGGAGCTCCACAAAGAGAACCAGGCTCCGTCTCCTGGTGCAGACCGGGGCTGACTGAAAAGACGGAGGAATGTCCTTTGCCCTACTTCCTCCAGAACTTGCCCAGGACCTTCATGCCCCCAAACACTGTCCCTCTTAGCCTTCTCCTTGCTCAGGGCAGCCTCAAATGAGCTCTTTTTGTCTCAAGAAAAACCCTGCTGAATCAGGAGATAGAAGCTGCTTGAGGACCCGCTACAGGACAGTCCTGAACACAAATGGTTTAGTAGCTGTTCACTTTTGATTCTAGATTCTGCAAGAAGTGTTGAAGAGGCTGGTAAATCCCCAAGGCTCTGTGAATAGTGTGTGGGGAGCTCAGAGATGCTTGGAGCCTTTTAGGCTCCGAAAAGTCTCCTAACAATGGAGCCCACCTTTGAACCATAGGACCCCCCACACCCTACACTCATGCCCCACAGAGTGGATTAGAAGCAGGGCACACATCCCCCCCCAGGGGGTATGCTAGTTTCAATGGCAAATAGCAAGCAACATGACTTCAAACTCTGGTCTCCAAATGGGACAACTTCAGAACACCAGTTCCTCACACACCACAATAGTAGCAGAATGAATAGTTTATGAAGGATGTGAAAACGTGAATGGGGCTGAGAATTCTTTTCAAAGAAGATGTGTCTGGGCTTGAAGGAGTGCTATTGGCAGACCCATTCATTTCAAAGCTAGGGCAGGCACTTTGCACCAGGGTGACCCATACATTCCTATACCCACTGTGAATAGGATAAGCAGAGCCACTGGCTTCCTGTTTCTTACCCTATTTGAAAGCAAAATGTGGCATGAATATGTCACCCCTGCCCTGCAGGCCATGTTGACTGAAATGGAATGGAAGAGATTAACTTTTTGACCGCCAGCTGGGGCTGAACTGAGGCTGAGGGCTCTAGCAGAAGTCGGTCGCCGAGTCGGGGGACACCTTGAGGTCTTATGGCCCATCCCTACTTCCTGTCCACTCTCTACCTCCCACTGCAAGTGGAATGAGACCGGTTGCCTCATACTCCTGCCAGCATGCCTTCCCTGGCGTGATAGGCCACATTCGTTCCTAACTGGCTAGCCAGGGTGTGTCCTTCCTCCCTTAAGTCGCTTCTCGTCAGATGTTTGATCATAGAAACAAGAACAGTAAAAAAAAAAAAAAAAGAGGCTTTAAGGTGGCTACGTGGGCAAAAGCATGCAAAAGCATGCCCTGCGCACAAGCCTGACTGAGGAGAGCATGGACTCTGTGCTACCCTTGGTTCAAACACAGGTCAAGCCCCTCTCCAGCTGTGTCTGTTTGTGAGGCAGTTCCTTCCTCTCTCTCTCTCTGAGTCTCCTTTTTTTCCCAGCTAAGTGAGGACTATTGAACAGGCTTCAAATGAGTTATGAATAAGATCTTAGCATGGTAGCTAAGATGCAGTCCCATTACCCAAGTCAGTTTCCAATGCGTGCACACACATACACACACGCATGCACTCTTCCCCAACTTCACATGTTTATACTATATATGTAATTGTACGATTTTCTTTGTTAAAAATCAAAGCATTAGCTTCTAAAGCTTTAGCAGCGTGATCCTTTACAACAGGCATTTTAAGAGTTGACAGTCACCAGAAAGTCTTCCTCAAAACATGGGTTCCTGCTGTGCATCCTTCCTAAGTTTGGAGAATGGACCTTTGTCCAGACTGTACGACTTCGGCCTCCTGCAGAAACTTGGCAGGCACACAGACAACTCTGGCTTTGTCCATTTAGAACATGGTGTGCTCGGGGATTCACCACATTCTCTGTCACAGAGCAATTTTGTTTGAATAGAAACATGCCATCCAGGAGGGAAGCTTGGGAAGATTCAGCTTCCCTCTTGGATGGAAGTCTAAAGGTGGTGGTGGTAGGGGGGCTCATTAAAACCCAGGAAACTTACAAGTCTCAGGAAGTCCCTGAAATCTACCAGATGTATAAGGCCCCTTGCTCCTCAAAGTTATCTAAGCAGTAAGGTCTGGTGAGAAGAGATTCTCTGACCTGCCAAGCTACCTGAAAATCAGGCAGAGGGCTCCAAGGTATCTGTGAGTTGTAACCTGTGCTAGGCTGGGAAGTTGAGATATAGTAGACTTTGAGACATCCAGTTTCCTGTAAGTAATTCCCACCCACCCATAATCCTGTTAATAACCCTAAAAAACAAAACAAACAAACAAACCAAAAAAAACTGTGATTCACCACGTTGGATTTAGACTGTATTGTTTCTTTGGTCTATTGTCAGTTCCTGGTCTCTGGTAAGTAAACATCTGTTCATATTTCCCAAGAAAAAGTTCACATAGCATCCTCCTTCATGGTTGAATAAAGCCAGTTAACAGTTGTTAGCCCTCCACAGAGAAGGCCATTGTCTTAGCCACTGTTCTATTGCTGCAAAGAGACACCATGACTAAGGCAACTCTTATAAAAGATAGCGTTAACTGTAGGCTTGCTTACAGTTGTAAAGAGTTAATGTGTGATTGTCATGACAGGAAATAGACAGGCATAGTGCTGGAGCAATAGCTAAAAGTTAAACATCTGGATTCACAGGGAGCAGGCAGAGAGAGAGAGGACAGAGAGAGAGAGAGAGAGAGAGAGAGAGAGAGAGAGAGAGAGAGAGAGAGAGAGAGAGAGAACTGTGCTGGCAGGTGTCTTGCTTCTCCCGTGTTTGTCCCACAACCTACTAGATGGCGCTGCCCAGATTCAGAGCAGCTTTCCTCTTAGTTCTCTGTTTCTCACAGACAGGCACAACCAGAAATGTGCCTTACTAACATCCTCAGCGTCTTTCCAGTAAGTCTACTATCAAGATGAACTGTCACACGCAGCCACTGCCGAAAGGAGGGCCCAGAAAACCACCCCAGCTTCTCCTTGCCTCACACTTTCTCACCTCTTGACATTGGCCCCTTTGATGGTCTTCCGGCACACACCAGAAGCCTGCTGCCGCCAGGGAGCCTGGGAATGCAGTTCGCTTCAGGGCAGTGCAGAGGAGGAAAGGGGCAGCCGTCTGCTCGTGAAGAGGCTCCAGCTTCCCGTCACAATTGTGTGAGTTGAGCTGTAAAGAGTGAACACGAGGCTGGAAGTGTCCAGCATGCACCGGCCTCTGGGTTTGATCTCCAGCACTGACAACAAAGTTATCGAGTGACTTGAAGAGAGGGTCTCTGAAGTAAAAGGAAGAAGAGAGGTGTTCCTCATCATCTGACACCTCCATCCTTGTACTGTGCGGTGCATCAGGTACTTTACATGTAGACTTTAGCTCTCTGGGTGCTTAACACAACCTGCAGACTGGTATTAACCCCACTTTGCAAATGCAGAATTGGGTGGGGTCACACAGATGTGTAGTTCTAAAACCTGGAAGGCAGAGGCAGTGGGACTGTGGCTTGGAAGCCATCCTGAGCGATATAGCAAGTTCTAGGCCAGCCTGAGCTATACAGCTAGACCCTGTGGCTAAAGCAAAGCAGAGACTGGGGCTTTTCCAAGAGACATGGGCTAGATCCCCGGAGCCTGCATGATGGCTCACAACTGCTGTCACTCTGCTTCCAGGGGACCTGATGCCCTCTTCTGGCCTCTGCAGTTGCCATGTACGTATGTGGGGCACAGATACACATGTAGGAAAAAAAAAAACTACACATCTAACTTTTTTTAAAAAAAATTAAATGAGGAAACTGAGGCCAAGGCGGCACACACACCCAGCAAGATTGCCGGGCCGCGTGGCAGGGCCAGAGATGGAATGTAATGACATCACGGAGCCCAGTGTCTTGCTAGCATTCCGGGTGGTCTGCCCTCTGTAGTGACCCCACCAGTCTTAGCCACAAGTGGTAAATATGACCTTTCCCAAATGCATCCAAACCTTAATCTAAATCATAAAGGACAACAAAGTGAATAAAGGAACTACTTATTGAACTGGAATAAAACAGACTTTAATTAGCCTAATTGCTTTTAATGCCTACTAAGTGCTTCAAGGCTGAACAGACATGTTTTGTTTTGTTTTACTAAAGTCCATTGTTTTAGGCTTTACATTTTTTGAAAGTGTATTTATGTGTCTGACTAGTTTACCTAAAAGTATTCCCTTAAAACTTCTCTAGAGGCCAAGTAACAGATTAGATGCCTCGGGGCCGGAGATCTCAGATGACCATGGCCGGAGGGTGACTCTAACTCGGACTCTAACTCTCCATCTCTCAGGGCTGGCAAGCTTGCAGTCTCTGAGGTCTTGTGACTGTTGACTGTTCTCGCCCTCCCGTGTCACAGGCTCCCCCAGGGCTGAGGCGTCTGTAGTCCGTGTCCCAGGTGCTGCTGGCTGCTGTCTGGGGGCATGGCAGTCAGCTGTTCGCTCCTCACTGGCCACACATGCACACCGGTGGCTGTGACATTAGCAGCCATTTCTTCATCAACCTATATGCAATACATGTTTATTGATCTATCATCTATGAAGAGCCGGCCTCCAGGAACTGAGCCGATGGTGGAACACAAAGCAGATAGGTTCCCTTCTTGTCCTAGTTTTGTTCCTACTGCTGCGATAAAACACCACACCCAAACTCAACCTAGGGAGGAAAGGATTTATTTGGTCATAAATTATAGTACCTCCTCAGGGGAAGCCGAGGCAGGAACTCAAGGCAGGAACCTGGAGGCAGGAACTGAAGCAGAGGTCATGGGGGAACTCTGCTTGCTGGTTTGCGCCCCTGGCTTTCCCAGGTCGCTTTCTCATACACCCCGGGGCCACTTGCCTAGGAGTATCACCACCCACTGCAGGCTGGGCCCTCCCACGTCAGTCATCAATCAAAAAAATGTCCCCACAGACTTGCTTACTGATAAAGGCAATTCCTGATAGAGACCCCCTCATCCCAGATACATCTAGGTTTTTGTCAAGTTGATGAAAACCAGCCAGGGCGCACCTCTCATTCCAGATTCTGGCTTTTCAACCTCACAACCTTGCCTGGCAGAACTATTATCGTCATCTTGTAGATGACAAGACCCTGGTTCAAACAGGGTGAGCAGATGTCCCTAAGAAGTGACAGGAGCCAGACTCCTTGCTTGCTGTGATTCACCAAAGGTTTGTGCATTAGAAGCCTGGTCCTTGATGCTATTGGGAGGTGAGATCTTTAAGATGTGGGTCTAGTGATAGAACCTTAGGCTAATTGGAAGTTAGCCTCAGAAGGCACTGTAGGACACCAGTCCCTCTCCTTCTCCCTCCTCCTCCCCACTGCCTCTCCCTCCCCCTCCCCCTTCTCCCTCTCCTCTTCTCTCTTCCCCTCCCTCTTCTTACTCTCCCTTCCTCTCCCTCTCCATCTGTCTCTTTCCCTCTCCCCTTCTTCCCTCCATCCCCTGTTATTGAGGGGATCTCTTACTTTCTCAAACGTCCCCACAGTTACTATCCATCTTGAAGTGACACAGCAAATGAAATCCCTCAAAATCTGTACTGTTGGGACTTGCGGTTCTTGGAACTGTGATCTAAACCAGCCTCTTTATAAACCGGCCTCAGAAGTTTGATAATAGCGACATGAACCGGACAAATATATTCCTCAGCACCATCTCCCCTGCTTTCTGGGTGAGGCAAAAGCCAGGAAAAGAATCTGGAAATTAACTAGAAAAATTGGGACATTCTGCTGCTTTGTGTCTTCCAATAAAAGAAAACAAATGTATTTGGTAGTGACTAGCCACAGATAAACCAGATCCCATCTGTAATGGGTTTTCCGCACAATACCTAGCATCAAACACTCACATAACGAATAGTGGCTCAGACAAAAAGTAGTATGCTATCACTTTAATTTTAAAAAATGGACTCTGTTACTCTATTACAGCATTTCTCAGGCAGGGAAACATTTGCCCCCAGAAGACATTTAACTGTGTCATTTTTTTATTGTCTTTTTTTTTTTTTTTTGAGAATAAAGCAATATTGGGGTAGAGGCTGGGATACCACTGAACACCCTATAATGCACAGGACTGCTCCCCATAAGAATTACAGGGCCCCAGATTTCAAACACAGAAGATAAGCAATCGGACTATTGGGGACATCCCATCCTGTTATGATGCTGTTCTTGGGTGCATAGTGATTTACCATGTGGCTGGTGACTTTCTGGAGTAAACTAGAAAAAGAGACTTTTCTCTGTACACAAGTTTAGGAATCATTTTCTTTGTCTCGCCTTAAGAGAATTAGGGCAGCAGTGATGGCTTCTGAGGCTTCTTTTAGGGTAAGACAACTCTTTGGCTCACTCCACACACCCCTGGGTCTCACTGTTTGTTTGTTTGTTTGTTTGTTTTTTCCATGATTTTGAGGGGTCCATTGCTTCAAATAATCGTTCTCTTCAAGAGTTTTTTCTCTCCTTTGTCCTGGGTCTGGAGCCCCCCCCCCTTAGCCCTGCCATGATCTTTGAGGGGATGCTAATATCCTTCTGGTTAATGGAAACTCTGGAAGCCAGTGACATGTAACACAAATCCAACAGATAAGAGCTGTTTCAAATCCTTTAGGATTAGGGAACAATGACCTTGTCAGAAACATCAGGAGAATCAGAAAGTGCAGACATACCATTTCCCTAATCAGAGTGAGGCTGAAGGAGACGAAAAGGATGGGTAAGGGTAAGGGACTGTGCTTTCTCTGAAACATGAGGCTAGGCTACTGAAGGCCCAGTCCCCCGCTCTTCCTCTTATGTGGCTTTGAGAGTCCTTGGTCTCTCCAATGCTGGCTGTACCTCACTAACATTTTCATGTCCGTTTTATTAGGTAAAGGCTCAGTGTTGAGAATCAGACTGACTGCCCCTGGCTATGAGGTAAGATGGTCTGCAAGACTTTCAGATCTGGAGCAGGGGTGGGCGGGAGATGAGGACATTGTATGCACACAGCTGATGGACCTGACACTCCTTCCCTGTGAGAAGTCAGAGAGGGGACTAAGATCACTTAATAATTTCTCGACTTTGGAGGAAGCTGGAACTCAAATTCAGACTCTCCTGAGTTTCTTTCTGAAGAGGATAGCTGCCTAACTGTTGGCCGTGCTGCCTTTTCGTGGTCTTGGCTTCAGACAGGGAGAAATTTGGGAGCACAGCATTGTGTTGTGCATTCTGGAGGGGCCATCTTCATTAGTATTGAGTCGGGAATACTAGAGGGGCCATCTCCCATGGCACTGTGTCAGAAATACTGGAGAGATCATCTACCCCACTTTTATGCTTGGTACCTTGCATGACAAGAGAATCAGGAGAGAAAGGGCAAACTGACACTAAAGGGTTAAGGAGACCTTGGGGTGGGACCTGAGGAAGAAATACCCAGAGGCACTCACTTGAGCTTAGGGCACCCCATTTTGAAAGGGGGAAGAAGGAGATCTAGGAAAGAGGCAGAACCCAGGCTGATCCAGATGCCACATCCTACTAGCTGGCCAGGATGTGGGCATCTGAGCAGCTGGTCTCAGTATTTCCTGGGCAGAGATCCTCCAATGAGAGGGCACGGGGGAAATGGATATTCTCTACTATGGCTCTTGTACTAGATTGTAAAGAAAATAGGGGAAAGGGGGATGGATGTTCTTGCCTGACTCCAGGAGCAAAAGTCAAGCCAAGATGGAGACTCCCGACTCTTACATTTCTAAAGCAAGCTCTCTGACAGCTCATTTCCAAGCCCTAACTTCACGCAACACCTCAACAAGGAAACGGCTAGAAGGATCCACGTCTCCTACTGAACAAGCCCGCATACTTGCCTCAGGGGAGCTGACACTCAGACACACCCCAACACACAGACACACAGACACACCGACACACTGGCACATGGACAACCCTCCTCTGCCTCACCCTCTCAGCTCTGCTCAGAGGGTTTTCACGAATGTACTGTTCCCAAGAGCTTCCCTGGCCTCTCTGCTGAGGAAGGAAGTCCTTCTCTCCATCCTCTCACACCAGGAGGATCTTCCCTGTCAAACCAACATTGGAAGGCTTTGTCACCAACCCACAAAAGTGGAAAATCATGAGACCAAAGTATTACCAAGGTGGGAAGGGAAACTATGACAAAGAGAGGTCTGTGGATGGATGGGTGGCAGGGTGACCCCAGAGAAAAGTGAGTCCTAGAGGAGCTTGCACAGGACAAGAAAACAGCCTTACACCAACGTTCTAGAATATTCATGTTAGGGGTTACTCTTGAAGGAACAGTTACTTAAGGGCTACATACAGAGTAAACAGTCTGACCCTCCCTCTCCACATCTTGCTCTCAGGTCCTCATAGGACACTAAGCTATGAACAAACTCCAAGAAGTCAGGGAAATAAAGAACGACCTGCCATTCTTCTACCTGAGCCCTTGAAGCTATTTCTAAGTCCCTTTGCGCCCTCTTATCAAATGATTAAACCAGTCCTTGCTTACTTAACAAGGTTGTCACGAACCCTCAGAAAGCAAGAGAAAGTCCCAGCCCTAAATCCTGGAGCTTGTGTGAATATGTATCTATCTGTTAGAACAGGCTTGTTCTCCAAAATAATCTTTTTCCCTGTTTCTTTTCCAATAGAGCCTCAGCCGTCTTCTGGTTCATAGTAATAGCTCCCCATTGAATGTTTGTGGTGCCCAGAAGTGACCCAGCAAACAAAGGAGAAGTAGTGACCTTTCAGGGGAGATCTTTTACTCTCTGGCCTCATTTCATGAGGAGTTTGGTGTTAGTTTAGGTCCCCATCTCACAGCCATGCTGAGTGCCTTAGTCAGGGTGTCTATTCCTGCTCAAACATGACCAAGAAGCAAGTTGGAGAGGAAAGGGTTTATTCTGTTTATACTTCCACATTGTTGTTCATCACCAAAGGAAGTCAGGACTGGAACTCAAGCAGGTCAGGAAGCAGGAGTTGATACAGAGACCATGGAGGGATGTTTCTTACTGGCTTGCTTTCCCTGGCTTGCTCAGCCTGCTTTCTTAAAAAACTCAAGAATACCAGCCCAGAAATGATACCACCCACAAGGGGCCCTCCCCCCTTGATCACTAATTGAGAAAATGCCCCACAGCTGGATCTCATGGAGGCACTTCCCCAATGGAAGCTCCTTCCTCTGTGATAACTCCAGCCTGTGTCAAGTTGACACACAAAACCAGCCAGCACACTGAGGCTGAAGAAGAGCCTCTAAGGGGCATCCACTGAGTTGAGAACTGGGGCAGCTTGCATTTTTGATGGCACTGTTGGGCACTGGTTGTCACTTTCCTAATACCTACCTTCCCTCTTGTGTTGGTTTCTTTGCTATTGTTATTACAAAACACCATTACAAGTCACCTTATAAAAGAAAGCATTAGATCAGGCTTATGGTTTCAGAGGGTTAGAGTCCATGATGGTGGGACAAAGACATGGTGGCAAAAGCAGTCGAGACTGTACCTCTTGGTCTACAAGTGGGAAGCAGAGAGCACATTAGAAATAGCATGAGCCCTTTGAAACCGCAAAACTCACCCTCCAGTTATACACTTCCCCCAACAAGGACACACCTCCTAGTCTTTCCCAAATGGTTCCTTCCACCGCTAGGGGCCGACCAACCAAGTAGTCAAGCCCATGTGGTCGGTTACCTCACCACATTCCACTTCCTGGCCCCCAGCGGCTCATGGCCACATCATAATGCAGAATGCATTTAGTTTAATGTCAAAAGTCCCCACAGTCTTTCAGTCTCCACGTTGCTTAAAAAAAAAAAATCCTAAGTCTTCTCTGAGACTCATGGTAATCTCTTGTCTGTAATGCCCTGTAAAATCAAAATATAAATTACACACTTCAAAATATAATGGCAGAGATTATACACTACCTTTCCAAAAGAGTGGAGTGGGGCGTGGTTAGGAAATACTGGAGCCATGCAAGATCAAAACCCGACAGGGCAAACCTTGACTCTTGTAATTCCAGGTTTGACATCAAAGAGTTTGGATGGCTCTTCCCTTCCGGCTTTGCTAAAGACAACACACCTCTGTCTTGATCCACTCCCCACCCGCAGATCTGCCTGGCAGATAGCTCATGACTCTAGCACATGTTTCGTGTCTCCAGCACAACCCAGGCCTCACTTTCACAGTGTCAGACGATGACCTCTCAGGACCTCTGTCCTCCCTGGCTTTCATCAGGGCCTCTGACACACACTGTCTGGCTTCAGTGGCTCTCCTTAACTTTAGAGGAAGGTTCCACAGCCCCTTTCCTCCTGCGCCCTTCATGACTCTAGGACCTGAAACACGGGGATACTGCTGCCAAGTCCGGCTGCCCCCCGGGGAATGGATCCTGCCCTCCGTGAATCACACTTGCAACAGATTCTGTTTGTCTGTTGTTTGTTTGTTATTGCAGAAAACTCCTTAATGTTCCTTTCACAAATTGAAATTTTAGCCAGGCAGGATCTTGTGTGAGGACAAGCTTCCCTTCAGTCCACTGTGAATCGGGCCTCTTCTCCTTCTCTCTTTTAGCACAAGTCTTAGCTCCAACATTAAATTTTTTTGGATG
Source organism: Apodemus agrarius (assembly GCA_964023405.1). Classification (NCBI taxonomy): domain Eukaryota; kingdom Metazoa; phylum Chordata; class Mammalia; order Rodentia; family Muridae; genus Apodemus; species Apodemus agrarius. The sequence goes on from OZ030012.1 coordinate 101,351,157, forward strand.
TCCTTTTTCTCTTCAGGCTGTATAATTTTGCCCACCTGCTCATTTTCACCATAGACCAGCGTAAGAGCGATAACTAATAACCACATGACAGGGTTGATATTAGGCTATGTTGAGATCGGATCCACCAATGAAATTAGCTCATCACTTTTTAATTTAGCCTCAGGAATATTCTTAGGACAACGGGGAGAAAGCGGTCACACTCTTCGCCAAAATGTCACGAGAATGGTCTCTATCCCAGCTACTGATATTATTCTCTCTCTGAAACCTCAAGAGCTGGGTTTCTACCGACTACATCGCTCACAGCACTACCGTCTTACAAGCTCCTACTAGGATGGCACCTTAAGGTCTGCTAACAGCATCCAACTGCTTCCCTAGCTGTGGTGGTTTGGATGAGAGGGTCCTGCATAGGCTCTTATGTCTGAGTATTTGGTCTCAGGTTGGTAGTACTGTTTGAGAAGGATTCGAATATAAAGAGATATTACCGTATAAACTGACAATCTGCCTACTCCGTGGTATGGTTAAGGGAAAGGGTTTTACTGTAGGGATGAGAGGCAGCTGGAAGAGGCAAGAACAGAGAGAGAAAGAAGTAGACTGAACGTGGCCAGAGGACTGGACATGGGAAGGAGGGACGCAGGGGCAGACAGAGGGGGTGGGGGAGGAGGGAAGGGGACAGAGAGAGAGGGACACAGAAAGAGGGGGGGAGGAAGGGAGGAGGGAGGGAGGGAGGGGGAGAGAGAGAGATAGATAGAGAGAGAGAGAGAGAGAGAGAGAGGGAGAGGGAGAGGGAGAGAGAGAGAGAGAGAGAGAGAGAGAGAGAGAGAGAGAAAGAGAGAGAAATAGGGTTTTAAGGAGAACTAAGGAGAATGAGAATGAGTAGCTGTGGGGACAGAAGCCAGTGAGCTCAGGAGGCTAAGGTGGGGGAGGGGTGGGAAGGGCTAGGACCCTAGCATGGACTTTGAAATGTGTAACAAATGCTTGCACTCTGAGGGGGAGCCCAGTGGCCAGCGTGTGCTCTGCTATGCTAATAGGCACTGCAGATCTCCATTTGTCTGCCTTTTGGAACTTGGGGAAAATGGAGTTTCCTTTGGACCTGACAATCACAGGTGCTAGAGAGCCTGCGTGCTCCCTCTGTGTTTGCCAGGCTGGCCACACAGGATGGAGAAGGCAGGGAGAGAACAAAGGGAGGTCCCGGTCTCCAGTCACCTGAGGTTCAGCCATCTTGGGGACCATAGCCTCCCCCAAGCCTCCCTTGGGGCATGAAATATGCATGTCATACCTGCTTGCGTTCTGTTCTGGCATCATCTCTAGACCTGGGATGAATCACAGCCCGTGACCCTAGCAGTCCTTACATCCTAACCCTCAGGGCCAGCATCCTGAGATGCTGTGTTGATTGTCTCTCTCTTCCACTCAGGCCTTGATGCAGGATCCTTTCATAGGTCAGGATCCTTGCCCTGCCGGGGAAGCCGCTGAGCCCAGGTCAACTAGGTAGTGTTATTGTTTGGACTACTAGAGGGATGGTGCTAGTGGTGTTGATTTCAAGAAATAGGTTTTGGGGAACTGAAACAGCTTGCGAGCGCCACAAGGAAAACGAGGCTATTCAGGGCTAAATGGTGGAAGGGGTTGGGGTGGGGGGACCTGCTCCCGTGGGAATGTCATCACAGGAAGTGGTGGGACAGTAATTCAAGCTGGCATGGGGCTCACAGGAAGGGAGGGGCTGGGGTGAGACTGTATCTTCCACAGTTGACACGGAGGCACTCCCTAGTAGTGCAAAATACACTGGCTACATCTGTGGTGGCCTGCAGCTAGCTGCTAAAGGGCTCTGAGTAGAAGACATCAGCCACAGAGATACTTTTCTGGAAGATTCCACAGAGACCATGTGAGGATGAGTCACAAGGTGGGCCGGCCAGCCCCCTCTCAGCACCCAGGCCCCAGGGTCTGCGCACAAAGCTGAATGGTTGCTGGATCCTGTGTGGGAATCCCAGCTTTGACATCGAGCCAGCCTTCCGAAGGAGTGATGTATCTTTAGTGCGGCAAATGCACTCTTATGTTTTAGTAACATCTCATGCATTTGCTTAATTATTCCTCCCAATAATTAATGGGGTAGGTACCGTTTTATTTCCCATTTGACACACAAGGCTCTCCAAAGCTCAGACCACTCAAAGAAATTGGTCAAATCCCCCCCTTTGCAAAGCAACAGAAACCGCAGGAAGTCCAGATCCCAAAGCCCTGTCTCTTTTAAGGAGGCGCCTCTTCATGCCCCTCTCACTGAGATCACTGTGGGCTGTGAATGCTGCGGTGAACGGGGGGGAGGCAGGAGCGTGGACCGATAGGGGCTTCTCAGAAGCGTCCTATCATGTAAGCCTGCCTGTTAAGCATTCCCTGCAGGCAGAGCTTGGATCTGAGCTGCCACCCCAGGTGGAAGGCTGTCAGAGGCTGGACCTAGAGCCATTTAAAATCCTGATTTTGCACCCACCCTGCCCCCCCCTACACACACACACACACACACACACACACACACACCATTCTGCCTGAGTTCTGAGGAGCGAAGCTGACACTCTTGGGAACAGTGGGTCACTTTGAATTCCAGCCTGTGCTCTCTTTATGGTGGACAGGAGTTCGGGCGTGATGCCAGGAGGGAACAAAGCCAAAGGTTCCTGTGTGTCCCAGGGAGGGGCTCTGGGTGACCCAGCCAGCCAGTCCATGAGCCTGGGGGGGGGGGATCGGGATAGTTCCCCTTGGTTTTCAGAAATACCAAGAGATGTTGGTAAGAAACCAGATGAGCCTCAATTAATAGTGTTGAATCTCTGGGACCTACCAATTTTCCTCTATTCTGATCTCTTCCGTTTCTGCCACACACCATGCCACCCTGCTTTGCAAAGAGACCCTCAGCCGATGCCCAGTGCCCAGGCCCATGCTGGATTCCCAGACCCACCCTAGGACCACCCTAGCAGGCTCTGAAGTCCGTGAAGAGGCTATACCCTCCCTTCCCACCCACCCCTCACTTCCCCACCTCTCTCTCTCTCTCTATTCTTCCACCCCCCTGCCTTCCACTTTGTTAATTAAGGAAGCCATTTGCACCCTGTGAAGGAGGCTATTGTGCCCTGCCTCTCAAAAGCAACAGGCAGCCGCCACTCTCAGAGACAGTTGGCATGACGACTAAGCCACAAGGACACTTTCAAAACGGGCAATTTAGCTTTAAATGATCATTGAGTTTTTTAACCGGATGTCACATTTCCATAATTGCACAGACAGCTAATTGGGCCATTGTTCTCAATTTTTCATTTCTGCTCTTTTTCCCACTTTATGTTTCTGCGCACAGGCATACACACTTACACTCGTGCACTCTGCACACGCAGGCACCCACCCGGAGTCACTCACAAGACCCGCCAAGCTGACAGCTCTGTGGCCACCAGTGACCAGCAACAGAGGAGCTGGGCCTCAGCGCTGGACCATTTGGTGGCCGCTGGTTCACCAACATCATCACCCACGATGGGCAGGCGGCCCTCCATGCTCCCGCATCCCCTTCTCTCACACCAATGATGTCATAATCCTGAGATTCCTGAGAGAAAAACCAGATGCACAATTTTGAGCCAAACTCGAAGAAAGCTTTAATTAAATCCTGGCCAGGATGATGGACCCTGGCCAGCTCTACTCCTGCGTTCCTGGGAAAGAGCCACGAGTCTTGTTTTACAGAGGCTTAAAAAGGCAAACCCACAGGCCCACATTATTTCTCCATCAGGTCTGGTCAAGGACAAGCACACATCCTGACCTATCCTTGCCCGAGTATCTGAGTATCTCCCACCCATATGTGAGCAAGGCACAGTGGTGTGTGTGTGTGTGTGTGTGTGTGTGTGTGTGAAACAAACTTACTTGTGTTACCTGCAAACAAACCCCTTAACCTGCAAGGTATATTTTTCCCTGTTTTGATCTCCCATTACCTTGCAATATTGGTCTCACAGATGCTCATGTCAGTTAGGATGTTGGAAAGCCTTTACACACACACACACACACACACACACACACACACACACACACACACAGTCCTATCTGGGAAAGTTTGATATGACTCTCTTTACATTTTTAGATACGGAAGCCTGTGGCCAGAATACGTATCTTATTTTCAACATTTTTCCTCACAGAAAACCCAAACGTTGCCCTCTGAGGGAGAATGGCCTGGACTGTGATGGGATACTCCGATTTAATCCCGGACCCTGAGGCTTCATGCACGGCACCTGAGCCGAGTGCCCGTGATGCTGATCAAGCCTCGCAAAACGTTTATTTGTTCAGTTTCGTTTGGGTGCAGGTGCGCCTGTACAGTCGTGCGGAGGGGCCTCGGGGCACGCGTGGGGGTCAGAAGACAACTTTCAGGAGTTAGTTCTCTCCTCTTACCTTGTGGGTTCCAGAGATTGGACACAGAACCTCAGGGTTGGCAGCAGATGTCTTTACCAACGGACCTGTGTCACCAGCCCTAATTTCTGTTTCTAATATTCTTTCCAAAACACCAAGGTTGGGGAAAATCCTGTACTGTTGGCCCCGGGGAGCAGTCCGGGTCTTCTGTATTAAATACACTCTGGAGAAATTGTTTCTATCAAACCGCAGGACAAGTTGTTCCTCCAAAAAGAGCAGAGGAAACTGGCTCACTCCTCTTAATTACTGTTTAAAATCTAAATTGCTCCTCCAATAAACTGGACCTCAATGAATGTGCTCAACGTGTGTTTCAGCCCAGGGCAGATGGCTAATTCTGCTGCTGAACTGAGCTTAAACCCAGAGATGAAAGGCTAAAGCCAAGTGCCTGTCACTCTGGGCGGGAGTGAAAGCCGTATTTCTGTCTCGGAGGATAGCTGCCATTCTGACCCCTCCTCGCAGACTGCAAGCCTTTCCGAGTACAAAAACACTTCCTTTGTTCCGCTTTCCCGACAATTCTCTAATCATATTCTATTCATAGAAATTACAGCAGAATCATCTTGTTTCTCACATATCAAATAAGATAATACACGGAGAAGTCAAGCTCTGGGAACAAATAATTGAATCGTAAGACTCCCACGGGCGGTGAGATCATAAGGCTGTTGGAGGCTAGGTGTGTAGGCAGAGAGGGCCTTCAACCTGACACATCTCCAAATAAATTTGTCCTCAACCCACAGCCTGGCCATCAATAAAATGCAAGGCTAATTTTAAGAGCTTAGTGGAAAGACGTTGAGGAGGAATCTGACATTCATCAAGTTATCTTTCACACACGTTATTTTATCAGATCCCTACTGTGGCCTGTGATGTACAATGTTCCATTAATTCCATTTTATGGGCAGGGGCGCTGGGGTAGGGAGGAGAGATAATTACCACTGCACATCCAGTCAGTAAGGTGCTAGGTCCTCGCTCTCACAGCACTCTCTTCTGCTTTTCCAAACAATCTAACAGCCAGAACGCTAATGTCCTGCTGGCTACCTACACAGCTGGATCGTGGCTTTAGCAGGCTAAAGCAACTGTGTATTTATAGAGCTTGTAGGATTGTCTGGAGGCCAAGCAAGATGCTTGGTACTCGTTCTGCACCGAGAATGGCTCAGTCTCACACCTCTGGTCTTTCTTTATGCTTGAGTACTCTGGGTACCTCCGAAGTCTGGCAGGAGTGGGGTAGACATAATTATAAGCTTTTTGTTTTGTTTTGTTTTGTTTTGTTTTGTTTTGTTTTGTTTTCAAGAAGGCAGAGATTTTTATTTAAAAAAAAATAAGAGGCTGGGGTTGTATTTTGGAGGAGTGGGGAATGAATTGGATCAACATATATTATATGAAATTCTCCAAAAACCTACAAAACTGTTTTTCAAAATGAGAGGATGAGGAGATGGCTCAGTGGGCAGAGCACTTCTGTGCCCCAGGTTCAGGTCTCCGACACGTAGGCAAGAGTAAGTCCAGCGGCCGGTGTGTGCCCAGGGCAGGGACTGTGAAAGAAGAGAATGTGGCTAGGGGAGGTATATAGGCAGATCCTGAAAGCGTGGTCGTCAGCCAATATAGTCAGCCTTCACATATGCACACACGGTCAAATGCCCCCGTTGAGCACACATATGCACATAAGAAAATGATAAAAAATTAAAAACAATGCATATTTGATGTAAGCTTAAAACATCAACTCCATGCAAAGGAATGCAAAGCAATTAAAAATATAATGCTAAGCGAGTACGTATGAGCAGATATAATGTCTTCAAGCATTAGCACATAGCCATTGGTCTGCAAATCAGCGCCAGCTCAGGGTCCCTAAGCCGAGGCCTCTGCAGTCCATGTGCCTGCCTCTCCCATCTCAGGCTCACACTAGAGCAGGCATCTCCGAGCAGCATTCATTACTGGTGACATACGGTGCTGGTGACAATGGGCTGTCCCACATTTAGCTGACATCTGCACTATTGATTTCCTAGGGCTGTGACAACAAGGTAGCACCAAGTGAGTAGATTAAAAAGCAGAAACTTCCTGTCTCGCAGTCCTAGAAGATAGAAGGCCGAGAGAAAAGTGCTGGCGGGGTAGTTCCCTCAAAGGTAGTAAGGGGAAACCTGTCCCCTGTCACTCTCCCGTCCCCTGTCACTCTCCTGTCTTTGATGTTCCCTGGCTTCTGCTGACTTGGCCAAATCTACCTCATACCCACAGGGCATTCTCCTTGTATGAATGTGTGCTGGCCAGTCTTATGTCAACTAGAGGCATCTGAAAGAAGGGTGTTTTAATCGAGAAAATGCCTCCACAACATCTGTTTGTAAGACATCTTCTCATGTTTACTGATGTGGAGGGACCATGCAATCCCTGGGCTGGTGGTCTTGGGTTCTATAAGAAAACAAGCTGAGCAAGCCATGGGAATCAAGCCAGTAAGCAGCGCCCCTCCATGGCAGCTCCTGCCTCCAGGTTCCTGTCCTGTTAAGAGTTCCTGTCCTGACTTCCTTGGATGATGACTAGCAATATGGAAGTGTAAACCAAATAAACTCTTTCTTCCTCAACTTGCTTTTTGGTCATGGTGTTTTGTCACGGCAGTAGCAATGCTAACTGAGATAGAGTATCAGTGTTCTCTCATGAGGTTGCCACTTGAGCGGGTTAGGGGTACACACTGATGCCACATGACCTCATCCTACATAATTCATTGAAAGCATCCTACCTAGTTCCAAATAGATAGCATATTCTGAGATCCTGGGGAAGAAAACTTTAACAAGTGTGCTGTGAGTGGACTGGGGGGCATTTAAACCCACCGAAAGCACCAAATGATTGGTAAAAGCCAATGGTGTCCTTACTAGTTTTCATGTTGCTGGTTTAGAAGTAGGCATGTCACTCACAGCTACCATACTGCTGTTTTTGTTTGTTTGTTTGTTTGTGGAGCTGAGGACCAAACCTAGGGCCTTGCTCTGCCTAGGCAAGTGTTCTGCCACTGAGCTAGATCCCCAACCCCAGGCATGTCACTCACAAAAAAGCCAATGAGACCAGAGAAATCCTTCTAGAACATCCTAGGAAATAATTACATGCAATGGTTCTATTTCCAGACAAGCTGACATTCCGAAGGTGCTTGGAGTTCAAATTTCAACACAAGCATTTTATGTTGGTGGATAAACGGCAATTGAACCCAGACAGACTTCAGGCGGGGCTCTCGGTTCCTAAAGAGGAAGTCATAAAAACAGGCTTCTCCCTCACAGCTCTGCCAAGTGTGGGTGTGACGTCTGGGGCTATTGCAGCCAACATGGCACCCTGAGGCTAGCCGGCACACTGGCGCATGAGGAAGAGAAAAAGTTATGGAGCAGTCTGATGGACCTCTCCCTGGTGGACCTCTCCCTGGTGGGCCATTCCCTGTGGTCGTCTCCCTGGAGGACCACTCTCTAGTGGACCACTCCCTGGTGTATCCTTCATGTAATTCTCAGGAAAGGGACTGATAACCGTTCCTATCTCTTAAGCCAGTTTCAGCGAGGCTGTTCTGTCATCTTCAAAGCATTCTAACCGACATTAACTGAAAAGTCATTGCAGAGTAGCGGGATCAGAAATACCGTTCAGAATTTCTTCAGCCCATCAGCTTTGGAATGATACAATCGTGATGATAGATGTATTAAGGGAAAATTACACCACTTCGGGTTTGGCACATAAGACCAATTAATGTACAAATTCTCTTAGCTAGGGGGGAAAAAACAGTTCTTTTGTTCTCAAATACAAGAGTGCCGGAGAATCACCGAGAGGGTTTATTAAAACAGCTAGCTGAGCCTGCCTGACTTCAGGCTGAAGGGGCCACACTCTGAGAACTGTTGCTCTCGTAAGATGAGCCTGTGTCTGAAGCAGTCGCCCGTATGTGATCCTTTCCCCTGCAGGGGACCCTGCAGCCAGAACTGTCACTGATGCAGCATCCACCAGTGTTTTCCAGGCATTCGTTTCTCACAGGAGTCTTTGAAGTGGGTTCATCCACCACAATATGCAGGTAGAGAAACCTGCTCTTAAAATTAGCCTTGCTTTTTATTGATGGCCAAGCTGTGGGCTTATGGACAAATCTATCTGGAGATGTGGCAGGTTGGAGGCTCTCTCTGCCTATGCACTTAGCCTCCAAATGGAGGCTTACAGAATCTATTTACAAGAGACAAACACTGCTCCGGGCTTGAGAAGGACCCATCAGGACGATTTGGAAAGCATCGGGTCTCACAGCTCTAAGTCTAGAGGTGACTCTGGCTAAAATTAGACACTCCCTGCCAGAAATGGTGAACAGTGTGTCCCCGTGGAAGCTCCTCAGCTTTGAAGGATTGCTCTTGGAGACAGAGGCCACAGGGTTGACCAGGGTGCTCTGTCATCTTACCCATGGTAGACGCTGCTGGCTGGTGGAGGCCAAGGGATAGCAAGGAGGGCTGTGCAGTCAGCCATGCCTCTGCGTCCCCGTCATATCCTGGCACACGCTGTGCACTGGGGCCAGGCTTTGGATGGCAGACACCAGACAGCATCTCCCTGGGTGGACCAGGAGGATGGAAGAGACTCCGGAAGGCAGGTTCTGTCCCCACAACAGTGCTTCCCTGGGGTAAATCCTGAACTCATCCTTCTCCGGGCACACTCTGTCCCATGCCCACCTTTTCATTCAAGGCTGACCACAGCCCAGGCTCCTCCCCTTCACAGGCAGCCTAGTGTGACTGTTCGCTGAGCTCGGCTGTTCCTTCACTCCCAGGTGGAACCCTGGAATGAACCTGCTAAAACTGGTTCCCATGGCAATCACTGGCACATACGCTTTTTTTTTTTTTTAAACGGGGGGGGGGGGGGAACTGAAGATATGGGTGGGTGCTTAAGAACACTTGATGCGGCTGGGCGGTGGTGGCGCATGCCTTTAATCCCAGCACTTGGGAGGTAGAGGCAGGCGGATCTCTGAGTTCGAGGCCAGCCTGGTCTACAGAGCTAGTTCCAGGACAGCCAGGGCTTCACAGAGAAACCCTGTCTCGGAAAACAAACAAACAAACAAAGAACACTTGATGCTCTCGCAAAGAACCTGAGTGCGGTTGCCAGCACCCACATGGCAGCTTACAAACATCTGTGTGTGTGTGTGTGTGTGTGTGTGTGTGTGTGTGTGCCACAGTGTACAGGTGGAGATTAGAGGACACCTTTGCTCTCCTCTTTCAGGATATGAGTCTTGTGAAGTGAAGACCATCAGGCTTAATGGGAAGAACTTTGACCAGCTCCACCATCTTGTTGGTCCATCACAGTCTTCATTTGACAGACAACAGCTGACATGCACAAGGTTAGCGGGATGTGAGGGCCTCGGAATGCAGGAAGAAGACTCACTGAATGGGAGACGAATCATTTACTAAACTGAGGCTGGGAGCGGAAGCAAGACATAGCAACAAGAGCCAAGCAGAAGTAGCCAATGGGAAGGGATTAACCTTTACATAGTGCTGCCTCACTCCAGGTGAGAAACTTCCCTGTGAAACACCTCATTCTCCTAGCAGCCCAGAAGATCTCCTCCCCTCCTCCACACAGCTCTTTCCAGCATAGCCAGGATTAGAAACAAGTGTAGTTCCCTCCAAGTGCATAGCTACCTTTCTGATGCCTCCTCAGCGCCACAGAACCATGCAATCCTTTCTAGCAGGTGTCCGCCCACCAGATCTCCACAAGCAAGGCCACCTCCCGCAAGGCCACCTCCCATCACCATGAGATCACATCTCAGGACATGTCTGTAGAAGTTGCTCAATTTTGACATGGCTGGGACTGTGTAAGATGTGGACTTTGGTGTCTTCTTTCTTTCTTTCTTTCTTTCTTTCTTTCTTTCTTTCCTTCTTCCTTTCTTCCTTCCTTCCTTCTTCCTTCCTTCCTTCCTTCTTCCTTCTTCCTTCTTTCCTTCCTTCCTTCCTTTCTTCCTTCCTTCCTTCCTTCCTTCCTTCCTTCCTTCCTTCCTTCCTTTCATTTTTTGTCTGCTTTCTTTCATTTGCTACATTGTTTCTGAGGACCACTCATGTTTTTGCATGTTCCTCTCTTGTTCTATTACTATATAGCCCTGCATCCATCCAGCACACCACAGAGTGCTCACCCACTCCCCAGCCAACCGGCCACTTAGACCACTTCTATAAATAAAGCTGCTGTGAACCTTTACACACGTGTCTCTGTGCGGAGCTATGTTTTTAGTTTTCTTGAGGAAATACTTAGAAACAAAACTCTCTGGGGGCTTTACTTCAGCAGAAACTGCCTAACTGTTTTCTAAAGTGACCATTCTAATTCTGCAAGCCTGCCCATGGTGGATGAAGCTCCAGTTGCACTGTTTTCATGCCAACACTTAGGATTGTCTCAGCCATGAAGTGACCTTAGTCATCTAGGGCTCTGTCTTTTTTCAGCTAACGTTACAGAGTATCTTTCCTTACATTTATTTAATATCTGTCTCTTTTCTTTAGTGAGGTGAATATTCACAGTTTCCTTATATTTTAAATCACATTGCTTTCCTCCTTATTCTTGAGTTGCAAGAACTTTTTCATGTATTATAGATACATGTTTCTTCTTGAACAAGGCTTTACAAACTTTTTTTTTTTGACCATTCTAAGAAATACCTGGTGGCTTCCCTAATGACGCTTGGCTTCTGATGAAGTCCAGATTCACCAGTCTTTCAAATTAATGCCCTTTGTATCCTATGCAATGGTGTATCCAGCAGAAGAATGCTAACCTGTCTCCTATGATTTTTTTTGTAGTTTCGTAGTTGGACATTTATGTCTATAAACTGTTTAATTTTTGTATGGTATAAGGGTTAAGAGTCATTCTTTTGCATAATGATAACCAAATGTCAACCCTTCTCTTTTAGGAGAATTCTTAGTGTGTGTGTGTGTGTGTGTGTGTGTGTGTGTGTGTGTGTTTTAAGGCAATTACGAAAAAACAGAATGTTGAAACCCTGTGGAGTGTTTTGAATGTTCACATTTAATAAGCAAATTCTTTTAGCCAAGAAGCTCAGTAGACTCTAACTTGCCAAAATTATCTCAAGGTCCCTAGGCTACTCCAGCCTAGCCTGAACCATCCCCAGATCCACTTCCCCAAGTGGCTCACAGCCTGGCCTGTGACATGTAACTCAGCAGCTGCTGCTTGCAGACAGGTCTATGGTCTTATGCACATGTGTTCCACATGTACATTTTACACACCACGTACAAATTAAACCTGTGATTCTCACAATTAATAACATCTCTATAGCCTCCTGTTATAGTTGTGTTAATCTGGGACCCAGAAGGCAATAAAGCATGAAATAAGAAAGGAATTGGGATTTGAGCCAAGCTTTGCAGGGACCAGGGCTATGTTTTCCACACCAACCATCCTTCCACAGCCAGAACTGGCTGCTTGTAACATGATGTAGCTTCTCTTACCTTGTAAGACCAGTCTCTCAGATATGTATAAAATAGAAGGCAGGATGGTAGGCATAATTTTCCCTCTTTTAAGGGCTTTTAAGATTTTAAGTGTGGAAAGACCCAAAAGAGAAAACCATCACACACCTAGATTGAGCAGCTGCTAGCTTACACGGGGCCACGTCTGCTCAACTACAATTCTTTCTGGATTATTTGAGAATAATTTTCAAACATCAAAGCGTTTTGCTCCTGAGTAGTTCAGGGCAGATCTTTCAAAAACAAGCATGTTTCTTCCACAAGATGGTAACAGCATGAGCAACTGTTAAACAATTGAGAAAAATAATAAATTATAAAGTAACAATTAAATAATGATTGAAACATTAGCTTATGTAGCGCATTATTTGTAAAATAAAAATAAATGATAAAGGCAACAACTCCCTTGTATATAATATTCAGTCCAATTTAAACCTCAAGATTATTTTATAGATTTTAGGGAAAAAAATCAGGATTCTGTCAAAGATTTTTCACACTGCTTCAGGTACCATTTCATTTGGTTTCTTTGTTTCTGTTTGGTTGGTCGGTTTCCTTATCATATTAGAGTTAGAAACTAGTGCCTTGTATATTCCAATTCCAGGCAAGAACTCTACTGCTGGTCAATATCTATAACCTCTTTTAATTTATAAAATCTCCATTACTTCTATAAACATCTTTTATATGTTTGTGACTGTGTGAAGGTTTGTGCACTAGAGTGCAATGCTCACAGAGGCCAGAAGAGGGCATCAAATCCCCCAGCTGCCTGATGTGAGTGCTGAGACCAGAAATTTTATCTTCTACAACAGTAGGCATTCTTAACTGCTAAGCTGCTAAGCTCTCCAGCTCTCCCTCCGCCATTTTTGTTTGATGCTTTCATTGTGTTCCCTTTATTAAAAGTACAGGCCAATTCTCTTGTCAGTTCTCTATTTATATGTTTCATTGTTTCCAAATCTCCCAGCCTTCCAGAATCTGGGAAGCAGATGGGAGGATGTGGTGGTGTTGTGATGCATTTTGCGGTGAATTAAGATTAGAATGTGTGGGAAGATCTAGTGAGGACTAGCTTCTTAGCCTGGCCAGTAATAGCTGCCCACCCCCTGGGACCTTCTCCTTATGAGTATACAAAAGAGGTATGACCAGGTATCCTGTGTGGTTAGCAGGCGTAGCCTATGGGAAACCCCCAAACAGGATTGAGAACACATGCAGAAAAAGAATACCCAACTAGAAGGCAATTGACCTTAATGGGAAGAAACTGAGAAATAAGAATATTAACTACAGCTTGCATTATAATCCATAAAATAAACTCATTACTGATAAACATTTTAAAATGATATAAGTAAATGGAAAGAAAGAATAATGGAAAGAATAGAAGAATGTCAGTAAACCTAGGTGAGATGATAAATACTGTTTCAATTACCATTAGACACCACAGATCACACAGACTGCATATAAAATATACCAATGAATATTCAAGTAACTGTGCATGCTTGGAGAGAAACAGAATATCTGGGTATTCTCAGGTATCTCTGTCCAGATAGCTATTATTTGTTAAAGGTAAAATAGTGAACTAGAAGTGATGGAACATGCCTATAATCCCAGCAGAGGCAGGAAGTTTTTAATTCAAAGCCAGTCTGGGCTATATAGTGAAGCTTTCTCTCAAAAATCTAAAATAACTAATTAGAAGGAAGGAAGGGAAGAAAGGAAGGGAAGAAGGAAGAAAGAAAAAGTTGTAGCTTCACAAACCTCCTTAATCAAGCCATTGGATTTAACTAGCACAGTCATGGAAGCCATCCAGGGACACCATTATGGTATTCCCATCCAACCCATCACCTCAATCAAATAGTAAACAAACACCCAATAAACCCCAGTTTACAGTTATTCAGCAGTGAAATTGACTGATGGTCTTTAAAAGTGCCAAAGCCAAGAGCAGACTGAGGGATTGGCTCAGAGAGGGGGCAGCTGGGAGTCACAGCAGCTAAGGAGGCACAAGAGAACCGCGGAAATTCAGATGAGGGCAGTAGTGCAGTTAAAGTATTAATAGCGTTAACAATAACATTGGCATTCTGGTCACCATGCTATGACTGTGATAGGTATTGCATTAGCATTCAGGGAAGCTGTGGGTTTGTGAATATTAATTATATTGGTTAATATTAATTAGCACTGTATTAATATTCATTGACCGTTCTGTGTCAAAAGAAATCTCAAAAAGTTAAAAAAAAAATTCAGCTCTAGCTGTAAGTGAGGATGAAGCTGAAGGCTCGGGGGGATGAGGTAGGCATCGCCTGCCTTCAGCACCTCCTCTCTCTAGTCTGCCAAGATGTCTGAATATCATTCAAGACATATCATCACCCTTTTAGAATTTTCAGGTTTTAAATTTTCATAGAAATAAGCATTGCATGTTAGCCATGCTCCCCCTACACATACACCTTTCCCAACATGCATTTCTTCTAACTAAGCTTTTGGGCACCTAAAGCTCCAATGAGTCTTGCCTCAGATACGTATGGAGCACTTTCTGTATTGGGGCTCCTGCTAGGTGCCCTGGTTAGTAGTGGATGAGGCCGACAAGACCTCTGTCTCCCTGGAGATCAGAATTAGCCATCCGTGTCTAAGTATAATGAGAAGACTAGTTTCTTAGCTCTGCTTTCTACAGCAGCCACACATCAAGGTGCTAAGGAAAAGGAAGTGGGAAGCTGCATTTGGAAAACGGCAGTCTGCAGGGAAGCTTCTGGACGTTCATAAAGCATGGCCCTGAAGCCAACAGGAGAAGGCAATAGACCTACTAAGAGGAGCAGTATGTATGTGGTTGAGCCGAACTGGAAATGCAGCAGACAGCATGTAGAAGGCCCTGGCTGTGTGGGCAGGTGCTGCCCCTGTGACTCCGTGTATGTGACAACGCATCGCATCGGGAACCCCCAAACAAGGGAGGTGAAGGAGGTGTCGTGTTTAAGCAACACTCCTGAGTCCGAGCGGGGCACGTGGTCCAGTTGGGCCATGGATCTGAACAGTCCGGTGCCAGAGTCTGTACACTTCACGTGTATGCTCTCTGATGTCTCTTCCTGTGACGACGCACGCACCGGCACAGGAAGACGGGAGGGGGAGACCCAGAGCCCGAGTTAGCCCAACACAGAGGCGCGCAGGAAATAGACATGACTACTCCGTTTTTCTCAGACTTGTCACTTAGGAGTCAGATTTCTGCCACGCCTTCCTTCTCTTGTTACAGATGAGGATGGCCAGAGAAGCCAGACTTGTGCAGTTTCAATTAGCCGGTGAGGTTGGAATATTCTGGTTTATAGAAAGAGCCTTCAGCCCTGATACTATCTGCTCTGGGTCTCATCCTTAGCTGAGCATGCGCTGACTCTCTCTCCCTTACCCTCTCCTTCCCTCTCCCTCCCTTCCCCTCCCTCTCTGCCTCCCTCTCACACACTAAGTTAATTATTTAATGCCCATAATATATATCTTGAGCATGGCATTTTGCCGCACTGAGCTTTAAACAGCGCGTGTTTAAATACATTTAATCCAATGAATATTTCAAGGTAATTAATCTCCACAGGGTGAAAGAATGTTCAGGTTTCCCCGCACATCATAATACACTGGAATCAGCCAAGGCTCCGCAGCCGCAGGCTCCGCAGTGGGTTCAGGAAGATTTCACTTAAAAGACTTTTAGAGTGGACTGCCCGGTGTTACCAGCAAGCACTTTGCTAAAGAGAAGGATTAAGGTGCCCCCTAGTGATTCATAGTGTCTATGCAAGGACAGAACGTGCTAGCGTTTTTTTTTTAGGGGGGGGGGGGGAGGCGGGGCGGGTACTGTTTTGATTTTGAAGAGGAATCCTTTACAAATGTGTCTATTTACACATACACTCACAAATCTACAGTCGTGCTTCACGTGAAATTTTGTGTGTTACATATACTCATACTTGTATGAGTTGCTGCTTGGGGTGGGGGAATTGTTACGGGGACAAGAGTGGGTGAGAATTTCCACCGGTATGCTGGAGTGGTGCTGCCAGGGTCTGGTAACCTTTCTGCGAGACGTTATCATGCCTATTGATGATTTTTTTTTTTTTTTTGGTCTGGAGAATTTTCCAACATATGGTATTTGTTGTAGTCGTGATAGCCAACATTAACTGAACACATACACACACATCCTGATACACGCGCATAAATATGTACACAATCCTATTACTATGGGTTTGAATGTCAGCTCGTCAAAGATTAAAATCCCCTGAGTAAGAAGCCTCACTTGAAGAGCTGGCTTGGTGGCCTTAATTGACTCGTGAAGACCCACCTAGATTGTGGACCTATTCAATAGGAACCCAGATATTAAAGGGCGTGGTGGGGGTGGGGGTGGGGGATGCTCTCCAGACTTTTGCTCTCTTGGGCCTTCCCTCTTGATGATTTTGCCCCGTTACTCATGATGATTCTTTCGCTGATGGAAGAACCAGTATTTCTGGGCTTCTATCCTGGACTAAGGACCAGTGGCTCTCAAAGAACGAGCAGCTACCCTCTGCAGTAGCAAACAGCTGATGCGGGGCTCCCTGACTTCCGAGGCACCCAGCCCAAAGGACCGAGCCTCTCCCAGGTTCTCAGCCTCTCAGGGGCAATTCTGTTGTTGCTATTTTAGTGTGTGTGTGTGTGTGTGTGTGTGTGTGTGTGTGTATGCATGCATGCATGCGTATGCGCACGTGTAGATATATTTCTCCCATAGGTTCTGCTCCTCTAAAGCAGTAGTTTTCAACCTGTTGAGTCCAAAACCCCACAGGGGTTGCATATCAGATACCCTGCACATCAGATATTTACATTATGACTCATAACAGAAGCAAAATTACAGTTAAGAAATAGCAACACAATAATTTTATGGTTGGAGGGGTCACCACAGTATGGGGAACTGTATTAAAGGGTCCCAGCATCAGGAAGGTTGAGAACCATTGTTCTATGCGGACCCTGATCAAGGAAAATCCAGTCTTGTCAGTCCTGTGAGAGATTAGTGTTCATTTATTCCATATTTCGGATAAAGAAAACGGAGGCTTGCCTGAGGTCACATAGCTTGTCAAAACCAGGTCTGCTGACCCCTGAACCTACCTCGCCAGCCTTCCTATTACACTGCCTTATGTTGCATTCAGAGTGAACTTGGCTAGGCTGACAGTGTCCCATCAACTGGAGGATATTACCCACCGCCTAGACTCGGGTACTACGCTTGGTACTGGTGGGGAAGAAACACACACACACCACGGTGCCTAGTCCAAGACTGTGAAAGCTTTTCTTTAAAACTGGGCATGGTAATGTATACTGGTAAGCTCCGTCCTCAGAAGGCAGAGACAGAAGGTTTACTTCAAGTTCAAGGCAAGCCTGGTCTACTTAGTGAGTCCCAAGCCATTCAGAGCTGCATAATAAGACTGTGTCTCAAAACAAAAACAAACAAACAAACAAAACCAAAAAGCAAACTTAAACATACAAACAAAAAAATCCTGCTGGTTTCTTAATAGTGTTATACAGTGTACTGGCTGGTTTTGTGTGTCAACTTGACACAAATTAGAATCATCAGAGGAAGGGACCTCAGTTAAGGAAACACCTCCATGGGATCTGCTGTATGGCATTTTCTCAATCAGTGACTGATGGGGAGGGCCCAGCCCACTGTGGGCGGTGTCTTCCCTGGGCTGGTGGTCCTGAGAACTATGAGAAAGCAGGCTGAGATCGTTGTGGGAGGCAGCGCAGTAAGCAGCGTGGCCTCTGCATCAGCTCCTGCCTCTTCCTTCCAGTCCTGTTTGAGTTCCTGTCCTGACTTCCTCCAGTGATGGAACTATAATCTGGAAGTGTAAGCCAAATAAACTCTTTCCTCCCCAACTTGCTTTGTGGTCATGGTGTTTCATCGCAGAAACCCTAAGACATACATAAAGACTTCACTTTTTAGATCTTTAAAATATATACAGATAACTGGGGCTGGCGAGATGGCTCAGCAGTGAAGAGCACTGAATGCTCCGGTAAAGGACTCTAAAGGACTTGGGTTCAATTCCTAGCACCCACATGGCAGTTTATAGCTGTCTGTAACTCCAGGATCTAACACATAACAGCTTACAACTGTCTCTGAGTCCGGGATCTAACACCTTCACATTGACATACAGGCAAAAACCCCAATACACTGAAAATAAAAATAAATTTTAAAACATGATTTCAAAAAAATACAGATAACTACAAAACACAGTTAAGTTGGCAGAGCAACTTATAAGTATAAAGCATGGACTATGCTGTCTCACTGTCCAACTGCACTGTACTGACAAGAATGGTCCAGGCCTAGGCATGGGTCGGTGGGTCTCGCTGTGCTAACAGCTCTGACTTTCTGCCTCCCTCTTTCTAGAGATCAGCAAGAGTTTCAAGAGTCGGAATCTATCAGATTATGCAAAAGCTCTGACCAGTCCTAAGAATACCTAGACAGGACTGTGATGGCGGACATTTCAGTACTCAGTGACATTCACTCTGTGGAGGTGTCAAGGCCATACATGAAACACAACACTGAGGGCAGAGAGAGGGTGCTAACTAAATACATTGAAGGATCCCACAACGTAGAGAAAGTATATCTCCCAGTCCTGGATATGCAGACACCCCCCCACCACCACCACCACCACCATCAATCACAGCTACGGAGGCTGAGGCAAGAGGGTTACGAGTTACAGTGGGGTCCTGTTTCACAATAGATAGTAAGGCTAGGACTAGAGACATAGCTCATGGTAGGGTGTTTGCCTGGCTTGTGTGAGGTTCTGGGTTTAATCGCTGTGCAGCAAACAAAAACCAACCAACCAACCAAACAAACAAACAAACAAGAAACCTGTCACTTTAGTGGAAACATTGGCGGAGTTTGAATGGAGCGCGGGACATGGTCGTTTCATGCAGTGTTCATTCCCTAGAAGGATATTTGGAAACTGTATTATTTTGCTTTTTCTGCTAAGTCTAAAGGCAGTTCCCAGGGGCCCTTAGAACAGCATCTCTATCTACCTGTCCTCTCTTCAACACCTGGCAACTCCCTGGGTCACAGTTCGTATAAATTTGTCACCTCAGTCATATCAAGTAAGAAGCCCGGCAGTGTGTGACGCCCCAGGATTGTTTTCACTGAGCACGCTTGTCTGGAGATTCCAGGCTGTCATTGGCGTCCATAGGTCATCGATTCTAATTGCTGAGTCGTGCTCTGTGGTGTGGCTGCGCCGACTGTGTAACTGCTCACCTGCGGAATGACAGCTGAGCCGCTTCCTGGCTTTCCCCGCCATTAGGAACAAAGATGTCATAATCGCAAATTACGGGGTTTTACGCATAGTTCCATTTATCTAGGAGAAAGACCCAGAAGCAGGATTGCTGAGTTTTAGACTAGCTTCACGCTTAGGTTTTTGGTTTTTCTTTCTTTTTTTCTTTTTCTTAAAGAAAATGTTAAACTGATTTCCACAATTTGCATCGGTACCAGCAGCAAGTGAATAATTGTGTCTCCGGATCCTGGCCAGCGCATTAGCGGAGCCGATCAGCACGCGGCTTCCCCCCAATGGCTAATAACGCCGAACATCTTTTCCCCGGCTTATTTGCATTTCTGCATATTCTCTTTGATGGTTTATCTCTTTATGTCTTTTGCCCATTTTATAACCAGATTGTTTGCATCACTGCTGAATTTGAAGCATCCTGAATACATTCCAGCTACTAGTTCTTTCGGGGAGGGGGGAGGATATGCAAATACAACCCAAAGCTTATGCTTTTAAAATATTTTTATTTTGAAATTAAAATATAATTATGTCATTTCCCCCTTCCTTTTCTGCCCCTCTTTCTTCCCCATACACTCCCACACTCTCTTTCAAATTTATGGCCTCTATTTTTTGTTGTTGTTGTTGTTTTGTGTGTGTGTGCAACTAAGTATATAACCACAACCTGTGCTGCCCATATGTTGCTTGCATGTGTATGATTTCAGAGCTGACCACTTGATTTTGGATATGTTGATATTGGATAACAAGTTGTCCCTCTCGGCATCCCTTAGTTGAGTGTAGCTCTTCTTCGAGGACCGAGGCTCCGTGACACTCCTCTGCTTCCTTGGCGGGTCCACTGGTGCTGACCTTGCTGAGGTCTTCTTGAGACTCATGCCTTTATCTTCTTAGCACCGTCTTTGACAAGTTATTAACCAGATGAGGCCCAACTTGATATTTAATGGGCTGTGCTTTTAGTATAGAATCTAAGGACTCCTTAGCCCTAATCTGAATCCCTCTTTATTTTCCCCCTCTCAGTTTTATAAAATTGTGTGGCTTACTTGGATTACAGTTAAGCCCATGACCTATTTTGAGTTAATGGTTGCACACAGTATAAGACAGACCCATACTCTTTTCCCTAACCTACTGTCCCCTACTGTTAGTTTAAAAAGTTGGAATAGCTGGGTGGTCACCCATGCCTTTAATCCAGTGGTTCTCAACCTTCCTAATGCTGCCACCCTTTAATGTAGTTTCTCCTGTTGTGATGACCCCCCAACCATAAAACTATTTTTGTTGCTACTTTGTAACTGTAGTTTTGCTACTGTTATGAATTGTAAATATCTGATATGCAGGAAATCAGGTATACAACCCCGGTTGACTCCAAAGGGGTCGAGACCCACAGACTGAGAACCATTTTTTTTTAATCCCAGCAGCCCTTGAGAACCAGAGGCAGGTGGATCTCTGTGAGTTCAAGGCCAGCCTGGAGTTTCAGGTCAGCAAGGGATACACAGTGAGGCCCTGTTTCAAACAAACAAGGTGGATTGTCCCACTGAATAGTGTATCTTTGAACTTTTATCAAAATTAATTGAATGGGACAGAAGGAATGACTCAGCCACATAATGAGACAGATGTGGTTATGCATAACCCTGGCACCAGTTGAGGGGTGTGACCACCAGGCATAAACCTGATATTTGTGGAGGCTGTGGTCATGCAGAATCCTGGAAGCAATTGGGGGTGTGGCCACGTACAACTCTTGCACTGTGTGTGTGTGTGTGTGTGTGTGTGTGTGTGGTCATGCATAAACATCAGGTTTAGTGAGAGGCTCTTTCTTGTCTCTAGGGAATAAGGTGAAGAGCATCAGTGCAGACACCTGATATCCTCTTCTACCTCCCCTCCCCCTCTCCCAATCCCTCTCTCTCATACACACACATTGGCTTATTGGTATATTGGATTGGATTACACTGTTTGGTTTCTAAATCCTGAAATAGCCTTTCATTTATGGAATTAAACTCCCAATGGCTACAGTGTATGCTTCGTTTTATTTTCTTTATTAAACATTTATTTTTAAGCTGTGTGTAATGTGTACGTTTGTGTAGGGTTATGTGTAAGGTGAGTGCAGGTGCCTGAGGAGTCCAGAAGAGGGCACTGGATCCTCTGGAGCTGGAGTTACAGGTGCTTGTGAGCAGTTCTCCTTTGGGTGCTGGAACCACATTTAGGTCTTCTAGAAGATCAGAATGCTCTCAGAGCCACGGATCCATCTTTCCAGTCCCATGCTCCCTCTTGTTAACTGACAGATTCACTGGCTAAAAGTTTGTTGATGGCTTCTGTATGTAAGTTTATGATGTACAGCTTCCTGTTTTATTTCTTTGTTTGGCTTTGCCATAGAAGCAGTACTTGGCTTCTCAAAATGAAGTGGGGCATTGTCATCTTTTCTGGGATAGAATGTGCAGAATTGGTATTAATTCTTTAAATATTTGGGTGTGATTATGCAGGGAAAGCATTTGGGACCAGAAACCAGAGGACCTTTTCAAATTATGGACTCATTTACCTTAATGTGAACCTTTCAGATTCCTTCATCCTGGGTGAGTTCTGATAGAATATTTGATGAGCTGCACCACCAAGTGTATATATACGTGTACACATAAATATATGTGTATATATGTGCATATATATACACACATATGCACATATATGTATATGTACATATATGCACATTTATAACCATCTAAGTGGTTATACATATGTGGGGATGTTTGTAGTCTTATTTGTAGTCTTATTTTCCTCATGATAACTCTGTAGTCTTGTAGTCAACACCTCTGCTTGGTCCTAATGTTGGTAGTTTGTGGGTTTTATCCATCTTGCTGAGATTTCCCAAGAACTGGGCCTTTGTCTCAACTATTTCCTCTGCTTTCTGTTCCTAATCCATTTGCTGTCCACTCTTATGATCTCCTTCCCTCTGCTTATTTTGGGTGTTGTTTGCTCTTCATGGGGGCAGAGTTTATTCACTTGAGCTGTTTCTCCTTTGCTAACGTGCTCCCTTACGGCTGCCAGGTCACCTCTCAAAGCTGTTTTAGCTGCACACCAGGGATTTGGGAGTGCTATTTTGTCATTGTTATTCAATGGTTCCCCCCCCCCATGACTTTCTCTGTCACTTGCTATTTCAGTGTGCACTGTTGAGTTTTCAAGCATATACAGGCTTTCCTGCTACTTTTCTGTTAGTTATTTCTAGCTTGAATTGACTGTGATGGGAAAACACACTTTGGGTTTGTTTGTTTGTTTGTTTGTTTTGGTTTTGGTTTTGAGCCTTGATCTGTTTTCTTTTCTTTCCAGGACTCCAAGGACATACATGTCAGAGTTTCCACAAATCCCGGCGGTCCATGAAGCTCGTTCCTTGTGGCTTCCGTCCGCCTTCTCTGTATTGGTAACGTCTCTGCTCCATCAGCTTTGCTATCCGTTCTGCTTTTATGTCAGGTATGGGGTTGGGGGCGGGGCTGAAGTTTGTTTTTCAGTTGTTTGGGTTTGGTTTTTGGTTTTCTGAGTCAAATAAAAATAGCCCTGGCCATCCTGGAACTCACTCTTTAGACCAGGCTGGCCCCTAACTCACAGAGTTCCGCCTGTGCTCTGCTTCTCAAGTGCTTGGATTAAAGACACGTGCTGTCATCCCTGGCTCAGTTATGAAAATTTTAACATAACTTTTTCATTAGATTCTTCAAGCTTTTATTTCTTTGCTGATACACTTTTAGCTTTTTGAGGCTTTCTGCTTGCATTTATAATATACTCAACATTGTCTACTGAAGCATTTTTATGGTGGCTGCTTTGAAATATCTGTCTTATAATTTTAAGGTTGCTCACATCTTGATGTTGACATCTGGTTTTTAGCTCTTGAGAAAACCACCGATGAGTGATTTTTTTTTTCAGTTGACACCTGGACATTCTGGGTACTGTGTTAACTTATTTGAGCATTCCGTTCTGACTCCCTCTCACACTGCACTAGTGACAAGACGGGGCAAGGTGGAAGGGCATTTCTCTGCTGACAGGGGCACAGAGGAGTCCAGGTTCCCCACTCAGCCTCCTTTAATCCCTCAGTACCCAGAGGAAGACTTTCTCATTACTGCTCGGCAAAAAGCTTGCCACTGGGCTGTTCCTGGCTGGGTATCTCCTAGGGGCTGGGATAACTGGGGAGCATCATTACTGGTTTCTGTGTTGACTTTACTGGTTCTATGGAGGTAAAGTGTAGCGAGAATTTTGGTTTCTTTAAAAATCCAGTTATGTGGGGGAGGGAAAAGGACATGTGGGACCTTTGGGGGTGGGGAACCAGAAAAAGGGAAATGAATTGTAAATATAGAATATATACAATAAAAAAAATCAAAAAAAAATTACTAAATTAATTGGAAGAGGAATTACAAACATTTTTTGATAAAATTGAAGATTTACATGAAAAATAAAAAAAAAATCCAGTTATGTTACGTGACATATGCTTTTGTTTTAATATCGGGTGTGGGATGTGGGACCACTTCAGATTGTTCGCAGCCACTAACTGTGATTTGTTTCGTGCTCTAGGCGGGGTGTGATTTTTGCCGGCTGCAAATAGTTTATGCTTGGAGTTCTGGGAACTCTTGAGAAAACTATATGAGAGGACCCGCAATGCCTGCTGCTGCTGCCGCCGCCGCCGCCGCCGCCGCCGCCGCCGCCGCTGCTGCTGCTTGTCCCTGCTGTTGTGTATGCTGCTTTTGTTATTGCTGGATTGCTGGATTGCTGGATTGCTGGTTGGAGATATCCTGACCACAAAAATTAGACTTGCCCCAAGGAATTCAACGCTGCTAATCAGCAGAAAGTAGTCTAAAGAGGTCTATGCCCTTTCCCCTCTAACCTTCTTTCCTCCTTAGTATTGGGATATTGGAAGGGATGAGGGTAGAATAAGGGTGGAGAAAGATGGTAGTTATAAGAACCCAATAAAGTAGCCTAAAAATTCAGCAACATTAAAGAAGGGGTCCTTTTGCTTTTAGACCTTCTCTACTGGGATGGAGAGAACTTCATGTCTGGGTTGGAATCCCTGGCCTCGCACTGGTCTGCACTGGTGCTGTGGAGGAGGGGGGGTCTCCTTATTATACCTCTGAATGCCAGTGTGTACTAGGTCCCAGATCCCTGCTTGGCTTCTGATGCCACTCCAGCAGGAAGACTGGAATAATTTTTTTTTCACATTTTGGTAGAAAGTAGGCTCTAGGCTTGCTATTTGGTCTTTGTATGGATGGGATAGGACAGCTTTTACTGTGAACTGCTTTTCAGGGGCCAACCAATCATCATCTAGAGTCTCCTTCTTAATAGGCTGCCTTTCTTGTGGTCCACTGTTTGGTGAGACTGTGCCTTCTCTTGTGGTCCACTGGTTGGTGAGAGAGGGCCTTCTCTTGTGGTCCACTGGTTGGTGAGAGAGGGCCTTCTCTTGTGGTCACTGGTTGGTGAGAGCGGGCCTTCTCTTGTGGTCCACTGGTTGGTGAGAGAGGGCCTTCTCTTGTGGTCCACTGGTTGGTGAGAGAGGGCCTTCTCTTGTGGTCCACTGGTTGGTGAGAGAGGGCCTTCTCTTGTGGTCCACTGGTTGGTGAGAGAGGGCCTTCTCTTGTGGTCCACTGGTTGGTGAGAGTGGGCCTTTGTTTGGGTTGGTTTTTGTTTGTGGTTTTTGGTGTCTCCAGGTTGCTAATTCTTCAGTTCTAAGTCTGAGATTGATGTGGTGAAGAGTGGGGACACTGTCATATCTTTATTTGGGTCCCGAGGTCCCTAGCAGGTCAGTTATACTTAATAATAGAGAAGACTAGTATATCTGTAAGTGAGCCAGCTACTGTTTTCACAGTTTCTGAAACACTCTGACTTTTTAGCAGTCTCCTAGTCGCTAAATGGAGTCCTTTCTCACACTCTCCACGCCCACCTGGTAACTGCATGCAACTCTTTTGTATCTGGTTTCACCAGCACATCTTGTCCATAAGGCGATAATACAGATTAATAACAATAAACAAACAACAATAACTTAAAAACAGCTGTCTGAGAGTAGGCACAGAGGCCTTGCAGCACAAGGAGTAAAATGCAAAACCAGATGCAGAAAAAAATGGGGTTAGTCATTTAAAAGGATGTCACCACCTCAAGTGTACTATATTTTGTAACAATCCACCAGTTAGGTGTTATGGGCATCCTGTGTTGAAAAGGCTGAGGTTATTAGAGGTGGCAAACTTCCTCAAGTCACGAAAGTGTGATTGATGGATGGGTCTGGATATGTCTGTCTCCTTTCCCAGGGAAATGAAGGTTTCCCAGAACACCAGCACCACATCACCACTACATCATCACCACCATTAGCACCACCACCACCATCACCAATCAACTTCTGCTTGCAAATCTCTGTGGCAACAACTGCATCTCATGGTCATTCATCACTGCACAACCAAACCAAAGCAACACACACCATGGAAAGTCAGAGAACAGCCACCATGAATTATTATAACCCATTACAGCCAACAAAGCCTTTTCCTATACAGCTTAAGCCATATCACAGAGCCCACTTCATTTATAAAAAGGTCTACTCAACATACTTTCATATTTGGAAACTTAAAAGATGAGTGAGTGTAAAGAAAATTACATCTATTCGACACCTGGATCTGTGAAAACTGTGTTCTTCAGTATATGGGGCAGGATTTAAATGGGTTTAAATGCACCAGCTTGAGATCTAGTACTATGAGCGCTCTGAAGAGAGCAAGAAGAGCTGGCTGAGGGGGTAAGCACCTGTGACCCCAGCACTTGGGAGGATCCAGCAAAGGATCCGGTGTTCAAGGCCAACCTAGGCTTGCATAGTGAGACTCTGAGGACCCTGGGGCACAGAGGGAGGGAGAGAATCAAATGAAGAGAAGTAAACGAGGGAAGAGAGAGAGAGAGAGAGAGAGAGAGAGAGAGAGAGAGAGAGAGAGAGACTCAAACCCTACAAAACAGTACAAATGAGCTGGCCCATCTTTTCTCAGCTCCATTTGTCCGTTTGTTCTATGGGAGGCAGTCTGTCCTCTGGGCCTGTCTAGAGATAAATTGCAAATCGTCAAACAGTTTGGTGACAACATTAGTCTTGTTCAGAAAGTGCAAAGGAGACCCGCATGGTTAGGGACAAAAAAGAAGACATGCCGCCATCCACAACTAGGCACTTAGCCTCGTGGATCAGCGGTTCCTGTCAGGGTCACCTGACAGGAGGTGATTACCTGCTGCCCAGGAGCGCAGTAGAAAGAGCAGGCAGATGTAAAGCTCCAAGTGCTGGCGATACCTGTATTTAACCTCTCCGAAAGGGACATTAAAGAGGCTTTCATGCTTTGGTGGGGGAGGGACCCCAACACTTGAAAAACGAAAACAGCAGTTGCTGACTGAGTCACTTTCCACCTGAAGGAAGCATGCCAGGATCAATTTCTCAGAGGAGGGAAGGGTAATGAAGGCGCATTGTGGATTATGGTCACATTCCACATCTCTCAGAGCTTCTCTGGACAGACTGTAAATTACCCTGACCTTAAAGAAAATGTTCACACCAAGGCTTTGGTTTTTAAGTACAGTCCTCCTGGATAGTCTGACCAGGCTTTAGATAAAATAAGAAATGAGCCAGGAAACCAGCGGGGACCACGGGCGCCAAGGGTCAGGCTCCACGCGGAGATTGATTCCGTTTTCTCACTGCTCATCTATCAGGAGAGAAAGGAGCATTGTTTCCATATGAGAGTCAAGCTCAGGTGAATGCTGTATAGCTCCTTGCTGGTCTCACCTGTTGTGACTGTTATTACAGCCAATCTGACCTTTGGGCTTCCCTTCCGACTTCAAAAGCACTGGCCAGAGTTCTATCTCATCTCTTTGTGTGTGCGCATGTTATTGGAAGACGTCTGATTGAAAACAGACATGGACCCTGGGAAGTGTAAGCTGAAATCCATGAATTCAAATGTACTGTCTGCACAGAAATAGCCAGGATCTTGCTGTGGGGTCCATTGCTCCACGTGGTCTACTAGAGATGAGTATCGGAACCCGTGGGCCCCTCCCCAGTTGCTGCTGTGTGGTCCTCTGTGCTGGAGCCCTACTGCATGTTATCCCTAGCCTCTTAAGACTCAGCACAGATGGCCACCTCCTACATCTCTAAGAACATCTCTGGAGAGACCGTTAATCACCCTGACTGAGGCCACCACAGCCACCATGGCACACATTCCAAACTAGGAATGGTGTGCTGAGAAACCAAACCAGTGGTTTGTACTAGAAGTGAGTCAGGAACACTGCCCCACTGTGACACCCAAACTGCTAAGGATCTAATGCCATACAGAGATATCGATTACACACACTTCCTAAAAACAAAAACAAAACAAAAAAAAACCAACTAGTGCTTCTAGGAAGTTAATAAACATTTATAGTCATGGTTATGAATAAATGTGGGTCCCCAGTAAAGAACTTACTTTCAGCTTCTCGACAACATCAGACAGGCTACACGTGTGGGCATGGGCTATGCACAGGGCTATTTGTCAACTGCCAGGCCCCAGTGATGACCTTCAGTCTCTCTCCCTCAGCAACTCAGTTCCACCCCTTTCTCCCCACTTCTTAAACCGCAGGTGGTAACCCTACATTGAGTTTATGTAACTGTGAATATCACAAACATTTTGCTATCAATAAAGGGTTTCTGAACACACACACTACAACCCAAGTTATTGCATAATGAACCTGGGAGCACGGTCCCTCACGTTGCATCTCACAAGGTCCCCACAGCCTTGGCTCTGAGCACACAGCCCGTGCACTCACTCCACGCCATCACTCCGCGCAGGCCCGATGGATGCTGCCTGATACCTCACTGCAGGTCAAGATTCTGCTAGGAATCCAAATGAGCTTGTCTGCTCCTAGAGAAACAGCGGTTTTATCCCAGGAAACAAAGACCTTTAATATTTTGCTCCCACCATTCCTCAGCCAGGAAGTATCAAATTCCTCTATCTTTGTGCTAGAATGGTTTTTTAAATTGTTGCTTGCATTGCTGGCTTTCTTAAAAAGTCATTCAGTACCGTTTGGCTTGGGCTTAGGTACAGGATTTCCAACAGTTTCTGAAATGGCCTTTGCATACGTCTGCCATTCTGTGTTATGCATTTATGCTAAGTGCATCTTCAGCAATGACATTTGTAAAACCCAAACATCTATCAACTCTGAAAAACATTGAAGGTGTTGTACATCCCACAGTATCAAATATTCAGCCAAGATTTCATTCTTGAATATAAGCATGCCCATCTCATTAGTATGCGAATTTGCCTCTGTCTGTGATAAATGGCAAGATTATCTTAAATGGGAACACTCACACAAGAAAATAAATAAATGAAAAAATAGACAATCGATGTGTTCCTAATTGATTATCCAACAGATGTTTGATTGGTATACTGTTTTTCCATAGCTCTATACCTGGGGTCTCAGAAGCATCTCTCAGCAAGACAGAGAGAGTGTTTAACAGCTTAAGAAGCCTGCTCTAGGGGCGGGGCTGAGGCTTCCCCAGCAAAGCATGAGGACCCGAGTTTAGATCCCAACCCCTAAGAGGAAAGCTAAACATGATGGCCTACACCTGTAATCCTGGTGCTTGGGCACTGGTGACGGCGGATTCCTGGAGCTCAATGGCCAGCTACGTCTTGACGAATCTGTGAGCTCTGGGTTCAGTGAGAGGTCCTGTCATGAAAATTAAGAGAAAATACAGAAAGATGCTTGAACACCACTCCTGGCCTCCACATATATGTAACACACACTCACACACACACACACACACACACACACACACATACACACACTGTGTCACACACAGTGTCACACACATACACTGTGTCACACACAGTGTCTCACACACACACACTGTGTCACACACTGTGTCAGACACACAGTGTCACACACTGTGTCACTGGCTTCTAGGCCCCCTTTAGACATTAGCTGATGTGCTCTGAGCTCAGGGTTACATGGCAGACAGTACAGAAAGAGGAGAGAGGGAGCGATGTTTACTACAAGCTCAGTTGTGAAATGCTTATTAGGAGTTGACTTAGCTTAACATTGTCTTCATAACGGGACATAAGACCGTGACCTTACAACATCCACCTGAGTTTTGTGGCTCAGCTCTATCACATATTGCAGCTTGGGGCAAACTATGTATCTTAGTGATTACCAGATTTCTTATCTGTAAGATGGGGGCAGGGCTCAGCAGGTAGAGGCCTTGGCTGTGTAACCTGGAGACATGAGTTGTGACACAAGCTGGGGTCATCTGGGAAGAAAGAACCTCAGCTGGGGAAATGTGTCCATCAGCCTGGCGTGTCGACAGCTCTGCGGGGGTGTTTCTTCCATGGGAAGGCACAGTCCACGGTGAGCAGTGCCATCTTTGGGAAGGCGCTTTGGGGCTGGGGAAGCTGGGCATGAGGACAGCGCTCAGAAGGCAGGGGCAGGCCGGCCTCTGAGCTCGAGGCCAGCCTGGCTGACAAGGGCAAGCTCCATGCCCGCTGGGGCTACACAGTGAGACCCTCCCCCAAAACAAGACAAAAGAGGGCAAGCAGGCTGACCGAGCTGTGCAGAGCAAGACAGTAAGCAGCAGTCCTTACAAGTCTCCGTTCTGGCTCCCACCGCCAGGGTTCTGAGCTGACTCTCCTCAAAGATGGACTGTGATCAGATGTGTAAGCCAAATAAACACTTTCCTCCCCAACTCGCTTTGGTCATAATACAAAGCAAAGTGGGACATCGTATGAAGGTGGAAGAAAAGAAGAACCAATGCCACGAAGTTGCCCTTTGACCCCCACGTGCCTGCTGTGGCATGCACACCCATAGTCACCATATATACATACACACGTGTGTATACACCATGCTCACACATGTGTGCACAAATGCAATAATTTTTTTTCAAAGGGAGATGTGGCCTAATATTTGGCTTTGTTGCCTTCTCCTCTGATCTCAAGAGTGACACTCTAATCGGGGCTCTTAAGGGGCCTTTGCAGCCTAGACTACCAACTTGGAACTTGGTACTTGGATTTTAACATGGTTCCATGAAATCTTAAAATTGTATAAATATTTTTCTGTGTGTGACAAAGAGAGAGAGACAGAGACAGAGACAAAGAGACAGAGACAGAGAGAGAGAGTGTCAGAGTCAGAGTAAGAGTCAAGAGTCAGAGTCAGTCTCAGACTCAGAAAGACAGGGAGTCTGTCCTTGGGAGAAGGTCATGTTGTCATGTGAGAATCCAGTGACTGCTGGGAACTTTCTCACTGAATGTCAGAAGAGATGAGGGCAGGAATCTCTATTCTTTGGGAATTTGTTTTCGGAACTTGTGGATTATACAATCTACAAATTTCAGAGACTCAGTGATTTCCAAGAAAAATAAAATAGAGCTCATGTTTAGAAAATGCACTGAAAAAAAAACTCTTAGGAGGATAAGAAATCTTCAACAGCTTTAAGAAAAATTGGACCACCTTCCAAAAGGAGACTGACACTTGACTCTTGACAACCAGTTAAAAAGGATAGACACTGTCTCACAGAAATTTACAGAGAATCTAGAATTCTTTCCACAACAGCAAAAACTACCACTTGAGAACAATATTGGTTCCTGTCCTTAATCTTCAGCTCTTATAAAATTCCAAGCCTTGAAAAACTCACGGCGATTGTTTAAGTTTGATAAGCTAGGTAAGGAATCCATCAATCTGGCGACTGGCAACATTATAAAATAAGGCATTTCCGTGAAACAAAGTTGGCTGCAAGAGAAGGAGGGTCATCCGTGCAAGGCTGGAAATGGTGCCAAAACCCAACCAGGCCTACAGTAAGATGTAGGTCACCATGTCACAGTTTGCTGGCCGAGAACACTATCCTTGGGTTGTCGACTCCTCTCATCTCTCCATGTATCAGGACCAGTTCTTTATCCCTTTCCTGGAGGGGCTGTACTGGCTGTCTTTGTGTATCAACTTGACACAAACTAGAGTCATCTGAAAGGAGAAAACCGTAAGTGAGAAAATGCTACTATAAGATCTGTCCAGTCCTTAGATGGTGAACAGAAATATAGAAGTGTAAGCCAAATCAATCCTTTCCTCCCCAACTTGCTTTGTTTTAGTCATAGTGTTCTATTGCAGGAATAGAAAATTTTAACACGAGTTGGTACCAGAATTCTGGGGTATTGCTGTATCAGACCTGACAGTGTTTTGGGGTAGATTGTGGGAGGACTTTGGAACTTTAGGCTAGAAAAGCTAATAGAGTGTTGAGCGCTCAGTGAACTGTTCTGTAGGAGCTCGGAAGAATGTTGAGAGCAGTGCAGAAGATGAGGGCCTGGCTTGGGAAGTTTAAAGACTCTATCGGGGCCATTTGTTGTTTTGAATTGAGATTCTGTCATGCTGGTCAGCTGGAGCTGAAGTAATCAGCTGTAATTAACAGGAGACTTCCAGCACTGAAGTGAAACCCCCGTGTTACTTGGACAATCGGTAATGGTTAGTTAGAGCTAAGAAGTTGGCAGTGATTGAGAAGAGAGCAGCATGGTTGAGCTGAAATCCTCCGGGGGTTGTGTGTTCAGGGTGAGTACGCACGAGGTATATTACAGAGGTGGTTGACATTGTACCTTGTGCTGGCAGCCAAAGCTGGTAGTGTGAGAGTAGAACTGCTTTTGAAGGCCATGGAGAGCAGTTGAGGCCAGGCACTGTGAGAGGCCAGGAGAGTTCGTTGGTGAAGATACGGCCTTAGCAGCAGTTGAAGGCCCAGGACTGAAGGAACCATGCAAAGCCGTTGAACCTTGGCACCATGAAAAGAGCCTAAGGGAGGTGATTGGTGAAAGTGGTGCCCAGTTGCAGCAGAAGACCCCAGTGTTTTGGAGATGTGGGTACCGTGGAGTGACCACCAAGAGCAGCAGCAGCCGCAGCCGCAGCCGCAGCCGCAGCCGCAGCACTGGAACGGAGCCTGCCAGAGCTTGGAGGACAAGCTGTGTGTGCTGCAGAGGGCAGAGCTGGAGAAGTGACCCAAGCGCCTTGGAGGAGCCCAGACAACCCTGAGTGAATCCCAGATAAGTGACACTGAGTTATTTATACTGTTGGAGTCTTGTTCTGCTTTGTTCAGATTGTGACTTGCCCTGGTTCTTCCCTCTTGAAGAAGGTATTTAACTTTGATTTTTTTTTTTTTTTTTTTTACAGAAGTCCACAACTGAAAAACTTTGAACTTTAAAAATTTTGGATTTTGGAGTTTTAGAGATTGGATATTTTAAAGGCTAGAATTTTAATGTGTTTGAATTTGTAAAGACTGCAGGACTTTTAAAGTTATTTGTTTTTAATGTCAGATCTTGGAGATGAATAAGAAAAAAAATGATTGTGGCTTAATAGTGATGTATTTGTGTGTCAAGTTAACAAGGGACCCGTTGTACTGGCTGGTTTTGTGTGTCAACTTGACACAAACCAGAATTATCTGAGAAAGCCTTAATTGAGAAAATGCTTCCATAAGAACGTGGGACATGTTCTTCTAGCTGGGCTGCCTTGTCTGGCCTCAGTGGGAGAAGAGGAAGTGCCTAGCCTTGATGTGCCAGGGTAGGGGGATACCCAGGGGTCCCCCACCTGCTTAGGAGAGAAGGGGAGTGGGAGGGAAGAACTGTGGGATGGGGTGACTGGAAGGGGGACAGTGAGTGGGATGGAAAGTGAATAAGTAGAATGATGAGATGATGGTGGTGGTGGTGGCGGTGATGCTGATGATAAAAGCCAATATTGCTAGGCTTTAAAAAATATCTGGCTGTAAAGCATTTTCTTAATTAGTGATCAATAGGGGAGGGCCCAGCCCATTGTGGGTAGTTCCATCCCTGGGTTCTATAAGAAAGCAGGCTAAGCAAGCCATGAGGAGCAAGCCAGTAAGTAACATCCCTCCCTGGTTTCTGCATCAGCTCCTGCCCTGTTTAAGTTCCTGTCCTGACTTCCCTTGGTGATGAGTGGCAATATGGAAAAGCCAGCCAGATAAACCCTTTCCTCCCCAGCTTGCTTTTTGGTCATGATGTTCTATCACAGCAATAGAAATCCCGACTGGGGCAGGGACAGTCGACAATACTGGTGGCTGGTACTCAGAGTCAGCCTGAGGCTGGCTGTTGCACAGGCTGGGGACCCTGTAGATAAGCTTTTCATCTGGGAGAGCTGGAATGTGGGTGACCCTGGACAGGAATCTGACTAGCTTGCATGGTGAAGACAAAGGGTGTTTAACAATTAGGATTTTGGTCTTTTAATGCTGTATATCTTGACATAACCAGTACATACCAACCGAATAGGAGCCCTGCCTATGGTTCTCCCTCCCACGAGTCTCAACAATTTTCCTTTGCTTTGTTATCCCAGACCTCGTTCTTCTCCTTGCAATTCTAAACCTTATGATAGACTAGCTTCCTTGTATGGTCCTACTGGGACCATTCCTAAATGTGAATCCATTCCTTTCTCAGAACTGGGCTCGCAGTTCTCTTGAGACAATTAGAAAGGGGCTGCACATATAGTTTCTTTCTTGCAAATTATTCATTTTGGATGTAATATTAGCCTGGCACACCAGAAGTAGATTTTATAAAGTGAAAATAAGAAGCCTTTGCTGTTCAGATTCAAATTAGCCTTCCTTTGAAATGGCAAACTCTTGGTGTGGTGCATGCCTGCACTCTCACACTCAGGCTGAGGCAGTAGGATCAGGAGTTCAAGGTCATCCTTAGCTACTTATCAAGTTTGAGGCTAGCCCTGGCTATATGAGATTCCGTCTCAAAAAAAAAAGAAAGAAAGAAAGAAAAGAAAGAAAGAAAGAAAGAAAGAAGGAAGGAAGGAAGGAAGGGAGGAAGGAAAAGTAACATGGCAAGCTCCTTAGAAACATTTTATATTAGTAGTAACTTTTCTTTTTACATGATTTATATAAAAATCTGAAAGTACAAATAAAATCACCTATCACTGTCTGTATAAAGGTATAGAATGTAAAATGCAGCATTCACTTTATAAACAAATCTTTTCAAAATGAACTTACACCTTCAACCAAAATGCAGCCCGATTTAGCAAAAGAAGCAATTTATCCTTTCTAAAGCATCATTTTGGTTTTAATGAACTCACCATGGCCTATCATGGAAGTGCTTTGACACTGAATGGAAAGGCTCACAGTAGGGCAGCTGGACAGGGTTTGGGTTATATTCATATACAAAGCACAACATGAGCTCAGCCCAAGGACTTCATTTTAAATCTCCAGGCCAGCACTACATTTGAATTCAAATTCAGTAATGTCTTTAGATCAACTTCAGCTGACAAATTCCTTAGAAGAAAGTGGAATAAAGCAATTTGATGGGAATTATGCTGTGCAGGGGCTTGTCACTCCAGATATTTCACTTTTACATTCAATTTTTTCCCAATTAATTTAAAGGTAACTGCCATATGCCAGATAGCCAGGCCATTTGTCATTATTATTCATTTATTTTTATGCAGGACTGTCACTTACAAGGACATAATTCTTAAGGAAACATAATTGCTCCAAACTTATCAACTTGGTTATAAAAAACTTTGTGAGCTCTTTTTCCTGGCAGAAACTAAGGGGTTTAGGAGAGCGCTCACCAGGGACTGGGGGCCGGCATGCACTGTTGGGCCTGTCTGGTTCTCTCTTATCTGATGGGCTTCTTACCCTGGCTCCCAGGACCATCAACCCTATAGAACATTGTTCCAAGCATGATGGAGTAGACAACAAAACTCACTGTGGGGTGTAGCTTCTGGAGACAGAGAAGGCGTGCTCAGGACCGTGTGGGCTGAGCTCCACAGCATGTGATGGAGAAACACACATCCATTCCTAGATCCTGGAGTTACTCTCGTCACACTTAGGAGATGACAAGGACACAGAACCACAGACTTGATCGATCGAGAGTCTGAAACGCTTGGAGTGGGACAGAACTTTAGAATCCATGCTATGCAGCATTGTCACATAGGCCATGACATTGAAAGTCACAGAGGTCACTCAGGAAGACAACCCTGGGATAGAAAAGCTCCCAGAGTCGTCTGCTTATGACCTACCCCAGGGTGTTCCTAGCACCCTGTGTGTGCAGAGCAAGGCACAAAAAGCTTACTCACATGGGGTAAATTTGTTTGACCATTATCTTTTGTTGTTTTTTAGATTAGCATCCTATTTTGATATCCTCATCATTATAATAGATTTTGCACATACTAATTCTCCTTAGATTCTCTAAAGCCACCAAGACTACAGCCACCCTACTTCCTTCCTGAGTTCTCTTTCTTCTGTGCAACCAGTTTTCTCCTGGTCCTTTAACTGACACCCCTCAGTGTGCCCTGTTCATATTTTTATGTTCTTAGACAGCCACATGAAGGGTCACATTATGATTAATCAAAACTTTTGTAATTGGTCTGGTGTGGAGACACATGCTTGTAATCCTAGCACTTGGGAGGTTGAGACAGGGGTTAGGTTACATAGTGAGTTTTAGACTAGCCTGGCTATAGATCAAGACTCTATCTTGAAAAATTGAACACACACACACACACACACACACACACACACACACTGGTATTTTGAGAAAGGGTTTTTCTGTGTAGCCCTGGCTGTCCTGGAACTCACTTTGCAAACCGTGTTGGCCTCAAACTCAGAGATTTGCCTGCCTCTGCTTCCTGAGTGCTGGGAGTAAAGGCGTGCACCATCATGCCCAGAGGATAAAACTATTTTTAATATCTACAATCAGTCAGGCTTGCCCTCAATATCAGTACCCAGGAGCATAGAGCAAGAAGATCAGTAGTTCAAAGCTATCTTCAGCTACATACCAAGTTCATAAACTAGCCCAGGTTACAGGCCCATGTCTCAACAAAACCCAAAACCTTTTGCAGCCAAGACGCTGTAAGTGCTAAGCAACCATATCTCCAGTCTTCTTAGGAGACAGCTCAGTGCTTCTCCTCTTCGCTTTAGTCTGATGATGGATAGTAATGTGACCATGTGGTCAAAACTTTCACTTCTAGTCCCTTGATGCAGAAATCCAGGTAATGTTTAATATTTCCTTCAATAGGAAAAGCAACTGATGTGCAGCAGTGAATCTATGAAGAATCGTGAAGATTACTTAACAGTCTTCCACAGCTCCGCAGAGCCTGCAGGATGAAGTCCAGACTCCTTAGACTGACAATCACACATCATCAGAGGCCGAGCCTCATCCATCTTTCTAGCACCATTTCACAATTCTCCCCCCTTACCCCTGGACCAAGCAGGCTAATCTATTCTTAGATCTATGGGAGAATCAACGTTTCTGCAGTTTCCTGGTATGTACCTGGCCACCTTCCACTCAGACTGCAAAGGGCCATTAGCTCAGAAATACCCATTTGGAGTGTTATAATTTTATATAAGCCACACCCTCCATGCAGAAAGAGTCAACCCACGTTCTGTTTCAAACTGACATTTGTCTTTTTATCATTAATCTCTGAGCAAACAGTACCCACCACTCCCTTTGATGTGTAAAGCCTTTACAGACTTGCTTCTCTTAGCAGGCTCAACCAAATATTATGTTTGGTGTTTTTAGATTAAAACTCCTTAAGATAAGCATCCTATTTTGAAAGTTCTCAGCATCACAAAAGATTTTGCAAATACTAATTTCCCATAGATTCTCTGAAGCCACCAAGACTGCAGCCTCCCTCCTTTCCTCCTGAGTTCTCTTCCTTCTGTATATCCAGTCTTCTGGTTCTTATGCTGACAACTCATTAGAGCCTCTCTCTCTCTCTCTCTCTCTCTCTCTCTCTCTCTCTCTCTCTCTCTCTCTCTCTCTCTCCAGGTATGAAGCTCGTTATCTCCCGCCCCCTCTGTCCTAGTCTTTCTCTGATTTATTTTTCACTTGATCCACTGTCACTCAAGGACTCCCCATATTCCTCTAGTTTAAAATTTAAGGTTTATTGGATTAAAAACAGCACTAAAATGCTTCCTTTTCTGTCAGCTCTATAAACTCCATCTTTGTATATCCAGTTTATTCTAGCTTCTTGGACAGAGTGAAAGACAGGGATGAGAAAGTACAAAGGCACTGGGATAACTAGGTACAAGTTCAGTATGCCTGAGCTACAAATATCAGGTCTGTCTGTCATCTCGAGAAACGTGGTCGAGAGTATATCACATCGCATTTGGGTCTCAGTTTCTCCCCTATCAATTAGACAAAGTAACACAAGCTTTTTGGATTTACCATATGAATGAATCCCAATGGTTGAGTACTTGTGGACACTCAATAAAACCTTTATTACCGTTATTTTCACACCCACCTGCTCAATATTTTTAGTCTATTCAAATTCATTTCTTTTGTTGTGTCATATACCTCAGCAAAGGCACATCTGTGAAGGAGTTTGTTGTCTGGCTCAGCGGCTTCCAATAGTTTACCGTAGCGACGCCCCACTCCTCCCTATTTGTAAATGTTCAGGTTCCAATCCCAGTGGATTGGACTGTAACCCCTCAGTAGGAGCAGCTAGCTGCTGCTTCATGCTACTTCTCTGCTAAGCTGATACTCATGTATTCAACAACAAAAGCAAACAAAACGATGTTCCCGTGAAGAATTGTCATTGTCCAAGCCTCTTCAAAGGAAGAGGAAATATGGTGATGGGCTGGTTAGCTTTATGTTCATTTGTCACAAGCTCAAGTCATCTGGAAAGAGGGAATCTCAGTGGAGACAGTAGCTCTATCAGACTGGCCTGGAGGCAAGCCTGGGGGTGTTTTCTTGATTGATGTGTGTGGACCCAGCCCACTGTAGGCAGTGCCACCCTAGGAAAATGGTCCTGGGATATATAAAAAAGCCTGTCACAGAGAACAAGCCAGTAAACAGCCTTTCTCTGTGGACTCTGATTCTGCTCTTTCCTCCCAGGTTCAAGCCTGGTCCTGTCTTGAGCTCCTGCTTTAGCTTTCCTCAGTGATTGACTGCATCTTGTAGAGTAAAAGAAAGCCTTTCTTCCCCAGGCTGGTTTTGGTCAGTGTTTTATCACAGCCACCGAAGTCAAACTAGAACAGAAGGGGGTAGGGCTGGGGGTGTACACACGGCTAAAGCACTGCTGGAAGGGGTGCTGACCTGGGGTGAAGCAGCCATCCTAGAGATTGACCACGTAAGACTTTAAGCTTGTTATCAATTGCAATCAACCCCTCGGCTGATTTTCTAAGCATGACCACAGTTCTTTTCTTCCCCAGAGCTATTTTCCTAACCTTCCATTCTCCTCTAAGCCAGAGCAAACAAGAGCTTTTGTTTTAAGCCCGCAATTGAACACTTAAGGGATGTGTATGGGTGCAAGCGAGCGTGTCAGTCTGTCTGTCTGTCTGTCTGTCTGTCTCTGTGTTTATGTGTATTTGATTATTTTCTTGAAATTTCTTTCAATTCAACCTAAGCCAAGTTTTAGAGGCATTCTTTTAAGGTAGCACCTAGCATAACTTTACATATAGTGGAAATTTGGTACATAAGTTTTGAGAGAGAGAGAGAGAGAGAGAGAGAGAGAGAGAGAGAGAGAGAGAGAGACTTGCAGAAACTTGTATTGAACTTCCAGGTCTTCAAGGTCTGTGGTCACATGGGCATAACACCAAGGCCTGGCTAAGAGTTGAACATAATCGCTATTATAGAACTTGATGTTGGTGAACTGCAGCAGAAAAAGATGGAGAGATACAAAATGAACATCACCACCTGGGGACCTAACTCTCCAACAGGCAAACTGTATAAATCTTTGAGGCCAGGTATTATATAGATTTAAGTATTATCAACAAGTTCTGTGGAACAGAGATATTATTTTATTTTATATTTACTGATACTGTGTCAAATCAAAAATACATAAGAATTAAGGAATCAAAAATAATAGCCCAGCTATTCTCCCACACGATATAGTTCATATTTTAAAAAGTTTCATCTAATTTTTGCAACTAGTTGTTGTACAGTATGCAATTATGTGATTATTCTCAATTGTGTAAAAATCTCATTACTGAGAGACAATTTGCTTTTGCCGAGACAGTATAGTAAAAAATGGATCTTTGGAAACTACCCGACTTTTTGTATATGAAAAATTGAGGTCCATAAATCTCCCAAGAGCCAGGAACTACCTAATGAAAACTCATCCTTACCTCTCAGGCTATATACACGTCCTTTCTGGAAACCTAGGCTCTTCTCCCACTGGGTTTGTAAGCAGCCAAGGGCAAGTTCCATTTGTTTCTAGCATTATCTTTTTAAAAGGTGTGTGCGTGTGAAATCGGTACACAATGCATTTTGCACTTTTCCTGGCAATCCCTAGGGCGTGGTATTTTTTTTTTTTTTTTTGAAATTCAACTAATTTATTAAAGCGCTATTTTGGCGTAGCAGATAGAGCACAGGGCTCCCTGGGCATAGCCCTCGCCCCAGCCGCCCCCCAAACCCCGAGCCCAGATCTTAACAACACTACTTACTATGCCATCTTGGCCAATAAAAAACAAGTTCCTTAAGCCTTACATTCCTAATCAATAAAATGGCAATGACTCCTATAATGATGTGGAGGTACATAACCACACAAACGACCAGGCGGATGCTCTTTGAAAGGCAATCACTTGACTGACTCCGGGAGGCTCCAGAACCAATGTCTCAGGGCTGCTCAGACTCTCCGTTCCGCAGCCCGCTGGAGCTCACTGTTTTAGAGCCTTCTTTCTCCGCCAGAGGCCCACGCTGTTCGGATAGAGCTTCCAGGCCCCTCCACTGCTGCCAGCGTTCAGCAGGAACCCAGCCCTGCGCTCCATTTTCTTGACTTTCTGAACCTGACCGAAGGTGAGCAGCCGGAACCGCCGCTAGTCACCGCCCTACCCTAGCCTAGTCAAAGCAATACACGCTTCAGCCAGCTCAGCAGCGGTAGACGCGGAAAGCCGCGTTACCTAGGAAACTGGGGCGGGACCACGCACAGGCCGCCTTACGGAGGGCCTGCGCAGGCGCAGAGCCTGGCTCCGAGTGTCGCGAGAGCCGTTTCCCGGAAGTTCCACGTCAGTGGGTCGGCTGGTCCACGGGTCGGTGGGTTCCTGAGTACTAGTGTCTGCTGGACCCTGTGAGAGGCTGGGGTTCGGACAGTCGGAGCCATGGTAGGTCGGGCCTCGTGGGACAGAGAGCGGAGCCCACCGGCTGCGGCGGGTTCCGGGGGCTTCCGGGCTAGGAGCCGTAGTTAGAAGCGGTCTGCGCTGCTGCTGCTGCGGCCTGGCGGGGTCCTCCTGTCCCGCTGGAGTCCTGGGAGGAAGAAGGCCAGACCGGGAGGCTGCTGTGGTTACACGGTAGTGTCGTTGGGTGCCGGCGAGTGACTGTCCTGGCAGTCAGGGCGCCTGTCAGTGCACCTGCAATCTGCACTGGGTCCAGTAGTGCGAGTAAATGCTAGAGGCAGGAATCGGATGCCAAAGGCAACTTTGACAAAGTCACTTCATTCTGTCATTGAGGTGGTGGCTGCTAATCCAGCATCCAGGTTGCGCGCGGTGTTTGGTAGTGTGCAGACACCAAATTGCAAAGTTGAGCAAAGAGGAAAAAAAAAACAAACA
The DNA here is from genome assembly GCA_964023405.1 of Apodemus agrarius. Classification (NCBI taxonomy): domain Eukaryota; kingdom Metazoa; phylum Chordata; class Mammalia; order Rodentia; family Muridae; genus Apodemus; species Apodemus agrarius. The sequence goes on from OZ030012.1 coordinate 101,391,653, forward strand.
AACAAAGTTAAATGTATATGGAGTCAGAGGCGGAATTTCAAATGCTTTGGCGGTCCAGTTCGTCGTTTTCTAGCTGGTGTTGATTGGGCCTTCAGTGCTCAACAGAGGATGACATTTTTGAGAAAGGCCCTTAGATCTGCCTAATTTCATTTTTGAGACATATTTTTAATGGTGAAATCTTGCTTTCATTCTTAAATGTTTGTGAGTTCCATACTCACAGATTGACCCAGCTTTCGGTGGAAGACCTTTGGGGAAAACTGTTGTGTGAACATGTGCTGTCTTTTTTTTTCTTGTCATCGTATACAACGCCTCTTTACAACTTTGACCCTGTATCGGTGTTCTAACTAATGAAGAGATGACCAGGAGTAAGGGGTAGATTATAAGCACTTACATAACTGAACTTGAGGGTTTTGTTTGGTGGAAGGTACTGGAACCATGTGCAGACACCAAAGGGTTACTATATTTTAAGTTTCCAGTAAAAACATGAATTTATTTATTTGCTCACTCACCATAGGAGTATTCACTGCCCTGCGTTTTGCTAAACATTTACCAGCTGATTGTTACCGCAACCTGTAGATAATTATGAGTAAGGTTTATGGTGGTTACTGTAAGCCTTACTCTGCTCTAACTGAACTCTGATTTAATTCTCAGAATGCTCCGAGAGATATTATTATTATCTCTGCTTATACAAGTCAAACCTGGGGGGTTAATTAAACGTACTACTGTGTGTCTGACTTGGGCACTGCAGCTGAGGCTTGTAGCTAGACTGTGGACCTCAGCTATATTACCTGTTACTCCGCTGTTCCCAAATAAATATGGTGTGGAGAGAAGGACCTGGGTAAGCACTGAACCTGCCCTTCAGAAATAATCCACTCCACAAGCAAGAAGAGCTGTGTACGTGGATGTCCGTAAATGGGGAAGAATCCTCTGGCTAGGCCAATCAGAAAGGGTGGCAGCGACATTTAAACTAAGTCTGGAGTTGAGGATGCAGTGTGAGTAATTTAATCATTTAAGACACGGTATGATATCTTTTAAAAAAAATCATGACTGAGATAGTAAGTGTGACTACAGGAGCTCTTGCCTGCGGTGATGGACATTTTAAAATGGGTGTCTTTGCTTTGGAGTATGTGCAGCTATACTGGGTAGTTCAGTTCAGAGGTCCCTGACCATTTTAAAAAATCAATTTAAAAACATTGTTAGGATTTATCCTAACAACCTATTTTACACACACATACACTACACGTACTTGAATGTGGTGGCTTGTGTTATGTTGAAGATCCCACCATGTCTCCTGGCATAATATACTTCCTGCTTGTTGTTGACTCAAAGATGAGAGGGAGAAGTTAAAATTTGTAGCAGTAATTAATGGGGCAAAAATTCAGAAATCATTGAGAAGGTTTGCTTCCCTAAAATAGCATGTGCTTTAAAGAGGGTGGCTTGAGTATGTTAGAGATGGGCAGGGCCACATGACAGTGGAGGTGTTCTCAAGAGAACTGAAGAGTTAGAACACAGGCCCTAAAGCTGTTTTTGGACATGAGGGAGGCAAACACTGAAGAACACTTAGAATTAGACAGTGACCTACATTTGACAGAGACACAAAAAGAGATGACTAAGAGCCTTGTTAGGTGTTTGTTTGGGGGTATTACCTCTGCTGGATCCTCATTTTGTGCTGAGAAGCAACCTTATATTTCTGATTGCAATCTTACATTCATGATTGTTGTGGAATAGCTCAGAGACACTAGCACAATAACTCAAGTTGTACATTAGATTTATTGAAGGGGAAGTGCATTTTAAATGAGCCTAAAAGAAAGAGTGGAAGAAGAGAGAGTATTCCAGGACATCAGTGTCTAATGAATTAACTTTTCTTCTGTGATGGCATCCCTGGGAGAAACAGAACACAGTCGCTTGCTCAGATCATTTTCTGATCTGTGGCTCAGATAAGGAGTCTGACTGGAAAGGGGCAGTTTTAAACTATTGCTATTTTATGGCTTAATTTTGTTTAAAACTGTTCTTTTTTTCAGTATGTTTCTGTAAGTTCAAAAGGCTTTTATGAACATGAGTAAACCCTTTATTGATCAGACATTATTACTTGCCTACAAGTAATGCCCTCCCCATCTGATTATTTTTAAAGAGCTCATTTAATATTATGGTTTAGGATTACTATAGCTTCATGAATGACTTGTCTTCACAACATCTTCTGGTACAACACTAATGCATGGACATGAAAACCACGATTTAGTTGATGTTTTAAATTTATTTACCTATCTATAGACTTAGAAATATCTTCTGACGTTCCTTAGAGGTCTCTTACTGTTTCAGGAAGTTAAAGATCAGAAGTTTTGCCAACAGTAAGATGCTGTTGGCCTTCCTGCTAGGTTTATGTTTGCATTGATGAAAGGTAATCGTGCTGGTGCACTAATGCCAGAATGTGCTGAGGATACCTCCTTTTTGAGACAGTTTTATAGCTCAGACTGACCTGGAACTCATAATCCTCTTTTTCAGGGCCCAGAGAGCTGAGGTTACAGGAGTACACCACCACATCCAACCTGATAACATGTTCTGATTGTCAGACTCTTATTTGTAAGAAGCCAGGTTTTAAGTGAGAGTGTCCTGGGTGAAACAGTAAAATGTTATTAGTGTTGTGAATCTCAGCGCCTCAGGAGGCATCTTCTAAGGATTCTGTACTAGTATTAGGACATTAGGATGTGTAAAATACTTGTAAGGAACATGTGGCTGGTGGAAGAAGCACTTTAATATGGATAAAGTTTCAGGTTGCAAGCTTTACTTGAAATGGCTCAGAAACTGCTTATTCAGATATATTTAGTAGACAGCCTGATAACTGAAAGACGTTAGCTGGTCCCTGACCATATTTGTTACTGATGATAGAATTCTAGTCTTCAAGTGTAAATTTGAATTTTTGAGACTGAACTTCATGTATTTCTCATATTCAAAGACCTGTCAGTTAAAGTAGGAAGTGGTATTAATAAATGTGACTTTTGATTAAGAGTAATAAAATTTGTTGTCTGTGTGGATTTGTGTAGCTCAGTGAACCATCATTTCCCAAATGACCAATGTATTCTGTTATAAAAACCACGCAGGAGCCAAGAGTCTGCGAAATGCAGGGCAGACTAGTGTATTTTAGCTTAGCTGAGTGTGAACAGCTGCTCCTGAGGCTTCAGACCCCACAAGACAAGTGTTCTTAAGGTGCCCCCACTTCTCAGGCAGCATTAAAGCAGAATGTCCCATTCTCCAAAAATGGCTTATATATTCTGCTTCCTAACTGTAAGTGTTTGAGGCCAGATGGTGGTGGTTTTGTTACATCTCAACCAAAACAGTATACTACAACATACTGGAGACAAAGCCAGATATAACAGTCTTCTAAAAATTCAAATTGAAAAAAATTGACATAAATTAAAAACATCACTTGAAACCCTCATAAGTTTTAAGGGTATACAGAAAGAGGTCAGGATAAGTAAAATCACCTCTGTAAATACAAACTTTAAAAAAAAACAACCATTTTTGTTAATGTGATTAATATAGGTGCTTTAGACTTGAAACTATTCACAATTTAGCAAAGTTAAAAGAGAATTTTACATAAGCCTCTTAATACACTGTTTGAAACATAGTTGGCTTAAGGATTTAATTCTCATCATCAATTGTCTTTTCCCCTTAGCCTCTTCGACTTGACATCAAGAGAAAGCTAACCGCTAGGTCTGACCGAGTGAAGAGTGTGGATTTGCATCCCACAGAGCCATGGATGTTGGCTAGTCTTTACAATGGCAGTGTGTGTGTTTGGAATCATGAGACTCAGGTAAGATTTTTGAAAGGACTTCATTAGCAATAAAAGCTGTAAAGTACCAGCACTAATAATGAAAGGACCACCAGAGTCCAAGCAGCTGTATGTGTGCTTCTTCTCAAAGTAGGATGGAGTGTTTTATTTCAGGAACTAGGTTTGTGTGGGAGTTCTTCTGGACATATTATATGTGATATTTAAATACAGCAACATCGATGTAGGTAGTATCAGCACCGGCTTCTGTTCTGCTTGTTTCCCGCTCTGTCACCAGTGGCAGACTTAGCTGCCACTCATGTGCATTGAGAGTGGGAGGGCACTCTCACGTGGCTCTTCTGCGTTGGGGGAATCCAGATGTTCTGACATTTCAGATAAGGAGGTATTGGACTCCCCTGGAGATAGCAGGTCAAGGTTGTAAAACAACAACAGTGTTTTATTATTTAAAGCCTCCCTGCTGCTAATTTACTCTCACGTCTTAAGCACACTGAGCCTGGGTTTACATGAAGACAGAGCATGGAGTAAAATGTTAGGCCGTTGTTTCTCACTCACAGAGAACCGCCTCGGTGTTAGCTGTTGCTTTCCTAACTTAGATGTAGCACCTGTGTGGTCTGAGAGCGCAGCTCTCTGTTTACCCTGTGCAGTGTGAGTTGACTTTCCTTGCCATTTGTCCCCCAAGCCCCTCGTTTGGTACTCAGTCATGGAGGTTCTGCAGCTGGCCTCTTACTGCTCCACATCTCCTTGGATTTGTTGAGGACTCAAAGATCTTGTACATTTTCTGCTGTCTTAGCCTGCATGCTCAGCTGGCTCTGTCCATGCCATAGGCACTTGGTGGCAGCTCTGTGTCCGCGTGGCATTCAGCCTCGTCTTAACCTGGGAAGCCAGGTGGCCTCAACAGCTCTTGTAAGCTAGTTTCTGTTGGTTTTCCAGTGTACCTGGTTAATGAGCCAGTAAGATTTTGGTAAATTCCTGAGGTAATACATTATTGCTTTGTTGGTACAAAAAGAGACATTTAAAAAAATGATAGTTTAATTTTCAGAATTTAAAGAACAGACATTTAAAATGGTTTTCCTAGGTCTCCTGAATTCCTACCTTTAATTCATGTAGATGATCCACTCTGAGCATCCAAGGAACATCTAAACCTCTTAGTTCTTATGTTTACTACAACCAAACACAAACGCTCAGCATTTCTTTTTTCCTGGAAATGTGTTGCTAAGATCTCTCTCTCTCTCTCTCTCTCTCTCTCTCTCTCTCTCTCTCTCTCTCTCTCTCTCCTCTCTCTAAAATGTTGTTTGAGTCATTTCTATGCGTTAATTTTTTTTTTTTTTTTGAGACAAGGTCTCACAATATAGCCCTAGCCATCATAAAAATCACTATGTAGAGCAGACTGGCCTTGAACTTAGAGTGATCTGTCAGCCTCTGCCTCTAGGTACTGGAGTTAAAGCATATGTCAGTCACTGTGCCTGGTTTATGGGCTCAATTTTTTAAAAAAAAAGGAAACTAAGTTAAGAGATAATTCACTCACAGATAGTGGAGTGCTGCCCAGCCGCTGGATCACGGACTGTTGGAGGTGCGGTTGTGCAGTGGTGAGCAGTCCTGCCCTTGGAGAGCACAGTGGGGAAGAGTGAGCGTGGAGTCCTGCTTAGCGATTGGCCGATTGGCCGTGGGGCAGGAAGGGAGTAAAGCTCTGGGGTAGGTTTTCAGACGGGAGCAAGGCCATGCTGGAAGGGAGAGGTAGGCCAGGGCAGGGGGCCTAGAGTGCCATCTATCCATCCGTCTGTCCTGTGACCAGCTGCTTTCTCTTCTGAGTTTCTGATTTTCAAATCTACTAAAGAAAAGTTGATTGGTCCTTTTTCCCCCACTTTAATGCTGAGCTTTCATACATTTGTTTAACATTTTTAACTAAAAGTACTTTACAGTCTGATGTTTTAATCACAACAGAATAAGACTCTTCAGTTAACTTCCTCATAACTTAATGTGCTTATTCTTGTTAATATTTTAAGACACTGGTGAAGACATTTGAAGTATGTGATCTTCCTGTTCGAGCTGCAAAGTTTGTCGCAAGGAAGAACTGGGTGGTGACAGGAGCAGTAAGTAGCTCTGAGTATCAGGCCCTACCTTCTGATTGGTCTGTGGTTATAGATACCAGTTACAGAGTCGTAATGATCAGTTCATTAAGAATTAAATGTAGTGTTCTGAAGGGAGGAGGTTATGCCTTGAGCCTATAATACAGTTTAGTTGTTCATATGGTTTATTTTATAATAGTGATGTTTTAAAATCTCCATTCCTAGGATGATATGCAGATCAGAGTGTTCAATTATAACACCCTGGAGAGGGTGCATATGTTTGAAGCGCACTCGGATTACATTCGTTGTATCGCTGTTCATCCCACCCAGCCGTTCATTCTCACAAGCAGTGGTAAGAGACGGCCTGCTTCAGGCTGCACTGAGTGATGATTTGCTTTCCACAAGACATGTCGTACTTTAACTGCTATTACAAGTGGAGTTCTCACTTCAAGCATCTTTTAAACTATTTGAATCTATTACTGCGCCCACCTGTGTATTTTAGTATTTTAATAGGATTATATTGCAACTGCTCCGATTCCTGTTGGAAAATTAGAAGGTCTAGATGCATCAATATCTGGGGAGCAGAAAGCTCATTAGTATGCTGGTGAGCAAGCTGTTGGCGGATTGACATAGGCCCCGTTGGCTTATCTGCAATTCAGACTAGCTAGCTAGTCTAGTATCAGTGTAAAGAAGTCCCCTGCAGGAGGCCATTACCTGGGTGTCCCTGAGTTGGTAGTAGTCTTTGAAATATTTTTAAATTTAGCAAGTGAGAACTTTTGTAAAAGCAGTTTATCTCATCAGGCAAATGCTTTCTCTTTCCACAGTCAGTGTTTTCAGCCAGACTTAGATGGTAATCACAGTTCTTTTTAAATTAAATTTTAAAAGTTCCCCATTCTTTGTATGTCTTTAGTAGCTGTCCATATGCACTTCGTTCCCACTGTTCTGTGGTTAGGAATGCTCTGAGGGCAAATGAGGACTTGGAAGTCTTTCCCAGTGTTGGTACGTCCTATGACGTAGGTGATGGGATGTGTGAACCGTGCTACATTTATTGCCTTAAAGGACACCAAGCCTGTCTTACTACAGACATGAAAACAAACCATGACTGACTTGGCTTTCTTTTGGTACAGATGACATGCTTATTAAGCTCTGGGACTGGGATAAAAAATGGTCTTGTTCACAAGTGTTTGAAGGACACACGCATTACGTTATGCAGATCGTGATAAACCCCAAAGATAACAATCAATTTGCCAGTGCGTCTCTCGACAGGACCATCAAGGTAGGTCTGACCAGAAAGCTACTCCTGTGCTCCTGTGCCAGGCAGAAGCAACATGGTATAACATTGGTTTCCACCCTAGAATCTGCAATAAGAAGCATTGCCATGATTTCTATGTCACTGTGTGTGTGTGTGTGTGTGTGTGTGTGTGTGTGTGTGTCTGTGTCCCCTTTAGTCATTCTTGTCTATCCTTGGTCTATTTTACATGTAAGTTCTTTATGTGGCAACTCCCCCTTTCTGCCTCAGTTTCCCTTTCTGTGACTGCCTTTCTTCAGAGTCTGTTTTGTTATTTTCCTCTTGGAGAATAAACTGTAGATGTCTAAGAGTGAAATGCAGGATGGTTAGGACTAGCCTGGGCTGGTGTTACAGATACCAGTATAACTTTGCCCTACTCGCTGTCCTGTAGAGATGCCGTGAGTGTTCACAGAGCACCGCCTTCATCAGCATTTCCCTCTGACTGCAGGTCCTTTCATTCTCTGGTTTGGAGTTATTTTTCTTTGAGCATCTGCATAGCTCTCTAAGGGTTAACAGAGATAGTCATTCTGAGAGACTCCAGTCTAGTGCTTAATGGCTTTAGACAGAATGTATGTCATTCACTTTAGCTTTTATTTCTATTAACAGTTTTCACATTGAGTCATAATTAATGTAATTGGAAATCATTTATCCCCATGATATATTAGATATTTGGGGTAGGAGCTGTCTCCCCTTGCACAGCCCTGGGAGAGCAGCACAGTGCTTTGGCTGTCCTGGACACCAAGTAGAATACAGTCACATTTTCTTCATCCTATCTCTCAGTACATTGACTTAAAATAAGTTTCAAATCACATTTTGCTTACACATTTGCTTACATATGTATAATATGTAATACTAATTTAACTCATATAAGCTATTTTGTTTAAAGATTTTCAGGTTTTTAACCTGACTTTAATATCTTTTGTTGAATTGCCCTTGGTTTTGACATAGATGGGAAACTGAGATCAGTAACTTCTTCACTAAATTAAGTTTAAATATGTTTTTTGACTAAGGTCTACAGTGTATGCTAAGGTGGCCCATAATTCACTGTATATCCTACGCTGGCCTCAAAGTCTCAATTTTCTCATCTTCCCAGATATTGGGAACACAAGCTTGTACTTCTCTCCCTGGCAAGTTTTCTTTCATTTTAATCCATGTCACTAATCACTAACTCTCCCATCCCAGCAGTACTTACTTTAAAGTAGAGGATTTTCAAAGTATTAATTTGTTGATTCCTGTGCTTCCTCTGGGTACCAGTTTTCTTAGTTTGCTTTTGCTGCTGTGATAAAACACTGACCAAAAGCAATTTGGCAGAGAAAGGGTTTATTTCATCTTATAACTTACAGTAGTCCACCATCCAAGGAAGTCAGGGTAGGAACTCATGGCAGGAACCTGGAGGCAAAATGAAAGCAGAGCTATGGGAGAACTCCATTTACTGGCTTGCTCTTCCTGAGTTGCTCAGCCTGTGTCTTATACCACCCAGGTTCACCTGCCCAGGGGTGGCACCATCGTGCCTTCAAAGGGTGGCCTACAGGCCAGTCTGATGGAAGCATTTTCTCCCTTCTTCCCAGATAAGTCCTTGTGTCAAGTTGAGGAAAATATAAGCAGGTCACCAACTGAACTCTATAATCTCCATGGAGAAGCCCAGGCATTGGCGTCTTAAGAGAGCAGTGGTTCTGCTTCCTGGAAATTTAAATGAGACTAGCAGCAAATCTCCTTGAGCACGCTGTGTCTTGGGGTTGTGGTGACTGATGTCTTGTGTGAAAAGTGGGTGGAACTGCCTCTGAAGGTGCTGACTGGCAAATGCCGCTGTTCTCTGAAGGTGTGGCAGCTGGGCTCTTCATCACCAAACTTCACTCTGGAGGGACATGAGAAAGGCGTGAACTGCATTGATTACTACAGTGGTGGCGACAAGCCATACCTCATTTCAGGAGCAGATGACCGGCTTGTTAAGATATGGGATTATCAGGTACAGTTTCTATAACCTTCCTTGCTGTGTGCTAGACTTGGTCTTTACTGTTTCCTACAGCTCCTCAAGGCTCACATGGAACTCTTAACAGAGTCATAGGTTGAGGCCCCAGTATTCAGTCCTAGAATTTTCCCCTTTATACAAGAGAATGCAAATGCATTTTAAGATTTTAAAAGTAAAACACTTTCATGCTTATTGTTTGTTAAAAAGGGTTTTCACACTGTCATATTAAACCACACATCTCTGAGTGTCCTTGTTACCAGACTTCTGTCTCTGAGTGAAACAGGCCCAACCGTGAATGCAGTGATGTACCCGTGGTACACATTCACCACCGGGGGCAGTCAGAAACCTAGTTATTGCCCACATTACCATGCTTGTGTCTCTAAGGGTTCCCTACACCCCTCCCCCTTTGCTTCTAACATAAGTTTACCAACAGAGGAACATAGTGGCTTTCTGTGTCTCGATTTCAGAATAAGACTTGTGTGCAGACCCTGGAAGGGCATGCCCAGAATGTGTCCTGTGCAAGCTTCCATCCTGAGCTGCCCATCATCATCACAGGGTCAGAAGACGGTGAGTTAGAGGCTGGGTTATGTATGTGCTTGGCATGACTCTGGATATTTAAACCAAGTAGTGGCCCTGCAGTGCAGTGGGAGGTTTCTAGCAGCTTCCACATCTTGATTAGGAGTCTAGACTTACAATACAGAGGAGTAAATGGCTTTATCATCAGCACCATTCTAGTATTTTTGACTCTGTTATTTAAAGAAAAGGAGATCATATATTCTAGTGAAGAACTTGAAAAAGCCTGTGCATTGGAGTTTGACAGACCTCGGTTCAAAATCAGCTCTGTCACTGCACATGAATGGTTTGGGTAGACTAAGAGATAAGAACATGCTAGTCTGCTCAAAGGATTATAGCAAGAGGGAAGAAGAAACCACACATAGCAAACACGTACTGCATGGTAAGCACTCTACCCTGGAAACCCTGTTGTGATTTTACAGTTAGGATTAATTGCCTACTTCTAGTTTTCTTATTGCAAGTTTTTTGTTATTTCATGCTTATGTTGCTTTATAAAGTTAGCTAAAGAATTAGAGATCTAAATGTCATAAAATTGCTAGGAAACGTTTGTACTGAAATAGAAAGACTTGTAGTAGCTCATTTACCTAACCGTTTGTTCTGGACGTTCATACCCGAGGGAATGTTCACACTGTTGGTTTTCAGGAACGGTGCGAATCTGGCATTCAAGCACCTACCGGCTTGAGAGCACGCTGAATTACGGAATGGAGAGGGTGTGGTGCGTGGCCAGTCTCAGAGGGTCCAACAACGTCGCTCTGGGCTATGACGAAGGGAGCATCATTGTTAAGGTAACTACTTTCTTTAAATGGATGGAGATGGGCAAAGCCAGCCCAAGTCACCAGTTTTGTTAAACTAGCACTTCTGTTGTTAGAAGAGATTAGTGGCACACACCTTTAAGCTCAGCACTTGGGAGGCAGAGGCAGGCGGATTTCTGAGTTCCAGGCCAGCCTGGTCTACAGAGTGAGTTCCAGGACAGCCAGTGCTACACAGAGAAACCCTGTCTCGAAAAAAAAAAAAAAAAAAAAAAAATTAGGCAATGACAGTTTGATGTGGAAGGAAGGAGGGAAGGAAGGAAGGAAGGAAGGAAGGAAGGAAGGAAGGAAGGAAGGAAGGAAAGAAAGAAAGAAGACTCAGTGAGGGGGAAATTGGTCTGCTGTTGTCTTTAGTCACTAAGAGCCATTTGTCATTGTTAAGCTTGGTCGGGAGGAGCCTGCCATGTCCATGGATGCCAATGGGAAGATAATCTGGGCCAAGCATTCCGAAGTGCAGCAGGCCAACCTGAAAGCAATGGGTGACACGGAAATTAAAGATGGAGAAAGATTGCCATTGGCAGTAAAGGATATGGGCAGTTGTGAAATATATCCACAGACCATTCAGCACAATCCTAATGGGAGGTAAGCAGTCAGTGACATCCCTCTCTGAGCTTGTGTATGGTAGAGTAAATTTGCATATGCACAGCATGTCCCCAGTCGGCCTCCTGGAGTGGGGCCCTGGCCCACAGTCCGCAGCTGCCAGCAGCCAGCTCAGTTGATGGAGTTGACATTCAAGGCAGCACAGTTGCGCAGAATTGTTTCCTGTTCTTAAGATACCCTGGCTTTGCCGGGCGGTCGTGGTGCACGCCTTTAAAATCCCAGCTTGAATATGAGGTCAGCCTGGTCTACTTCTGGGACAGCCAGGGCTACTCAGAGAAACCCTGTCTCAAAAAACAAAACATAAAAACAGATACTCTGGATTTGTGTTCTTGGGGTTCTAGAACTTGGTGTTGTCCTAGGAAGAGGTACTATGTATGTAGTGTGTACTGCTCTTATGGAAGACTGACTCCATCCAGCATGTCTTCTGAAAACATTTGAGAGTGTGACTTTTCTGTTTCTTATTCATAATTTGGATGGTCAGTTCTGTTTTCTCTTAATATTTATAAAATAATAATAATCATGAGAGAGAAGATGTTTACTTCTCTAAACAGTAAGTTGATTCTCAAACCTCTAGAGTAGTAGTTCTTAACCTTACTAAATGCTTTGACACCTTAATACAGTTCCTCATGTTGTACTGACCCCTAACCATAAAATTATTTTATTGCTATTTCACAACTATAATTTTGTGACTGTTATGAATTATAATGTAAATATCTGATACACAGGATATATGTACCCCCTGTGAAAGGGTCATTCAATTCTCTAAAGGGATTGTGACCTACAGGTTAAGAACTACTGCTATAGAGCTTTAAAAATCATTTTACAGTGTATCTGGATGTCTTAAGTTATATTCACTGTTATAAATGCCAAAGTATGGTATTAAGACTCAATAATTGATGTCTGTAATCATTTTTAAGTATTTTATGAAAGTTTAAGGCATGTGTGTATTTATGTATTTAATACTTTCAGACATCTTTTCTGTAAGGTTTTAATTTTACCTGTGAGTGTCCTCCAATAACAGACATTATCATGTTTTAAATGGAATTTGAAGAAAGGTATTTTGTCTACTGGGGAAAAATGTTTGGCTATATAACATTCTATTTTTATTCATTACTTAAATGTTAGTGATCCTCTTCATTTTAATAACTAACAGTTGAATACAGTTTTTTTTTGTTCGTTTAATGAGCACTGGTGCGCAGGTAAACGTGCCGCGAGGCAGGGCCTTTGAGGTGTGCTGCTGTGAGCACAGTGTAAGCGTCTCGGCGCTCGGCCAGCATTACTGCGTGGCTGGAGTCGCCTGCATCCCCAGGCTGAGACTGAGAAGAGAAGGCCGCTGCAGTAACGCTTTTGAAAGTAACCCCACACTGATCATTGCTTTTGGTTTTGTTTCTTAGAATATTTATTCATAGCATATTCAAAGAAGTGTATAGCTCTAACATTTTAAATTACAATTGACTAACATAGCATGTTAGTGAATTATTTTATCATAAGTATGAATTACTGTTTCCTGACACCTATGTTCTTGTCCCTGACTCCGTCATCTCTAGGTTTGTTGTGGTGTGTGGTGATGGGGAGTATATCATCTACACAGCGATGGCACTGAGGAACAAGAGCTTCGGATCTGCCCAGGAGTTTGCATGGGCCCACGATTCTTCAGAGTAAGACACACGATGTCCAGTTTGTCCTGACTGCAAATAGGGGGTTGACACCAATGTGGTTGATGCTTTCCCATGGTAAAAGACAGTTCCACCACAGCTGCTTCGTTGAAGTGTTTGGAGAGTATAAACTGCCCTTGCCCTGTCTGAATTGCCATGCTGCCACACTCAGGTGGATGTAATCAGTCCTTCAACTGGGGATTCAAGACCGATGTCCTTGATGGAACCTGTGACATGACTTGATGCTTGGGTTTAAGGCAAAGTAGGCCCTGCATCAAGTAGGCCCTAGGAGGCCTGCCGGCCCACACATGGCCTCCGGGGGGGGGGGGGTGCGGCGGTTGGGGGGGGTGGCTGTTGCCCTTTGTAAACTAGTGGGGGGGGGGGTGCTGCTTAGGCCAGGTCACTTTGATAAGAATTTTAATGTATCTTTTTAAAAACTCAATTTCTGCATGTCCCCTTCTGTTCATTCTTAACCTACTTCAGTCTACATTCAGAATATTCATAAAATGCTCTCATTAAAAGCAGAAGCCACATTAATTCTTTATACTGGTACAGTTCATAGCCACCACCACAGTCAGATTATCCCTACCCCAATCAACTTACTCCCTAGGCCCAGGCCAATGCTGATCTTGTTACTATATAGCTAGACTTTAGACTTCTGGGTTGTTTCCTATGAGTGGAGCACTACAGACATGCATTCATCATCTCTGTTTTCCCTGTATCAAGGAGGAGTTGTTTTGTGTGCAGAATAGTATTCCATGGAATGGATGTACCACCATTTAAGCTTTCACCTTTTAGATATCAGTGATATTTCTAGTTTCTACACTTTCGTAATTTGCATAACATATAGCATGAAACCCATTCATTATTTGTCTAATTGCAACTTTTTCACTATATATTAGGACAAAAACTAAGTGAATTTTCAAATGGAGATATATTTTTATTTTTCAATAATTTTTATCAGTATTTGAAGATATTAGAATTATGGCTTAGTGTTTAATATGCTGTTTCCCCTGTCCCTCAGGTATGCAATAAGAGAAAGCAACAGTGTTGTAAAGATATTTAAGAACTTTAAGGAAAAAAAGTCATTTAAACCCGATTTTGGAGCTGAAAGTAAGTGCTGTCTATTCACGATACATTTTGAGAATCTGTGTAATATCTCAAAATATTCACATGGACTCTTCCTGTGCCCTTTTTAAGGTATCTATGGGGGCTTCTTGCTGGGAGTCAGGTCTGTAAATGGCTTAGCCTTCTATGACTGGGAGAATACTGAACTCATCCGCAGAATTGAAATTCAGCCCAAGCACGTGAGTTTTTCCTCTCTGGTTATTTTTGGGAGATTTACCTTTGAAATGTCTGAGTCCCTCATATCAAGAATGACTCTACACACTGATATACTGGTCCCATTGGCTGAACACCTTGCTATTTACCTAAGAAGTGCTCAGGATGTCATTTTATGCATTAGAATTAGACAGTAATCATTGACTATTTGTAGAAGTATAGAATACAAGTATAAATTCCAAAACATATATTTTAAATGTCTTTAACAAAGTAAACACACTGAAGACAGAAATTGGGGAATTATTGATGTGGAAAAGCCTTTTCATGTGAGGGTGGTCATGAGAACTCTAGTAGCAGACTTAGAGCTGCTGGATGGTCTGAGAGCTTTCACCGTTAGGATGCTGCCATCAGAAAGTATCTCACCTCGTTATGGTCCTGAGTCTGTCTAGAGAGACTGGGGCCATGACCCACCAATGGTAGCGGCTTGTTTTTTCTTTCATTATGTATAAGTGCACATATGTGTGTGGAGAAAGGAGATAAGGAGTAGGAAACACTGTTTTAGAGGACAGAACCGTTCCCATCGGTGCCCCACTACTGTTGCACAACCATGCTGTGCTGTCCGCCGTCCCAGTGCATGTAGAAGTACAGTGCACCAAGTGCTAAGTGCACAGTGACTGCCTTGCTGTAGACTGACCCTGTAGTGAACAAAGTGAGTACAGTTTGGAGTGGCTGCTCAGAAAGGCGGTCAGTTATCTGTCTGTCTGTCTGTCTGTCTGTCTGTCGGCTTGCAGATCTTCTGGTCTGACTCTGGAGAGCTGGTCTGTATCGCCACCGAGGAGTCCTTTTTTATTCTTAAATATCTGTCAGAAAAAGTCTTGGCTGCACAGGAAACACATGAGGGAGTTACTGAAGATGGCATTGAAGACGCCTTTGAGGTAAGTGCCTGAGTCCTGCTCAGGCTTTGCTTTTAGTACTTTATATTTTTAAAACAGACTAAACTGATTTTAACATTTCTGTGTAAATTACGTTTGGGTAGGGTGACTGTAAGTTCTGATAACATGTAAAATTTTGACAAAAACAGAATTTGAAAGTATGTGTAAGCTTAGGGTTTCATTGCTGTGGAGAAACACCATGACCAAGGGCCCTCTTATAAAGAACACTTATTGGGGCGGCTTACTCCGGGCATTCTGTCCATTATCATGATGGGAAGGAAGCATGGCATCCGACGGGCAGACGTGGTACTTGGAGGAGCCGAGAGATCTACGACTTGATCCAAAGGCAGCCGGGAGCGACAACTGTTTCACACTGGGCAGATCTTAAACATATACGTTACCTCAAAGCCCCACCTCCAGTGACAGGCATCCTGACAAGGCCATGCTTAATACTGCCACTCCCTGTGGGCCAACACATGCCATCTATGGGGGCCATACCTACTCAAACAACCACTGTATGCTTAAAATAAATATGTGCCTGACTTTTAGAAAACCTGCAGGCTCGCTTTGCTATCCTTCACCAAGGCAACGTGGAGGTGTTCGGTTCTAAGACTGCTGAGCTAGAATGATTCAAATGAGCTCTGAAATGGGAAAAACAAGCCATCTACTGTTGGATGTCCTTAAGGACTTGGAGACACTTAACATTCCAGTTTCATGTGTTGGGCAGTTTAGATGGATGTTTTTAGTTATGTTTATGTTATAACTCAACAGTGAGATTTCACACTGTAAATATTCATTGAACACTTTTTAAATAAAGCCAAAAACTCTTAAGGAGAATGTTCTCCAAATGGGTTTTACTTTGCTCTCTTTACCACTCTTATAACTAGCTTGTTGGTCACAGGTTTCTGGTTTTGACCAAGATTGTGATAGTCTGTTCTTTTTTTTTTTTTAATAGGTTCTTGGTGAAATTCAGGAAATTGTGAAAACTGGGCTGTGGGTAGGTGACTGCTTCATTTACACAAGTTCTGTGAACAGATTAAACTATTACGTGGGAGGAGAGATAGTCACCATTGCCCACTTGGACAGGTACTGAGTATCATTTGCTTTTGTCTTAGCCTAAATCTGAAAGTGCTTTATGTACCAAATTGTTGGTGGTGGTGCAGTAACTGTAGATTTGGGCTTCTAAGTTGGTTTCTCTTTCTCTTCCAGGACAATGTACCTTCTGGGCTATATTCCAAAAGACAATAGGCTTTATCTGGGGGATAAGGAATTGAACATTGTTAGCTACTCCCTGTTGGTTTCAGTTCTGGAATACCAGACTGCTGTCATGCGGAGGGATTTCAGCATGGCGGACAAGGTCCTCCCTACCATCCCCAAAGAACAGAGGACCAGAGTTGCACACTTTTTGGAAAAACAGGTGACAAGTTTTGCCTGCCTTCTCTTTTCCCCCTTCCCTCCCCCCCCACCCACCCCCACCCCCAGTGCCTGGACCCCAGCTACAGGCTAAATGACCTACAGATGAGAGAACGCTGGAAGGTTTACCTTTGCCTTCCCATTCTCTTCTCATTTCTGACATTAACCTCTATAAGACGAGTCTTGGACTACATGACACCTAAGGACCACTTGTCAGGTTTTCAGCAGCTGAATCTACTGTGCCATATGTCCCTCCCCATGCAATAAAATTTTATTTTGCATTTAATTAGGATCTAAACTGTATGAAGTATATTAGTTCTTTAGTTCTGACTCAGCCCCTGGTTCTCCCAGCAGTCTTTTAAACTTACATATTTATTCCTGTAGCATCTTTGTTACAGGATGATCTTAAAGGCCTAAGTATAAAATTGTACAAAGTAGACATTTTGAAGAAGAAATGGGAATGCAAACTTGATTTGCTAAAACTGGCTCTCATTTTTCATTGCTGGTAGCATATTCATGAATGCTATGGGTATCTGGTTATTTGGGGGTTATTCCATTTGGTCCTCTGAAATAGATGGCTTTGGGGTCTTCCTGTCTGTAAAGCCTTTTGAGAGAGAAATTTGTTGTGTGTATACTATATATGCACATTCTTCTGAATGTCTAAGTCACATATTTTCTTTTTTAAAAATGTATAGGGCTTCAAGCAGCAAGCACTTACAGTATCCACAGATCCTGAACATCGTTTTGAGCTTGCTCTTCAGCTTGGAGAGTTGAAAATTGCTTACCAGTTAGCAGTGGAGGCAGAGGTATGTGCTAATCCAAGACTTTTCCATAGCCCAGGGAAGGGTTAGTAGGTACTTGGGTGTGGCTTTTGCTGAAACATCATTACCAGTGACTCACTTTAGTCAGGCTGTTGCCCTTTGGTCGTTTTAAAGGTGCATTGTTAAATTCAGGATACTCTCAGGTCTATCTTCTGTTTAAGAAGTCTTTTCCTGTCTGGTGTGGGTCTCAAGGGTGTAGATATAGCAACAATTTGCCATATTCGTGAGACACTGATATAAGAGCTCTGACATTCTGTAGGTCTTTGTGTATATATATATATATATATATATATATATATATATATATATATATATATATGTGTGTGTGTGTGTGTGTGTGTGTGTGTGTGTGTGTACTGGAAATTATGAGTTAAGTACAGCATGAGTAAGTTAATTTTAGACTGTACAAAAAAATTAGCTGTCAAGATCATTTAAATGTACATTTTATTTGATTTCTTGAGAAGCTACAAATGACCACATTCATTAAATATTTTAAGGATGTAATTTTCTACTCTTCCACAAAAAGTGTTACTAATTTACTTGTTAAAATAATTGTAGTCTAATGACATTGTAATTGTTTACATGGTTTTAGATTCAGTTTCACTATGTAAGTAAAAAATGAAAATGAGTTAATTATTCAAGTATCATTTGAATTACTTTTGTTCATATCATTTTCATTTCCTCATTACACATTTTTATCTTGTCTTTGACTGACAGAGCCAATTTACCAAGCACAACTCAAAAGTTATATTTGTCTTATATATCTAATTGTTACCACAGTGATATTCAAAGTAACAAATAGCGTTGATATTGAAAGTTGAAATGGTATTTCCAAGATGTTTTATCTTAAATTTTAATAGTCGGAGCAGAAGTGGAAACAACTTGCCGAACTCGCCATTAGTAAATGTCAGTTCAGCCTAGCCCAGGAGTGTCTGCACCACGCCCAGGATTACGGTGGTCTGCTGCTCCTGGCCACCGCCTCTGGGAATGCCAGCATGGTGAACAAGCTGGCAGAAGGTGCAGAGAGAGACGGCAAGAATAACGTGGCCTTCATGAGCTATTTTTTACAGGGCAAGTAAGTATTATCTCAAGGTCTAAACAACTTTTAAGGCGTTGTAAGCAGTACTTCTCCATTGACTGTGGGGAAGGTGCTTGAGAGGAATATGGTACACAAGTCCTGGGGACAGCCAGAGAACAGTGCTACCTACCTTGGTGGCACTAGCCTTCAGCAAGGAATGTTCTGGTAACTTTTGATCTGTATCTTTATGCTTGGGCTGTTAATTAAATGTGTGGTTCAGTCAGAGAGCCCACCAGTTACTTACTCCTAGACCATTTTACTGAATAATAGGAGGCTGTTCTCTAGTTGGTACCTAACGGCAGGCAGAGGATTGTCTATACCAGGCAGTTCTGACCTGTTATGTGCAAGGATAGGAGGTTGAAAATGCTATTTACTATTTGAGCTCAGCTCTGAAAATATCATGAATTTTTAAGTCTAGCAGAGTTAATGTGAGCTAAGTCACATAGATATTAGTTTGCCTTTTGGAAATAAACACAAAAGTATTACTAGTCTTGTTGTACATGCCAGAAATCCTAGACTTCACCATCAGACATTTTTTATTGAGGTATACTGAAGAACTGAACTTCAGGGATCTGTGCACACTACACAGGTGTTCATTACTGAGCCACACTTCCAGACTTGTCATAAACTCAAACTTATTCAGATAAGCCCAAACAGTCATGAACACTGTTGTGCCTCACACCCACAAAATCCACTGGTTTTATTCAACATTAAGACAAAAGGCTTAGCAACAGGAGTGAGTGTGGGAGGGGCAGGGGCACTGGAGGATTTTGCCTCTGCAACAGGTTCACACTTTCAGCTTTATCTGCTATTACTGTTTATTTCTCTAACAGTATCTCTACTTTACTCTATAGGCTTGATGCTTGCCTAGAGCTCTTGATCAGAACAGGAAGACTCCCAGAAGCTGCCTTCCTGGCCCGAACTTACTTACCCAGTCAGGTCTCAAGGTATGGACTTAGTTAGAGAGAAATGTTTCAACTAAGACAGGGCCCACATTTTTCATCTGATTCTGTGATGTCTCTAATATTAGGGTAGTGAAGCTGTGGAGGGAGAATCTTTCAAAAGTCAACCAGAAAGCAGCAGAATCCCTTGCTGACCCCACAGAGTATGAAAACCTCTTCCCTGGATTAAAAGAAGCCTTTGTTGTTGAAGAATGGGTGAAGGAGACACAGTCGGCTTTGTGGCCGGCCAAGCAGTACCCTCTTGTCACGGTGAGTAGCAGAGTGCCAGGCTGACACACATTCACAAGTCCAGGGTTAAAGTGTGCTGCACGCATTATTAAGAATTAATGTCTAAGTATTGGCATAACTTTTTATTTCAGCGTATTTAATTTTATCATTTTTTTATTCTGATAGCCAAATGAAGAGAGAAATGTTATGGAAGAGGCAAAAGGCTTTCAGCCCTCAAGACCCACAGCTCAGCAGGTCTGTAGAGAACTTGTTACAGCACAACTGACATCGCTAATTTAAAGCACTCCCTGCCACTTCCTGATCCTGGGCTCCCTCTGTGTGGGGGAATATTTACATCTCTGGGCCAGTTCCTTTGGCTTCATATTTACCTCTTATTTTTTTAGGAACCTGATGGGAAAACTGCTTCTAGCCCAGTTATCATGGCCTCCCACACAACCCACAAAGAAGAAAAGGTGGGTCAGCCACCCCCCACCCCACGGCCCGTGTCAGGAGCAGGCCTTCGAGGCTTAGATGTCTTTGGCATCCTAGTGCAGAGAGGCAGCCTCAAGCAGGATGCTGCTGCTCCTGTCAGTAGGAAGGAAATTTGGTTCTGGCTTCGAACTGTGAACATTTACCTCTCCCGCTTCCTTTCCCTGCAGAGTTTAATGGAACTAGAAGTTGATTTGGATAACTTGGAATTAGAGGATATTGATACAACAGACATTAACCTGGATGAAGATATTCTGGATGACTAAAGTTTGCCATCACTCCAGTAAGAGATTATTATGGCATACAATCAATCACCATCCGGACCAGAACTATGGGAATCCTTGATTTGCGTATGTAAACAAGGATGAACATAGCTACTGCATCTTCAGAGGAGTTGGGCAGCCTTTAAGTTACTATGTTCTCCTTGTTAACTGAGACACACCTGCTTTTTTCATATTGTCATTAGACCACCCCTCATAAAGTCTTTTGAATTAATGAGAAATTCTGAGTTTCCTTCCTAGTGAAAACGGACATTGAGTTTTTGATGGCTGGGCTAAAACATCTCACTCGGGATCAGTCTCTCCCTCTCCTTGAATAACGAAGGGCAGTTTCTGACACTTTGCTCTGACCTTGTGTCACAGCATGGCTGCTGGGCTCTCAACACTGCCTGTCAGTCTCTTTGGTATTGTGGTAGTGGGTTTTGTTTTGTGTTTTATCTGCATTGATGTAAAAAGAGAAGAAATTCATAACCAGGCACTCACATATAAATACTAGTCATCCCCATTTCACCTAGAAATTGAGTAGGATAACAAATACTTGAGAATTTAAAAAGCAGAAAAACACAAATTACAGAAAACTTTAAGTCAGTAAGTACCTTTTAATCCTGAGACTGTTAACTGTTCAGCTCAGTGTTACTAAAATGGAAGGGCATTAACATAAATGCATCTTTAGTTGTTCTCAGGATGCTGCAGAATGGCTGGTGACTATTTCTTGATACGTTTGAAGTGCTAATTCTATATATGCTCCTCTCTGTGCTTCTGTTTTTGCAAAGACCTATGAAAATAGAAAAAAACAAGTTCTAGAATCAAGACCAATAGGCTACTAAGTGGATAAAATCAGTTTTAAGATGTCATTACCATTTTTAAGGTAGGGACACAATTTCCAATAAGGTCTTCAGTGTCACAATAATCTCCCTGAGTAGATGAGATAGTGTATATGGACAGAAGTACCTTATCCAGCAGCTGCAGCAATAGTAATTCTAAACCTCAGAATGGCTTTCATCTCTTATTAATAAACTATCAGTAAAGATTAAGACCCTGACATTGTACCTCCTCCTAGATCAAAATGAAAAATATTATAAACTAGAGAGAGCGCTAGTAAGCTTACTTTTCATTAAAAAAAAAAAACTGTTGACTTTGTGAGTTCATGTCTTTAAAAGAATCTTCAGATTCTGTTCTCCCTGTTTTAGCACAGAAAGTCATGGCGAGTACCAGCTTGTGCTCTCGTCACTTCTGTCCTTAGGAACTGATAAAGAAAATTTCAGTGAAGATACCATCTTAACCTAGCACTGAGGATGTGTCTGGGGAGCCCAGGGCTTGAGAGGTGTGCAGTTCTGAAATGATTATCCATCCAAGGTTTCCTGACACCACCTGTCCCTGACGAATGTGCTCACAGTAGGGTGGGAGGCTGTTTAGTACCTGGGGGGGGGACCTCCTTCCCACTGTGGGCCTCTCATCTGCAGCTGCTGGCTTGCCTGCTACACCATCTACAGTGCTACATAACTCCCCCCATGCTGCCAGTAACAGGAAAAAGTTTTCATTCACATTAATGTTTTCAAGCTTAAATGACCCATGTTCATAATGATGTACCATTAAATATGAACAACAACTGGATTTTTCCTAACTCAATCAGCACCACAGAACTGACCAAAGGACTCTACCTTAATTAAGTCGACTCCCTCAGCAGCCTGCTCTTTGGCCTCTTGAGCTGACTGGCCATCTGGATGAAGCATGTGGTACAGCTGGACCAGGCTGGTGGCATCTTCAACCCTGAGTGGAAAAGCGTAGCATTACCAAGGGGTTCTCATTAGTTTCACAACCCTGTAAAAGTGTTTGCCAATTCTAAGCTAAATTACATTTCTACTCTGGTAAGGTAGAAGGTAGTTCTGTAGTTCCAAAGCATCTGAAGGGCCAGGGGGATGGCTTGGTGAGTAAAAAGCACTGTTGCACAAGCCTGATGACCCGAGGGCCATCCTGGAACCCGCACAAAGGTGGAGGGAGAGCAAGTCGACAGAACTGCCTTCTTGTCCTGACCTGAGGCAGGTGAGGCAAGAGGCCAAACAGGAAGTGCGGCCCACTTTATGAAAACCTGGCTGTGTTCTTTGGGAGATGGAACATCCCTTTCCATAGAAATAATTCCTAGTGGCAAGGATTTCCAGACCAGGTAACTTGGTTAGCATGAAATAGGTTGATCCAACTCAAGATACAAATTCTGCTTTATACTTCTGAAATTATTTCTAAACAATTCTGTCAACATGAAAACCCTTAGCTGTCCCCAAAACAATCTACCCACATAGTCCACACCTCCTAACTACTACTCCCTCAAAGCTGAGGCTTGGAAGGACATAAAAATAACCCCAAGTGTTCACATTTGAGGCTTTGCTGTGTCCATTTAGCTCCTGGCTTCCAGTTGGGGAGATAGGGGTGAGGACACCGTAACTCAGTGCTATGCCGCAGTTGTCTCTCTATCTCCACTTTCTAAACAGCTGGGCTAGGAGATGGCAGGAGTAGGTGCCCAGTGCCCGAAGCCATGGTGACCTCGGGAAATGCTGAGAAAAGGAACCAGCTGCTCCAACCGTACAAGCTGTTCTGGGGCAGAAAGTTGAAAAGCCCATTACTTGCTGTCATGCTTACTCTAGTTTAAAAAGGCAATAACAAAATGTCTCTCCCCGATACAAGATGAAAATAATTCCCTCTAAAATTTGGGCATAAAGGCTCTGGGTTTCTACACTTTAGATTTATGATTAAGCTGTTCCTGGTTGGCAGGCACGAACCACTGCAGATGCAACTTTTACATAATAAGGAGTAATAGGAGAAAACCACATATTACCACAGCCCATAGCTTCTGTACCCAGAGCTAGTCTATCCTTCCACTAAGTGCAGGATTGTCTGCATTTGGGGAGCTTGAGAGGGCAGTTCATAGGTCCTGTAATACAGAAGGCACAGCGCTTCTCATCTCCAGCTAGGCCACCTGATGAGGAGGGAGCTCTGCACTAGGAGAGCTGTCCTGATGAAAAGCAGTGCTGCATCTCAGGTAATAGGATGTGTAACCTTCGAGTGTGACATTCAGATTGCAGGTAAGATACTTCTAAGGTCTGAGGATGGATGACTACTGATACCTCCTCCTCTTCAAGCTCAGTAGTCCACCGAGGGCTTGGGGAAGTTAACTTTCTCACAACAGCCATGATGGTTCCTTCCCCTGCAATTTTGGATTTTTTTGCCTAAATGTAAAAAGCTATTTTCTTTCCAGTTTTATCTCAAACTATATGCTTAACTCAGAAATACTGAGTTTTGTTCCTAACCACAGCAATAAACAAATCATGAGCCTTTAAGTTTATTAGTGCAGTTATTTTATACTATACAGCAGTCTATTAGCTACAATATATTTAAAGTCATTTTTACAAAATGGTAATTTTTAATAAACAGTATCACAATAAACTTCCTTAACCAAAGATACCAACCATCTATTTACTTTTGTTTTTAGGCAGGGCCTGACTATGTAGACCAGGCTGGCCTCAAACTGAAAAGATCCTCCCATTTCAGCCCCCATGCCCCACCATACCCAGGCAGACTTTAATTTGTAAAGATGTAAAATCTTCACAGCACAGTATGATGAATTATGTTTGTTTATGTTATTTTCAGCTAGCAACTTGGGAGCCCATCAACTTGATGCCAAAAATACATTCTTTCACACCACTTTGAAAATAACTTTCCTGAAACCTTAGAAGCTTTTCAAAAAAACAAAAGTTATTTTCATTAATTAACCCTGTTAACAGGGAAGTCTTATGAGTAGAGTAGTTCTGCTAGAAAATAAGTGCCCATCAGATCTAGCATCTACTTTACAATTCCCATGTAATATCCCTGTGTGCCTAGAAAACCCACCAATACCCGGGAACACTGGAAAGTAAGGGTGAAAAAAAAATCTCAGTCTACTACTAAGATCCAAAGTTATATCTTTTTTTTTCTAACAGTCTAGCTTTGATATGTAACACAAAAGCAAAGACTAGAAGAACTATGCTAGAAAAACAAATCCAAATGGAAATAGATGAAAACAAACTTCCTGTCACTGGACAATACACTGCCATTGCAAAAATACTGACTTACTGTTGGGCAATAAATGATCAGTTATTCAGATGATTCATACTTACAAGTCTCTCTGGATCTGATCGATGAGCAAACCATCAATCTTTTTTTTATTTACAAAATACCAAGCCATTCCACCAAAATGTCTTGTTGAACGTAAAAGCTCGTATTTCCCATGTCTGTCTATATCTTCATAGGTCTGGTGATGAACCTATTCACATAGAACGCACAGAGAAATGAGACGTGGGGGCCACATGGCTCACACCAGCTGGCAGGCGCACTGCCACAGTGAGGGCACAGCCAGGCTACCTGGGGCTGCCTCCCTAGTCTCACTCAGCTCAGCACAAGACCCGAGTATGATCCCCAGAACCCACATAAGATCCATGTGCGGTGGGCACGCTTGTATTCCCAATGATGGCAAGAAGGATCCTGACGTTCACTGGCCATCTAGCCTAGCCAACCGAGCAACATTCTAGGCCCATGAGACCCTCCATCAAGCAAAGCAAACTACCCGAAGAGCCCAAACTTTTTCTCTGACCCCACAGGAAACGAGCATTTGTCTACAGCAGCAAACCTGTGCCTTCCCTCTACAGCATCAGCCTGTGTGTACACCTGCCTGTGAGTACGTAGCCCAACAAGTCACCATGACCCCTAGTCCTTGTCCCCTCCAACACGGCAGTCACAGGCAGGTGCCAGCTCGCCTGGCTTTCACATGGGTGCTGGGATCTGAACTCGGGTCTTCATGTGGCACAGCAAGCACTTTACCTCCTGGCCCTCTCCCAGCCCTGTCCAAAAGGCTTTCAAACAGGAAGTTTTAAAGATGAAGAGAGTACCGCTCACCTAGCGCTGAGCTACACTTGATTCAGCCCATCCGCCCTGAGCCATCGCTGCCAGCCCATGCATATGCTCTGTATGTACAGATGCACGGCTCAAGCTACTTGGTTATTTTCTACCTAATGCTCTGTCTGTCCTTAGAAACACCTCTACTCACCAAAGTCCTCTCTCACTCTGTCCCCTGCCCTTCTAGAACCCCTTTCAAGACTCCTAGGAAGCCTTTTCTGGGAGCACTATTAACACCTAACATTGTAGGCTACAGGTGACCACTGCACTGATGCACGGATGCAGTGACGTCTTACGTCCATCACTGCTGGAGCGCAGGCCTCGGCGCCCACTCAATCCTTGGTCCTGGCATCAGCTATGCTACCCACAATACCACCCACAAAAACCAGGCTCTCTGAACACATCCTTACAGAGCTATAAGACACATACTGCACTTGGACAAAGTCTAATGGATCACTAACTGTTCCTGTAAAGTGAATGGAAAGGGGAAAAGGCTGTGTCATCATCAAGTCCTAAACCAACCACTTTAACAGCAGTGCTACTAAGAGCCAGCCAGTTCTCTCTGCACGCCCTGCTTCCCTCATTCTTAGAGGTGTCTGAACACATAAAACAGGTATCTACACTCAATAAATGTCAAAGTGATTCCCTTTCCTATAACCTGCATCAGAGCCTGTAGTGGAATTCAAGTGTTGCATTAAAAACCTTTTGTATAATCATTTAAATCACATTTTGGGAACTATTAATAATTAAATAAACTCACCTTGATGTACTCGGTGGAATCTGGCTCAAACTGGGCGACACAGAGATTGAGAACGTCAGCATGCCGGTCTTGGCTGTACATGGTCTAAAACCACACAGGAAAGTGGGAGTCAGCTGAGAACATGAAGGTTCCCATCTGTCCTGACACTGTGACAGGCCTGCCAATGTACAAGCCTCCTGTGTGCCTATCAAGAGCACACAGGGAGCTGGATATGGTGGTGCAGACCTTTAATCCCAGCATTTGGTCAGAGACAGACAGATTTTTGTGAGTTCAATGCCAGCCTGGTCTACATAGTTCCAGTAGAGCCAAAGCTATATAATGAGACCCTGATTCACAAAACAAAACAAAAAGCTATGTAATGAGACCCCCGACTCAAACAAAACAAAAAGCTAGGTAATGAGATCCCAACTCACAAAACAAAACAACAAAAAAGAAAAAATCAGTAATTATTAAAAAAGTATATGAAACAGCACAGGCTTTGTAAATAAATGCCACACTTTAACACCCCAACTAAGCTAACTGTATGAGAACCCTTATCAAGTCACTGCTACATTAGTGCCTGTGTTCAACTTTCTGAAATTGCCAGCAGCGCCAGAGCTGACTGCTTCAACAGATGATCATCATGAAAATGGAATTTAATTCACTGTACCTTAAGGTTTTCATCTTTGAAAATTACTGGTGGCAAAACCCTACGACCTTCTTTTGGGAAATAAATTTGTATCACCCTGTCCCGTTCTTCCCATGAAGCTTTGCGTAGTGTGCCGCTTGGTTCTCTAACAACAATAAAACGTTCCTGAAACAGAAAGCAACCAGAGGTAAGTTGTAAAGACTTCCGTTTAGCTCTTGTGAATACTATCATCATGGTAGGATCTAGACTCACTCTGGAGACGACTGTGTGTGAGAGAGGCATGTGTAGACTGAGACAGCAGTCCACCCTCTGTGGCAGCACCATCCCGTGAGCCGAGTCCTGGACTGCATATGGGGGGAAGCTGAGCTCCAGCATCCGCCCTCTGCTCCCTGACTGCCTGCGATGTGACCACAAGGAGGGCCACAGAGAAAGGCCATACATTCCTAAAACCCTGACTCCTATCCACAACTGCATAAGACCAGCTGGAGGAGGGCCGCTTTTCTGACCTCCCTACCCAGCAGTGCTTAATGCATTCTGAAGGCCAACTACAAATTACTCCTATCCTTCACTTACAAGGTTCAAATCAAAAGCTGCTGTTTTTTAGATGGCACGCTGCTGTTTTAAATTGGTAATCAAAGAAACTACAGTGGAAACAGTAATGTCTGAAAACTATCTGTGAAATTTCCAATGGTTTTACTAAAAAAAATAAAAAATCCATTGCAAAGCTTGGGTTTCTTACATTATTGATCCCAGCACTTGGGAAACAGAGGCAGACAGATCTCTGAATTCAAGGACAACCTGGTCTACAGAGAGAGTTCTAGGATAGCCAGGGATATATAGTGAGACCCTGTCTCGAAAACAAACAACAAACAAACAAACAAAAAAGAAAAGAAGGAAAGACAGGCAGACAAGATAAACCACTCCACCTTGCACAAGTCTAAACAGGACATCTACACCACAACCCTCCAGCGAACAGGCTGAAGAAAGGCAAAGACATGTAAGAGCAGGAGATGGAGAGGGCCCGCTCTGACACACTGCTGTAAGGACCCGGCGTGGCTCTGCACTCATCAACTCCTTACAGCCTGGGTTACCTGCATAAGACCTACACATGGACACAAGAAAATCCTTGATCTTCTGATCCTCTCCAGAAGTGTCAGCTAAGGAAAGCAGTCAGCTGAGGTAAACTGAACACTGTTTTCTTTCTGACCACTGCTGTCTGTATGTCTGCCTGGCTACTCTTGCCTCGTTGTGTCTCCGCGCGGTATCTTAGGGTTTCTACTGCTGTGATAAGAACACCATGACCAATATAACCTGGGGAGGAAACAGTTTATTTCATCCCACAACTCTCAAGTCACACACAATCCATCACTGAAAGACGTCAGGGTGGAGCCTGGAAGCAGAAGCTGAAAGAGAGGCCATCAGGGAGTGCTCCTTATGGGTTTGCTCCTCATAGCTTTCTCAGCCTGCTTTCTTAGCACCCAAAACCACCAGCCTAGGGGTGGCACTGCCCCAAGTGAGCTGGATCTTCTCGAATCAATCATCAAACAGAAAAAGGCAGCACAATTTGCCCACAGGCCAATCTGGTGGGGACATTTTCTCAATTTAGGCTCCCTCTTCCAAAATGACTCCAGCTTTGTCAAGTTAACAAGACCAGTCAGGACAACATGCTTCTGACATTAGTCTGAAACACACTAAGTCCATAGTGTGTAACAACACGGCGTGGGCTGGCTAGCATTTCTTGCTTCTTTAGAGGCACTGTACTTTGGAAGCTTCAGAGAGAGGGATGTCAGTCATCCCTCAGACCCATCTCTGTGTTGTATTTCAAAGATTATTCTGCAATCTGGCATATACTCACCCGATGTGGTATGTTATACGTTATATCAGTAAACACATATTTGTTTGTTTCTGTTCCTTCCAAGATCTTATCCTCAGCCAACACGTCATTTATTGGCTTCCGCTCTTCCAGAACTGGGGGCATCTTTAAGCGTACTTTAGCTGCCTCGACTGCCAGTCTAGTAGCCTAAAGAAATAAAATACCTCTTAAGTCACACTGTCCAAAAGGAACATTTGATAAAAGCAGACACTCATCAAGAGCTACAAAGAAGAGATGCTACAGCCATGAATCTGTGAGTGAAACCTGACCCTGGACGTGAGGGCCCGGCCTTTCCTGTGTGTGACAAACGAGACACCGGCTACCCACTTAACCCACTATCTGAGCAGCAAAGGAATGTTCTAGACAGAGCCATGCTGCAAGAGAGACTTACAGCAAAGCTGCGTTTATTCAGTGTTCACTCCGTGCCAGACATCAAGTACTCCAAACAGGCACTGAAGTGGCGGCTCGGCTGTGGAGAGCGCTGGCAGCTCACGCAAGGGTCTGGGTTTGGTTCCCGACACCTACATGGTGGCTCACAGCCACGTGTAACTCCAGCTCCAGGGGTCCCACGCCCTCTTCCGACTTCTATGGGTACCGAGCATGCACATGGTACGTACGTATGTATGTACACACACACACACACACACACACAAACCACCCATACACATAAAACAAAGGAAAGGAAACCAAATGTACTGGGTTCACTCGATGCCCCAAACCATATCATCTCTACTTGATGGAAAGCAAGAGTTACAAGAAGGTACAGCACTAGAGCTGCACTGGTGTCGGAACTGAGCTCCAAAGCCTCCACTCCAAGCAGGGACTGTGCTGCTTTGTGCAGCAGTATTTACAGAGGTGGGCTCTGAGGAGAAGAGGCACGTTTCCCTTTTGTAATGCTGCTGGATAACGAATCAGAGAGGAGCATGTCAATGTCTCACATATCCATTCACACAGCAGAGGGGCAGAGACTCTGCTACCGGAGGAGGGTGCTGCTGCTCGCAGATTTCTAACTTCACCAACCCTTCGGCTCCAAGGCTGCTGAGGAGAAACAGCAGACGCTTTTTCCAGGAAGGGAACTAGAGCAGGCAAGATGAAAGATGGGCAGACTGATTTGGGGTGGGGAGAAGGTTCAGGCTCTAGCCTAGCCTTGACCCCCGTGTGCTCAACTATGGCCACACCCTTTGCTGCCCTTTGCCTGTTTCCTCGGCTCTATGCCTCCTCCTCCATTCATTCACGACTACGGAGGAACAGCACTGAGATCTACAGTGCACTGGCTTATTAACCCTGAGAGAAAGGTATTCACCAATACTCGAGTTGACATACCTCTTCCAACTGTGCCTGGGTCATTAACTTATAGGTTGGTGGCTTCAGTGGTTGTATAGCAGGCCTGAAAGTCTTCTGCAAGTCCAGGCCTGTCATCTTAGTGAGGATATTCTGGACCTCCTCATCCATAAAAGTAGGTTTCTTGACTTCTGAGCTACTACCGGATTCTGTAAAATAGATTTCAGTAATAAGAAGCTGCCCACAATGGCAAGCCAACATGTCTCTAAGTGGAAAGTTGACAATAAAAACCATCTGAGAGAATACGCTTCAAAAGTACATGATGCTAATATCAATGGGATCCTTTCGTCCACTCAGTGCTTAAAATTTCCTGAACATCCACCGTGACACGCACGGTCTGCCAGGAAGAGGGTCTACTACAGCGAGCACCATGAAAACTAAAGATGACAATCACCAACTTGTCTCCTCTCTTTGGCTGTCATTTTGGAGGTGGTGGGAACAGAACCGAGGACCTGGCACACAGTACTCTACCTGTAAGCTACACTTCGACCCTCAGATTGACTTCCTAGAAGTCAGACACAGCACAACCACAAAACAGGTCCTAACCTTCCAATTTTAAGAATGGGGGTGCCAATGCTAACCCAAAGAAAACTAGCTATTAGGAACAGAGGGTTCACCAAGGCTCACCTGGGTCTAGAGCCTAAATCCCTTCCCAACTCGGCCCAGCTCTGGCTCACACTATTTCCCTCTTCCTTTCACTCACTTCTTGTTCTCTTTCCTATAGGCATAATGGTTTTGCCCACTGTGTAGGGTTTACCCTGTGTTATTCATGTACTGATTTCTCTGCCCTCATACCTTGTTCCAATCTGGACACAGCACTGTAATGCTATACCAAGAATCTCCTGTCTCAGGTTTGTGTAAATAGTTTCCATTTATTCTGTGCCTTGTCGATAAATGCTGATGACCCAGTGGCCGAGCACAGAGTTCTAGGGCAGGACATGGTGCCTCAGCCAGCAAAGGAAGGACAGAAGGAGAAAGCAAGATGCAGGATTCAGATCAGCCAGGAGGATGGAGGAACTGGTGCCACGAGGAAGGAGTCCAGAGAGATCACAGAAACACACCTGAAGCCCAAAGAGCCAGGTCAATAATAATATGCAAGTACCAAGGGCTGGGGCTGGAAGCCAGCCAGATCAGCATAGAAAGTATAGGTAGATCATTTAACTGCTTGGCTACTGAGGTGCAATTTGAAATAAAGTTTGGTTTCTTTGTATGGTTACTGGGGACTAGCATAAGGAAAAGAAATACAGCCACTGGATTAATTTATTGTTAATATTTACATTAAAGATAATTCATTAACACTTTCCACTGGAAAAGTAAAAGGCCATCTGCTCCTGGGTTCCTCTTAGCCATCAGTCCTGTGACACCAGTGCCTTGCAAGGTCCTGACCTCGTTCCTGCTCTCCCTATGCACAGGCTCACTGGGTACTTCCCTAGCTTTCTATGGCTTTAATTACATCCAGCTGCCAGAGACTCTAACATCCCAATCTGTGCCCAAGATCATCTCACCTGTACTCCAATACTACCAGACCATAACATCCCCACCTCCTCCTCCTCCTGTCTCATACCTGCGGTCCCTACTACTCTCCATCACAGCGCCACCCATCAGGCCATTCAGTCCAGAATCTTAAAATTATTCCTGACTTCTTCCATACCCACCACACTCTGCCAAAAAAAGCAGATAAAATGACAGGAATGTCCAATATCAACACACAGGCGACATTTTCTGTGCAGTGCTTACCTAGCTAAATACACACCACACTCAGAATAGTCAGCCCCCACAGCAACGCTCTAAAGGAATATTACAATCACCCCACTTCTACAAAAGAGATTTCGTCTCTGTCCTAGTTAGGGTCTCTATTACTGCAGTGAATCGCCGTGGCCATAAGCAAGCTGGGGAGGTAGGCTTTATTTGGCTTACACTTCCACACTGTAGTCTATCACTGAAGGAAGTCGGGACACAAACACAAATTGCCCAGAGGCAGAAGCTGATGCAGAGGCCACGGAGGGGTGATGCTTAGTGGTTTGCTCCCCCTGCTTTCTTTTAGAACCCAGAACCACCAGTCCAGGCATTTCGACCACCCACAACGGACTGGCCCTCCCACATCAAACTAATTAAGAAGATGTCCTACAGCTGGATCTTACAGAGGTGTTTCTCTCCATTTAGAGAACTCTAGCTTGTGTCAAGTTGACACGAAATTAGCTGGAACATTCTTTGAAGTCCAAAGTCCCGGTCTCATTCTCATGGTCACCCTCGCT
Organism: Apodemus agrarius; assembly: GCA_964023405.1. Taxonomy (NCBI): domain Eukaryota; kingdom Metazoa; phylum Chordata; class Mammalia; order Rodentia; family Muridae; genus Apodemus; species Apodemus agrarius. Next base: position 101,423,641 of record OZ030012.1, read on the forward strand.
CGAGCTCCAGTAGCAATAGGTGCTCAGCACTACAAAATGCAGGCAATCTCAGCCACCTGTCCAACTCTAGCGATCTTTTTACTCTAATGCTCTTCAATTTGTATCTAACTGTAATAACTTGAAATAACAAAGCCATCTCAACTTCAACACAAAACAAGCATAAGTCCACCTCCTTTCCCATTTTTAATTTCCATTCTGCCTAGTCATCAATCCAAAGTCAAAAATCAAACACATAAACTCTGTTTTACCATTAATATTCTCTAGCTTGGCACTAGTCTCCGTTCAACTGCTTACCATCAAAACCTGGAAACTTACTTAGACATTATTAATCCTAACTCCAAAATAGGTTCCCTCAAAAACCAGCATTCAGTTTTTTCTCTATATTCTGCTTATTATGGTGTCCTCTTGTTCAGAGTGGTTATTTTCGCCTTAGTATTTCCATAGAACTCATCCCTGTGCATCCAACGTAGTTTGAAAGGCAACTAGGTGCGCCTCCCACCCCGAGCCCCGATGCAGCCCAGATCACCATGCTCTGTCGATCGCCACTGGGGTAAAAGAGAGCCCAGGTTAACCTTACAGCATGCCCCAAGCTAGTGTAGTGTAGTGCTTTGCAAGGAGCGGAACGCAAGCACTAGTGGCTGGCTGAATGAATGAATGAGAGCTTAGATAAGCTCTGCAAAGACAGACGGAAACCGACAGTCTGACAACCTGCCATGCAGTTTTCACTAGTTAGAGCAAGCTCTAAGTTTTCCAGGCGCTCAGCAAGAGTTCTGGCGGTCACTCACCTGCCTCGGAGCTGAGCGGGCGGCGAAGCTGCCCCACCTCGAAGGGCTGGGGCCGCGTCGCGAGCAGAGCATCGGGGTGGCGCTGGGCTGCGGCCGGAGTACAGGTCCGCCGTGCTCGCCGAGATCCCAATTGGAACCTCCACAGAGACAACGGAGTTCTGACTGCAGCCATGATTACCCGACGCCCTTTGCGCCGGAATCGATAGATCAACTTCCGGCTTGCGAAGCTTTACATAGCATTCTGGGAAATGTAGTCTGCATGGCGGCAAAGCGCCGTGGACGCGTTTTAAAACTAATAAAAGCAGAGACTGTGCAACCAAGGCAATCGCTGTACCAAATGAACTATATCCCCCGCCCCGCTCCTCTCTTAGAGACAGTCTCTGCAGCCTTTGCCTCAAACCCGCTGCAATCCTCCTTCTGTCTTCTGATTACAGACTTGGGATTGGACTTTTAAAAGAAATGTTTAAATTAATTTTGTTTGTGTGTGCATGCGCGTGAACATGTGTGTGGAGGTCAGAGGATAGCCTTGGGGAGTCGCCGCTCCCTTTCCACCCAGAAATGAAACTCAGGTCAAACTTGGTAGCAGGTAGCTCAGGTGGTAACCTGAGCAGGAATCTCACCAGCCCGTTTACTTATTGTTTGTTTGTTTGTTTATAGTCTTAGCTTTCTCATTTGTATACAAGACATATTGATAGTACATACAAACACACACATACATACATACATACATACATACATGTTAAGAGTACATACATTAAAAAAACAAAACAAGGGCTTGGAATAGAGCTCAGCACCTGTACTTGTGAGAGGCCCTAAGCTCAGGTCCGAGGGGCAAAGGCACCCGGGCAACATCCACCAACTGCTTATTCACAAGTACATGTTTGAGTCTCTCGCTATGTATATGGGTTTTTGGGGGTTTGGGTTTGTTTGTTTGTTTGTTTGTTTTGCTATGTGCTCCTTTTCTGTTTTCTTTTTTTATGGTTCTAAATAATGAAGTTGTATTGCCTGCCTAGATCTTGGCTCTCACTTGAGGGTTTAAATCCAACTGCTTGAAGTTCTTTCAAGCTTTTCAAATGCACCCCAAATGTTAGCTCTTCATTCTGAATCCATAACCACCAATCACCTCATACCTTCCCTTCACAGGCCCTTCTCTAATTTCTGGTCGTTTTGCTTATTATCTGTTTATTTCTCTCACCACATGAAGGCAATGCCTATACATACTTTATTATACATTACCTAGTATGGCTTATGTGCAGAGCAAACACTTGTTGAATGAAAGGATAGATGGATGGGTGGATGGATGGATGGATGGATGGGTGGGTGGGTGGATGGATGGGTGGATGGATGGGTGGATGGATGGATGGATGGATGGGTGGATGGGTGGATGGGTGGGTGGGTGGATGGATGGATGGATGGATGGGTGAGTAGATGGGTGGGTAGGTAGGTGGATGGATGGATGGGTGGATGGATGGATGGATGGATGGATGGATGGATGGATGGATGGGTGGGTGGATGGATGGATGGGTGGGTGGGTGGATGGATGGATGGATGGATGGATGGGTGAGTAGATGGGTGGGTAGGTAGGTGGATGGATGGATGGGTGGATGGATGGATGGATGGATGGATGGGTGGGTGGGTGGATGGATGGATGGATAGATGGGTGAGTAGATGGGTGGGTAGGTAGGTGGATGGATGGGTGAGTAGATGGGTGGGTGGGTGGGTGGGTGGATGGATGGATGGGTGGATGGATGGGTGAGTAGATGGGTGGGTGGGTGGGTGGATGGATGGATGGATGGGTGGATGACTGAGTGGGCAGATGATTTCATTATGCTCTTTCCCAGGTGCCTAGGGAGTGCAAGTCTTTTCCTACCATAGATTATGCAGGTTAAGCACTTTGGCCTAGGCCTGGCAAAAGAAAGTTGTTGAACAGATATGCGTTTGAATTTGCTGGATAAAGAGACTTACCTCCTAACCTCACCTACTTTCTTCCCCATTCCCCATTGTGAAAATTCATCTTACATGATGGAGTCACTCCTAGCTTACCCCATCACAAAGGAGTCTCCTCTCCACAGGAGACACTATAGCTATGCACACTTACTGAAAGAGCCAGTCCACAGAACCAATCCGCTCACAAAGGCTCCTCTGGCTTTAAGAATAGGTTTACTTAGTAACTAGCAACAGAGCTGCTATGACCATTAGACTGACTTTATATAGTCATTTCTGCTGCTTGCCAGCTTTCTAAAGCAATAAAGCTCCCCCCCAACCCATCTCCCTTCATTTCAAAGTGACTGAGATTATCTTAGTAAAACCCACAACTTTTTCTTTGTTCACTGAACATATCAGGGATCATCCCAGTTTTATACACTTAGCCCCAGTTCCTAATCCTAATCTTTGTTCCCAAATAGTTTTCTTTTTTGGAAATTCATGCCTGTGTTTCTGTTTGAGTTTCCCATGATGATTTACGTATTTATTTGCTTATTTGTATATATGAGTTTATGTGGGTGTCTGTGTGCCCTAATCTATTACCCTCCTCCTATTCATTTTACACCGGCGTCTCTCTCTACCCCTGGGGCTCATGCTTTCTTGGACAGTCTGGAAGCCCCAGTGGCCCTCCTGTCTCCACCCTCCTCTATCCGTGCTGGGGGGGGGGGCGTGTGTGGGATGTCTGCCTGGTAACATGGCTTCTGGAATCCAAACTTTGGTCTTCATGCCTGTGCAGCAAGTTCCCCTAACTCCTGAGCCGCTGAAGGTGACAGCATTATGAACTCTGCTATTGCTATCTGAATGGGGGAGGAAGACAGCCCTAGGCCTGGCTTTAATTCAGGTAGGAGCCTCTATCCTGATCTCTCCCATCCCCCTCACTCTATGTAGTAACAAGTGCCTTATTAACTCTAAAAAAAATTTGAATGCTACTGAGCTACAGCTGTTGGGAGATGTTGGATTATGGGGGTGGGGGTAGAACCTCCTGAACTAACTAAACCAGCCTGTTTATTTTTAAATGTTCTAACCTCAGAACGGAAAAAAAGAAAAAGGAAATGTCTTATACTGGGAGAGAGGTTTTTGCCTATATTTCTGCAGGAAGTATAGAAAAGCTGAGGGTTACTTCCAAATTTATTTAAAAAAAATACAAAAACAGACATGACAAAGGGAGACCCCTGAAGATCTTGGCTATAGACAAGAAGAAACAAACCAGGACCAAAAACCAGGTAACTTCCATCTGGTGATCCTGTATTTGGGAGCAGGTGTAAGACTGGCTGAGAAATGTCTCCAGCCGAAACCATCAGCGTGCATGGCGAGTAAGTCTCACTGGCTACAGAATTTGCCCAACTTACTGTTGCATGCCATGCTTTCCTATGGCATGAATGAAGAGTTATGTTGCAGTTCGGTTGTATAATCAAACTAGCTTAAAAAAAATGCTCAGATAGAGAGCAGGAAGTCACCTCAGCCGAGCTGTGCACCTTGAACATTTCATACATTGTTGGTACAGAACTGTGTATTGCTTGTAAGAAATTATGTTTTCAGAAAATGACAACCAAGGTAGCAGCCCTAACAGGATCCACCCTCGAGGATGCTGGGACACCTGATCTGGCCTCAGACGGCTCCAGTGCCAATTCCCAAGAGACTTGCTTCCAGGACAGCTTCGGAAAGCTGACCCCAGTGGATCTCAAGTTCATCCAGGTTTACCTACTGATCCAGGACTTCACTTAAGCCTGAACTTTCTCAACGTACAGACTAGACAACAAATGATGCAAACTCGCTTTCTTTTGACTTAACTATTTTTCCGACTTCCTTTGAGCCACCAAAAAGAAACTCTTCACCTAATTCATCGGGAAGCAATTATAAGAAGACCACTGTCCCAGTCCCTTAAGTCGAGGTAGATGGTCTTGGTCATTTTATGAGTTATAGATATGCTGTCATCTTGGGGGATGGTTACAAAGAGCTATGGTCTTGAGCAGGGCGGTGAAGAGAGAAGAGAAGATACCGTGGGGTTGGTGAATCGTGAGAACATGGCCAATTGGAGTAAGATCATTCCAGGTGGAACACGGAAAGTTATATCTTGGAGTTATTAGTAGGAAAGTAGACAAAATGGCCCAGAGGGTTGCTATCTGCCCAGCTCCAGTGCTTTAACGACTATTGTAAAGGGGTTGTGTCTTTTATCTGGGAACTAAAGGATCTAAGGTAGGGCAGAAACCCCTTGAATAATTTTTACCACACAGATACATATGATTACATTCAAGTCCCATGCTGATAATCCAAAATAATCTCTCCATTTTGTGATCTTTAACTTACACGCTCCTGCAAATTCTCTATTCTCATTCAACAGTCACAGACTTCGGGGATTAGGAAATACTTACCTTTGGTGATAAGTAAGAAATATGGTTTTTTGCCTACTCAATTGAGCAGGCACTATGAAGATTTTCTCTCAATAATCCAGATGAAAAGACACAAAAACTATGGTTGTTGGTAGAAACTTGAAGTAAGGCTGGAGAGATGGCTCAGTGGTTCAGAGCGGTTAATTGAACTTTTCCAGAGTTCAAGTCCCAGCAACCACCTGGTGGCTCACAACCATCTGTAATGGGGTCTGATGCCCTCTTCTGGTGTGTCTGAAGACAGCTGCATCGTACTCATAAAATAAATAATTCTAAAAAAGAAAAGAAACAGAGCTTGGGAAATCTCAGTCTTTTCCAACAATGCGCTCAGTGATGAATCAGTAGAGAAAGCCAGTCTGCAGAGAAAGGAAACAGGGCCAATCTCGGAAGCAGAGAGGGAGAATATCAGGGCACAGAGGAGGAAAGGGGCTGCCCTGCCTCCCGCTCTATCTGAGGCCCCTGGCGGTTATGGTGGGAATCCCCTGTTCCTTCTGTGTTCCATGGGGAGAAGGAGAACATAGAGCCCTCTAGAAATGATGCACACTCTTCTCAGAAGTGGGAAGCAGAGGAGAGTGTCTGTAAGAATGCAGGGCTTATGGAGCGGCTCCCCGTTCCCCTGGCGTTATCTGCTTATCTCAAGTATTCCACAGAATTCTCATCTATTTGACAGTATAGACTGGAACATACTTCTGTGATGACAGGTATACTCTAAGTCCTATAGCATTGGGGCAGAACTGTCAAAGCCACTGAAGCTGGATCCTTCTTGCCATCCAGCTGTAGGTGACTCAAAAATGCAAAGCCACTGCCCCATGTATGTCACGGCCATCAAGGATATAATCTGTAATAGATGATGCTTGGCCCCTCTGATCCTGAGAGCTGGCTGTTGTCGGGTTTGGTATGTGGAACATTTTGTCTGAGGGACATGTTGGCCTGGGTTGAAAGTAATTCCAGACATCTCAGAACCGGGTGGTCTGTCACAAGGTTATTTTTCAATTCTGTCTGGACCCAGGAAGTCCTTTGGACTGAGATCCTGGATTTTTAAAGCATAATAAGCTCATTGGCAATTCCTTTGATGGGAAACTGATTTGATGGCTTTGACTTCTATCTAGTTCCCAGAGCAGAGATCTGTGCATAATTTCACTTTAGACTTAGGGCTTCCTTCCATGTCCTGAAGGTCCCCAAGGCCAGGTCTTGGGGAGGTTGGAAATGGTAGGCCTTGATTGCTGCCTGTGGGGAGCCAGGAGGAAATGTATATTCTCAGGATGTCCCAAATGTATGGCTGTGTGTATTTTCATGTAGCTGTGTATGTGTATGGGTATGTTCGAGGAACATTTGTGAACATACATTGTGCACATATGTGGGCATTTGGGGTGGGTATGTGATGTGTGAGTGAATGCAGGGGTGTGGGTGCATGTGCTAGTGTGCGCACGTGCCCTTGTGTATGACCACAGACGATGTGTGCATGCTACGGTACGTATGCCAAGGCTGGACGAAAACCTCAGGCGTCATTTCCTACTGCCTACCTTGTTAGAAACACACTCTTGTTATTTGCTGATATGTACACCGGGCAAGCCGGTCCACAAGTTTCTAGGGATTCTCCTGTCTCTGTCTCTCTCAGGAGCTGGGGATACAGACCCATGTGTCAGTGCCACCAAGCAGTTGCCAATGTCACTGTGACCATCATCCCTTTTCCTTCTCATCTTAATGGCAGTATTTATTCTACCTGCTTTATAAAAACACCCAGGACTACAAACACTTCATAATGAAAGGAAATTATCTGCATAATACTCCAGGGAAATGAATGACCAGATAAGGACTCTCACCCACACGTCTCTGGCTGCTGTAGTAAACCAATTTCCCATCCATTAAATGTCCCTAGAAAAAAATCCTTGCCCAATCAGCTGCTTCTTTGTGGGTGTTCCTTATAGTGACTCGGGGAATCGACTGTTTTCAGCTCTAGTCAACAAATAGGCCCAGGAGAGAACAGAATAGAACGCATAACTGTCCGTGATTCCTCAGTGCAGTTGAAAGACTTTTTATATTAATTATATTACCATATTAATATGATATATTATTTATTATAACTAGGAATATTCAGATAAATTAGCATACAAAAACTGCACATATTTAAAGCATATAATTCATTATATCCTTTATTATAATTTATTTTAATTATAATTTATTTTGAGCTATATACACCATACAACTATAGCTATAGTCAGAGCGATGACCATAACCACCATCCCAAAAGCCTCTTCGAACTTCTATACGTATATTTGGAGGCTGTGAGTGGCAAAGTGTATGTGTTCTTGTGTTTGTGGGTGAGCATGCGTGTGGATGGAGGCCAGAGGTGGGCTTTAAGAGTCTTCCTTTATTGCTCTCCAGCCTATGTTTTGAGGTATAGTCTCTCAATGAACCTGGAGCTCAAGATTGGAAAGACGAGCTGACCAGCAAGCCTCAGAAATCTTCCTGTCTGTACCTCTCCAGAGCTGGGGATTACAGGCCTGCACCAGTGGGTTTGTCTTTTCATGTATTGCTGGGGATTTAAACTCGGGTCCTTGTGTTTATGTGAGATGCTCTTTGCTAGCTGAGCCATCTTCAGCCCTTCTCCTGCTCCTTATTAATCTCTTACTCTTGCTACATGAGTCTATCCCTCTTCTAAGTAGTGCTTAATTTCATCTTAGATTATTTTGCATTGTCTAGAGTTTTATATAAAAGGAATCACTTGTTATTTTTACTCTTTTTTTTTTGGTCTGGCTTCTTTCATCTAGCACAGTTATCTTAAGACTTACCCAATAGTCATATATACCTATTGTTCTCCTTTTTACTGTTGAGTAATATTCCACTGTATGGATGTACTACGGTGGTTTGAAAAGGAATGGCTCCGTAGACTCGTGTGTTTAAATGCTTTGCCCAAAAGGAGTGGCCTTGTTGGAGTGGGTGTGGCCTTGTTGGAGTAGGTGTGGCCTTGTTGGAGTGGGTGTGGCCTTATTGGAGTAGGTGTGGCCTTGCTGGAGGAAGTGTATCACCATGAGGCAGGGTTTGAGGTCTCCTATGCTCAAGCTGCACCTAGTGTTATAAAAGGAAATGTGAATTCTAGCTTACAGTTTCAGAGGTTTAGCCCATCTTCTTCATAGTGACGAACACTATGTCACACAGGCAGACATGGAGAGTCCTACACACAGATCTGAAGGCAGCAGGGAAAGACAGACATTAGCATTAGGTCTGGCTTGGGGTTTTGAAACCCTGAACCCACCCCCAGTGACACACTTTCTTCAGCAAGGCCACACCTACTCCAATAAGGTCACACCTCCCAATGCTACTCCCCAAGCATTCAAATATATGTGCTTATGAGGCCCATTCTTATTCAAACCACCACATTCCACTCCCTAACCCCCATAGACCTGTAGTCACATCATAATGCAGAAATGCACTCAGCCTAACATCAAAAGTCCCCATGGCGCTCTCTCTCTCTCTCTCTCTCTCTCTCTCACACACACACACACACACACACACACACACACACACAGAGAGAGAGAGAGAGAGAGAGAGAGAGAGAGAGAGAGAGAGACGGTTCCTTTCTTTGCCTGGGCTTTCTGATGAGATAGTCTGACATATCAAAAGTGTTGGGCTTACAGGCGTGCCTTCCACCCCTGGCCACCTGCCTGCCCAATATCTACACCCTTTTCAACCCAGTAAATGCTCAGTACTCAGTGACTGCTCCTAATTGTCCATTTAAGTCAGGAACATGCCCTTGTTGCGTACATCAGAATAATCAATACCTCTCCCCTCCCCCCACACGTACTCTCAAACTTACTGGTATTTATTTTGCTCACAAATCTGCCGACTGGGCAGAACTTAGGGGAGGGACAGCTCAACTTTGCTGTCTCTTATACTGGCTGGGGCGACTCAAGGACTGGCTAGGGTCAGCTGAAGGCTCATTCTATATATCCGCCAGTTGATGCTGGCCTGGATAGGGGTCTCACGGCCGTGTGAGTCGGCAAACTTTCCCGTGGGCTCTCAACCCGAGCATCCCGGTGTCCGCGTCCCAAGAGGGAACACCCACGAGAGACAGACCCCGTTAAAGCCATGCTATCATTTCGAACAAAGTCACTCGCTCTGCTTCTGTCTCACCGTATTCGTTAACCGCAGATGGACAAGACCATCTCACAAGAGGTGAGTTAGAGAGGGAGGCACTGCCGAAGCATCGCTGACATGAAGCATCGCCCACACGCTCCAAACTGCGCAGAGTACCTGAAGAGGAAGGACTGCTGGAAAGCACCTCACTCCGGGGTCAGGAGGCTGGAGAGCTGCAGTGGGAAATCACAAGCTCCTTCCTTACCTTGGGAGCTGGGGAGATCTTTCTGGAGGAGGGACCTGAGCTGTAGCAAGGGAGAGGGTGCTTCTGGGGAGGAGCCTAAGACAAGACTATGGGGTGGGTCCTTGTGTGCCAAGGCTCAAAGGCTGCTGGGTGACAGAGTGGCTTAGCGCCCACATCTGGGTGGTAAGAGAACCCATGTTCTTTTCCTCCATGGTTGCTCTAGAAAGATGCTTTTCCCCATGAAGCCAGGCACCCCCAGGATCTGTTCGCTACTAGCAGGGTGAGTTTGCATATGACCTCACTTTTCTGAAAGTCGGTTTCTCTCCCACAAAGTGAGAGTGAACAAGCATCTTTCAGCGTTGCTTGGGGGCTTAAGTGATAACCCGTCCTCAAGGGTTTGTTGGGTGCAGAGAAGTAGCTAGCTCTTGGTACCGACAGATAAAATAGGATGCTTTAAACCTGTTTTTATTGCAGCCTTTTCATTTATATCGCCCAAAGAACTTTATAGCGGTAAAGGGAATGGACAGTGGTGAGGGATGCAGGTGAGGGATGCAGGAAGGAGCGATGCTGGAGGTGGGCGGGGATGGCCTGGTCCTCCCAGTGGGAGGGACTGCGCTGTGTGGATCCTTACTCAGTGCTCAGCCGTGTTCTCCTAGAACGGCGCTAGATGGCGCTGTGGGACCGCTGTGGGCACCCAGCTGGCTCAATGGCCCTCCCTGGAGGTTTAGCTTTGGGTATCTTTCCAGGCTAGGCCTCAGCAGGCCTGAGATTCCATAGTCCAAGTTGAGCATTTTCCCTAGGGACAGGGAGCATCCTTCTGCATGTAGTCTCGCGTGTCTCCTCCACTGGCCTGAAGGACAGACACTACCAGCTCTGTCCTCCTTCTAGCCAGAGGCCAGGTGTGACCCGGTATTGGAGGTGCGGTGGTGGTACAAGAACATCCTTCTGGGAGAGAGGGTGACCATCAGCAAAGACATTTTATATCTCTCAAAACACCAAAATCCCATAGACTCTCCTTTCTGGTTTTGGGGCTTAATGATAAATCTTCATGGTCCCTGCCAGCCCCATTTTTTGGACTTCCTCTTCTATTGCGTCTACTTGGAAGGGCCAGTCTTGCACTTGGACCCCCCCCCCACACACACACACACACTGTGCCTATAGCTTTGCCATGAGTCTTTCAGAGTAGAGTGGATGAGGGAGAGAACAGGCATCAGGTGTCCACCAGAGCTCCATCTCCACAGACCTTGATATCAGTGAACAGGTGAGTGTGTCTTATGGAAGTCTTGGGTCTATTGGCATGAGGGGGCATGTGTGTTACATGGTTAACACACACACACACACACACACACACACACACACACAAGTTGGCTTCAGCAGGCTTGGGAAATGCACCCCACGGCTGGAGTGTTGGGAGGTCAGGGGAGGACACTGGCCCTGAGCCAGACGGTAAGAATAGAGCGCACTGAGAGTGAACTGTGCAAGCCACGCAGTGACTGCAACTGTGCAGGTGGGTGGGGCCCAGCCTTCATAGCTGAGAGGAGATGACGGGGCCCAACTGGGGGTGTCTTCAGTGCCAGAAGCCAAATGCAGACCCGGCACTGCCTGACACCACCACTTCTGTGCGCCCCAGTCTCGGTCACAAAAGAGGCCAGTGCAAGGACCCAGCAGCGAGCGACAGAGACGGGGAGTAGCCTGCGGGCTCCGGAAACCGCTGGACTTCACTCTGCCCTTGATGAGGCTGAGTTACTGTTCCTCCTGCTGCTCTTCTTGACCCTTGGAAAGAGCAGAGAGTCAGGATGACCTCATGCTTCTGTCTCCGGAGGAGGATTGGCCAGGCCCAGCATTTACACGGCTTGGTGCTGTTCACGTGCACGGTCTGGTCCCGTCTGCGCTCACACTGCAAAGTCCCTGAGGTTTCATCTTTCATCCCCTAGAAAGGCAGGCAATCAAGCCCAAAGTCTGTCTGAGATATCTCAAGAGAAAATCTGGTCTATACAACCCACAGCAGTGCCAACACACACACACACACACACACACACACACAGAGGAAATGGAGAGCCTACAAAGGGAAGTCCCAGAAAACCATCGGATCATACTCTATGCCAGCATGCCAGCCTCTAAGGCTTTGGCACACAGCCTGGCCTCAGTGTCTCCCTGTACCACAACCTCATCGCTAGTCCTTGGAACGGCCCCCACCTGCTCCCGAGGCCTTGGCTGTTGCCAGGAGGTCTTGGGAAGTTGGGGAGTGAAGAAGTATCTGAAATCGCTTTATCTGCCCGCAGCTGATAATCTCCTGAGACGCTCGCACTCACAGTGGCTGGACCTTTGGGTGGCTTTGAACAACTGACTCTCTTGAATACAACTCTGAGCCCCAGCAACAGAAAGACAAGAATATTTCACTTGGGAGAACTGCGTAGGCTGATAGACCCGTGTGCAGGAAGCCTCTGGAAGAAAGGTGGAGTCCCGCAGGATGAAGGTAGAAGTCAGGGCTCGGGGAGACTCGCCTTCTGCAGTTTGGGCTCAAGAAAAGGTGCATTCTGAGATTTGGGAGCAATTTTACATGCCAAGTAATCTTATGTTACAGCCTGGCCAGACAAGTCAGGAAAATGTCAGAAGCTGTCCCCCCCCCTTCTGTGTCCCCTGTCCCCCTTCAGGGTCTCCTGGACACCCTCCAAGGCACACTTTGTCAGCCCTTGTCTTTCCCTGTGGAATATGGGGTGAGAATCACTCAAAGCCGTGCTCAGGGCTATCACAGGATTAGCGGGGAAGGCCGGCGTGGCCGTTTAGTGAAGGGCCTTTTGCTCCACAGTCGGGGAGAAAAGCAGCAATGCGTTCTGACTACACACAAGCCAGACCTCCGCCTTCAGGGCCAAGTGAGTTCAAGACACTGAGCCCAAAGCAAACCTGAGGGCGGAGGCTGGGATTCTGCGGAGGAGGCCTTTGAAGTGAGGGCTCCCCCCACCCTCCCTGGCTCTGGCAGCTCCCGCAGCCCGACCAGATGAAAGAGGAGAAGGGCTCTGTTGTGGTTTGACACATGCCCCAGATGTCAGGTTGCAACTCTGTTGAACAATTAGCTCTTGGAGGTGGCAGCTGTATGCAGCAAGGACCAGGCTTGGAACTGGGGTGCCCAGGTCCCAGTGCCAGCCGTATCTCCACACTCCCCTTGCAGGGAGAGGGGGCACTACCCAGTGCTTCCAGTAACCTGGAGAAGATACTAGCCGAGGCATCCTGCTTGGGGTAGTCAGGTTGTGCAAAGAAAGGTTTGATGTGTCCAGATAAACATACACCTCAAATAATAACTTACATCACAAGTTACATCCCACATAACATTTAAGTACATACTTGTACCAAAAATACTACTCAACATTTATTATTTGGGATTCCAATTTAGCTGGTCATGCTGTGTTTTATTTGGCAAACTTATTCCTTCAAGAGATTTCATCAGCAGTCGCTAGGGTGGAGGGGCTTTGAAACGGCAAAGAGCTCTGAGCGTGTAACATGGGAGATACTCTACTGCAAATTAAAGGGTTTCTTTTTTTTTTATTCCAACTTGCAAGCTGCCCTCTTTTCTTCCCACTCCTCTGGGATTTCTACCTTTCTGATATGCTCCCCTGACCTTCCCACCACACCCCATCTCCCTCCAACTTTCCACGTTCCCCCACTCACATCCCCAGCAGTCTCCAGAAGCCCCTGTTGGGGTTTAGAGGTTGCTGGAGCCACTCACTGCCCCGCCTCTTCCTGGTTTCTAGTCCTTGTGAGCGTTTATGATTGATTATTATGGCCCGACAGCTTAAACAGCAGACACCCGCTCCTCTCAGTTCTGGAAGTTAGATGTCTGAAGTCAGGGTAGAGTCTAGAGCTAGAACTGGTGTTCTAGAGGGGTCTGTCCTCCTCAGAGACAGGGACATCTCTCTATATACTCAAGTGGCCTTCCTCCACGAGTGCTCATGGACAGACAGGAATCTTAGCTTCCTCTTTTGCCTGCGTGCATGTGTGCATGTGCATGTGTGTGTACATGTGTGCTCATACATGTGCATGTAAAGCACAGGCTAGCTTTAGGTGCTCTTTCCCAGGACACCTTTTCTACACAACGTTCTATTCAATTTCTAGACAATGTTTCTAACTGGGGAGTGGGGCTTACCTATTAAGCTGGACCAACTGGCCAGTGAGCCTCAGAGATCTGCCTTCTTATCTCCTTAATTCTGGGATTGCAGGTACATGCCACCATGCCAGCTTTCGATGTGGGTCCTGGGGATCGAACTTGGGGCCTTATTGCTTGCAGAGTAAATGTTTTACCAGCGGGACCATCTCCACAGTCCCTTCTTTTAGTCTCTTTATAAGGCCACACAATCTCTGGAACTCTAGGGCCTCAACAACTCTTTATTGCCGCTTAAAGAGCTTATCATTAGTCAAATTGCAGTCTGTGCATCTCAGCATATGAGTTTAGGGGTCGGGGGAAGGCAATTCTATTCATCACACACCCACCCCAACCCTGTTTTCAATTTGGCTTGGACAGCCAGACCGGGAGCCAGGTAGGGATACAGAAACTCGCCCCCCCCCCCGCCCCCGCCCATAACACACTACTCAGTAAACGTGGGTTTCTAGGGTTTCACTGTGGCATTCCAAGGGTTACTCAAAGTAGGTTTTTTCAATCTTTGGCATGGGTGCACCTCGAAAGCAGATTCATTTATACCTCAAAATTCATAGGGAATCGACACTCAGAGACATTCTGCATCTTGGCTTGTCTCTTATAACCATGCGGTCTTGGGCAAGTTACTTGACCTAGTTACTTGAGTACTAATTGCATCATGCATAAAAACCACTGTCTGTATCACTGTGACCTATCCATGTTGGCATGAGGAAACATGAGGTGATATGTTGCAGCAGGGGCATCCTAACATCCAGAGTGCAGTAGACACCGCTAATCAGCACTGTCAACTGTGGGCTTCCACTACAGCTGTGGGGACACCACTCCATAGGAAAAGTAGCTCGGGGGAGTGGCGGCCCTGGACTCACGTTCAGCCCTGTCCTGTACCACTGAGAAAGCTTTGGGCCTCTGGCATTCTCTCCATCAGTGCCCCCAACAATGGCTATTAGTATTGGCTGATTAAAAAATAATTAATAATAAAAAGATTAACCCAAGGATCCACAGGAAGGAAGCTGGGTCCAGGTCTAGGGTGAAGCCTTGGCAAAAAGACCAGGGATTCTCTGGCACAGGCAGTGGAGTGAAAATTCACATGTCAACAGGAAGATGGGGCCCCTGGTCCTACCCTTCACCCTTCCCATATGGACTCTGGCCCTGTGGCCATAGTCAAGCCTCTTTTTCCCACCATCGTGCAAGTGTCCCTGGGGGTGAGAGATGGCACTCTGATAAGGATCATTTGAGGGTAGTTTAACTCACAGGCTAGTCAGAAGACAGGCAGCGTGAGCAAGCTGTCAGGAAACATCCCAGACCACAGAGACTCTGAAAGAGGGGAGGCCTTCTGGGGTGCCAGACCCTGGCGAGCTAGAGCAATTTACTGGGCTGCCTAAGGGATTTGGGACTTTCAGTCCGGGGACATGGGAAGCGTGGAGCACCCTTGCAGGGGCTAGAGGAATAAACACGCTGTCATCTTCCTCTCGGCTCCAGCTGGGGCCCTGCTTCAGCCCAGTCTAACAGAAAGGACCGCTCATGGCATCCTTTCTGGGCAGAGACGGTCAGGTGCAAACAGTGCCCCCTAGAGCAGGTGTGTATAACGGGACTTCATTTTAACAGGTTTCATCTGGAGCTTCTCAACGGTGACGGGTCCCTGTCTTGTGTGTCAGACTTGTGAAGAGTGCTTCATGCCGAGGTAATATATATATATATATATATATATATATATATATAGTATATATATTATATATATATTATATATATATTATATATATATTATATATATATATATATTATATATATATATGTGTGTGTGTGTGTGTGTGTGTGTATATGTGTGTGTGTGTGTGTATATATATATACATATATATATGTGTGTGTGTGTGTGTGTGTTTGTATATATAAAACCCAATCTTATTGGGGTTCAATTAACACATAATAAAATTATGTGTTAGTCATATATTTTAGTGACCAGTGTATGTGCCCACATAAATGCTGCCCCAACATATAGAGTATCATCTCCAGTCTAGTGCTCTGCGCGGCCTGAGCAGCCACTGGTTAACTTCCGGTCACCGTAGGTTCCATTATTCCTTCCTAGAGGTCACTATAACCAGCCCGTGCTGTGCTCTCTCCTGCATCTGCGTTTATCCTTCTCGCCAAGACCCCACCCACAGCGACGTGCTCACTGGCCTCACTGCTGAGCAAGTCTTCCACCGGGCTAATGCACCACACGGGTTGGACATGTGGATTGTTTTAGATTTTGGCCATAGTGAATAAAACATCAACGGCCATTTGCATACAAAGCTCGCTAGACACGTGTTTTCACTTCTCTCAGGTAAATATCTCCGAATGGCATCGCTGGGTCATATTATAAGTATGTCTGGCTTTATAAGAAACTGACAGCTTTCTGAGGCAGCTACAGTATTATTATTACTTTTGCAACCCGCCCGCAGTGTGTCACAGTTCCGGCTGCTCTACATGTCTGCTAACACTTGCTCTCTCCAGGCTAGCGGGAGGCGATGAGGTAGCATTCAAAGGTCTCTACTGGGAATCTCTAATGACTAACCACACTGAGCGTTTTCTCATGCGCTTACTAGTTAGTAGTTTAGACAACTCCATTCCTGAACTAGCTGTTCAAATCTTTTGCCTAATTGTTTTATGTGCCAATAATCAACTTCTTCAGTTGTTTCCTACAAACCTTTGATTTGCCCCTTTTGATTTTTAAATGGTGTAGTTTGAAGATCAGAGAGGTTTTTTAACGTCTCTCTTCTACGATTAGGCTGTGCAAGAATAAGGACTATTTTTCCTTCAGGGTATCCGGTTCTCGTTTTCTTTTAAAACAGTGCCTCTTGTGTTGTTGTTTTCTCTTAGTAAAGGTCACCCAGAGACTGCCCTACCTGGGGATTCATCCTATTAACAGTCAACAAACCCTGACACTACTATGGACAACAAGAAGTGTATACCAAAAGGAGCATGCCATGGTTGTCTCTGGAGGGGCCCTGCCAGAGCCTTACAAATACAGAGGCAGATGCTAACAACCAACTATTGGACTGGGCATGGGGTCCCCAAAGGAGGAGCTGGAGGATGGTCCAGAGGAGCTGAAGGGGTTTACAGCCCCATGGGAAGAACAATGATTTTGGCCACCCAGATGCCCTAAAACTCCCAGGGACTGAACCATCAACCAAGGGGCACACATGGTTCCAGCCAAAAATGTGGCAGAGGAAGGCCTTGTTGGACATCAGTGGGAGGAATGGTCCTTGGTCAGATAAAGGCTCAACAGAGGCCCGAACAAAGGGAAACGTAGGGGTGGGGGGAGGAGGGAGTGTGTTGGGTGGAGAGACATATATGTGGAGGTGGGGGAAGGAGGAGTGGGAAGAGTTAGGGGTCTTAGAGGAGGGGGGATATCGGGAAAGGTTTTACCATTGGCAATGTAAATGATGACGATAGTCAATAAAAAATAATAATAAAAAAAAAAAGAAATGCCACCTCCCACAGCGTGGGGAGGGGCTCACCCAGCTCATGAGAAAGTTCCCTGGCTCTGGAGTCCTGCCCCAAGCTATGCTAGCAGTCAGCAGAGGCCTAGGCAGATGACACTGGTGGATGGCGTAGGTAACTTCCCAGTGCAGCTTGCGCCCACACCACTGTGGGCTTTGTGGTGATGCAGCCACCTGTGAGTGATCCAGGCATCAGTCCTCACCTGTGCTCTTCTCAGGTGACCTCAGTCAAGTTCCTGGTTCAAACTGGATGTGGATGGACTCATTTTGTTGGTCTGTTGTTCTCTGTCTTGGGTGAATACAGATTCCTCAGGAAGCCTAACAGGATTATCCCCAGACCAGACAACTGGGACTCAGCAGGAGCTCTTCAGTCTCCCCTGGATCTGAAACCATCCTGAGGGACCACTTATGCTTGAAGGAGCCTCAACAGGATCCTGCTGAAGCTGCTGTCTCTTTACTGATGTCTCCCTCAGTGGCAGGCCTGGTCTACAACACATTTCACAGGCAGCTGGCTGAGTCCTCAGCGCCGCTGTGTAGTGACATCATGTCACCATTAGATATGGAAAGTGAAGCATGGGCTGGCGTGTCCATCAGGGGAGGGGACATCCTCCTGACAGACAGCAAATCTCATGGAAGGCAGTTGTTACCCGGGAGCCACAGAGAGGAGGCTTCACAGTGGAAACAGCAGCAGAGATACACGGGGGAAAGGATTGCTACAGCTCTGAAGTGAGAAATCAGCTCAGATTTTCAAAGCTGGGCAGATGGTTTAAGCAGACACGGAAGAAACAGCAGACGGAAGGACGCTCAGCTCAGCTCAGCAGTAACCCAAGGGGCGGCAGCAAAGGCAGGAACTGGAGGTTGGAGGCGTGACCCCTGGGTAAGGAGCCTCTGAAAGGGTCCCCAGGGCTGGCTCTGGGACTGTGCAGAACCAACACCTGCTGCCAAGGGTAGGGGGGGGGGTGCAGGGTCTGGCCTGCACACAGTAGGGAGGGTCTGGCCGGCACTCAGTAGGCAGGAACAGAAAGCACACAGGAAGGTGCAGGTCCCTTTTGCCTTTGGCCCTTCCGGTTCCTTCTGGCAACCTTTCTCTGTACAGCCTGGAAGGCAGGTGGGATTTACCTTGGGAAGGTGACAACGGGACACGGGAGTGTGGTGAAGAAGCCGAGTGCTGTAGCCGGGCAGCAGTGGAGTTCCCATCCCCGCTGAGATGGAAGCTGAGATGACCGGAGGCTGGGGTTGAGCGGAAATGCTTGTCTGGTGCTAGGCCCAGAGGTCAGGCCCGAGCCCGAGAAGTCTGAAGTATGGGACACTGGAAAGGGCCGAGATCTGGACAGGTGGCATCACTGTGGAGACGAAGGCGGTCACCACAGGTCCTAAAACATAGATCTGGGGCTGAGGGGACAGTTATGGGTCTAGCCTGTGTGTGTGTGTGTGTGTGTGGGGGGGGTGACAGGAGAGTGACAAGAAGAGAGCAGCCCAGAGTGTCCCTCGCACAGGGACATGCCCCTAGGCAGCCTCCCCTGGGGGATCCTGCAGCCGTGGCTACCGTGTCTCCACCCTGAGCCCTGGTCTGGCTATCCATGGACTCCAACCCTCCCTCTGTGGCCAGCCGCTGTGTGAAGCTGGGCGCAGTTCTCAGTCCCTCTGCCAGTTTAGTCCAGGTAAACAGAACACCTGCCTTCGGGTGCTCAATAGGATGGCTGGCTACCGTAGAGCCGGCCGTTCTAATCACCTGCGTATTGTTATAGTAAAATGCTCAACAAAAGCAGCTTGAAGAAGGGAAGAGGTAGTCTGCCTCACAGTTCCAGGAGATACAGACCTTCCTGGCAGGAAGCAGTTGGTTGCATTTCCTTCAGAGTCAGGAAGCAGCGAGATGCATGCAGGTGCTCAGGTCACTTTCTTCTTCTTCTTCTTCTTCTTCTTCTTCTTCTTCTTCTTCTTCTTCTTCTTCTTCTTCTTCTTCCTCTTCCTCCTCCTCCTCCTCCTCCTCTTCTTCCTCCTCCTCTTCCTCTTCTTCCTCCTCCTCCTCCTCTTCTTCTCCTCCTTCTTCCCCTTTCCCTTCTTCTTCCTCTTCTTCTTCCCCTTCCGCCTCCTCCTCCCCCTCTCCTCTTCCTCCCCCTCTCTCATTCCAGAATCCCAGATCATGACACAGCATCTGCCTCATTTAGAGTGGGGCCTTCCCAACTCAATCCGCCTATTCTGAATAATCCCTCATAGGCAGGCCCAGAGATTTGTTTTCTTGCTAATCCCTAATCCCATCAAATCGACAGTTAGGATGAGCTGCTGGGAGAGGGAGAGCCAACTTTCCCTCGGGGCTCAGAGAGGGTGGCCACGCTCCAGTAGCTGTCCACATCCATGCACGTACAGGCAACACTAAATGGACTGGGGGGTGGTGGTGAGAGAGACAGACAGACAGACAGACAGACAGACAGACAGAGAACATGAAGCGAGGAGGGCAAGCTAGGAGAGTGTGAGGAATCAGAAGGAATGAGGGTGGATTGGATCCAAGCCCATTTTATGCATGTATAAATATAAAATAAAATATTTAGTTACGAGATTGAGCCGCGTAAGCAGTCCAGCAACTGAGCTGCTGTAGTCAGTTCTGACTCATCCTAAGACTTGGCTTTCCTTTGGTCCTTCCCCATAAAGGGAACCTGCTGGACGTGAGCACACGGCCCCCACAGGCCTGCAGGGACTGCACCCCTCATCTATCGCCCCAGCCCTGCACACCCCGACAGTGTGTACCCAACTGGTTCTCTGGGCTCTGGTTTTGGAGGGGGCCGTCATCAATCCCTTCCACACTGGATCTATCCAGGTGGACAACTGGTCTGCATTGTGAGGACGGGGCCCCTGGCCTGTAGCTGGCAGGCTCGTCAAGTCCCCACCTGCTCCCCCACCACCACCACCACTCTACTCCAGCCTCTGTGCGAAGGATGCCTGCCTCCTCTTCTTTGATCAGGACAGGGGGGTGCTCCGTGGTTAGTTTGGGACCATCTCTGTGATGCATTTTGACAGCCTCGGCCAAGCATATGCTTTAAATCCTAATGAGCAAGGGTCTTTGTAAAGTGGAAAGGGAGCCCACACCAGCCTTCAAAGGGCTTTCTGGACAAGCCAGGGCGTGCATAGAGGACCTCCAGCTCAGCGTCATCCTGGGTCCCTGGGGACAAGGTCAATGGCACCCAAAAAAAGATGACTCCTGGGATGTTCTTTAACCCACCCAAGTATCAGTGGAGTTGAGCTATGGACCAACCCTGTCCCAGCCTTGCCAGGTTCGGCTCAGTTCCCTGAAACCCTTGTCTGACTCCCTGCCCCGACTCTGTGCTGACACCAGTGTCCTCTGCAGCTCACATAGTGGCTGCCACAAGCCCTGCATTCCTTCCCGTGGCCTTGGGAGGAGGTAACGTAATTTGCAACTGACTCACCTGGTAAAGCTTAATGAAAACAAATGATATCCAACCACGAGAACTTAGGAGACCAGACGGGCATTCCAAACAACAAAAACCTCACCCCTTTATTCTCCTTTTGTATTAGTCCTCCTGTCTTAGCTGATACAAACATGTCATCTAGAGGCAACTGCCACCCGGGGTCACAGCTTTCTGGCTGACAGCAGGTCAGCTTCTCTTCCTCGAGGTGCCCAGCCCTAGCCTGTGCCTCTGGGAAGGCAGAGGGGGGGGGCTGCTCGGACTGGCATGCCCTTCTGTGTTTAATTTTCCCACAAGTCAGCTCTGATTATGAGGATGGCCTCATGTTTCATGTATTTGGAGCTGAGTTCTGCACAGCACCTTGTAGAGGCAGGGGAGCCCCTCGGTTGGCAGGCAGGGGCAGAGGGACGACGGCATGCCAGGTCACCGCAAGCACACACGCCTGTTACCTATCAGGTATCACCGGAGGAGTGACCCGATGGACTCTGAGCTTCCCGACCCGCAGCCCCCTTTTAATGAGACCCAGGGCTGTTCCTGGCTGGTGGGGAAGACAGGGTGGAGAGGGACCCTGCAACCTGGGGAAACGTTTCCCACTCTGCTTGCCCGAGTTGGTAGGCCCAGGAGCTTCCGGGAAGTAGGTACCATCCACTTCCTGCACAGGGCCATCGCTCTCAGGTCCCTCCGGGGAAAGATGGAAGCTTCCACTACTTGCTTGGGGTTCTCAGCAGCTCTTCTGCAGGCTCGCTGCTGAAGGCTCTCATCCCAGGACCCCGCAGTCCTGGGGAGGCAGGATAGAAGCAAGGAGCACCAGCACATGCCACGGGAAAGGGCAGTGCTGGGCCCAGGGAAGCCTTTCTAGAAGTACAAACCAAACAATGCATTCTACTGTTGAGGTCTCTGCTGCATCTCCTACCACCAGAAACAAACACCCAGGCCCCAGGCCGGCCCACGCCAGTCCCTGGTCAGCACAGCATGCCTCCCACCCCACCATGGTGATTTCTGGGATTTCGTTTGGTTTCCAGAAGTTCCTCCCCAGCCCTCCTGTGGCCTCGCTCATCCCTGGGCCTTGGGTTTCCCTCCCTCAGGTCTTCCATGATGCTCATATCACCTTGAAGCTCCAGCCAGAACCTTCTCAGCTTGTCCTTCCCAGGTCACTCATAAACAAAGCTGTGCCCTCAAACACTCTGGTGGCACTAACTGCGCCTTACCCTTACTATGGTGTCTTAGTTAGGGTTTCACTGCTGTGAACAGACACCATGACCAATGCAAGTTTTATAAGAGACAACATTTAATTGGGGCTTGGCTTACAGGCTCAGAGGTTCAGTCCATTGTCATCAAGGCAGAAACATGGCAGCATCCAGGCAGGCATGGTGCAGGAGGAGCTGAGAGTTCTACAACTTCATCTGAAGGCTGCTAGTAGAAGACTGACTTCCAGGCAACTAGGGTGAAGGTCTTAAGCCCACACCCACAGTGACACACCTACTCCAACAAGGCCACACCTCCTAATAGTGCCACTCCCTGGGAAAAGCACATACAAACCATCACATATGGTCTGACTTTTTCTCCATTTATTAATCAGTTAATTACCAGGCATGCATGATAGACTGTGAGAATACGGTAGGTATCTCTGTGTGACCTGGTCTCCACTGTCCCCTAGGATGCTGTGAGTTTGATAAGCGTAGCTAGAGAGACACTGGAGACTGGTTAACTCTATGACAGAAGAAAGGTGGTGCCTGTGTACTCGCGTATGACAGTGCCTTGCTTGGCGTGTGCCTCCCCATGGCCCTCTGCAGCAGCCAGTACCACCCAGAAAACACCTGAGCCCCGTCACCGGCTAGCACTGGGTTCCCTTCCAAAGGAAGCAGTATCAAGAGGATTGTGTGTGACGGTACAGTTTGTGTTCCCTGACCCCATCTCATCTCCATCATCTCCTTCACCACCAACACCATGACCATCACCAGTGTCATGGCTGTTCTTGATCACGAACTTGATGGGATTTAGAATCACCAGGGAAACGAGTGTTTCTGGGTGTGCCTCTGAGGGTGTCTCTAGAAAGGTTTAACGGAGCAGGGAAGACCCACGGTGAATGTGGGTGGCACCCTCGCCCTACGGTGACATCTTGGTCTGTATACCGAGGAGAAAGGGCGCCAAGCTCCGAGCTCCAGCATTCACCTCCCTCTGCTTCGTGGTGACTGCACATATGACAGGTCCAGCTGTCTCCAAACCCTTTCTACCGTGGAAACCATGTCCCCAGTGGAAATGCCTCCTCCAGTTCATTCATTTCCTCAGAGACTCCACCTCCACCACTAATTTCCACCATCACAGCTGCCACCCATCATGACACCCCCTTACCCTTTCCCCCACCCATTTGCACCCCCCCAGCCCGCTTGGCCCCCTTCCTTCCCGCTTGCCCCTCCCCCCGCCCGCTTGCCCCTCCCCCCCGCCCGCCCCTCCCCACCCCATACACTCTGCAGCTCAGCAGTGGCCACTTGGAGCATGCTCTCTGGTCTGGCTTTCATTTCTGCCACACGAAGCTTCTTGCTCTGGAGTCTTTGTCTCACTCAAGCCATTGGCGGGACATGATTGGATTCCTGACTCAAAGGCATCTTAACCTTTCTTCTGGATTCTGTGATTGATGTCTTGATTTTAGGGAAAGTGGTCCTAGCTAGAGGTTCGGGAGAAATGCCCTTCTTAGAAAAGAGAGGCGCGTGGTGCAGGCTAGAACACAGCTGTAGGAGGTTGTGAGAGTGAGACTATCCAGATTCCGGCTGCCGTATTGTAGCCGTGAGGCAACTCACATGGCGTGGGTAATGCCACCTTGGAGGGTAAGAAATAGATGCTTGGAAAGCGTCTTGATCCTTGGTGGTCGTGGAGCTGACGTTGGGCCGCAGGGCTGGGAGGCAGCTGTTGCATGTGCAGTCCCGAAGCAGAGGGCGGTGGATGCTGGAGCTGGGCTCTCTCTCCTGTTTATACACCAAGATCTCACCACAGGGCGCGGGTGCCACCCGCCCCCAGGGCCATCATCTTCCGGCTCTTCAGCCAGGTTTTCAAAAATCACTTTTAGCTACTTGCAGCTCCAAAACTAAAACATCAAAGGGGATTTGAGACTGTCTCCCCGGCTCCCACTGACAGGCGTCAGTCACACTGTTGCCTAGGCAACTCTTCCACACAGCTGCCAGACGGACAGGGACAGCAGCTCAGCTAGGCTAGCTGGGGAAGGCACCCACCTTCTCTCCCACCCATGTCCCACAGCTAGGCAAGAAGCACACCTGGCCTTGGCAGGGGTCTTGGGGTCCTTGTAAGTGTTGCAGCTCTGAAGGGAGAGGCTCCCCCAACAGAAAGACGGTTTACAGCTCTGCTCCAGCTGCCGCAGGCAAAGGCTTTCTCCAGCGTTACAGTTCATGCTCAGGAATTGGGTTATTCTACAGCCTGAAAAGCTCCTCCCCCCCCAGCAGGAAACGGGGCAGAATGTCTTTAAAGGCCTGCTCCCTTGGGTGTTCATAGCAATGGTCCCTAGGGACAGCAGGTAGACTTACACGGGTGACAGTGACTTCAGCCAGGGGGTTCTTGGCTGAACCTGAGATTCACCTTGAGGCTTGACCAACCATTTAAGCCTTAGACACGGGACTAAGCCCCCGTGTCTAAGGCTTAAATGAGGCATTCTCCTATTCCCTATAATATACCTATCCGACCATGGCGGGAAGGAGAGAGCTGAGCTGGGCAGTTAGACGAGTGCCTTTTCAGGAAGCGCTAGTGGTCTCTTCTGACTTTTCTTCCCAAGATGGCTCTGAGGAGTTGAGAGAAGGTGACAGGTCTCTGTTGGTGAAAGGAAAGGCTTGAGAGAAAGGTCGGACAGAAGCCTGGGCGGTTCCTCGTCCCTCTTCCCTTCTG
Source organism: Apodemus agrarius (assembly GCA_964023405.1). Classification (NCBI taxonomy): domain Eukaryota; kingdom Metazoa; phylum Chordata; class Mammalia; order Rodentia; family Muridae; genus Apodemus; species Apodemus agrarius. The sequence goes on from OZ030012.1 coordinate 101,448,059, forward strand.
CTCAGACACTTGGGTCTCCAGCTCTGCGCCCTTTGGGAGCCCTGGACTGTCTTGGCCCACCCTCCCTCAGAGATGCTGAGGACCCTGCCCTGCTCAGTCTCCCCTAGTCTGTCGGAGCATCTCTTCTCCATGAAGGCAGCCCCGCACAGGTCCGACTTCTCACACTGCCTGGTGGGGACCTGTGGACAGCTCCAGGCTCCTGTAGAGGACCGGAGGTCGCCACTAGGCTCGTGGGCTCTTGGCACAGCTCTGGTGCTATCTTCTGTGGCAGAATCATGTCGGAGGCTACACTTCTATGGGAAAGCTCATCTGCATCCGTGGGAAGAATGAGATCGGATCCACCCTCCAGCTTTCCTGTGTGTCCTGATACCAGGACCCTCTTAGGACTCCTGAGGGACAGACAGTGGGGGAGGCTGGGCAACGTGGTTTAGTTCTCTCCCCTGTAGTCTGACGGGATTCCCTGGCCATCGGTCTTCGAGGCTGCCCCTGCTCTTCATCCTGGGGGCACCAGCTTCCTGACTGATTTTGACAACGGGAGGGTTCAAAGGGGACAGCTGGGTCCCGGTGTTGGGATACATGTTGAGAGGCATTTGCAAATGGCCTCCCGGTCAGATGTGCAGCCACAAGCTCTTCAGACACCCTCTTAGCTGTTACAAAGATGTATGTCTACCAGTTCTCAGGGCTCAGTCTTCAGACTCTCGTCTTCAGACGCTCTGCTTCATGAGTGGCGCCCCCTGCTGTCTTATCAGCAGATGACAATGGCCTTTCCTTCTCTTCCCCTGCCTTCTCCATGTCAATAGACCTGGCTGAACCCCCACCCACCCCTAACCCCAAGCTGCTCTGTTGCCCTCCTGAAGTTCTCTGGAATCTGTCTGTTGGGCTTCAGGTTACTGACTGTGCACCCCTGCCCCCAAAAGGTCTTAGCCTGCCCAGGACTTGGAAGCAGATCCCCTGATTCTAGGTTATAACACTCATCCACGGGCTGGGGGGCCTGGGTGAGCTTCAGAACCTCTCTGAACAGTGTTCCTCATTCAGTGCGTAAAGTCACAGCCTGTCCCTGCAGTGGTCTGAGAACCGCGTGCCTTCACGTCTGCAGAACACTTAGCACATTGTAAGAACTCAGTTAATGACACTATCTATCTCTTCAAAGCTTGTCTGTTTAGGCGGTCCCTACAAGTTTGTCACAGGCTTCCTGGCAGCCATTACCGAATACATCATGGGGGAAACGTGTCTTGCCTGCAGGGCTTCAGTCTTCTCAGGCTCTCCAGAGTCTTTGTCACCCTGCTGGGACTCTAGTGTCTTTCTGCTGTTGTTGCTTGTGAGGTAGGTCAGGGAACAGGAGCGCTCAACCCCCCACCCCCACCCCACAGTCATGCCAGCTCATCTGCTCACACGCTTACCGTCTGGACATGTTTGCTCACACGCCTACACTCACAAAGCCAACTCACATGTGACTTCATAGACACACATAGCTGCAGGTAACCGCATGCACACGCAGACACATTTGGTCTTCAGAAGCAATGTGCTAAACTTTCAGTATACCAAAATTCCCGGAGTAAAGAGGGGAGGGTAGATTTGGATGGCACCGCGGGGACGGAGAGGTCAGTCCCCTCTCACCTAGGAAATTAAGATCAAATACTTGATGGTCTCTGTGGTTTCTGGCAGGTTCTGTGACCTCAGGGAGTCGCCATGGTCTCATTTGGAAAACTAGGACAACAGAAATTGCCTTTGCACAGGTTGTGAGAGTTAATTCAGATCATATGCGCAAGATGCTGGTCACAGACTGGGGAAAATCCCATGGAAAAACCCTCGAATTCCAAACTAACAGGAGGCTCTTGGCCTCAGAAAACAACCGTGCCGTTACCGTGGCACCCTGGTCTATGCAGTTTGGAAGCTCCGGTCCAGACCTCAGGTCAGAAGCCTGTTGAACGATCCAGGACCCACCCAAATAACAGGGGGACAGACAGGAGCCTGGGAAGCAGCCGTTCCGGCTCCTTTTCTAACTCATCGGCCACGAGACACGTGGGCCTCTCAGAGCTTTCTGGCAAACAGCAGGTGACCTACGATGGATGGCTGCCAGCAGCTGTGACCCGGGTGCCAGTCACCTCCTGGCTCTGTGTCCTCCAGGATCCATTCACTCCCATGCGAGGACCAGGACCATGTGGTCTCCGCCCATAATCTTCCTCCCTCCCCTCTCGGAAGGATGCGAGGATGTGAGGATGTGGATGCTCCTCTCCTCTCCGAGAATTCAAAGGGGCCTGGAAAGTTGTTTATTGGGAAAAGCTGTGGGAGTCTGTCCTGCTTGGTGGAGGCGCTGACCTCTCCCAGCCGGTCCTGCAGAGTTCTCTCCAACGACATCTTTTCATGTTCCCTGGCTTTCTTGGGCGAGTCACAGATCTGTAAATCCCCGCCCACAGAAAGCTTGGCAAAGTGTGTTAGGTGTTTATTGGAAGGGGAACGAGGCGCATGATCAAAACACTGGCCGTGGCTTGAGTCTCCGACACTTGCAGGAGTGAGTTAAAGGTGAACTCTGGAGCAGCTAAGCAGACTCACGGGGCACTCCCCCACTCCCAAGCCGCTTGGAGGAGATTATATAATACCCTGCTGTAGTCAGATCACTAGGCTGTATTTGTTTAGGGCCAGATACCCAAGTGGAAATGTAGAAAAACAAAATAAGTTTTGTTTTCAGTTTCTGTGTTGTTCCGATGCAGCCTTGTGGATGCACAGGTCACAAGGCTCTGTCACCCAGGCGGCCTCTGCTGGCCCCCGCATCTTTGCACACGCCATATTCCCACTCTCTGGCTTGAACACGGAGACCAGGTCAGACACAGCTCTTTATCTTAGACCTTGGTAAAGGAATGAGGAGAGTGGGGGGGGGGACGGCGGTCACACACTGAATCCTTAGGATGAGCAC